>JAZGUH010000639.1:5000-1205000 GCA_037893225.1 Hippasteria phrygiana | reverse complement strand
AATTTTCCTACGAAGATGGCGTCCTATGAGAGAGATCTATAAGTCAGACTTTCAGATCCATGGGGGGTATCCCCGACTCTCAACTGAACCAACAGTTGTTATTTCTCAGGTCCGTAGAATTGACCGCTTCATATCTCACCTGATGGGTAGCTATTTCCAGGCCCTTCGCAGTATTTGCCCGGGATGCAGTCCGTACACTGCTCCTCTCTGCTAAGAGAGGTGATGTTGTTGAAGGTTCCTGGTGGGCATGGGATGGGTAGTGGTTCGCCTTCCATACAATAGTGACCTGCAGAATAAAACAATTACCAGATCAAAATACCATCATCAAGATTAACACTTGCCTTTGTTGGTCAAACATCCTATTTTCCATCCTAAAAAAAAGAAAAAGAAAATATGGTTGAAAACTGTGTTTCATACCAGTCTTGCACTCTGACGGAGCAGTCAGGTTAACCTGGTCACACATCTGACCGTCCGGACACAGCGTGCAGTTGGCCTGCCCCTTGTTACTCTGATAGGTCCCGACCGGGCATCCAAGCTCAATCAAGGTACCCTCTGGGCAGTAGTGACCGGCCGGGCAGGGGTAACCCATGCCGGAGCCTCCAGCTGGGGTTGGGGTTGTACTGCCTCCTGTACACACGTAGCTGAAAACCGAAAAACACAAATATT
Organism: Hippasteria phrygiana; assembly: GCA_037893225.1. NCBI lineage: Eukaryota > Metazoa > Echinodermata > Asteroidea > Valvatida > Goniasteridae > Hippasteria > Hippasteria phrygiana. The sequence goes on along the minus strand of JAZGUH010000639.1, from coordinate 1,204,334 downwards.
CTTAGTTGTAATAGAGATCATCTGATCAATGTCCGTTACTATTAGGGATAACTATTTGAATCAAAGAAAATATATTGAAATATTTTGCTGAACTTTACATTTAACCCACTGAATACAGACGATGGCCATAGCTGCGGTTTAAAAAAAGACCACTTGGCAGGTTGTCATGTACATGTGCATTGCTGCATGTATTTAATCCATTGTTTGCCTATTGTTTGCATTACGCTTGGCTGCACAAGCCTGTCTTGGCATACTAGCACCCCATTGACAGCAGCCGGATAGAATGGGTTAATTTGTTTAAAATGGCCATGTTCTTTCAGATTTTCAACTTTTTTACTAACTTTATTTTATAACAACCCTCCCCAAAAAATTGCTGGTTTACTTCCGCAGGCCTGATACCATAAAAAAAACATGGACACTGTAACTTTCATTGGACATTGCTTAATTTTTTTTAATGTGATAGAACGAGTCCCCCTTTTGTGTCTTGCATTAGGTACAAATAGGAGACTTTGTCTTACCACGTCAGTTTAATTGCTGCCCGCAGAGATGACTTTTAGAGAAATCGCACCAGCGGGCCAGACTGGACTTGATAAAAATCGCTCTCAAAAAATAACTTTTGTATTATTTCACGGCAGAATTAATTTCCTGTTTTATTATAATATACCTTAATATACATAAAACTACAGAATGACACAGACTACTCTTAGGAATATTCTCTCTTCCCTGACTTCGAATTCAACACCTGCAAAGTTCCCATTACCACACAACCTGCTTGAATGTACTCACCCAGGCGCGCAGGCCGGCGCAGAGTCCACCTTGACGAAGCCTTGGAGGTTGCAATAGCGCCCTCTAGGGCAGTCTTCGCACCCATCCACCGAGGCGACTCGTGTGTTGGTGGAGAAGGTTCCCGGTGGGCAGGGCTCTGGGTAGGCCGTGCCGTTGGTGCAGTAGTAACCGATCGGGCAGACATCATTGCCCGTGAAGGTGGTGTTATCGTTGAAATCAACCTGATGAAAAACACCAGGGAACAGATGAGAATTAGAATCAGGGTGTAATTTTACATTCAACTTTGAAAAGATTTGACGTCATGAATATGGACGCCGGCCATAGCAGTGGTTTGAAAAAGACCACCTGGCCGGTTGTCATCTATACACGCATTCCTGCACATACTCAATCCATTCATGTTTCAACCATATTGTTCTTAAATGAGAGTGTAATTAATAAATGGAGCTTTTTCAAACAAAACGTCCATTCACACGGAAGGGGGGGGTTCCGAATAGGCACCACTCTATTCAGTGTGGTGCCTATTGTTTGCGTTTTCGCTTGGCTGCAAAGCATACCAGCACCTAGCGGCAACGATTTCTCATGAAGGTTGGGGGGACGGAGGAAAAAGCATCCAACCAACAATAATTGTTTTGTACTCGGTGTCTTGTGTGTCTTGGGACATTTGGAAAATGTGTGCTGATCTTTGTGTATTCTGGTGCATACTGGTGCATGTAAAAGCTACTGAACCATACAATGTATATGACAAGGGGGAAATTATTGGGGGGATACTGCCATAGCCGTCCCCTCCCCCAAAATATTGGGGGGAGGGATGTGTCTGCAGACAAAGTGCATCTAGCACACACAAGCACAGCTGAGAGGCAGTCTCTGCTCATGTGCTGTTAGGCTAGCCTTCAATATTGACTCTGCAGAGGGTCTGCACAATCTGCAAACAGTACGTGTTTGACAATCTATAGATTCCATGCCCAAAAATAAAATACAGTTTCTTGAAATTCCTCACCATGTCGCTGTAAGGTGTTGGGCTGGACGCTCCTCCAGTACAGTAATATCCAGCATAGCATTCCTCAGTGGGTCCCTGCAAAGCCGGTGTCCCACAATAGTAACTCTCCGGACACTGTACGCAATCTCTCACCGCGTCGTACCCGACGGTTTCACCGAAGGTACCCGGTGGACAGGGGTAGGTGGTACCCTCTCTAGTACCTGGGGGGCAGTAATACCCCTGGGGACAGTTCTCTGGGGTGACAACAGGTCCAACTAAAGGAAAAGGGTAATAATGTTTAGTTATCAGTGTAAGAGGGTGAAATTACTCAACATGTAATGTTTGTGGTAACACAACATGAAATTTATCTCTTTTCTCAAAACCTTTATTTCTTAATTTATCTCTCAACTCAAAACCCTGGAGGGTAAACTTGAATAAGGGAGCACTGCTTAACCCATGGTCGGGCCAGGCCATTGAAAAGCCTGGCCATGCTCTGGGAACGCCCGGGCCTTCGGGCTTCCATAATCCCCTGGTTGTACACTGCCCACTAATGCTGGAGTCCAGCCATCTCCCATTGTTCACCCAGATTTGATCTCTGGCCCGTGAATGGAATGACAACAAAAGTAATCACTGGTAGATGCTCTAGATTTGTGGCTCACAATAGCAAGACTAAAAGCCAGAAGGCCCGGGCGTGGCCAAGCTTTTCAACGGCCTGGCCCGACCATGGGTTAGGCAGTGCTCCCTAAGAGTAAACTCAGAATGCATCTGGGCACTAAGAAACGTAAAGGTAGACTTGGAATGCATGAGGGTAAACTCAGAATGCCCAGGTAAACTCAGAATGCCCAGGTAAACTCAGAATGCCCAGGTAACTCCAAACAGACAGACAACTTTTCGCACCTTCATAGGGGTCACAGTACGAGCCACCTGGGCATATATCACATTCTCCTTGTCCTAGTTGCCCCTGGTACGTCCCGTTATCGCACAGTATGGGTTCCCATGATCCCTTGGGGCAGGAATATCCCCTGGGACATTTCAGGTCAGTTGGTGTCTCGATAGTCTGGCCTCCGGGGCAATAGTAACCAACGGCACACTCCGCGTCTGGTTGACTGTTCCCTTCACCTGAAAAAACACAAAAATCATCTTATTTCCAAATTCATCTTTGATTAAAAAAAAACACACTTCAAGCAAAGTTTCTTTCAAATCAAAGTATCCAACATGAAAAGCAAGTTACAATAATACTATCTGCCAGTTAAACACACTCCTTAGACAACCCTATTCAATGGTAGCGCTTTGATTTATAGAAAAGAACTACCTGCCCTAGCTAGGTAATACTCTACACTCTAATGAAATAACCAAACCCACCTTCACAGTAGGAGCCCGCTGTGCAATTCTCACAGTTCTGCGGTCCAGTGTTCATCTGCGTTCTACTGAACATACCCTCGGGACAGGGCGTGGGCACGGCCGTACCTATCTCACAGTAGTGACCGGCCGGACAGACGTACTGGTCAGGGACGGCGCTGGTGTGGTTGCACCAGAAACCGGAAACGCAGTTACCTAGGGAAATAATTATGATGAATCAGGGTCTATATAATGACAGGGGAATATAACATCAAGGAGAATAATTTTGCAAGGGGCATCAGGGCCAATATATAATAACAAGGAAATATTATAAGAAATGGGAAGTAATATCCAGGGGAATAATATTGCAAGGGGAATATGGACTTGGACTAGCCTTACATAACTCAGGATTTGAATGCTGACTAACATTTGAGGTTCACAGAGTCCACTTCAAATCTAACTATTGACTCAATTTCATTCCGGTCAGTATAGTAACTTCTGCCCTCAGATCAATTCTGATTAAACAGTTTGTCAGCTACTGCTCCAATAATATCATTCCGTTGAATTAGTGCCTATTTCCCTCAGTGGCATTCAACAAAATTCACGTCAAGTAATATTTCCCTTTAGCCAAAAACTATGGCCCCGGTCAATATACTGCCCTGGGCAATATATCTATATCCATACCAACCTGTTGGTTCATCAAGGCCTGGCGTCTCACAGTACATCCCTCCACGGCAGTTGAGAGGAGCCGGTGACCCCCTAGGGCAATAGTAGCCCGGTCCACATAGTCCGCCTGTGCTCCTATCAAAGGAGGGGCAGACACAGTCGTAGTAGGGGTGGCAGGTGTCGTTAGGGTATACATATCTGAAATCCAAAATATGGAGGTGATATACAACATTTTCAAACATCAAAAAACCAAAAGTACTGAATTAGTATGAAATGCCTGACTTGACTGTGCGTAAATAACAGTCTCAAGCATCCTGTGAAATCATGGCACCTGGTGTGCTGGAAATTTGGTATCAATTTCCAGCGATGGTTGGTTGAAAGGTAAAACTTTGAGTTCAAAAGAAAATACTCAATTTCCAGATCATTTCCTTGTTGTATAATAACTTTTGTTTCTGCAAAAAATTGTGCGCTTAGCACCTCCGTGAAAAATGACCAGGTGTGTTCACACAAACAATTTCCTGAGACAAAATCAGAGTTTCAAGTATGAAGCTCACCCAGGGGTTGGTAGGGACACCAGCTCTCCTTGGTCGAATGGTCTCTGCTCGTCCGAGCCTCCACTGCAGTAGAATCCCGGGTCGCACTGGCCGGAGGGATTGACCAGACCGGTGGCCTCACAGTACCAGCCCGGTGGGCAGTACTTACAGCTGGTCAAGTTACCCTGGCCTGGTAGGGGCAGAGATGGGGGGGGGGGACAGAATAATAAAAAATGACGGAGCACCAAAGCCATCAATGTGACTGAATCCTTTGAAATGAGCCTTCGGGACATTGTTTCCACTCATATATTTTTCATTCTTTATTCAACAGGGTTCCTACAGAAATTTTAAAATGAAATTCCATGACTTTTCCATTGCTTTCCAGGACAAAAATAGGGTTTTCCACGACCAATTCTCATGCTGTTTTTTACATCTTAGGAGTCGATTTACAATACACTAGCCAGTCATCACATTGAACAAAGGTCTATTCGGACTTCCAGTTTGACACAAGACTACTGAACACCACAGGAGCATCAGAATGTTGCATTGAACATGCAACAAATAAATACAGAGCATACATGCATCATGAGGAACAGTAAAATAAACTGGAATACAAACTGGAAGACTGCCATAGTATCATTTATCTTCAAGCAAACTTGAATCCTCGATCCTGATTGGTCAATCCGTGGCAGCTGAGAGGGTGATAAAAACCCATATCACATGGCCCATATACACACTCCGAATTGCGCTGTTCTAATTCCACGAATTGCGCGATACGCAAAACGCAGTGCTGCACAATCCATTGGTAATTCAAAAGCTGCGCGTTTGCGTCCCATGTGGATCGTCACGTCTGTTTCGGCGCACACTTGTTTTTTTCCGGATAGCTCCTGTTTCTTCTGACTGTTATTGATGTGTGCGTGTGTGTGGTACAGGTTTCGAGCACAGCACCGTGCGTGTTCCATCTTTACTGCGCGTCAAGTTTGCTTGAAGATAAATTCGTTATCCCACTCGCGCTCGTGGAACACGGAATAATGTAGTGCGTCCGTGTCCCATATTCCACTCGGCCTTCGGCCTCGTGGAATATGGGACACGGACGCACTACATTATTCCGTGTTCCACTCGGCGCTCGTGGGATAACTTATATTATCATCATGTGTGGGTTGCACAAGATTCCATGCCTTTTATCCCTAACTACCCTAAGCCTTGCAAACTCCAACAGCAGGTTTTTTTCTAATTTTGATGGGTTCAGGACTGTAGCGCCTTGGCACCATTACTTTACATGGAGCTATGATGCCCCAATTTGTCCAAGTCCAAAGAATGTACCATAGGTATTCTGCACAGTGTTGGATTTTGACAGGTTGAGGAAGCCTCCTAGTAAAAATGCCTAGGGGGTTAGGGTTATATGACATTTTCTTTTCATCAATTTTTGATGACATCTTGTAAAATAACAACATTTCTTGACATTCATGACATTCATTTTTTCAGGATTTTTTGGGAACCCTTGTTCTATAAAACAAATGCCATAAAGGTATAATACGGCATTGGTCGAACTGACAAATTGGTTGCCGGCATTTTGTGTGATTCAACACATACATGAAACAACAAACTTGTAAAAATTTGATCTCAGTCTGTGAAAAAAAATTCTGTTTTAACCAGTTCGAGCCGGGATTATTTTTGCCAACTTCTGATATAAACGCCACTGATTTGCAAAAGTCATTTCAACAGTATTTGTACAATATGTCTTGCCGAAACCTCAAATATTGTAGAACAGGCCGTGCACAGCGGCAAAGTTCAAGTTTAACACACGGTCCGCCTCCACAGACTTCTCGAACTTTGTGTGTGTGTACAAAACAAATGAGGGATTAGCGTGTTGAGACGTCACCCGGAGGCGAGTCGAGCCAAGCTTGACGTTTTAACCTATCAGCCGTGCCCGTGTATAAAAACAGCCAGAGCGTGTTAACACGTCCTCCGACGCGAACTGGTTAACAGTGGTTTTGTGCACCTTCACCACGTGCTTACAATTTTCTCAAAAATAACAGCATTTCAGGCAGAAATATTCCTATGGAGGATTTGCACTGGTACCATCTTTAACAGTAAGCTTTCAGATTGGAACTATTCAAGTTATCAAATTTTTGTGAAATCGTTTTTGTGATGAATATCTAGCTTGTCACCTCTCCCCCTCCAAAAAAGTTCACTATTTGTATAATAATGTGATAATAATAAAAACAAAATAATCAGCCCTTTGTATTTTTTAATCATGACATCAAAAGAGGAAACAGCTGAATGATAGTAACATACCTGTGGCATTATTATAGGTGCCTGATGCACATGGGTACTGGTCACTATATTGTGTGCCGGCCGGGCAGTAGTGGCCAGCTGGACAGTCCGATGGAACCACGGTGATATTTTCACAGTATTTACCTGATAGGAGACAAAGTGAAGTTTGACATCCTCTGAGGAATATGGACATTATTCGGACAAAAATGTTGAAAGTTCCTTTTTTGTTTTCATTGTGCATGGTTTGTTTAACTCTCACAGAGATTATTCTCGTTCACAAGTATGTCAGCTTCCTTTCGTTTCACGCTCAGTCTGCAACAAAATCCACAGAGCATGGTGAGACACAACATAACTACAAAAAACGTTCGTTAAAATTACATTTTATATATAAATTTTTAAAAAGTCGTATCCTCATTGAGTGATTCCCGCAATGTCGCTTCCCATGTTGTATCGTAAAATTGGGTGTGATCCCTGGCTATACGGCATTCTGGGTTTATGACTTCTGACTAGCGCCCCCAAACAAAAAAACTGACAATTTGGGAGACCGCCAACATAGGGCAAGATAGCTCAGTGGGTAGAGCGCCGGTACGATATTCAGGAGGTCGCAGGTTCAAATCCCACTCCTGCAAGTTTTCTTTGTTCACTTTGAAAATGAAATTTTACGCGGTTAATAATGCAGGTGTCCTCTTTAGAACATCAAATTCTGTTACTTTTCGACCGAAATCTGGAGCCAATTTTGTGGATTGCTAACTATAAGAATGTGCTTAGCACAAACAAATCTTGCTTTAGTAAAAACAGAATAAATACCAGCAAAAATTCTAGGCTCGACTTTCATGCTAAGAAAACAACAGCTGAATACTAGTCTCCAGCAATGTAAACATGAAATTTTTTCTCACTAAGCTAAAGTTTGTGCTTTGCAGAATCCACCCCCACCACGGCTATGAGAGGGCTGTCACAGGACAGCAAAGAAAATTACTATTATTAAGACCCCGCTCTTTTAGAGTTAAGGGCCTATAACCGAAAACAAAGCTCTTGTGAACTGAGATTGAGTTTGTTGGGTTGGGTGACAGCTATTCGGTACCTTCTGGGCAGGTATCACATTCAGCCATCTGGTCTTGTCCAGCGTACGTGCCGGCATAGCACGGAATCTCAGCCGCTGAGCCCCGAGGGCATCGGTAGCCGGCCTGGCAGATCCCGCCAAACCCGGTGTTATTCATCCCATTAGGTGTACGCACGTTGACGCCTACAAGGCAGAAGAAGCCAGGGTTGCAGTCCCCGCCCACCGCACCCTGCCCGGGGGTGTCGCAGTAACTCCCTCCAGTACAAGGTTTACAGTCACCCTCCTTGGTCAGTCCATCGGACGCGCCATACGTCCCCTCGGGACAGGGCCGGATATCGTGCCCTGTCCCCACAGGGCAATAGTAGCCCGCCGGGCAAGGGTCTGGGTGGTCACCGTGGATGCACTGGCTGCCCGCTGGACAAACCAGGCATTCGGCAGCCCCAGTCTGGTTCATGTAGGTGGCGTTGAGACAAGGCAGGGGGCGGTCAGTGCCCTGCGGGCAGTAGTGACCGATGGGGCAGATGTCACCAGTAACACCATCTAAAGGAATGACATATTGATTGATATGTATTACATTTTCAGTTAACACATCTAGCATTCATCAAATTGACTGAGACGATGTAGCTCACACGTCAGAAGGTGAAGAAACTTGAGGAGAGAGAATGACGACGAAACTTAAGGCGCGTTTATCCAACCTGTTTATTCAAGAAGATCCACTGCTATTTTTAATTCGTTGGTAACTGCTTGCTCTGGAAGACCCATCCCCTTAATATCTCCCCAGCCACAAAAAGAATTACTTGTAATAAAACACTCACTAAGGAGGCTATCATCATGTCTGAAAGCGGAACTTGGGATAGACGAAATTTTTACGCAGGCCAACGTAGGAACAATTAAACATTTAGCAAGACTGAACAACAAACTAAGGTATACATCCTTGAAGGGTTTTTAAAACTCAACTTGACATTTCCTGTGGGAAATACCAATGTCGGCCACGGCAAAGTTTAATGATGTCTCCAACAGGGTTAACCAGATTGAATATTTGGTTACTTACCTTCAGGATTAGGGATGCTAGCTTCACCAGCGCAGTAGTAGCCTTCGTAGCACTGACTAGTGACGTTGGGCTGGCCGTCGTACTGGCAATAATATCCCCCATCACATGCTTTGCAGTCACTCTCCTCATCCTTGCCTGGGTTTATCAGATAAAAATTACTGAAGTGTTGGTCGGTCTACAGATCTTTCTATGTCGTTATCGTTACCTTGTTTTAAAGGATCAACAAAATTAGCTGGCCTAACGTTTCAAACTTAAGCAAGCTCTAGCGCCTGCTTACATCATGCTTGCACTAGTTTTACATACGTTTGTGCAGTGTGTGGAGTGGTAAGATGGCGGACGGTGTCGTCAACTTGAATAGTCAATGATCTTTGCAGATTGTTAGTTACTCATGAAGATCAGTGGTACAAAGACAAAAGCTGTACCAAAGACCAACTAATGTTTTCTACAGTTTTGTGCTCAAACATGGATCCACCTGGCTTCACTCCACATGGCGAGTTAGCCCTCTAGTCATTTGATATGGTTCTCTGTTTGTTAACGGACAAGAAAGTCTACCTACCTGAATCTGGGTTGTAGGTCCCTGGTTGGCAGGGCACAGGTGCAGGGGTACCGGTTGGGCAGTAGTGTCCCTCTGGGCATTTGTATCCGTATGTTTCGCCGTCAGGGTTACCGGATGTCGCACCGAGGACGCAGTAGAAGCCGGCATAGCATGGCTCACCAGGAGACGTCAGACCAGGTGTTGAGCAGAACCAGCCAGGGTCACAAAGGGGGCATTCGCTGGCCGAGCGGAGTCCGGTTTCATTACCGTAGCTCCCGATGGGACAATCTTCTCCTGTAAGTTAAAGATAAAAGTGAGTAGTAATACAGGGGTGAAATCTGCAGTGTTTGGGGGTCGCTGAGGACTCCAGAGCAACGTAGGGTATACGGTTTGTATTTGCCTAAAGGCACCCCTTAAAATACCAGCGTCTATTGGTCTATATCCACTTTTACAGAAAAAACACTTTAGGGAAAAAAATTAAATGAGATTTCATTTTTCAGAGTTGTGGGACAAAAAGTAGAAAAAGATAGGAAAAGTAGGAGCAAGCTGAAAAAAAATTAGGAAAAAGTAGGAAAATTAGAAATACTTGAAAACCTTGTTTCACTCTATCGCTCATAAACAGTCAATATTTGTATGTACTACAGTACATTGCATTGGAAAGTTAACCTGGGAATGGGAATTTCTCTTCACACTTTCTCTCTTCCCAGGAAATTTATTTCATTTCACAAAATGTGAAAAAAAAGTGGGAAAATACTTTCACACCTTTTTAAAAAGTGGGAAAGTAATTTCCCACTCGAATTCGCAGGGAGGAAAACTTGCCTGCGAAATGCGAATGTGAATGTGACCGTACATTCTTTTCACAAAATTTTCAACTTCCATTGGTAGTGTTAACTTTCAATTGCAATGTATAGTATGTACCTGTTGCAGATCCTTCCACACAGAACTGTCCCATGGGACAAACATCTCCAGTCACCCCATCCATCGGGTCTGGTTCCTCAGCTCCTCGCTGGCAATAGTAACCAGCCTGGCATTTGTCCGTGGGAGCAGTCAGGCCCTCTGTGCTGCAGTACCAACCAAAGTCACACTGGTCGCATTGGTCTAAGAAGAAGAAAAACCGGAAAATAAAGACACTTTCAGACAGGTTTGTTCACCAATAAAATATAACGAATGAAGAAAAAAAATCATTCTCAAAACACTTCAGAATATATAATTCTGAGCTGTGCTTACGTCTGCACTATTAAACATGAGGTCGTGGGTTCGAGTCCAGCCCGAGACTGACTTTTTCTCACAGGCTTTGGAAAGCACTGGGAATACAGTGCTTTATACACTATGTCGGGAAAGGGCGAAAATCTCTCTTCTCATTTGAAAGAGGTATTGCTCATGCAAATTTCACAACAAAAGTCCAACAGATTACACCTACCTTCTCTTGCCAGAACCGTCTTGTTGGAGTACGTGCCGATAGGGCACTTGTTCTGTTGGGCAAACTCTGTCCCGCTGGGGCAGTAATGGCCGGGGATACAGTCAGGGGGTGCAATGACACCTGTGACATTGCCTAACTCATAGGGGTCACAGTAGGCCCCCTCCAGACAGGTATCACATGACCCTTGACCTTGTTGGGCCTGGTACATGCCTGAAATAAAATACACAATTATTTTGTTTTTCGTGAGGCGATATAAACGAGCGCAATACACAAACTATATAGAAACAGATTTAGTGACGAGGGGCAACAACTGTGTAGTATTTTCAGATGTTTAAATGTAATACTTTATAAAATAAACATCTGCATTTAACTCAATATGAAATATCCATCCTTTTCAAATAAAAGTTTAAAGGCTGTGACCCACAGCCAATTTTATGGAGCTGCTTATGTTAACCCCTTGCGTACGGATGACGGAATATGGCGCCAAAAAAACAGTGCCAGCAGGCCGGATGACGCAATTGGCCGCTGTTTGTGCAGTTTCAATCCATTGTTGGATTAAACAGTGCCACCAGGCCGGATGACGCCATTGGCTGCTGTTTGTGCAGTTTCAATCCATTGTTGGATTAAACAGTGCCACCAGGCCGGATGACGCAATTGGCCGCTGTTTGTGCAGTTTCAATCCCTTGTTGGATTAAACAGTGCCACCAGGCCGGATGACGCCATTGGCTGCTGTTTGTGCAGTTTCAATCCATTGTTGGATTAAACAGTGCCAGCAGGCCGGATGACGCAATTGGCCGCTGTTTGTGCAGTTTCAATCCATTGTTGGATTAAACAGTGCCACCAGGCCGGATGACGCCATTGGCTGCTGTTTGTGCAGTTTCAATCCATTGTTGGATTAAACAGTGCCACCAGGCCGGATGACGCAATTGGCCGCTGTTTGTGCAGTTTCAATCCCTTGTTGGATTAAACAGTGCCACCAGGCCGGATGACGCCATTGGCTGCTGTTTGTGCAGTTTCAATCCATTGTTGGATTAAACAGTGCCACCAGGCCGGATGACGCAATTGGCCGCTGTTTGTGCAGTTTCAATCCCTTGTTGGATTAAACAGTGCCACCAGGCCGGATGACGCCATTGGCTGCTGTTTGTGCAGTTTCAATCCATTGTTGGATTAAACAGTGCCACCAGGCCGGATGACGCAATTGGCCGCTGTTTGTGCAGTTTCAATCCCTTGTTGGATTAAACAGTGCCACCAGGCCGGATGACGCCATTGGACGCTGTTTGTGCAGTTTCAATCCCTTGTTGGATTAAACAGTGCCACCAGGCCGGATGACGCCATTGGACGCTGTTTGTGCAGTTTCAATCCCTTGTTGGATTAAACAGTGCCACCAGGCCGGATGACGCCATTGGACGCTGTTTGTGCAGTTTCAATCCATTGTTGGATTATTGCGTATAGGTTACGCTTGACTGCACAATCACATTGTAGCGGTTCGCTTGGCTGCCAGAGCGGCCGCGGCACCCTGACGTCTCCCGTAAAATACCGTACTCCAGGTTACCAACCAAATTTGCACATGACATACCGTGGAGTCGTCTGACGTGGCACACTTTCAACGGATAGTTTGAACAAACTTCTTTGTTGATGAGCTTCAAACTCATTCAGTTGAATATTGCTACAATTTACCAAAATAAAACTTGCTTCGTGAATCATGTCAGGTTTTTCAGCGTCTTGAATTTGAGTCCAGAATTCAAAAATGTGCCAATCATTTCAAGTTTTGAAACACTCCCCACGGACATGAAATGATTTATTCCCTGCCTGGCGTTGGGACTGAAGTCCTATCATCTGAGACTTACCTCTTGGGCAGAGTTCAGGTAGAGCGAAGCCCTTGGGGCAGCGGAATCCTTGCCAGCAGACATATTCCAGGGGCTCTTGGGTAATCTGGCCCCCAGGGCAGTAGTAGCCCTCACCGCAAGGACCAGAGGGTTTAGACAGGTGCTCACCAGCACAGTAGGAACCTGAAGGTTTCAGAGGAATATCGCTTTAAAGATACACTGAAATAGCTGAAACAGACAATACCAATCTCTGAAATAGATAATACTAGTTTCTTTAACAGTTAATATCAACCTATGAAGTACTTAAAATCCATTTCTGAAATAGCTGATATCAGCTTTTGAAATAGCTGATATGGGATTCTGAAATAGCTGATATCGGCTTGTCAAAAATTACATCAATTCTTTATTGTTAATGAATTACTCTATGAAGAAACTGTCTGTGTATAGTGACAAATTAAGAACTAGGTCATTATCAGAGCCAACTGATGGGTGGATATCATACCTCAAAAAACAGAGGTACCACAAATGATACCATCTATTTAATACGGACGTCCGCCCTCATCTTACCTGGTGTGCATGAAAGACAGTTACTGATCTCCGTATTCTTGGTGGTGTTAGAGAAAGTTCCGTTGGGGCAGGCCAGAGGATACCCACTACCCTCCTCACAGTAGTAGCCAGCGGGACATTCCATGCTGGGGGGCTCCGGACTGTCATTACCCCCTGGGCAGAAGAAACCTGCATGACACAAGGCTGGAAAACAAAGAACAAAATGAATGAATTTACAGTGGTACCCATTGGGGCATTCCATGCTGGGGGGCTCCGGACTGTCATTACCCCCTGGGCAGAAGAAACCTGCATGACACAAGGCTGGAAAACAAAGAACAAAATGAATGAATTTACAGTGGTACCCATTGGGGCATTCCATGCTGGGGGGCTCCGGACTGTCATTACCCCCTGGGCAGAAGAAACCTGCATGGCACAAGGCTGGAAAACAAAGAACAAAATGAATGAATTCATAGTGGTACCCATTGGGGCATTCCATGTTGTGTTTGGGGTGCAAGGGGGGGGGGGGGGGTGGAATGGCTTTCATGAAAATTATCAATCGTGTCATCCATGCATGCACTAGAAATATTGAAAACAGCATCAAGAGTAAATTTGTCAAGCCAAACACTACAAGCTTACAAGTAGGAGAGAAAGCAAGTTTCCTCCGGCACATTTTTTCCCAGAAATTAACAGTGCCACACATCACAACTACTGATCCCCCTTAAAATATTGTTTATGGCCAAAAAGAATGGGGGTCACCTTTTCGGATTTGTTTGAGATTTTCCCCCCTGCATTCAAAACCTGGATACGTCACTGATAGGTATAATAATTACTGTTACACAAATAACCAGTTATTGATTATCATAAACGAATACCTTTTGGCGTGGCGAGTTCGTAGTCGTCGCAGTACCAGCCTGCAGTGCAGTCAATGGGAGCCGGGGAACCAGACGGGCAGTACGTCCCTGGATAACACTTATTGCCAGTGTAGCTGACGGCAGGACAGGTGCAGTCAGAGATCACGGTGGCATTACCTGCAATAAGAAACATCATGTACGTGATTAAAATAAAGAGGTAGCATGCTGTATTATATTGACAAATTAACTTTTTAATAACAAAAATAAAATAAACCTCATTGAGATTCTGGGCTCTGGATGTGATTTTGGACCCAATTTCTTAAAATTACATCTGCCTAACCCACATTCCGTTTTGAATAGAAAATCATATCCGAGGGTTTCAGTGTGAAACTTCACAGTATCCATGAAAAAAGAACACCATTATGTAATAGATGATCGATACTCACCTAGTGGTAATGGCTTAGACACGACAGCCCCTCCGGTGCAGAACCACCCCTCGCTGCAGTTACCAGTGGGCCGGTCCAACCCCTCCCCCTCACAGTACATACCTGGAGGGCAGAGTTCACAGGAGGAACTATTCTGCTGGATAGGGAGAGAGTTGTAGGTGCCCTCGGGGCAAGGGTGTTGGGTCTCGTAGGCAGTGCCTGGGGGGCAGTAGTATCCTGCGGAACACGGGTACACCGTGGGGTCGCTGGTGTTAGGTGGGCAGTAGTAGCCGGCCGTGCAGGTTGAGCATGAACTTTGACCTGGAAGAGAAAAAAAACATGATAAGAGTGCGTCTTTTGGTATATAACAGAGCTTTGGTCTATTCAGTGTGGTACCTATTGTTTGCGTTACACTTGGCTGCACAGCCAATAGGTTAAGAAATCTCACTTTTCGTCGCTTAATTTGTTGCGCAATGCCTCATTGTAAAGCTTAATCAGTTCGCGTCGGAGGACGTGTTAACATGATCTGGCTGTTTTTATACACGGGCACGGCTGACGGGTTAAAACGTCAAGCTTGCCTCGACTCACCTCCGGGTGACGTCTCTACACGCTAATCCCTCATTTGTTTTGTACACACACACAATGTCTAAGAAGTCTGGAGGCGGACCGTGTGTTGAACTTGAACTTGGCCGCTGTGCACGGCCTATTGTGCACACCCGGAGTATTGAAATATATGAGGTTTACGGCAAGAAATATTGTACAAATACTGTTGAAATGACTCTTGCAAATCAGTATTTGTGGCGTTTGGCTGTACATCAGAAATTGGCTGCTATATTTTGCCTTTTTGAAAATATAAATTTTCGGCAAAAATAATCCCGGCGCGAACTGGTTAATAACTTATCTAATGCTAATAAATTAGCAATTCAACTCAAAAATTCAATTGTCAGGGTGTTGCACCCCAAACATAAAAAAACCTACCCGAGGAGGCTGTAAATGTCCCAGCGTCACACTCCAAGGGGGTAACGGTTCCCCTCGGGCAGTAGCTACCGGCTGGACACTCCCCTCCCACACCCTTGTGACCATCACCGTCCGTAGGGGTCTTAGTGTCCACACCAAGCTCACAGTAGTGACCAGGGTCGCACTGACCGTCCTCTTCAGCTTCACCGGGAGTGCCGCAGTAATAACCACCTGACGTGACCAGAAGATTTGAGTTATATAGTTTTAACCTCTTGAATACGGACGACGGCCATGGCTGTGTTTGAATACGACCACCTGGCCGGTTGTCATCTATACACGCATTCCTGCATGAATTCAATCCACTGTTTGCCTATTGGTTGCATTAGGCTTGGCTGCACAAGGCCGTCCCATTAGTAACAGGGGGCCAGAAGGTGTTAAACAAAATTCCACATATACTTCAAGATAAAAGGTTGCAAACTCGAAAACAAAATCACGAAAGAAAAATAAAGCATGAATTCAAATACACACGTTTTTATAATATCTGAAACATCAGAAAAGACAAAACCTAAAATCAGATCCACCTGTTGTCAAACCATGACCTATTTGTAGCATAATCATGAGGTGTTCAGGAATAACCGATACACCTGTTGTTATTGCATTGATTCTCCACACTACAGCATTTCTTGAAAACGGTATAAAATATGAAATTGATGATGAAAATCGAGTACATTCTCCATTTGAATTGAACTCAAATCTCCAAACTGACTTCCCACCGAGAACTATGGTTGTTTTGATCCTAACTCGGAATGCCATGGAGCGACTTGCCGCTCATTTCACGTGCCACGTCGCGGCTGTTCTAATACCTGTGCATGGAGTGCACTCGTCTTCTCGCTGCAGACCTGTGCGATTTCCAAAGAAACCTGTCGGGCACAGCTTTGTGTCGTAACCCGTCCCCGTGGGGCAGTAGTATCCCTGGGGGCAGAGGTCGGCTGTATCACCATGTATGCATTGGTATCCGGCAGGGCAGATGTCACACTCCTCGGCACCTGTCTGCTCGTAGAATGTACCATTGGTGCAGGGGGTGGGATGCGAGGAACCAGACTCGCAGTAGTGGCCAACTGTACATATACCACCTGTGGCATTATACAAAAAAAAAAAATTAAATCAGGCATCTTGAGAAGGGTACATGAAACTTTGTTAAATTTTTGAATACGAACAACGGCCACAGCCGCAGTTTAAAAAAGACGACCTGGCTGGTTGTCGTTTATACGCACATTCCTGCACGTACTCAATCCATTGTTTGCCTATTGTTTGCATTACGCTTGGCTGCACATGCCCGTCTTGGCATACCAACACCCCATTAATTACAGCTGGACAAAATGGGTTATTGGCTTAGGGTGGAGTGGTTAATCTGTGGTCAATCTGTTGAAAAGCCTGGCCAAGCCCCTGGAACGCCCGGGAATTTGGGCTTCTATAATCTCCTGATTGTACACAATAAACTGTCCATTAATTCTGGAGTCCAGCCGGCTCCCATTGTTCACCCAGACTTGACTGGGTACAGATTAGTGTGGGAGGGGCTACAACCAGGCCTGGCCTGGTAGATGCCGGCTTTATTGATTAGTTCATGCTCTATTGTCAGGTGATTTGTGGCTCACAATAGCAAGAGTGAAAGCCTGAAGGCCCGGGCATGGCTGGGCTTTTCAAAGGCCTGGCCCGACCACAGATTAACCACTCCTCCCCTAACTGTTGTCAACAACCTAAAATGTTTTTCTTTTTTAGATGAAAAGTTTTTTTGTTTTTTGTGTGCATCATGCCAAACTTTTTTCATAACAGAAAATATTTTCTGAAGAACAGTAACGCATTTACCTGTAACACCATCTGTGGGGGCGCTGTTGTTAGCTCCGCTGCTACAGTAATATCCAGCGTCGCATTTATCTTTCACGGTAGTCTGGCCGGGCTGATCACAATAATAGCCTGACAAAAGAAATAACATCACTTGAAACTCACCAGGAATGAAAAAAAAACGACACCTCATCTTTGAAAAAAGAAAGGTCATTTTATGAGAGTGAATTTTGCCTACCGAGTAGTTAGGTGTGTAGTAATATGTGACGTGAACCACAGAACAGGTGGAGAATAGCAGAAGTTGAACTTTAAGATTATGTGAAAACTTCAGGCAACAAAAGCCTCTAAACGCCACTTCCCAGAAAAATGAGATAACGATATCAAGTGAAAGCGCTTTCACTTGATATCGTTATCTCATTTTTCTGGGAAATACATAAGCTTTAATTGATGTATTGTGTGTTGCTGTATCTCATTCCAGTTTTAACAGTTTGGGATGTGATAGAACAGGGCTTTTCAAATAAAAAAATGTTAAAATCCCAAAATTAACTTTTTCAGAAAAAAAGTGTCGTTTCAGATTGTAACTCAAAAGCTATAGTGTGACTTTCTATTTTGTGCTGTCAGGTCACATATAAAGCATCTCTTATATATTTCCTTTATTTACTTTTGCGTTTACGTTTGTTTGTGTTTACGCTTGGCTGCACAGCCCCATTGTTAGCATTCCCCCAGAGGCAAGGGATTAACTCCAAACTGTCACAGGAAACTTTCTGAAGGATAGAATTCTTACCAGGTCTACAGGGTACACAGTCGCTGACATCCCCTTGACCCACCGCGTCGAGATACGTTCCGGGTGGGCAGGCTTCAGGGTAGGCGGTGCCGTTAGGACAATAATGCCCCGCCCAGCAGAGGTCGCCGTACGACTGACCCACTGGGCCTGGCTCTTCAGACGAACCAGAACAGTAGTGACCTGTATGACATAAAGGAATACAGAGTCAGTTGCTTTAATTTTCTACTTACAACAAAACCTAATTTTTAGTGTCAAAGTTTTAGTCTGATATTTTTTAGGGAGCACTGCATAACCCATGATCAGGCCAGGCCGTTGAAAAGCCTGGCCAAGCCCCGGGAACGCCCGGGCCTTTGGGCTTCTATAATCCCCTGGTTGTACACAATAAACTGCCCACTAATGCTGGAGTCCAGCCAGCTCCCATTGTTCACCCAGACTTGATCTCCGGCCCGTGAATGGAATGACAACAAAAGCAATCACTAGTAGATGCCCTATTGGTGATTTGTGGCTCACAATAGCAAGACTAAAAGCCAGAAGGCCCAGGCATGGCCAGGCTTTTCAACGGCCTGGCCTGACCATGGGTTAGGCAGTGCTCCCTAAAGAAGAATTGACCAACTAGGTCAGAGTTAAAAAGGCTTTCTAAAACCATGTTCCCATTGGACTTTTCCTTGTGCTAAGTTACCGTGACTCACTGTCAACATTCCATTCCGTAATCTTACAGCTGTTCCCATTTGGACTTTTGTTTACGCTGATAGACCTTTTCTGTTGTGGCTGGTGTATTCCCATTAATCTATACAGTAATCAGTGTCCCTGTTTAATACACTACCACGGCTGGTTAGTTTTACATCACGGTCGCGGTAAGTTGACAGGGACGTTAATAGTTTATTGTGTGTCCCCAATGGACTTAATTTTGTCATTCTACAGATAAGTTGCGGTGGATGGACCAAACAAAAATTTCATGCAAACACGGCTAATGTGAGGTTCTCTCTTACCTGCCCAGCACATTCCAGACTCCTTAGTCAAACCGGGTCTGTCGCAGTAGTAACCCCCGGTGCAGTTCTGGCATTGTAAGGCGTCCTGCAGCTCAACCTCGTTACTGAATGTCCCCTTGGGGCATAACTCTCCGGCAATGCTCCCCGTGGGACAGTACTTGCTGGCCGGGCAGATGTTACCAGTCATCCCGTCGGTCGGTGTGGAAGTGGCAGCACCCGAGGTGCAGAAGTAGCCTGCTGTGCAAGGTTGATACGGCTGGATGTTTCCTGCAGGAGTGAGATCGGCCGAAAATGGAAAAATCCATGAAATCTGCAACGTTTGGGGGTCGCCGAAGACCCCAGAGCAACATAGGGTCTATGGTTTCTATTTGCCTAAAGGCACCCCTTAAAATACCCATTTCTATTGGTTTATATCCACCTATCCAAGTAAAAACATCTTTAGGGTAACACCTCAGGAATTGCAGATTTCAAAAAATATTCGTACAAAATCCTGGAATCAGAAAGAAAAATCCAGACAAAAATTTCTGAAATCAGGAAAAATCCTGACAAATCTCGCCCCTGTTCCTTGGATAGATGATGCAGAATGGAAATTGGACAGAAAGGACTTTGTTCGAGTCTAAAGGAATTTTGAAAATCTCACTTTGTGATAAAATTTCTTCAAGGATTTGTGTCACTAACCTTCACCAGGGCAGTACATTCCAGGGTCGCACGGCGTGCACTGTGTGTAGCTGTGCAGTCCAGTCTTATTACTGTACGTTCCCTCGGGACACAGGTACTCCGTCTCATGTTTGGTGCCTTCAGGGCAGTAGGAACCAGCCGGGCAGATCTCGGGATCAGAGACACCACGATAGCTCCGATATCGGCCTGAGAAGTTACCGCTGTCCGTGGTGTTTACGGCATCAAGGAGCTCGTAATCGCCTATAAAGGAAAGGGTGAAGACTTTGCTTGCAAATTTCAGGTTTCACTTTAAACCTCAAATTATTCTGAATGTTGCGTTCGTTTTTAAAAGTACAGAATGTCATGAGAATTGCACATTATTCAGGATTTCAAGCAGTCTCAGGTGAAAAAGTAGGAGAATAGTAGGATCCAAATGTTCCACAAAAAAAAAACGTACCAAAGTAGGACTTTGGAGGAAAAAATCAGGATAAAAGTAGGACTTTTGCAGGCTTTCAGGAGTAGCTTTTGTTGATTCTCACCCATGTCCACAGCATCACAAGCCTCATTTGGCATGTTCTGTACTTACACTTGTGCTCCATCCTCAACTAAGCTCTTGGAAGTAAAGTTGCAAGTACTCTAGCACCCAAGCCCTTCATTGTGTGATTTTCATATGACAGTGTGTAAACACTGTTATGAAAAATATTCAACGAGATTTAATTTGTTGTAATTGTGGACAAAAACTTTTTAAAAATTAGGAAAAGAAGGAGCAAGGTAAAACAATTAGGAAAGAGTAGGAAAAGTAGGAACACTCAAAGCCTGCAATATCCTGTTTTGAGAAAATGAACGCCAACATTAGTGAACTGTGCAAATATACTCATAGTCGTCGGACCAATATATCGCCCTCACAGCCACTAGTTTCGTTTGGTTAGAAAACTTTGGGATATGAGAGCAATTTTTCCCAAAATAGACTTCTAAGTGGAAAAAGTGTTTCTACTTGTAGCTCAGAACGCCATCAGTTCAAACTCTGTTGGATGGTGCGTTCACAAAATGTCTGCGCAAATTTTGAGAAAAAGGCTGGAATTACACAAATAAAAAAAAACGAAGACAACAAAATATAAAGTGAAGGTAAACAAAAATCTTGTGTTTTTAGAATCAGGAGAAAATTATATCTTGACATGGCAGGTTTTTCTTAGAATGGTTACCCAGAGTTAATCCCTACTCTAAACTTGAAGTTTTGAGGAACAACTGGATTCATCACATAAAAAATGATAAGAAAATAAGCCTTATTTTGGGATGTTTTTTGTTTCTTTGGGGGGGGGGGGGGGAGGAGGTCTTACCATAAGCCCGGCAGAATGCTCCCCTAGGACAGACGTTACAGTCGTAGCGAGCCCAATGCTGCTGGTACCAACCACTAGGGCAGCCTGTCTCGTTGTGACTCCCAACCTCACAGAAGTGACCAGGACTACAGGCCAGACCAGCGGGCTTGGCAGTCTCTTGACCGCCGGGGCAGTAGTAGCCACGAGCACACTGACCACTAGGTGTGTCCAACCCCCATTCCTCACAGTACATGCCGGAAGTGCAGGACAAACAGCCGCTGATGTTGGTGTTCTGCTCACGATCTGCAAACAAAACAGCAAGGAACAGCTTGAATTTTGTGATACAAGCAGATCTACTTTAATTGAACTGTATATTTTTATGGCTTATACTGTACGTTATAGTTGTTATGGGTCCTGCTATTGCCATTGGCACTGTTGGATGTGTATGGAAAAAAAAAAGGAAAACAAATGTTTAAAAAATAAATCACTTGAATTTAACCTTAACCTTTCCAAATCCTCCAAAATCCTCCAAAATGGAGGAATATGGAGGATTGATGGTCTTTTAGAAGTTGAAGCATTGAAAGAGTTTGCAGGATTGAGTGCATTAGCGGATTTTGCCTCTGGAGAAAAATGGAGGATCCAGGTCATCAGACCCAATCTGATGCTGGGTGATTTAGGATTGAGGTTACTGGGGTGTTTATCCAAAACCCACTGGAGGATTTTGCAAGATTCAGGCAGTGGTCCCCAGTAACAAACATCGGAAGATTTTGGAATCGGAGGATATTTAAGGATAGGGTAAATATCAAAGTCCGGCTTACCTGAATAAGTCCCTGGCTCGCAAGCTTCCTCTACCTGTGTTCCCTCGGGACAGTAGTGGCCCTTACTACAAGCCACAGGGTCGCTGACGGATGCACTGCCGTTGCAGAAGAAGCCTGCCGTGCAGTCACCGTCGTAGATCTCATTGGCATAGCCCTCACAGAACTTGCCCTTGGGGCAAGGGATGGTGGACTGGGAACCTTCCGGACAGTAGGTTCCTGTGGACACAGAGAGAGAGTTGGAAAAATTTAAGGTAAAACGTGAAACTAAGCAGGTAATACGTACAACAATCTTTGTGATGGAGGATATGGTGTTTGTAATTAGCCCTTGTTTGCGAAAGTGCCGTAATAATTTGTTCGATGTGCTTAGTAAATAAATACAAAATTAAAATAAAAGAAATAATGGAAAATTTATTTTTAATGTACATGTTTTGGGAAGGTTTTGCAGCTGAGAGCATCTCAGTGCATTTTAGGAAATATAAACCCTAATTTGCATATACAGAAAGAATTCCGCCAGTGCATACTAATTAATATTGCCCTCTACCGGTTAAGCGGTCCCCATATTCAAAGCAGAACGATAACGGACGCACTGGAACCTGTCAACGGAATGGGTATAAAACACTGTCTGCTAGGTAGCCTGGTTGACATGATCTACTCACCAGGTGGGCATATGTCCCCAGTATTATCCAACGTGTAGATGGGGCACTCGCTAACCGAGTAGTCACCAGTTGAGTTATCATAGGGCGTTGGTCTCCTTGTGTAGGCTCCACTGCTGCAGTACCAGCCTGGGTCGCACCTCGCTGTGGGGACTTCGTTGGCATCACCCTCGCAGTACCATCCACCTACGGAAAAATTATTACAAAGGATGTCACAATCTCATACTATGATGATTTTTGTCCTTGATCTATTTTTAACATGTAATCTTGCATTTCAGATTATGTTAATTTCCCAGAGCTGATAAAAAGTAAAGTTTTGCTGTGAATTGATCAGACAAAAAAACAAAGTTGTGTTTGATTACCTTCCCCTAGCTTACATACGCTTCTACCTTGTGTGATGATGGACATTTGCATTGCAGCTCAGTAAATGAACGATTTCGTTAAAGCCGGAGGAAATTTTAACTTCACACATGTGAAAGAAGTAAAGCGAAACACAAGCTTCGCTAAAGTCGACGTCCGGTGGTGTGACACCCCCACCCCCCCCCCCCCCCCCATTTGTAGTTTTTGTGGGCAATATTATGTTTCTGTCGGCAAAATCATGTTGGTGTCGTCAATAACAGGATTTGTTTGAAACAGTTTTGTGCTGGGCCCCCAAGATCAGCATGCATGTTCTGCCAAGACCATGAAATTTAAAAATGGAATTCTAAAAAATAGCCAACATCCTTTAAAGTATGTGTCTGAGCGGTGCCCCTGAGACAAACTTGTCCCTAAATGTACAGCCACGTGGTGATAAACTGCTCCGTGATTTCTATTGAATAAATGCTGATCATAGCTGTACGTACCAAGGCAGGGTAGGCAGTCAAACGCATCATCAGCCATGGTGCGGTTGTTGTATGTTCCAGCCGGGCAGGCAAATTCAGTGGCGTAAGTGGTACCCTCGGGGCAGTAGTAACCTGGTGAGAGGTCAAAGGTGAGCGGTCAAAACTTGCTTGGCCAGGGGTAAAAACTTGCTTGGCCAGAGGTCAAAACTTGAAATGATTAATGCTACAATTTGAAGTCTACCAACGCTACAATTTGAAGTCCTAAAGGACTGCTTGATGGAATTGTGATATTTACCTTATACAGCCGGATGGAAAGTGTTAAAAGCAGGAAAAATATTCACAAAAAAAAAGAAAAGTAGTTGACATGCTACTGAAGTCCTTTGACTTACCCATCCAGCAGGGTGTGTCTAGGTACGTCGTAGAGTTGGCCGGGCAGTAGTACCGTGCCTCGCAGGGTTTGCATTCCGCCTGGGTAGTCAGATCATTGTAGGTCCCCGCCTCACAGCCTAGGGGAGTCGGATTGCTTCCCGGACAGTACGTCCCTTCCGGACACGGTCCACCGATCCCCGTGTTGTTGTTATTAGGGTACGCCGTGTCCACACCGATCTCGCAGTAGTAGCCCGGTGCGCAATCACCACTCACTGCGTCCGCACCGGTACGGTCGCAATATTTCCCGCCGTCGCACTGGGTGCATTCTTCAGACGTGGCAAGCATTAGGACGGGACCATATGTACCTATCGGGCATTTTTCGTAGTCAAAGCCTCGTCCCAACGGGCAGTAGCTTCCGAGCGGGCAAGGGTCGGCGCGGTCCTTGTTCACGCAGTAGTAGCGGGCCGGGCAGATGTCACAGGCCTCAGCTTGGGTGTGGTTCATGTAAGTACCTGGACGTTGATAAAGTAATGCGTTCTAAAGTCATCTACAATATTACGGTCATGAGTTCTATTTATGAATTTTTCATTACGACAGCTTATAATTCTTCAAATAAGACAGAATCCTACAAAATCAATCTTAAAGCTTCTTAGTCTGTGGTCTGACTAAAAATCTTATTTCAATGGATTTCCAACTATTAATGAATTATGGAAGAGAACTGAATTTGTGAATTGTTTCCACTTGTTCTTTTTCAAAGAATATAAACGGAAGATTATAGGTGGAAGGGAAGCAGGTTACAGATAAGGAGTTCCAAATAGCGGCAGTACGAGGGAAAAAATTGAAGGGTATCTCGCAGTACTAGTCTTTGGAACAACAGGCGAGCAGAGTGCCTGAAAGTTTGGACAGAGGGAACTAATGATGAAAGGCCACTGGAACACCTTCCATGCTAGTAGTGACAGAAAAAAAACTCATAGTCAAAAAATAACTGAATGAATTTTGGATTATGTTCAACTCACCATCATCACAGGGCTGAGGAATGGAGCTGCCTCGTTCGCAGTATGAACCGGCCGGACATTCGTCGCCAGTCACTCCATCTGTAGGCGTGGCACTAGAGGCTCCGCCCACACAATAGAAGCCTGGATCGCATTCATCTGAAACAGCAGAGTATATAAAAGTAAGCGGTGAAAACTCAGCCTGAATGCAGATATTGACAAACTGAGAGACAGCCAACATAGGACTGGGTATCTCAGTTGGTAGAGTGCCGGTACAGTAATGCAGAGGTTGTAGGTTCTAATCCCACTCCTGCCAGTTTTCATTGATTACTTTGTGAATTGATCACAAAATTATCTAGTCAGTTGCCACTGTTTTCTGTTTGATATGATAAGTTAAAAAGTCGTATCCTCATTGAGTTATCCCAACAATGTCGCTTTCCAGGTTGTAAACGTTGGGGCCTGATCCCTGGCTATACGGCATTATGGGTTTATGACTTCTGACTAGCCCCCAGAACAAAGACACTAACAATTTGGGAGACCGCCAACATAGGGCAAGATAGTTGGTAGAGCACCGGTACGGTATTCCAGACATCACAGGTTTAAATCATCCTTCTACCAATTTTCTTTGTTCACGCTGAAAATTATTCATATCACAGAGTCAGTTTCCCTTGCTTTTTTGTTTGATGTTAATTAAATATATTTCAATTCTGTTCTCCCCCTACCGGTATAATTAGTCTGTCCCAGTTTGTCACAGTACTTCCCCTCGGTACAATTCAGGCAATCCTCCAGGGCAGGCCGTTGGGTTAGAGGGTTGAAGGTTCCCACCGGGCAGGAAATAGGGTCCTCGGTCCGCTCAGGGCAATAGAAGCCAGCGGGACAGATATCACCATAGCTCTCGCTGAAGGGATTGGGGTTGATAGCTCGCAGGGTACAGAAGTGTCCAGCGGTACAGTTACCAGTGGGTACAGTCAGGCCTGATAGGAGAGATAAGAAGGTGGATGTGATTTTTAACTATGAAGATCCAAAATCACATCCAGAGCCCAGAATCACAATGACGTTTTAAGCTGTCAAACCCAGAAGTCACAATGTACTCTTTGTCAAGATGGACAATAGTTTACAGGCTCCAGATGTGATTTTAAACTCAGCAGGATGTGAATTAGAGCACATGTGTCAAAATGCCACCTACGTATAAATGTTCCTTTCCATTTTAAATAAAATATAATCGCATCCAAGAAATTCACAGTGTAAAGTCTACAGAATCAGGCACAAAATGCAAACTGCAATGTAATGTATTAACTGGCCTTGCCTTGTCCCAATCAACCCAAAGGAGTTATGAACTGCGACAAAAAAACGATAACATTTAGATCAAATAATTACAATTTTTTTACAATTATAATTTTTGCTCAACCTACCTTGACTCTGGCAGTATTGTCCAGGCGTGCAGGGCTCGCACTCGGTCACTTTCTCCAGGCCGTAGCGGTCACTGAACGTACCCTGGGGACACTTGGTGCCCTGGTCACTCCCCTTAGGGCAGTAGTAGCCTGGCTGACACTCGTAGCCTGTCACTCCATCCACAGGCCGGGACGTGTTGGAGGCAGACACACAGACATAGCCAGCATCACACACATCAGCGAACACAGTGAGACCTGATGATGGAGTTTGATGAAGTGATGGAAAAATGTAAGTTGTATTGCAATGATTATAATTTGTTTCTCATACAGAATTAAATTTTTTTGGAACCGCATAAGCCTAGACTACATTTTTTTTCTTTATTGGTTTTTTACTGGTTTATTAAGAAATTGTCAAATTTTTTAATTGATTTAATATTAAAATTTTAATATTAATTTTTAAAATTTAAATTTTAACATTTTTTTTTTATTTTTTTTTATTTTATTTTAATAATATACTGTTTACAAATTCTTAGAGAGACAAGGCAATATCTCCTTGGCAAAGAGCACCCATATAAGAAAATCTTCCTGTCTGTGGGAAACTTTAGAAAAAATCCTGAAGACCAGGCACAGGCAATATACATCAGTTAAAACTTTGGCCGGTTTCCTGTTTTTGCTTTATAACAAAACTTTTCTGTGCTAAGCGAAACTGTGTACTTGGCAGACCTTATGCCGCTTACCTTTCCCATCACAGTAAGTTCCACCCGGGCAGGGCTGGCACTGGCCTATATTCTCCAAGCGGGTCACATTACTGTAGTAGCCCTCCGGACACAGATACTGTCTGGCGCCCTCGGTGCTCTCCGGACAGTAGGAGCCCGGAGGGCATTCCATCGGAATGACCACGCCGGAACTGTCCACGCCAAGGGAAATGGCCGCTTCTGTAGCATCGCAGTAGCTGTCATGAAAAAAAAAAAAAGCGATTTTTGAGAATATTTTGGTGTGCTAATTTTAGCTTTCTCAGCAACATCTGACCAGCTGAAGTTTGAAAAATAGCCTCGGTGACGAAAATTAATATAAAGAAATAAAAACAAACAGTCCTTAGGCCAAACTAGTACGAACAAGCTAGAACTGGTTGGAACCATAAGTTCTTAAAGAGTCCTTTCATCAAAACTCGTTTAAGCAAGCCAGAACCAGCTAGAACCAGTTTCCTACTTACTATTCAGCATGTACTTTGAACTCACTGCAAGCCCATTGTTTGCAAGCTCAAACCAGCTAGAACCAGCTAGAACCAGTTGAATGTACCTGAAAGTTTATACTACAAGCCCACTGACTTTACAGCAAGTCCAAACCGGCCAGAACTAGGTAGAACCAGTTCCCTACATACTATTTTGCATATTACTACAAGCCCACTGGCTTGCAAGCTCAAACCAGCTAGAGCCGGCTAGAACCAGTTGCCTACTTACTATTCAGCAGGGCAGGACTTGCATACCCATGACCCCTCCTCATCCTGGTATGTACCAGAGACACAAGGCTCCGGTGCTGGGTTCCCACCAGCGCAGTAGTGACCTACGGTACAGTTGTACTCCGTCGGGGTCGGTGTATCCTGCCCTCCGGGACAGTAGTAGCCAGGATCGCAGTCCTCGTCAGGCGCAATGTTACCCGTCCCGTCGCAGAACTTGCCAGGGGTGCAGGAGAGGCAGTAGGTCACATTGATGTTACCTGTACAAGTTATGACCAAGTCAACAGAGATGTAGTCGAGTCCATCACAAGTCCCTGCAAGTCCATCACAAGCCCTCCAGTCCTAATCCCAATCACAAGCTATTCAAATGAGCTTTGACAAAGGCATTCCTTTGTCATTGTTCATCCAGTTACTTGTGACTAGCTTTATGAAAGGACTTGCAGGGACTCGACGACTACAACTCTGCAAGTCAATGGTTTTGTTAGAGTGATTTCATAAATAGACATGTAGTTATCAAAGAACTGAGCTATCTTGTCCAATGTTGGCGGTCTACCGATTTGTAAGCATCTTTGTTCGAGGGGCATTTGTTTGAAGCCTTAATTCTGCAGAAAGACACTGGCAAAGGTACTTGAAATGTTTGCTTCCCATAACACACAAGCGTGTGAACAAGAACTGTAAAGTGCCGTAAATTATTGTTGCGGTGTCCGACTCTTGCAACGATATGTAGGTTCATGGGGATTATGGTGCTTGTGTTCTCAGGCAAGACATTTTACTACAATTGTTTCTCTCCAAAATATGTTTCTCTCAAACTGCTGCATAAACCTGATCCAATGGCCTGACAGACAGGGGTAATAGTCGAGAAGCACTTTGAGACATTTTTACAAAGCACTCTACAGGCACCACGTTATTCTTTCTACAAAGACATTTGTAAAACACTGATTAAATAGACCCACCTGTTGTGTTTGAGAACGTGCCTGCCGGGCATGGAGTCACCGTTATTGAACCCTCCTCACAGTATGCTCCCGTGGGGCATAGACGGTGGGGTGGGTCAGGCCTGTCGATGCCTCCATCACAGTAGAAGCCTACAAACATGTCATAAAATCTATATAGTCGAACCTGTATAAAGTGGCCACCTACAGAACTCAACACATGACCTCCTACATATCTTTTTGAGTTCTTAAATTTGTATTCTCTAATTACCATTTCTTTTTGCTGCATTCGATGTGTTTTGAAATTTTAAAGATATGCTCTCCGTGCTCTTTTTGAGTTTCACCGCCCAAAATAACTTATTCTTTTCAACTGGTATTTTTAAAGTGATACACAGGTTATTTATACTTTTAAATGAAACAATGAATGAAAAACCCAACCACGTTTAGTTATCAAATAATTCCGTTACAAATATCAAATTATTAGCAACCCAACAATAATTTGGGAATATCTTTGTGCGCATCAGATGCGCGAAAGCAAAACAAAATATTAAAAGCCTTTTTGGGAGGGTTGCAGATGCCCAAACTAGCAAGAAGTTGATTCTTTTTTGTTAAAATAAAACACGTAAAAAGAAATACTGAGAAGAAAAAACAAATTATTAAAGAGCACGGAAAGCATATCCTTAATCCTGAGAAATAAAGTAAATGCAAATAAAAAATTGTTGGTCATGAAATAAACTGGACAGTGATATCTGGAGACCTTGCTGCAATCAAGTTGATGTCTCGTGTCTGGGGTGATGTCCGACTGTCGTGGAAATAAATATGCCGATGATGATATTTTGAGTCAGGTACTACAAAATGGATACAACGAGGGACTGATCAAACATACCTGCATCACAGTCGCCGTTTGGCCGGTCCAGCCCCCACTCCCTGCAGTATTTGCCTTCAGTACAGGAGACCGGGTAACCGCTACCGATTGGACAAAAGGCACCAGGCCAGCACTTACCACCTGCAGGTAACGAGAGCTGACTTTTTAGAACTACACAAATAAACAAAGGCCTACGTCTTTACTGCCAAATATCGGGCGTCACTTCAGTTAGGAGCCGAGCACGTTCGCACAAAAGACCATTGGATAACTAGTGGTTGATTCGTGGCGTACCTTGAACTTGCTCACTTAATATAAAGTTCAAACGATCTCTAGTTGAGTGTGGTCAAGTGTTACTACGAAACCTCATGGTCCTGTGATGCCATGCTGTACATTGTAATGCTTTTGACAACCAGCAATGCCACCAAACTGAGGAGGTTATATTCATCTAGACTAGACCTATTAGTTTGTCTCAGACAGTTCTTATATAGCGCATATTTGAAATTTTGAAATTGATGGGCATTGTGGGAAAGTTTTGATTTTTTTGAAATTGTAACAAATTATTCAAAGCTTCAGACATTTTAAATTGAATCAACAACTTTAGCGAATTGTCTAATACGCAACTTGAAAAACAGCAATATTTTACGGAACTACCACCATAATAGAAGCAATTCCGACCCTCAATCAAAACTATAATTTCTGTCAGAATTTCCTGTCGTCATACAGATAAATTATTGCGATATTGTTACAAGTCTTTCTTAAACTGGATGACATCTGTATGTGTCTTGAGTCTTATTGGTATTCATACATTGAGCAGACTGGTATCTCCTTAGGCCAAAAAGAATAGTTCTGCTTCCGATTACATGGCATTTGAAAATAGGGTAGGTAGGTAGGTAGGTAGGTAGGTAGGTAGGTAAATTTGTTTGTTTTGCTGAGCATATGTAGTTGTCTACGTGTCGTCAAGGTATAAAGGTAGTTTTTACAGCATTTATGTTTCTTTTTTATATACTTTTTTCCTGAAATAAAATTAGGGTTGGGGCCATTAAAATAGGGTAGGCAGGGTAACCGGAAGCAGAACTATTTTTTTTTGGGGGGGGGGGGGGGCTTACCTGTGTAGTTTGCTAATGGGCAGGTGCATTCAGACAAGTCAGTAGCGTTAGCCGTTGGTAGTGGCTTGTCCATGTACGATCCACCGGTGCAGTACCAGCCTGCGCTGCAATAACCGCTCGTCGTGTCCATACCATCAACTGACAAAGCAACAACAATACAAAACAGTATGAGCAAATGGAACTGACAAGAGCAGAGTTTAAACAAGTGCCCTCCGGATGACGGCACCTGCCTTCTACCCTACCCTATGTTGGTGGCCTCCTAATTAGTCAGTATCTTTGTTCAGGGGCTGCTAGTCAGAAGTCATAAAAACAGTCATAGAATAGTCAAATCACCTGGTCAGTTCCTTGTAATTTGTTTCAGCCCTGGCAATTTTTTTACTTTTTAAACCTGGACAGCTACAAAAGGGAAAAACACATTTCTCATGGGGAAAAAGTGACAGATAAACAATTATTAATAACAGTTTCCTGTTACTATTTTTATGCAAAACATTTTTATCCCCAAAACAAAGGAAATGCACTTCTCAAATTACGCACTGTCTGCTTAGTACTTTCGGAAAAAATTACACAAGGTTTTTTTTTCAAAGTGAACAAAGAAACTGGCAGGAGCGGGATTCGAACCTGCGACCTCCGTTTTTTTTTACTAGCACGCTTTTAGAAAGCATAAAACATGCAATGCAAATGTTAACTTGCTTCACAGGAAGGAACAACCTGCTTTAAATTAACTTAAAAGATTATAAGTGGAAGGGAAGCAGGTTACAGTTAAGGCGTAGCATGTCTGTGGTACTTACACTCGCAGAACTCTCCCTGCGGACACGAGAGGCAATCCTCAGGTCCGTCGCTGCCATTGACTGGATTGTAACTACCCTTGGGACAGGGGAACTCGTAGCGATACCGTGTACCAGCGGGGCAGTAGTAACCTGAACGAAAAAGAGAAGTAAACCGAGTGTTAAACTTAAAAAACAAAAAGTCTAACACAGAAGGTCAATCTCTGAACAGGCATTTTCAGTTGAAGATTAAACTTAACCCGTTGGCATTTTTGATAGGCATCTTTCTGAATCTGGCAAACACTGACTAGTCTAGGAACGGACTCTTTAGTCTGTTTTCACCCTGCAATGTAAATGACAGACTGATCTGTGGTCATCAATCTGCAATACTTCAGGGAGCACTGCCTAACCCTTGGTCAGGCCAGGCTGTTGAAAAGCCTGGCCATGCCCGGGCCTTCTGGCTTTTAGTCTTTCTATTGTGAGCCACAAATCACCTAACAATAGAGCATCTACTAGTGATTGCTTTTGTTGTCATTCCATTCACGGGCCGGAGATCAAATCTGGGTGAACAATGGGAGCTGGCTGGACTCCAGCATTAGTGGGCAGTTTATTGAGTACAACCAGGGGATTATAGAAGCTCGAAGGCCCGGGCGTTCCTGGGGCTTGGCCAGGCTTTTCAACGGCCTGGCCTGACCATGGGATAGGCAGGACTCCCTTAAAAATATCTGCCAATGTTCCATTTCAGCTGAGTCAGAAAACCAAATAAATTAATCAAAAAGGAAGCTAAAGCTCTTGGAAGTCAAGTTGCAGCCCCTCATTGTGTGATTGTCAAAAATATTCAATGTCATTTAATTTTTCAGAGTTGTGGAACAAAAAAGTATGAAAAAGTAGGAGAAAACAGGAATTTCAGAAAAAAAGTAGGAAAAGTAGGAACAAGGTAAAACAAATTAGGAAAGAGTAATAAAAAAATAAAACCTGCTATATTGAGTATTTCTTAGGAGACAGACCTTCCTGGCTTCTCCAAATCTAACCTGATGGGCAGATGCTATCCTCATACGTTGTCGCATTCTCCGTACAGTAGAAACCCTTCTTACACTCAGTACACTCAGACTGCTGTTCCACGTTGGTGTAGTAGCCAGCCGGGCAGCCCAATGGAACGGCCGTCCCCACCGGACAGTATGAACCGATGGGACAAATACCGCCCTCGCCGGTGTGGCTACCAGAGGGCTGGTCCGTGTTCACACCTGCAAGCAAAATGTTGATACGGTCATCAGAGCTGTAGTCGAGTCCCTGCAAGTCCTTTTACAAGTCCAGTCAGAAGTCCTTTCATAAAGCCGGTCACAAGTAACTGGATGAACAATGGCAAAGGAATGCCTTTGTCAAAGCTCATTTGAATAGCTTGTGATTGGAATTAGGACTGGAGGGCTTGTGATGGACTTGCAGGGACTTGTGATGGGCTTGTGATGGACTTGTGATGGACTAGACTACATCCCTGGTAGCCATCACGGTGATAAAAAGGAACCAATGCTGTTAGGATAGCTTGGCAGGTAATATACCCTATGCGTAACAGCCATCTTAGAGGTAAATCTCCTTGTTTACCCTTAGATAGGCATTGGTAGACCATTTATGCTCATGCTGTAGAGGAATTTGAACGACAAAAACCTATAAAGATGGCCGCTACGTACAGGGTCTATAGACGATGTGCCTTCTGACGTCACATGTTTACATCAATATTGAAATGTGCTCGGCACGCATTGTGTTTTGCACAACATTTGGTTTAGGAGTGACGTTGCAGGTCAGATTTGACTCCTTAACCCAATTTATGCAAAACACGACTTTGTGCGCACACCGCCGGGCAGATTTGAATATAGGACAGTTTAGATGTAAACAAACGGACAAATTTCACGTGGTCTACACAACCTGCCTATGAAGCTATCTTTGTAAATAAATATTAAAACCTTGTAGAACAGCCAGTCATGCAGAATACAAATCAAATTTTTTAACAGCTTGAATACGGACGACGGCCATAGCTGCGGTTTGAAAAAGACCACCTGGCCGGTTGTCATCTATACGCGCATTCCTGCGTGTACTTGTTCCATTGTTTTTCTATTGTTTGAATTACGCCTCACTGCACACCTCTTGGCACACCAGCACCCCATTAATAACAGTCGTTCAGAAGGGGTAAATACTGGTGACAAAAAGATGTCCATTTTGGTTAGGATATCATCTCAACGTATTATCTCACCTAGCTGACAGTAGTAGCCGGCTGCGCAGTCACCAGTGACTCTATCCTTCCCAGGGTACTGGCAGTATTTCCCAGGGTCACACTGCGTACACTGATCCTCACTGTAGATCCCGTAGTCGGGGTTGTAGGTACCGGCCGGGCATAGGCGGAGATCCGCCCCCGTCTTGGGGGGACAGTAGTAGCCAGGAGGGCAGGGGTCAGCGCTGATGCGACGGACGCAGTAGTGACCTGGTCAGAGGGAAAAATAGGTACATTAGTGTGGCTTTATTTAAAATTACATTAAAGAGTTGTCGTTTGAATGCAACTTAGCTCCCCCGTTTTTAGCCAGCTCTGGGGCTAACCAGCTTCAATTCTAGAGCCAAAAATGTGTGGAGCTAGCATCACATTCAGCTCAGCATGGGGCTTCTTTTTACAACCTAGATCCACTTTAATTTGTTACTTGAACGAAACTGACCTTGCCCATCAGGGCTATAGTCGAGTCCATCACAAGTCCATCACAAGTCCCTGCAAGTCCCTGCAAGTCCATCACAAACCCACCAGTCCTAATTCAAATCACAAGCTATTCAAATGAGCTTTGACAAAGGCATTCCTTTGTCATTGTTCATCTAGTTACTTGTGACTGGCTTTATGACTGGACTTGTGACTGGACTTGCGAAAGGACTTGTGAAAGGACTTGCAGGGACTCGACTACAGCCCTGTTGCCCATACTAAGGGAAGTACATGTACCGTAACACCATGAACACATATTACGTAACATACTTGGAGACCTTTTAGCTCCACTGCAACTCTAGCTCCGGAGCTAACCATCATTGTTTGAACGTGAGCACATTTTAGATTTTATCACTAGCTCTACAGAACCCCTGTTGAGTTCATTAATTGGAAAAGAGCTAGCTCAAAAGCTGCCCTCCTCCGTCTGAACATACCCTTAGAAAAGCACCAAAAGTATGAGTAAGGAACCGACCAGAATGCAGGTTTGGTCAGGTTGGGTCTTAAAAGGAGGAACTCCTAACGCTTGCCATATGTGACCCGCTCTGGAAAAAGGTATATTATGTCGCAAAATATGAAAAATGAGTTTTATGTATGTTTGAAAAGCCCGCAATGTAAGCTTTCATTTAGTACATGGTTGAGCTCCAAAGCCCTTTCCGTTCTGGAGATATCGCATTTTTGCATATTAATTAGTTCTATGGAGTTCAAATTGCACAACAGAGAAAACAGGCTTTGAAATAGCTAGTTCTAATACAATGCAATGGAACAATGCACTCTAAAAAGGTAATTTTTTCACTTTATTCACTGAAATCTACATTGTTGTGCACCAAACCTGAAACTTTAGATATTTAAGATGTCATTAAAGAAAAAAAAAAAAAAATTTATTTTGACGAAATTTTTTACCCTCTCAACGTTGAAAGGGCCATTACACGTAAATGCATAGCGCGACTTATATCACCTTTTTCTGGAGCGGGTCACATATATTCCTACCTTGTGGGCAGTCTTCACAAGCATCAGCCATAGAGAAATTGACGTAGGTTCCGTTGGGACAGAACTGGTGGTAGGAGGAACCAGATACACAGAAAGACCCTGGGGGGCAGATGTCACCTGTCACCCCATCCACAGGGGCGGAGGAGGATGCCCCGCCCACACAGTAGTAGCCAGGGTCACATTCACCTGTTGTCAAATTCAAGTGTTGAAATTGATAAGTGGGAAAAAGTCTACCTGTGATATATTTTATTTGATTATTCTTCATTCCTTAAAGAAACACAGCATTAAAAACTGTGCATTTCCCCAAATCCATTTCGTTGTACATCCAACATTTCTCAGTTTGGAAAACAATGAGAGCAAAATGTATCCGTTTTCAGTGAGCAAGTAAATCTGTGTCCCGACTTCTTAAAAAGCAATTGGAAAGTCAAAAAAAATGTAGGGACAACAAAATCAGATTTTCTGAAAACCGATTCCAAATGTGATGACAGTTTTACTTGTTTTGAGAGCTGAGATAATCAATCCTGAGACAATCAACAGAATAAGATTAGATTTCACAAAAGAAAATGAATGAAACCCCACCCCCTCTATCTTACCTGCCATGTTCTCAGCTCCTGTTGCATTACAGTACATTCCCGGTTCGCAGGGCAGGCAAGCACTCTCATTGGTCATCCGCTGGGCCGGCTGGTAGGAGCCGGCCGGACACGGGTAAGGGCTTGAGGTATTGGATGGGCAGTAGTGACCGACTGGACATATGTCCCCATAGGCCTCGCCGATGGGGTTGGGTTTTTCGGCTGCGCCCGTGCAGTAAAATCCTATCAGAAAAGAATTTGAATATCAATTAGAGGAACTATGAAATGTATACCAAGTTCAACTTGTTTTCTGACAGATAGACATGTCTTCCAACAATACAAGCTAAAAAGACCTGCTTTCATTTGGAGTAAAAAATCAGGTGTGGTTTCAATTCTTTGAAAATCTTCAAATGTGCAACATAAAAACTGTAAAAAATCATTCCTCCAAAGTCGCCCATCAACAATGCTTAGAAAAATAATAGTTGGACAGAAATGGATTCCAAACACGAGCCACTTTTTTTTTTTTTGCACAATGTGAATGATTTTGTACACATGCTTACAGGGTGAGCATAGTGGCAAAGTCAGAGGGGGGATAGGGGCACCCCCCGCCCCCTTAGGATTTTTTTTATTTCGTAATTGGAGCCACGTCATCTGCAGTCTGTTGATATGAGTTCAGTTTGGACAAATGCCTATATGTAAAGGCTCTTGAAAGCATCGGCCATTACAAACTGGACCCCCCCAACACCACCTTTTCAAATTATTTTGTCGTGCCCTGAAAAACATCTTGACACATTTTTAACAATTAAATAATTTGATCCAAACAAATCCGGGAATTTTTTTTCACTTGTCCCCCCTTAAAAATGCCCCTTTCCTCTGAAAAAAGCTGGCTACGCTACTGGGTGAGAATCCACCATTGCACTAAATATTTTGAGTGATCCCCACAATGTCGCTTCCCAGGTTGTATCGTAAAATTGGGTGTGATCCCTGGCTATACAGCATTCTGGGTTTATGACTTTTGACTAGCGCCCACACGAACAAAGATACTGACAATTTCGGAGACCAACAATATAGGGCAAGATAGCTCAGTTGGTAGAGCGCCGGTACGGTATTCCGGAGGTCGCGGGTTCGACTCCCGCTCCTGCCAGTTTCTTTGTTCATGATATTTTGTGATAAGACTTTCTAGTACTAAACAATTAGATTCTAAACGGACATCATGTCATACCTGGTTCACATCCCCCATTAGGCGTAGTAAGCCCCACCTCCGAGCAGTACTCTCCCAGCAGGCAGTCCGTACAGTCATCCATCTTGGTCAGTTTATCGACGGGACCAAACGTACCCTTTGGGCAATACTCATACCAGGAATAGCCAGACTCGCAGTAGGTGCCCGCCGGGCAGGGACCCCCGGTTGCATCAGCAGGGTCAGGGGTCAAGGTGACCGCTCCTAGGACGCAGTAGTAGCCAGCAGCACACAGGGCCGTTGGAGCTACCTGATTGGTCGCTTCACAATAGTAACCTGTGACACAAGTTTGGTATGCCAAAAGTAACCGAGGATTAGACATGGAGCAAATTCATGCACGGAATTATGATTAATCGGTGGCTGTTTGTACCGACGCATCTTTCAAATTACAGGTTCTGGTTTACAAATGCATTCATGGATTAGCCCCAGTCAAACGCCAAGAATTAATCAACAAATACCATCCCCCAAGAACTCTCCGCTCTAGTCAGAATGATTTTCTCACTCCATATCCAGTTATCACCAAATCATAGTCAAAGTGCCTTCCAATTCATCGCTCCCAAACTATGGAACAATCTCCCAAACCATATCAAAAACTGTCCCACTTTCATTCAAGCAAAAGGGGGCTCTGATTGCGATGGATAGGACCACTCTATTCGGTGTGGTGCCTGCTGTTTGTGTTTATGTTTAGCTGGAGAGCCTCAATCTTGGCATATCAGCCCCCAATCTATAACAGCCAGACCGAAGGGGTTAAGCTTTTAATGACAGAGCAAGATTTGGCTTGAGTTTGGGCCTACCTTCTGTGCAGAGCCGGCACTGAGTATGATTCTCTAGGCCTGTGATGTTACTAAACGTTCCTTCCGAGCAGGGGTTTTGTTGGGCTGTCTCCGTGCCTTCTGGACAGTAGAATCCTGATGGAAAAAAGAAATCACAAGACAGATTGCGATTGGATATTCAGATGCCAACTTTCAAGATATCATCATCCCAAGACCTCCTTTTCTTGAGTGTGACATCATATGGATTGGACGTGCGGTGAAAATGAATGGAGTACGAGCGAGAGTTGCTTCACGTACTGTCCAAAGAATTCAACTTTTTTATCCAGGACGTTAATGCTACTTGCAAAGAGGATTATCGGACAGGGTTCAACGGCCCTCCAAATTCCATCTAGTCTCCTCCCCTCCATTGTTCTCTAATAGTCGTTTAAATATTACATGACAATCCGTAGAATTTTTATGTGCTACTATTCAAATAAAATATTTCCCTCGTTCTGTATCTCTATTTAATTCTTTGCCTGGCGCACGTTTCCCTTCATCTTATGATCTTTCCTGCTTCAAGAGAAATATTAATTACGGACGATGGGTCATTTGGGAGATATTCCCATGGACTTGTGCACAACTTTTTTTCCAACTTTGATGTAACCTAACCCAAATATCCCCTATCCTACCCCCACGAAATTTGGTATATTTATGTTTTGGACCATTCTCTATCGATATAACTCACTTCCGACACTAAAATTCTCAATATTTAAGGAGGCTGTGACATTAGGGAGACATCGAAATGTCTCCCTAATGTCACTTGTCTCCCTAAGGTACAAAAAAAAACTTTAAAATGTCTCCTTAAGGGACCATTGACAGTTATAATAATTCCTACCTCTTGTATCTTTGATTTATTTTCTATTGTAGTTCCGTACCTGGAGTGGATTTTAGCCTTGTTCGGGGTGAACTTATAAAAAAAGGTCTTGAGGAACCTTTGGTTTCATTTCCAGAAATGTAACGCTATGTGATGTAAGAATGTAAGCTGGCTCATGATTATATAAACGCATCTCACTCCTACCTGCTGGACACACTTTGGGTGTGACAACGCCATGCGAGGGCGCTTCTACTCCACTCTGCTCCTCGGCAATAGCTTCGTCTTGGTCGCAGTACGAACCTAAAAGGTTGAAGGTCATGACATCAACAAACCATTCATGAAGGATGTATGTCTTGCAATACAGTGAAACGACACAATAAAACCTTTTTGAAATTCTCAATGCATTGTGGGTAATGATGACAGGCAAACTATGTAATTTATGAACAGACCTATGGCACTGTGAACCAGTCCAAACATTCATTAATTCTATTCTAAATATCTGCCTTGGGTTGACAGATATATCTTTGCATGGGATATAAGGAATTATGATAACCAGAATCTTTTTTTTAATGGCAATCAAAATAAGGAAATAAATGAGGAATCCTCCTGGGGGTACCAGTTACTATTGAATGCAACCCCTCTGGAATTAGAAGAGCTGATAATGCCATAATATTAGCCAATCAGAATAAGATTCTCAAGTAAGTTCCAACCAAAAAAATCCTTAAGACATGCAACGGGATTCGAGGTAATGCCTGCCAGTAATCTATTGCATGTTACGAATCAATTTGGAGGGCTCCAAAGTTTAGCGAAAGTATTCTTGAAAAAAATATGGGCGGCCCTTTTGGGAAAAATTAATATTGCCTGGCAAGATCGAAACATGATTGTAAAAATACGGTGGTACGTCCTTCACTTTTTGAAAAGCAGCATGACGTTTTAATCATTTTTAAAAATTGTTGTCAAGATTTTAAACTAGACCAACCTGCTGGGCAGACTAAGCATTCTCCCTGTCCCACTGACGGCTGGTAGGTTCCGGACAGGCATGCCATTTGGTCCGGACTACCCCTAGGGCACTGGTGCCCCGCTAGGCACTGGGCACCAGGGGGCTGCGGCACGGTGGAATTCTCCCAACAGAACCAGCCCTCGTCGCAATCATCGTTGGGTAAGACACGGCCCCAGCTACTACAGTACATGCCAGCGGTGCACGGCAGGCAGTCAGTCGGGTTTTGGTTGGCAAAACGGTTGGAAAAGGACCCTTCAAAAAAAATATTAAAATAAATATTCATTCAGCTTATGATAAACAGCATAATTTGTAACAGTGATTTCTTTTAGCCTCTTGAAGGACGATGGCCATAGTCGTAGTTTGAAAATAACCACATGGCTGGTCGTCGTCTATACGTGCATTCCTGTGCATACTCAATCCATTCATGTTTCAACTATTTTGTTCTTGAACGGGAGTGTTATGAATAGATGGAGCTTTTTCAAACAAAGTTTTCATTCACACGAAAGGGGCTCCAAGCGCGATGAATAGGACACTCTGTTCAGTGTGGTGCCTATTGTCAGAGTTGTATTCGAGTCCCTGCAAGTCCTTTCACAAGTCATTTCACAAGCCCAGTCAGAAGTCCTTTCATAAAGCCGGTCACAAGTAACTAGATGAACAATGACAAAGGAATGCCTTTGTCACAGCTCATTTGAATAGCTTGTGATTTTGATAGCTTGGACTTGCAGGGACTTGTGAAAGGACTTGCCGGGACTCGAATACAACTCTGCCTATTGTTAGCATTTACGCTTGACTGCACAGCCCGTTCTTGGTATACCAGCCACCATCAGTAACAGCCAGACACAAGGGGTTAACGCAAAGGCATCATTCTTGACTCCCTACCTGGTGGGCAGGGCTCAGGACGGCTACTCCCTTCCTCACAGTAGTGACCCTTAGGGCAGATATCTCCCGTCGTCTCATTGACCGGGTTGGGTAGGATGGTACTGCCCGTGCAGTAGTAACCGGGGTCGCAGGGATCGCTGACCGCTGGTAGTTCGTCATATCGACAGTAGAAGCCTGGGGTGCAGGGCTGAGGGGATGGAGAGCCTCTAGGGCAGAACTCACCGGCAACGCACATGCCGCCGGTGGTCTGAGCCGGGCAGTGGCAAGACGAGTCTAGGAGGAGAGACGATTCAGTATCAGTAAGATATAACCGGCGGGATATAGGTCCTCCAAGAAAATACAGACAATTTTTGCACAGGGTATCTGCATGTTTCGGAACATCAAATTTAAGACTTTTTAAGACCCTTTTAATGCTGCCTTAACCGAAATTTAAGACCAAAAATATGCGGACCGGCACTAGGTGTATGGGTGGATTTTGGATCTCGGGATTGGAATGCTCGGTAAATTTATACAATGTGTCTGCCACATGCAATCAGGTTTCCGGAAAAAAATTGCTATGGGTTCCAATAGCTTTTTTTTTTTATACAGGCTCTGTGATCGTTATTTACGAGCTAATAAAGAAATCATTACTCGCTTTGGCTATTCTTTTTAAGACCTTGGAGAACTCAATTTAATACTTTTTAATGCTTTTTAAGGCCTTAAATTGAGAAAAGTCAATTTCAGACTTTTTAAGACTTTTTAAAGACCTGCAGATACCCTGTTGCAATTTTCTTGAGCACAACCATATGGAGACAAGACTGTTGTACTTCTAATGATAGACGTACAACAGATCACACTTCGCCTCATGAATAAGAAGATTTATATTAACACAGAAAATCTGAATTTTGCACTTATTCCCAAGAATTGCTCCACGGGACCTGGAAATGTTTAATCCTATTGCACAATCTCTTTATTCTCACCAGTGTCATTCCCGAGAGTGGTTGGTTTGTTCTTCCATGCTCCCAGGGTGCAGTACCAGCCCTCGGCACACTCCCCTTCAGGTACCTCCATACCACGCTCAGGACAGTACATTCCTGGTGTACACAGCTCACAGGCGTCCACGCTCTCCCCGTTGGTGACGTTGTTGAAGGTGCCGTTGTTGCAAGGGTACTGAACGGCAAACTCCGTGTTGTTGGGACAGAAATAGCCTGGGAAGTCAAAGAATAAGACATGATTCAATTGCTCAACAAAAAACTGAAGTAGTTTTTCCTTGTTGTAAAAAGTGTAAATCTGAAGAATAACCATATCGGCCAATAACTGGAGAAATTAATGAGCTGTCAGAAAAATGTCTGAAAGAGCTGTGATAAATCAATCAAGTTCAAGTTAAGTTTAATGTAACTTACCCTTAGGGCAGCTTTCATATGTTACACTCCCTTCCATGCAGTAGTAGCCAGCTGGACAGTCCAAGCACTCGCTCTGTTTATCGACCGGGTTATAGTAACCCGGTAGACAGAGGGTGTGGTCACTACTACCCTGGATGCAGAATGAACCGGCAGGGCACGGACCGCCGGACGCCGTGGCCGCGCTGGGGTTGGAAGAGTTGGAGCCCTGCTTGCAATAGTAGCCTGGCTCGCATTCGCCGGCCGGATAGGCTAGGCCGGGCACGTCACAGTAATGACCTGGAATGAATAAGACGGAATGTTTAGCTTTGTTTTCTTACACCGTGAACCTCTTCGATGTATTAAAAAAGTTGAGTATATAAACGGCTTACCCTCAAGGCAGGCCTGACATTGATCGACCATCTCTCGGCCGGTCTCGTTGTTGAAGGTTGATGGCGGACAGGCCTCTGGCTCTCCAGTTCCTGGGTGGAAGAGAGAGATTCAGATTTGAGCAATATTAGACACGTTCTTGCAAAAACAAAGGGAACTGGGTGGGGATCAAATATGAGTTTTTGGTAGATTGTGAAAGAGGCGTGGCCGGTACCCTCGGGACAGAAGAACCCTGCTGCCCCACCCCCTTGCCAACCACCTGCCCAGAAAATAGGCAACTGGCAAAGACAGTATTGCGTTTTAGAATCGTTTAAGCTCAGGACACCCTGTCAACTCGGATTGTTTGTATGTATAAAGCTTATTGGTAGAGTCGTCCTTAAAAAACTGAAACATACACCCCTTTCATTTAATTCTACCTTGCTCGCAGTAGTAGCCTGGGGGACAGATACCTGCATCACCCCGTGATAGCTTGGATGGTGTGCGTGAGTCCGATCCCAGACGACAGTAATGGCCTGCAGCACAGAGTCCTGTGAGTTGGAAAAACATTGAAGGTCTTTACTTCAGATTTGCCGTCAGGCTGTTAGGCCAGGAAGCAGTTCCCAGAAGGAAGAGGGATGGAAAATATAAGCCCCGATATCACAACAAATATGAACAGTAGAATTTCAGCAATGTACCCCTTAATTACAATGAGATGATTTTGTTCGAAAAGAAAAAGGAAACTAAATCCTTTCTAACATTTAGTAAGATCGGGTACCTTTTATTTTTTCCTCAAATTTGTTTGGTTTCTTTTTCTCACAGAAATAATTTTGGCTGCAAAATCGCCCTATTATACATTGTGTCATATTTGCTTAGCCAATTTTCTATGCACTATTTTTTTGCTTAGCAGTTCTAGCATATTGGAGTCTGGTTTCTTTACTTACCAGAATCACCAGTGGCTTTGAATTACTCGTGTTAGTGTCCCATGGTACACTGACTACAATGAGTGTCGTCGGATATTGTCTTAGCTAGGATTGCTTTATATCTGCTTAGCCAACTTTCTAAGCACTATTTTTGGCTTAGCAGTTCTAGCATATTGGAGTCTGGTTTCTGTACTTACCAGACTCGCCGGTGGCGTTGAGCTGATCACAGTAGTGTCCCATGGTACACTGAGTACATTGGGTGTCATTGGATAAGCCTGTCTGATCACTGAACGTTCCCAGGGGGCAGGGCTGCCAGACGTGGCCGGTACCCTCGGGACAGAAGAACCCTGCTGGACAATCCTAGAAAAGAAATGAGGGGAAATTTTTAAAAGCTGCAGGAAAAACAACAAGTGTTAAAACATTTTTAGTAAAAACCCATATTAAACTCTTGCAGTTTGGCTGTTATAAATGAAATGCTG
Source organism: Hippasteria phrygiana (assembly GCA_037893225.1). Taxonomy (NCBI): domain Eukaryota; kingdom Metazoa; phylum Echinodermata; class Asteroidea; order Valvatida; family Goniasteridae; genus Hippasteria; species Hippasteria phrygiana. The sequence continues at coordinate 1,161,177 of JAZGUH010000639.1, read as the reverse complement.
GGGTGCCAGGCTCTCGCAGAAAGGGCTGTGCAGCCAAGCATAAACACAAACAATAGCCACCACACTGAATAGAGTGGTCCTATTCATTGCACTTGAAGCCCCCCTTTTGTGTGAATGAAAGCTTTCTTTGAAGAAGCTCCATCTATTCATTAAATTCCCATTAAAGAACAATATGGTTGAATAATAAATAGATTGTGTATGAGCAGGAATGCGGCTATACACATCAACCGGGCAAGGTGTCTTGCCTGACACTGCGGCTATGGTGGTCGTTCGGCTAAAAGTCGTTAAATTAACTTTGCTTAGCAAAATTTATCTCAGAACTATTCAAAACCCAGACACATCGCAGGGCCTTCTGGCTTGTAGCCTGCTTTTGGTAAGCAGATTTATTTTTTGGCAAAACAATATTTTCTACTTATCACCTCCATGAAATGTGCACCCGGTTTTTGACAGGACTTACTTGTGGATTTGTTCCCATGATGCAGTAATGCCCTGGCGTGCACTGCTCGCAGACTGCATTCTGCTGTGTGTCCGTGAACGTGCCGGGGTCACAGGGAATGGGCACGCTGGTACCCGCTGGGCAGTGGTGACCGATGGGGCAAACATCACCTACCAATCAACAGTGATGAAGGATTATTAAAATAGGTTTTTTTTTTAAGGTCCATGGCTCCTTGGTGTACTATTCAATACTGGTAAACTGGATACTGATAGCCAGACAATACTGGCTACTGATAACCAACTACTGTTGACCAGAGATAACTGGCTGCTGATAACCAGAAATAATTATAACACCTCATCCACAGATTCTGTGTCTTGATTGGCCGAGAGCGAGTCACATGACATTTTCTATTTTTGCTATCTTCCTGTGCATGGCCAAAAGTACTTTACCCGTAGCAACCAAAGTACTATACCATTAGCAACCAAAGTAATATACACATGGCGCGGTATGTGTGTTCCAAAGTGCCAGCGCTACAGAGCTGGGTTCAAACATTTCGTTAAGGGGTGGTTTTGAAAAGAACAAATACATTTTCCACTAATTTTGTATTGAAATAGAAGTCCATTTTAACTGTATTTAGATTTAAATAATGTTAACATTTCTAAATCAAGCATAATCTGTGGGTGAGGTGTTATAAAACAAATATTTACTGCTTTTATCTCGTGGTGTGGTAAAACTAGCCTCCCTCGGTGATCCATGGATCTATTTTCCCTCGGCTTCGCCTCGGGAAAATAGAATGCTCAATGGATCACCTCAGAAGGCTAGTTTTACTACACCACTCAAAGCAGTAAATATTTTTATACTAGCTACTGATAACCAGAGAATAACTGCTACTGATAACCAGAGACATCTGGCTACTGATAACCAGAGATAACTGGTTACTTATAGCCAGAGATTTCACAAAAAACACTGACCTGTGACTCCATCTGTTGGTGCGGCGACCGATGCATTGCCGGTGCAGTAGAATCCCTCGGTGCAATCTCCAGCAGTCTGGTTCATGCCGTACTCTGGGCAGTACTCGCCAGGCTCGCAACCCTTGCACTGGAGGACAGACTCCAGACCTTTAATATGACCAACAAAATGACATCCCATAAAAAAACAGCAATTTAACCATTAGAATGAACAACACAACACGACAAAAACCTTCATTCTTTGGACCAGAATCAACAAATGATTGTTTAATAGAGATAATGAAAATTGGTGCCCACCACTACTTGGTATGAATAAGGATGGCACATTGAATGACATTGTGCTATTATAATTAAGACGGATGATCTGAAAAGTGTTCAATATGAAATTCGTACCACTTTTTTCAAAGTGCTTTTTCAGCATGAAGCTGTAGGCTAATTAAATCACATGGGGTGTCATACGGAAGCCGAGATCTCAATCTTTCTGATAGATATCATTTGGTGTAATAATTATTCTCTCATAATGGAGAAATATTGATCAGTTTCCCAGTTTTTCCTTTTTTTGTGGAGGGCACATTGTAGGGATAAAGAGAGGGTGTTGGTTTTATGCCAACAAGGAAATTGTAAATTTCAAACTGACTTTGATCAAATTGGGAATAAGATCAAGATGGAACTCGTAACAATGGAACTCAAACACACCTTCCGTTGGGTTGTAAGTCCCTGGTGGGCAGTCGTAAGTACGGTTTGTTCCTGTTGGACAGTAAGAACCAACTGGACAAATGTTTCCCGTCACGCCGTCTTCCGGAGTTTTGATCACGGCTCCTCGGACACAATAATACCTGCAAAATCACATTCAACAAATCGCATAATGTTAAATGATTTTATTTTAAATTTATTTATTTTAAATTTAAAAAGAAAACTCAGGAATAAGCTGCACGTAAATAGATGCCAATATTTCAAAATTCTAATTAGTAATCAATCAGAACAGTAATGGGTACCTGGGTACCCGTTAAAGAAAACCAATCTCAAAAATTAAATCTCGGTTATTGCTGTTTATATTGTTCGTAAAGATCCACACGTTAATACTACCACACACAAGATACAAGTGTGTTCAGTGAGGTCTATAGCTTTACGGTGTCAATTGCATTTTTGCAAGGGTCATAAACGTTAATCTATTTTTTTTCTCCATGTACCCTGGTTTTCATTTTGCAAATTCCTGACAAATGACAGTTAAAAACTTTGTTTTGCATCCTCTGAAAAAGTAATATGTTAATTCGGTTACAGCTACTCGATTCCACAATCTGGAACCGGTTTCTGAAATTGGTAGTCAGGTACTCAGGTACCAGGTTCAGATGCACAGCCCTAGAATGAGGTCATTATTAGAACCTGGTGGGGCATACCTCCAAAAAGAATATTCATAAATACCTCGGCGAGTTTCACTATCCCTATTGGTCGAGAGCCTGTCACGTGGGTGTGTTTAAACGGTTGTTTAAACACGGCTAGAAGTTGTTTAAACCTGGCGCGTCATAACTAGCTGTTTTTAGCCGATACGCAACAGGGAGAGCGTAGTAGGTGCGCGCACAAGATGTACTGAACTTCATAATGTAAGACAACGTTAATCCACGCGTATAAAATGCTGCATCTCGTGCCTGTGCGTACGCGCACGCGCATGTGTTTAGTACTGAGCAAATGGGAGAAAAAGTGGGGTGAAAAAGCTTCGCATTTTGATCTTTTTGCGGGAGGTTTTTGCATTTTTCGTAAGAAGGCATTTATGAATGGGGATAAAAATGTGATGACCCGGTCTTTACCAGCCAATATTAACCTTGAAGGGTCGTGACCGCTGTTAATGGACCTCGCCCCTCCTCGGTTATTATTGACGTGGTAAAGACCGGGTCATCTCACTTTTATTCCCTTAGTAGTACCACTAATAATAACACAAAGATGTCCTCCCTAAACCACTCACCACCAGAGTGCTACAGACGTTATACTTACCCAGCCTGACAGGGGCCGGTTGGCACATCCAACCCCTCCGACTCGCAATACTCGCCCCCGGGACACGGTGTGCACTCGCCGGCCGATTCTAGCTTGGTTCCGGCATTGTAGGTACCACTCGGGCATGGGTACTCCTTGTCGTACTTGGTGCCGTTGGGGCAGTAGTGGCCGGAAGGGCAGGGCTGGGGGTTCTGGACGCCGTGCGAGCATTGTGAGTCGTCCTGGAGTGTGCCGTCGCAGTAATAACCCTCAGGACACAGCTTGCAGGACGACTGGGGAGAGGATGGGTGGATGGACATATTGAGAGGTCACAATCAATGATTGATTATCTTTGAATGTAGTAAAATGTGACCAGGCAGCACAAAATGAGCTGAAAGTCGCATTATGGTTTTCTGAGTTACAAGCAGAAACAAAAAATTTTCAGTGAAAAGTCAATTTTAGAATTTTAACAACTGTATATTTGGAAAAAAACTATTCTATAATATCCCAAATTTTTTTTTGGTTTTGTTTTTGGGGGGGGATTTCATTTTTGAACACAGAACAGCAAAAAAAGAAGAAAAAAAACAATGACATACAGATCTAAAGAACATAGACATTGGTTCGAACAGATTTCAGCATTCGTTCCTTTTCCTTTTTGAAATTAAGTTGAGTTTGAACCTGACAGGAAGGTTGATCCTGAAATTCTCACCATTCCCCATTCATCCTGGTAGGTTCCGGACTCACAAGCCACTTCGTTGGTACTCTGGACTTGACAGTAGTGACCAGGGGAGCATTCATACAGGGCAGGCCGGCTGACGTTTTGACCCTCTGGGCAGTAGAAACCAGCATCGCAGGGAGCGGTGGGAGCAGAAAGACCGCTATCTTCACAGTAGAAGCCTATAGGATGAAAAAAATATGATTTAATCCCTCGTTTGAAAGGAGAGGTGAGTTGGTCTCACCGATGGTAGAAGTTACCCCGCCTGGGTCTATAGGTCTGAAAATTGGGATCATTTATCTGGTATCTATTGAAGATTTATCCTCTATTTAGATCTGGACCCAGGAAAACTGTAATGGTGGTAGGGCTGGCAACCTAAAATGTGGCCAACCCCACCACCTCTGTTGTAGCCCTTTACCTAGAGTGGCTTTAAGCCTTGTATTGGGCGACTTCCATAAAAAAAGTTACTTGTACATATCCTGAATACCTTTTTGCTATCAGTCAAAGAATGTGTACAAAGCATAGTAGTTTGCAACTTGACCAGAAAAGGACCAATACAGTTGAAAGAAAAGAGTGAAAACAAAACACAGTGTACTGCAAAAATTGTTTTCCTAAAATGAGAACTGTGTTCTCACAAGAAACAAAATGTCATCACATCACAAGGAATAATCCAGTGCACCACGAAGCCACAGCTCTCCTCATGGAGTGCTGTGGTCCAGACACATCCAGATATGTAAGGTCAAACCCACCTGCCGAACAGAGCTTGCAATCTTCAAATGCCGTAGCCCCCGTAGCATTACTGTAGAACCCAGGTGGGCAAGGCACAGGGTCGTGGGTACCACGTGGACAGTAGTAGCCTGCGGGACAGAGAGCACCAGTCACGCCATCGGTGGGATCCGGACGCCACGCACCCTCTACGCAGTAATATCCCTCGTCGCAAAGGTCTGTCTCATTAAGCTGGCCGGCAGAATCACAGTAGTACCCTATAGGGGAACAAATATATTTTCATAAACAATTATTTAAAGCAACAGAATTTTCTTTTTTGGTTTCGAGGAAAAAGCCTTTTTTGGATAGAAATTTACAATTTTCTAGTTTCCAACGCCTATGAAGAGCATCTCAACTCCTCAGACTTGTTCTGCAGACTTCGCAGAAGTCTACAGAATACATACAATTTTGTTGTACAGACTCTGCTGAAGCCTACAGACTATGCAGAATTCTAGTCTCGGACTGCAGAGCTCTGCAGACTATCAAAGGAACTCCTTCAAAGGGCCACATTGCCTTGGAGGAACCCAACTGAACTACAAAAGCCAGTTCGGTATCTCAAAGGTCAAAGGTTATTCGGACAAAATTGCATACGTATTATGTCACGCCATGTTATGCGAACGCCCATTTTGATTTAATTTAACACGTGCGCGTTGTGCGACCACCTTTTGCGTTCACACGTGCGCGTTAGGTCACGCGGGTCATTCGGACAAAATGTCAATGTGCACATGCGCAGTTGAAATACCGAACTGGCTTTTGCTACGGTAGAATATAATAATGTACAACGCCATTGAAAATCATGGACGGAAATCATTTTGGGGATGCCAGTTTGGTTCAGAAAAATCGGACCATCGGGGTGGTGGCCTTGGTTCATAGCGCTTTGGTTGTGCATACAGATTGCACTTAATGCAGTAACTGTCTCAATGCCAGGATGTAAATGCTTCAGATTTTTAGTAATTTCTGCATAAATATTACACATTTTGGTAGAATTTTCACACCCTGACTGTGTAAATAGGTAATTAACTAACCAAAGAGATTAAATTTGGGGGTTTCAGAGCAATGTGTGCCTTTAAAAAGCTTGAACTTGAGAATTATCGAGCTTTCTGACAAAAGACTTATTTGTCCAGGAGCAATACTTACCCCTTGTACAAGGCGTAGGATAGTTGGAGCCCCGAGGGCAGAACTCGCCCGGTTGGCACTGTCCTCCCGTGGCGTTGCCTGGGCAGAAGCAGTTGGTTGTGCTATTGTCGTAGCCGTAATCGGTGGGCTTATCGGACCACGCACCCCGGATGCAGTACCAGCCGGGGGAACACTCATCAGTGACCGCTTCACGGCCGGGAGAGGCACAGTAATAACCTGGTCATGGACAAAACAGAGGACTGTGAGACTTTCACGGAACTTCACTTTTTTTGAATTTTTAGAACAAAGAAAACTGGCAGGAGCGGGATTCGAACCTGTGACCTCCGGAATACCGTGCCGGTGCTCTACCAACTGAGCTATCTTGACGGTCTCCAAAATTTGTCAGTGTCTCTGTGGGGGGGGGGGGGGGGGGCTATCACTTTTTTGTGAATGTCTTGGTACCAAATACTGACTTGTCTAGCAATCAACTCTTAAAAACCATCTTGACCCAATATCAATGTGTGAATGATAGACTGATTGGAAGTTGAGGTCAATTACTATTTTAGTGATTGATTTACAATTTCTTTGAACGCTGTACAATAAAATGTCTCTTTTTCCTTTACAAGTCCACATTAATCTAGTTTCCAAGCTCAGTCCAGACACAAAACAAAATAACGGTATGTTTGCTATACACGAATGTTCATTATAGTGGTGTTCATTATCCCTAAAGTCCTAGGCATTAATTTGAGGTAAAGTACAATATACTACAAAGTACATAATTTCTATTCCAATGTAGAGTATTTTACACTATAGTTTACTACTAGTAGTATTTTGTAACTAAATCTTCATTGAACTGTGAGGTATGTAGACTTAGGGAGCACTGCTTAACCCATGGTTGGGCCAGGCCATTGAAAAGCCTAGCAACGCCCGTCCTTCTGACTTTTAGTCTTGCTATTGTGAGCCACAAATCATTTAAACAACAGAGCATCTACTAATCAATAAAGCCCGGCCTGTGGCCCCTCGCACACTAATCTGTAGTGATTGCTTTTGTTGTCAATCCATTCACGGGCCGGAGATCAAGTCTGGGTGAACAATGGGAGCTGGCTGGACTCCAGCATTAGTGGGCAGTTGATTGTGTACAACCAGGGGATTATAGAAGACTGACGGCCCGGGCGTTCCCCAGGCTTGGCTCGGCTTTTCAATGGCCTGGCCTGACCATGGGTTAGGCAGTGCTCCCTTACCTGGTTCACAGGGTTTGCAGTCCTCTAGTTTGGACTTCTGCTGGTAGTCGTTGTAGTAACCCTTAGGGCAGGGGTACTGGGTCGCATACTCTGTACCGTTGGGGCAGTAGTGACCCCTCGGACAAAGCTGGTCAGCAGCCGTGGAGTTAGCTGGACACCAGAATCTGAAGAAAATAATGTTGAGTGTGCAAAGAAAATTGACTGGAGTAGGGTTTGAACCTGCGACCTTCAGATTAAAGTACTGAAACTCTACCAATTCAATCTTTGTCGTTAAACGTATATGATCAACTATAATATAATTGTATTCTAACCTTGTGTCATGTAGTGATGAAGGAGAGGGGGGGGGGGGGGGGTAGAGGCGGGGAAGGGGGGAGGGAGGGGCGACTCCAACCTACAACCTCCTGCTTAAAAATTCAATCTTTGTCGTTAAACGTATATGATCAACTGAAATATAATTTTATTCTAATTTTGTATTCATTATATATATTTGGCTAAATATCTTGAATAAAAGCAAAAATGTTGAAAAGGCTTTGCAGAGAATATGTAAGTTAAAAACTGTCATAAACATTACACTAGAAAGCAGGAAGCCGTGGGTTCGAGTTCCACCCGAATGATTTTTTTTCCTCACAAAATCCCTCAGGATAACACTTTAGTATACAGTCTTTGTAAAATACGTCATCGAAGGGCAAAACCCATGTATTGGAATGATTATATTTATATCTATTACGGTACAGTTCTACAGTTATGACACCGAGTTATACCATAAATTTCCAGCGATTGAATATCTATAGAGTCAGATACTCACCCAGCCTCGCAGGCCACACACTCATACTGTCCTTCAAGAGGGTTATAAGTCCCTGCCGGACAGCCCAGAGGGAACGACGTCCCCCGTGGGCAGTAGTGACCGGCTGGACATGGTCCACCTGTGGAATCCTGCGTAGGATTGTTAGCATCCAGTGACCCTCTCAGGCAATAGAAACCTGGATCGCAGTCACCGGCCGGCCAGGTCAGCCCCTCGGCGTCACAGAACATGCCGTACAGACACTGGGTGCAATCGCCCTGTTGAGTGGTAAAGAGTGGCGTGAGCAGTTACTAATTGTGCAAATTTTAAGCCCTGCAAAATCTTCACAAACAGACAAATTAAGTACAGGCATGCAACTGGGAATTAACAAAAAACGAGGAAATTCTAGTCTTTACAAGATTTTGTACAGTGTTTTTCAATTTTCAATGGCATCAGTGTGAAGTGAAAAATGAGGAAATCAGCTGATCAGAGGAAAAGTTGCATGCCTGTAAGTACTGTAAAAACTTCAGTATAACGAGCACCGCTATACCGAACATTTGGCAACAACAAACATCTTTGGCTCATCAAGTCTTGTATTCAATACATACCATTATTAACTATAACAAACGACCACTACTGTGAACATTTTTTGTAGATCCCATGATATTTGTTATAATGGCCAGAGCTGTAGTCGAGTCCCTGCAAGTCCTTTCGCAAGTCCTTTCACAAGTCCTTTCACAAGTCCTTTCACAAGTCCTTTCACAAGTCCTTTCACAAGTCCTTTCACAAGTCCTTTCACAAGTCCTTTCACAAGTCCTTTCACAAGTCCTTTCGCAAGCCCAGTCAGAAGTCCTTTCATAAAGCCAGTCACAAGTAACTGGATGAACAATGACAAAGGAATGCCTTTGTCAAAGCTCATTTGAATAGCTTGCGGTTGGAATTAGGACTGGAGGGCTTGTCACGGACTTGCAGGGACTTGTGATGGACTCGACTACATCCCTGATAATGGCGTTCTACTGTACTGATTTACTTCTGTGCGCACTACCCAAAAGTTGACTGAACAGCGCCCTCTATCGATCAAGAACATGGAGTAGATGAAAGTATTCACTGAGATATTCTGTACAAGTCCCCCGACTCTTCTTTGCTAACAGGCGCTTTTACCATCCCGCATGAGGTACATACCTGAGCTTCTAGCTTGGTCTTGTTTCCGAAGGTCCCTCGTGGGCACGGTGTTGGACTGGATGTGCCTGCCTTGCAGTAATGTCCTTCCGGACAGACTCCGGCCTCACCTAGAACAAAGAACAATTGCAAGATAAGAAATAGGTATGACACAAATGCGATTTGTGGCTTTGCACGGTTGAGAGTTTAACTAGAGACATATTTTGTGTATTTACACCATGTGGAAGTAACTATATGACCCTCCTCTTTTAAGTCATGAATTATTCATCAATGTAAATTGTGTCCAATCATACTGAGAACACTACACAGGGTTATAAATCATTCATTCTTTAAAGCCCAATCACACAAACTCTGACAATGAGTTCATGAATTATTCAAGACTCCATACAATCTCCTTGGGGGAGGTGAGTTTGTCTGACCGACGGTGGAAGTTACCCCGCCTGGGTCTATAGGTCTGAAAATTGGGATATTTTCTCTGGAATCTACTTAGATCTGGGCCCAGGAAAACCACAAGGTGATAGGTTTGGCAGTTTAAAAAGTTGCCAACCTTACCACCTCTGTGTGTAACCCTTTACCTAGAGTGGCTTTTAGTCTTGTACTTGGTGGTTTTTATTAAAAACAAATGGCGACATGCACAATTGTGTTCCCTACCTTTGAATGTGACCTCTGGTGTGGCAGTGTCCGAGCCCTCCCTGCAGAAGTATCCGGCCGCGCAATCACCGGTTACCATGGTAGCATTGATGAAGGAGCAGTACTTCTTTGGGGAACAGAGCGTGCAGTTGGATTCTTCTTTCAGGCCAATCTGATTGCTGTAGGAACCGGTGGGGCATGGGCGCCAGTCGTAACCTGTCCCGTTCGGGCAGTAGAAACCTGGGAAATTGAAATATTAACGAAGATGTTAAAGCTAAGTCTGTCCTTTGGGGTCATATCACACATTGAATTGCTGTGATGCTAAGTGTACAACAGCCAAATACCAGTCAAGAGTAATATACAGCACATGGAGTTTTGGCTGGTAACCTGATTTTATTAAGCAAGGTTTGTTTGTGCTTAAGCAACTTTTTTTCTTTAAGCAACTCTATGAAATTGACCCCAGGTAGGGACTGAAAACCCAATCCACATAGTGCACCTGACGGGAATCGAACCAGGGTCACCAGAGGTGGAAGGCGAGGAAAGAACCACTACGCCAACCTGATGGGAAAAAACATACACCGGAACCGGTTCCTAACTAGTTCCTTACCGTGCGGGCAAGGTTCCGGCTCATAGCCCGTTATGCAATAAGACCCTTCTGGGCACTCGTCGCATTCACTGCGATGCGTCGTGGTCGTGTACGTCCCTGGTTCGCAAGGAATGGGCGAAGTGGTCTCGCCAGGGCAGTAGTGACCGTCCGGACAGGGGTTACCAGTCAAGCCTTCGTCCTCAGGCGTTGGGGTGGTCGCATTGGTCAAACAGTAATAGCTGTACAGGAAGGAATATCACCAAATGTTTAAGAAACATTTTGAAATGAAATGCGCTACCTATTTAGTCAGGATTTCAACTCAGATATAAAAAACCCGTTTAATTTTAGCAAAATTTTTCAGGGGTGAGATTGGAGGAAAAGGAAAAATCCACAAGAAATTCGGAGGCATTTGATTTGTACAGCATTGCTGAAAAAGGCACAAGAAAACTGTATTTTCTGCCAAAAGATACGGTTCAGAATTGCCAAAAATATTATTGGAATTAATAAAAGAAGACTTTTTCAGGTTGAATGGGTCATTTTGGAATGATAAAAACAATTTAAGGACCAAAAAAATCTTCCAGAAATCTTGAAGACATCTTACCAACAATTCTGATGTCAGGGAAAAATCTCGAGAAATCTCGAGAAATCTCACTTGTTTATTAAACACATCACAGATAAATTCAATTCAATTAAACTCAATATTCCATTTATACTTTTGGGATATATAAAGGACTAGCTTCTGATGTAATGTAGGGAGACTCACCCAGGATCGCAGGGGCCGCTAGGCTTTGTCAGCCCGGTACCGTTGCAGTAGTGACCCCCGTCACACGGCTGGCATTCCGTGATAGACTTTAATCCTCCGCTGTCCGACATCGTACCAATTGGACAATCCTCAGGTACAGCAACACCTGCGAAAAGATAAGAGATGTTGATTTTTCAACCCTTCTAAGTTATCTGGATATTCTACTTCCCAAATTGCAAGATAACCACCCACCTACCCTGCCAGTCAGCCAGCCAGTCCCTCAGCCAGCCAGGGAGTAAGACAACTGGAAACAGAACAGCAAACTGGAACAGGGAGGTAGACAGGACCATTTCTTAACCCTAATTTGGCTTTGGCAGCCTGAAAGCAGACCCAGGTGAGAAAGTAAGCAAATAGTAGGATCCAAATTTTGAAGAAAAAAAAATGGACAAAAATAGGACTTTGGAGGACAACATCGGGATTAAAAGTAGGACTTTTGCTGGCCTTCAGGAGTTTCCATTGATACTCACCCATGTCCACAGCATCACAAGCCTCATTTGGCATGTTCTGTACTCACAACACTTGTGCTCCATCCTCAACTAAGCTCTTGCAAGTAAAGTTGCAGTACTCCTGTCCTGCACCCAAGATCTTCATTGTGTGATTTTCACATGGCAGTGTGTATCACTTATGAAAACAAAATTTCATTTTATGGAGTTGTGGGACAAAAAAGTAAAACAAAAAATAGGAATTTCAAGAAATGGGCAGGAAAAGTAGGAGCAAGGTAAACAAATTCGGAAAAAGTAGGAAAAGTTGGAATACTTGAAAGCCTATAATCAATATTGTTGGCTCGGCAGCTTCATGAAAGTGGGACTCACAACCTGCATTTTGAGCCAACTGCCTGCAGAAAAAATCAGGTCAACATCCCCCCAAAATAAGATGGGAAACAAGAAATTATATCCGACCTGCTTCACAATATTGCCCGTTAGGACATTCCACACCAGTGATGCCATCATCAGGGGTACGAGTAGAGGACGCAAGGATACACCAAAAACCAGCATCGCAGTCACCTGCAAGGAGTAATCAGGAATCATTTCACATTGTCTTAAAGCGGTATCAATTACAGGGACGCTGGTTTTTTTTTTTCCCGGAACCAGTATTCTTGGAGGATCCTTTTCCCAAAAATGTTCCATATTCATTCTTTATCAACACGATGTTCAACTATTTCACAGAACAATAATTCTCAAACAAACTTACCTGCATTTGATTGCTTTCGGACAACTCGATCAGCAAGTTTTCAAAATTCAATAGATTTTACCGTGGACAAATTGCACACGAGTCAACGCAACACGGGTCGTTTACTTAGCGTCAAGACTCGCTTTCAAACCCAGAAGTGTACAGATCAGTGCTATTTTCATTAAAGTGAAATTCGTCTAAAAAAAACATAGGTTACAGCGATAAACAAACCCCACCTTTGTAGGAAGACAATCCGAGCTCATCACAGTACTTCCCGGCCGGGCAATCATAGCACTGATCTTGTCTCTCAAGCATCATCCTGTCACTGTAGGTGCCTAGTGCGCAACCGTACTGAGTGTCGTACTCCGTACCGTTGGGGCAGTAGTAGCCCGCGGGACAAGGGTAGCCGGTGTAATCACTGATAGGGGCATTCGCAATGTCGCAGTAGTATCCTACATATGGAGGGGAAATGATTTTCAAAAATCAGAGTGTTTCTTTGGTTGATGCGATTCTATGAGAACGCAATGCAATGTTTGAAGGCCTACAGACCCTTTTCACCTATGTGACCAGATAGCGCTAGCTAGATGTTACAATAATGGGTAGTTTATTGTGTACAACCAGGGGATTATAGAAGCCCGAAGGCCCGGGCGTTCCGGAGGCTTGGCCAGGCTTTTCAACGGCCTGGCCTGACCATGGTTTAGGCAGTGCTCCCTTATGCTGACTGATTCACATTCTTGTGGTTGAGGCTAAAGGTATGCAGGACTAATTTGCCAATTTCCATCCACGTTTATTCTTCAAACTTAAAATGGCCCCGATTGACGTACCCGCATTGCAAACTTTGCAAGAGCTCCGCGCCGTCTCGTCCTGGTACGTTCCTGACGGACACTCCACCTGAGCGGGGGAGCCCTCCTCACAGTAATAACCAGGATTACAGGGGTACGGATTCTTGATATCCTGTCTGGTAGGACAATAATAACCTGCATATGGACAAACAAATTCAGAGTTGTAAATTGTTCATCTTCACTTTGATTGTGCGTTAACTGTTGCCGTATTGCATTTTAAGTTCAGCCTAACGAAGCCTATGAGCTCACAGTGCTTAAAACCTCGTGGGGAAAGATTTCTTCAAAACTTGTTTTAGGTTTTTCAATTTATTTTGTTTGGTTAAAAACAGTAGTCATCGAGTCTATGGTATTCAGTGTGTGTGGTTTATGTTGGTATAGTGTCAAAATTATGAAGAAGCTCATTGGGCAGGGACTGATGAATAAATGCATAACATGCTTTGGTTGGTGTTAATTAACTGATGAATAATGCATGACTTATTCAATATCCCCAAACTGATTGGTCTATGCTGACTCTATCATAAGGCACTCATTCATAAAAAAGAGCAATATGTGCCGAGTGCACCATCAAAATTGGTCATACACTCATGAATAATTCAAGACTTAATTCCAACCAACCATAAAAGATCATAGTCTGAATAATAATTCATAACTTGCAAAATACAGCAAGCATGACCGGCCATGGATTGATGATTAATTCATGACCTGCTTTTAATACACCAACCATGTTCAGTCATGCACTGATGAATAATTTACGACCAGCATAATACACCAACTACCATTGGTCAATGATTTATTTCATTACCTTCTTGGCATGGTCCGGTTGGCCGGGTGAGTCCCGGTGTCTCACAGTAGTAACCTGCAGTACAATTGTCACATTCGTACTCGGCCTCCAGCCCGGTTGCGTTTGAGAAGGTTCCCGTCGGACACCTGGGAGGATTTGCTCCAGTCCCGGATTCTGGCATCGCAAAAAAAAATCCATGTGAATTAAATAAAACTTATTTTCAAAGGGAACAAAGAAACTGGCAGGAGCGGGATTCGAACCTGTGACACAGGGCAAGATAGCTCAGTTGGTAGGGCGCCGGTACGGTAACCCGGAGGTAGCAGGTTCGAATCCCGCTGCTGCCAGTTTCTTTGTTCACTTTGAAAATGTATCCAAATTTAACTAGTCAGTTTGTGGATGTTTGACGAATAAATAAAACTTAATCGACAAACAAAAGACAAAATTTGAAGATGTTTAAAAAGTCGTATCCTCATTGAGTGATCCCCACAATGTCACCACCCAGGTTGTATCGTCAAGCTGGGATGTGGTCCCTGGCTATACGGCATTAGAGGTTTATGACTTCTGACTAGCACCTCTGAACAAAGACACTGACAATTTGGGAAACTGTCAACATAGGACATGATAGCCAAGTTGGTAGAGCACTGGTACAGTATTCCGGAGGTCGCAGGCCCACTCCTGCCAGTTTTCTTTTTTCACTTTAAAAATAAAACATAATAAAAATGGACTTAGTATGAAAATCTAAAGAAGAATATTGACTACAGCAGGCATTACACCTGTTCTCTGACTTACGGCAGTATCGGCCGGCAGGACAGATGTTCCCAGTAACCCCGTCCGTCGGGTCTGGTCTGTAGGCTGTCACATCGCAGTAGTAGCCAGCCAAGCACTGTCCAGACACATCAGGAAGACCTTGGAGAAAGGAACGAAGAAATATAATACAAGACGTGAGGGTGAGGGGCTTTCCATGTCTTTTCTATATCTTGTCGGAGGCTTCGCCTTAATTTTCTCCTAAATTCTTCACTTCAATGACTTCCAACAAATTTCTGTTAAATTCTGTAACTCGCAAAATGTTCTCTGAACTCACCGTCTGTCCCACAATAATTTCCCTCCGTGCATTCCCGGGGTTCACTGGACCCTCGAGGGCAGTAGTAGCCCGGCTGACAGCGCCCTCCTGTGGCGATACTTGGGCATAGGCAGTCAC
Source organism: Hippasteria phrygiana (assembly GCA_037893225.1). Classification (NCBI taxonomy): domain Eukaryota; kingdom Metazoa; phylum Echinodermata; class Asteroidea; order Valvatida; family Goniasteridae; genus Hippasteria; species Hippasteria phrygiana. The sequence continues at coordinate 1,145,999 of JAZGUH010000639.1, read as the reverse complement.
CGTCTGTGTAATTACTGAAGTCATCAGGATGGGCACTCCAGGCTTTCCGTATGCAGAAGTATCCTGGTATAAGTTGGGAGAAATTTTTTTTTCAAACCTTGTGTCCAGCTGTTGATAGGCAGAGTTGTATTCGAGTCCCTGCAAGTCCTTTCACAAGTCCCTGCAAGTCCTTTCACAAGTCCTTGCAAGTCCATCACAAGCCCTCCAGTCCTAATTCCAATCACAAGCTTTTCAAATGAGCTTTGACAAAGGCATTCCTTTGTCATTGTTCATCCAGTTACTTGTGACCGGCTTTATGAAAGTACTTCTGACTGGACTTGCGAAAGGACTTGTGAAAGGACTTGCAGGGACTCGAATACAACTCTATTGATAGGGGCTGGTCTGCCAAGAATGGGCTGTGTAGCCAAGCGTAAACACAAACAATAGGCACCACACTGAATAGAGTGGTCCTATTCATCGCACTTGGAGCCCACTTTGTTTGAAAAGCTCCATCTATTCATTACACTCCCATTCAAGAGCAATACAGTTGAAACATGAATGGATTGAGTATGCACAGGAATGCACATACAGATGGCAACTGGCCAGGTGGTCATTTTCAAACCGCAGCTATGGCCGTCGTCCGCATTCAAGAGGTTAAAGAGGGACCACAAGCCGTCAGTTGTTTAGTTGAGCTGTTCAGTTGTTCAGAGGATGGAGCGTAAGTGTTACACGGTGGAAGTTACACTTACAGAAGTAGTATTTACAGGACGGGATATGTTTGACATACCACCACAGAGAGGAAAGAGTATATAATTTCCACAAATTTGTTACTTTGTAGTCAGACATATATACATACCATATATCATTTGTTACTTTGACTGATGGAATATTCAGACTGACTTTAGCACGAAAAACAGGTCATTGTTTAGGTTCAATGTTTAGGGTCATTGTTTAACATTTGGGGTCATTCTTTAGGGTCATGCTTGGGGTCATTTAGGGTAATTGCTTTGGGTCATTGTTTGGGGTTGTCATTTGGGGTGACTTTTTGAAGTCACAGTTGTAGGTATATTGTCCGAGATCATTAGTGTGGGGTCATCATTTGAGGTCATTAGTGTGGGGTCATCATTTGAGGTCAGTGTTTGGGTCGGTTTGGCGTCATTGTTTGGCATCATTGTTTGGCATCATTGTTTGGCATCATTGTTTGGCATCATTGTTTGGCATCATTGTTTGGCGTCACTGCTTGAGGTCACTGCTTGAGGTCACTGTTCAGTGCCGTCATTTGAAGTAATTGCTTAGGGGCATTGTTTGGGGTAATTTCTTGAGGTCGTTATTTAGGGTCATCCTTACCCGCGTCACAGTCGTTGGTGTATGAGGTGGCCCCCTCGACCTCGCAGTACTTGCCAGGATCGCAAGGAGTGCAATGATCCAAACTCATTCCCTTGATGTCTGTGCGGTATGTACCCCTCGGACAAGGATATTGCTCATCAAACTGGGTACCTGTAAAGAACATACAGCAACCAGTCAATTACTTTTCGAATACAGTAGGCTTTTTACCCTTTAACATCAGGGCAGTAGTGGCCAGTAGGGCATGGGTAGGTGGAATAACTGGCCACACCCTTAGGGCAATAGTATCCTTCATGCAACATTACACTTACCATTAGGGCAGTAGTGGCCGGCAGGGCATGGGTAGGTGGAATAACTGGCCACACCCTTAGGGCAATAGTATCCCTCAAGACACTCAAAGCATTTTGCCTGCTGCTCTAGATTATTCCAAGTTCCTTCTGGGCACTCAACAGGAACTGGGGAAATGCCGTCACAGTAGCGTTTAGTTGGACAAGGGCCACCTATGTCGCCGTTACCTGTTTGTAAAAAAAAAAACATTACTCAGGGTAATACGAAGAATTTTAGTTATCAAAATTTTAAAAAATATTACACTTTGTTAAAAGATTTTCACAAAGTCAAATGAGATAAAAAGAACAAAAGAAAAGATCTTTGAAAACAATATTTTCTGTGGAATTTTCACGGTATACTTAAACCTAGAATTTCGCAGGTAATGTTCGCTTTGTTTTACTTTCTACAACCACAGCAATGGGAAAAAAAAAGTTTTCATGCAACTGATGATCTCTGTTTTGATAAATTTTCTTAACGATCCACAGTACAAAACAAAAACAACAACAGAAAAAAAAGCAAAAAACTATTAAACACTGAAAATGGCCTCTTTTGCATCACCTCCAGCACAATAAGATTTTTTTTGTGGAAAATAAGCTATTCTCTTACCAGTGGGGGTAGGTGTGTGGGATCCATTCAGGCAGTAGAAGCCTGGTGAGCACACCCCCTCTGGCGCGGTAAGGCTTTCTCTGCTGCAGAACATCCCCAGGTCGCAGGATTTGCACTCATCGACCTTGGTGAGGTGCAATTGGTCCGAGTATGTGCCCGCCGGACAGGGGCTGGACACCGAGGTCTCTTGGGGGCACCAAAAGCCCTTAGGGCAGGGACCGCCGATGCCGAGCGCCGTCTCGTTCTCTGGGTTGGGAATATCCACACCTGCAGGGCAAAAATGACGCACAAGGAAAGTTCAGCACAGCTACAGAGTATTCTCATCTCACCACGGTTACATTCTCAAAGTTTTTCTTTGAGTAGGGGAGCACTGCCTAACCCATGGTCGGGCCAGGCCGTTGAAAAGCCTGGGCATGCCCGGGCCTTCTGGCTTTTAGTCTTGCTATTGTGAGCCACAAATCACCTTACAATGGAACATCTACTAGTGGTTGCTTTTGTTGTCATTCCATTCACGGGCCGGAGATCAAGTCTGGGTGAACAATGGGAGCTGGCTGGAGTCCAGCATTAGCGGGCAGTTTATTGTGTACAATCAAAGGATTATAGAAGCCCGAAGTCCCAGGCAGTCCCGGGGCTTGGCCAGGCTTTTTAACGGCCTGGCCCGACCATGGGTTAGGCAGTGCTCCCCTACTCAGGAAGCAAAATAACCCAACAGCCTCACATCGACATTCTGGATAAATTTTTAGGACCAGACAAACAAAATTTGAATTAATACAAACCCTCTAGGGTGCATGCAAAATCATAATAACAATTGAGGTTTTCGGACTGTTCAGGAATAAGCAGCCCATTTTAACTATTTCCGTACCTGCTCACCATTTTGTTGATTGCATTATCTTCCCCATACACTACATTCTTTCTTTAGTCAAGTTCTACTGTACAACACTACTGTATTTACCCGACAGACAATAGTATCCGGCATAGCATGGTCCGGCCGTTTGATCCAGTGCCGTCTCCGCGTTGAACTGCCAGATGCCTAGCCCTCGGCAGTAGTATCCAGCCTGACAGGGTAGGCACTGATCCTCACTAGCCAACCCTAGGTCTGGGTTATAGAAGCCACGGGGGCAGGGGATGGACTCGTTACCGCCGGTGTTCATCGGGCAGTAATCGCCACGAGGACATTCCAGGAGACGATAACCATCTGGACAGTAGTAGCCTGTGGAGTGAAGGAGACACCTTTTGTTTGTGATTTTATAATTCTTCTGATCAGAAATTTGATTTGATTTGGTTGAAATTGGTACAGGTTTATTTAAAAACGTAAACACAGCATAAAACGTACAAAGCTGAAAAGTGCAAAACAAGAACTGATATCAGAAGGGTGGCCCTAGACCTACCTTTAGGGCAATCGAAGCAGGAAGCTTGACCAGTGATATTGGTGAAGTAACCACCCTCACAGCGCTTGGGAGCAGGGGAGCCCTGTGGGCAGTAGTACCCTTCAGGACAGATGTTACCAGTGACATCATCGGTGGGGTACTTGGTCTTTGCTTTGCGTGTACAGTAGTAGCCTGAATTATAAGACAGAACCATCAATTTAAAGAAGCAGTTACTCTAGCTTTTTAATTTACAAGCCTATTTTGGCTACCTGTCCACTGTGGCCACCTGTCCACTGTGGCCACCTGTCCACTGTGGCCACCTGTCCACTGTGGCCACCTGTCCACTGTGGCCACCAGACCACTGTGGCCACCAGACCACTGTGGCCACCAGACCACTGTGGCCACCTGTCCACTGTGGCCACCTGTCCACTGTGGCCACCTGTCCACTGTGGCCACCTGTCCACTGTGGCCACCTGTCCACTGTGGCCACCTGTCCACTGTGGCCACCTGTCCACTGTGGCCACCTGTCCACTGTGGCCACCTGTCCACTGTGGCCACCTGTCCACTGTGGCCACCTGTCCACTGTGGCCACCTGTCCACTGTGGCCACCAGACCACTGTGGCCACCAGACCACTGTGGCCACCTGTCCACTGTGGCCACCTGTCCACTGTGGCCACCTGTCCACTGTGGCCACCTGTCCACTGTGGCCACCTGTCCACTGTGGCCACCTGTCCACTGTGGCCACCTGTCCACTGTGGCCACCTGTCCACTGTGGCCACCTGTCCACTGTGGCCACCTGTCCACTGTGGCCACCTGTCCACTGTGGCCACCTGTCCACTGTGGCCACCTGTCCACTGTGGCCACCTGTCCACTGTGGCCACCTGTCCACTGTGGCCACCTGTCCACTGTGGCCACCTGTCCATTGTGGCCACCTGTCCATTGTGGCCACCTGTCCATTGTGGCCACCTGTCCATTGTGGCCACCTGTCCATTGTGGCCACCTGTCCATTGTGGCCACCTGTCCATTGTGGCCACCTGTCCATTGTGGCCACCTGTCCATTGTGGCCACCTGTCCATTGTGGCCACCTGTCCATTGTGGCCACCTGTCCATTGTGGCCACCTGTCCATTGTGGCCACCTGTCTATTGTGTAAGCAAGCCTATTGTGCTTACCTCCCAATATGGAAACCTAATCATTGTGGCCACCTAATAATCTGCCCATTGAGGCCATACAATTTGGGATATCTTTTAATCTGATTGTTTTAAACTGTTTTAGGTCCAAGCATCTGACTGTCCATTAATTCAAATGAGCAGATCAGGACAAAAAACCCAATCCATTTGAAAAAAAAATTTACAAGAGAGATACTAGCTTTATAATTTCAACAAAGCCTGACAACACTGCTCACCTGGCGCACATAAATGATTGGGTTCAGTCAGACCCCTCGCAGAGCAGACCTCCCCCGGCAGACAGTCCAAGCAGTCGTCCTGCGCAGTCAGTCCTGTGATGTTCCCGAACGTTCCATTCGTGCAGGGGGTAAGGAAAGGGTTGGCTGTGCCAGCCTGGCAGAAGTAGCCCTTGGGGCAGATGTTGCCATTGTCAGTGTCGTTGCCCTGGAAACCAAAAATTTCAGACAAAACAGGAAAAAAATGGTCTTGCAATCACAATGAATCTAAATAAATCTGAATCTAAATAAATCTAAATCTAAATAAGCCTTGTAGAAAAAAACACATGTATTTCAGTAGGCCAATTCCAGTCTTAAATAGCACATATGTGACCCACTCTGCAAAAAGGGCCATTATGTTGCAAAATTTGAAAATAGTGTTTTTTATATATAGCTGGAAAGGCCATAAGCTTTGGGATATGCTGGGTATGAGGCTCAGGGCTGTAGTCGAGTCCCTGCAAGTCCTTTCACAAGTCCTTTCGCAAGTCCAGTCACAAGTCCTTTCATAAAGCTAGTCGCAAGTAACTGGATGAACAATGACAAAGGAATGCCTTTGTCAAAGCTCATTTGAATAGCTTGTGATTATGACTAGAACTGGAGGGTTTGTGATGGTTTGCAGGGACTTGCAGGGACTTGCAGGGACTTGCAGGGACTTGAAGGGACTTGCAGGGACTTGCAGGGACTTGCAGGGACTTGCAGGGACTTGCAGGGACTTGCAGGGACTTGCAGGGACTTGCAGGGACTTGCAGGGACTTGCAGGGACTTGCAGGGACTTGCAGGGACTTGTGATGGACTCGACTACAGCCCTGATGAGGCTTAAAGGTGTACAGGCCATACTTACCATTGGGTAGGCAGTGATGGTTCCCCCTGTGCAGTAGTGGCCAGCAAAGCAGAGACCAGAGGGTTCCTGCAGACCGGTACTGTTGCAGAAGTAGCCGGGGGTGCATCTTATGCAGGCTAAGGCTTCACTCTGGCCCCCCGGCTCAAGCCTCATGGTACCCTGATGATAATAGGATATGATTACCCCTGATCGGCAGGAATCTAGAATCTGCTCAACACGCTAAAATCTATTATGACACCCTACTAGACCAATCCCCCTTTAACACATTGACCAATCACAGCCGTTACTATGCTACGACAAGTCCAACAAGGGTGATGCCATGCATGGATGATAAGATTCCAGAAATGATTGTTGGCCTGCCAGTCGGGAGTAATAATAGGGTCTTTATACATCAAGAGATGGTCGTCACCTTTGTCGGACTTGTTGGACCGTAGTCACGGCTGTTATTGATCAATTCATCAAGGGCTGGTTCAGTTCTTAACACCTCAAATCCCCTTGGGGGTGTACAAGTAAAGAACCGGGTATAACCCCCGATTTGCAGACCAATAAATCATTTCCGGAACCTCCTCATTATCTTTGATGTATAAACATCCTATTATTACCCCCGACTGGCAGGCCAACAATCATTTCTGGAATCTTATCATCATGGATGAATAAAAAATAAAATTATTACCCCTGTTCGGCAGGCCAATAATCACTTCTGAAATCTCGTAACCCAGACGCTTAAAAAAGCTCATTACCACTGACTCGCAAACCAATAGAACTTTCCTACCACCCCGGATGTATAAATAGGTTATTATTACCCCTGATTAGTGTGCCAATAATCATTTCTAGAACTCCTTTATCACTCTGAATGCATAAGGGAGTACCTCCTTATTAAACAGGTGGTATTGTTAGTGGTACCGCTGTTTTCTATGAGGTACTGCATTCAGTTCTTTACATAAGTCTTTTTGAATGGAAATCCCAACTTTCTGAATAGTAAAATAAACTTGAGGTCAAAAAATAAGTGGATAACTCAGTAACTCTTCGTCAGTAATGAATTACTTTATGACAGAGCCACTAGTACCTAACGCAGGACTGTAATTTTAAGAATCAATTATCAATAATACCGACCTGTGGGCATGGGGTCGGTATGACGGTCTCTTGCTCACAATAATGGCCTGGCGTGCAGGTGGACGGATAAATGGTCCCGAAGTTCTGGCAGTAGAAGCCCTGGGCACAAGGTGCACATGCTGACGACGCATTGGCCTGCAGTGGTAAGGTGTTATGGCAAAATGACACTGCAGTAGTATAACACCTTGAAATATTGTCCATACTTATCAAAGTGGGATTACCTCAACAACTTGTCTCGATAAAGGAAACGCTGAGGGCAACCGAGAAGATCTAGCATTCCCAAATCACAGATGAACCCTGTAAAACCCTTCAATGAATGAGTTCTCTGGTTATGAATACAAGCTAGTTGTGTTCCTTTTTTATAGAAATCGACAGCATTTGAAATTGATAATAAGGGTTTCCACAGAAATCGTAAAATGAAATTCCTTGATTTTTCCATGCCTTTCCAGAACAAAACTCCATCCTCAATTGGGCTGTAGTCTTGCATCCAAGCCTTACTTTGTGTGATTTTCAATATGCACAGTTAAAAATATTCAACAAAATTTCATTTTTTTGAGTTGTGAGACAAAAAAAGAAGAAGAAAAAAATAGACAAAAATAGGACATTCAAGGAAAAAGTAGGAAAAGTAGGAGCAAGGTAAACAAAATAAAGGAAAAAATAGGAAAAGTAGGAATACTTGAAAGCCTGCAACAACCACTTACCGTTTGGAACTGTCCGCGAGGGCACGGTTCCGGCTTGTAGGCTCCAGAGCTGCTGTAGTGGCCGGCTGGTACTTCGAACTGAATCGGTGTCCCGGCTCCTCCCGTACAATAGTAACCAGGCTTACAAGGACCAGTCGGTTCCGGATTGTTGTCACCAGCGCAGTAATAGCTTGGGGGCAGGAAAGTCATTACAACAGTATAAACAGTCAAGACTTGTTTGGAAATCATATACAGTGCAACGTAACCGAAATCATGAGGTCTAACAAAATGTTCAGCATCGCCACTGGTCACTGAATTTTTGGCACAGCTAATATGTTTATTTCTATAGGGAAGAGATCGGGCTCCACATTGGGACGTTTACACGTTTAAACGTTTAAACGAAAAAAAATCAAATCCGTTTAGAAATTTTCCCAAACGTCTAAACGGAACTCAAATTTTAAAAATGGGACCTTGTATTTGCGCAATCTACCTTCCAGTTTTATATACAAAGAATCTAGGACCTTCGTAAATTTATTTAATTTACAAAGAAATACAAACGCCTTTAGTACTACACAGTGTATACAATTGCTTGTGTTTAATGTTTTTAATACGACACTAGGCCACGATCAATGCTCGACGTGAACGGCACCTCTCCTACGTCCTACACAAAATACTGGGACGGGCGGCAGCCTTTTTGCAATTGTTGACGTTTAAACGCTACAGAAAAGTTTTGCTAAACGTTTATCAAATTAAACGTAAATTCTCATCCTTACTCCACATAATCAATAAACGGAAAGGATGGTAGAATTCCATGGTAAAACAGAGAGTGAAGAATTCACCATCTCTCTACCTTCTCTTGTACCACTGTCATTTTCCTTTGAGAAAGAACTTCCAACTTCCATATATTTCAAACGTTACGCCAACTTATTTGGTTGATTTGTATAGTTCAGGTCAATCCAGTCAGTTAGCAGTTTCAGCAGTTTAATTCATTTTCATCTCTATTTGCATCTGTTTCATGGGATTACATTTCTGTGGTAATGGACACTCAGGAAGTTTGAACTCAGTATTAATGAATTTTGCAGCAAGGGCAAAAAAATGTAGGTGCTAAAGTTTTACCCAAAGTTATGATTTAAGTTTACATGAACTTTTTGCAATTTTCTTTTTATTGTAAATTCCCAAAATGTCTCCAAAGTCTTTCCTCGAGCATTAACCCTCCTACTATTAAAACTATCACAACCTATCGAAAAACCAAATCCTCTCCTCTCGAACAGCCAGTGTGTCTCAACCTGTCACTCGATAGGTTTTGATAGATAGGGTAGTTGGCTCCAATTTGGCACCTGGAGAGGGAGGGTTAATAATCATTTGAATTTGGTTCATAGGACTGCTTGTAAACTTTGGACCACAGCTGTACATGTGCTACGTTTGAATTTGTTCAAACGGCAAACCAATATATAAAAGCACTTCTGTTGTCAGTCAGTTCAACATTGGATAAAATATTTTTTGAGTGGTTTTGTAAGCTTACCCAGGATCACACGCAATACAGTCATCTGCCGTTTTGGAACCGGATGAGTTACTGTAGGTACCCAAAGGGCAGTTGGCCGGCCAGGCCGAACCGGCCGGACAGTAGCCACCCGGTGGACACAGGCCACCGGTCACTCCATCGACTGGGGCCTAATAAATAAAAGTTCAAAACTCATTTACTCACTGAGTAGAGAGTGCTTTGAAACATCTGTAGAGAGTGCTATATACAAATCTAGAATGAAAACCCTAAAATGAGGTAACTGTAAGCACTCAGTGAGACATAAGCAATCATTGTATTAACTTTTATTTGGATTTCTCAACTTTATCGGTTAAAAATAAAGGGTGTATGCAGGTTTGAGGTTTGAGGCTTTAAAATGTTGGTGATCTATTAGTTTATGTCTAGAGCAGTACAGATTATGTTTTATTATTGCAATTAAAAAAAACAATGATATTCCTGAGGCTCCCGAAATTAACACTTAGCAAAGGTTTAGACAGTAAACAAGACACATTCTGAATTAATAATTGTTCTTACCGAAGTGTAGGCCTTCTCTTTGCAGTAGAATCCCGGGTCGCAGACATCCGTGGGTTCAATGTTGGCGAACCCATCGCAGTACCAACCACCAGGGCATGGCGAGCAGTCTTCACTGCGCCGCAGGCCGGTTGAGTTACCATACGTACCTGCAGGGCAGGGCTGGGGGAACGTACTGCCAGACACACAGAAGAAGCCCTGCAGGAAAAGAGAGTGATATAATTCATCAGACGCCTCTTGCTGGCTGCTTATCTTAGTTGAATCGTAAAATTGGGCATGATCCCTGGCTATACAGCATTATGGGTTTATAACTTCTGATTAGTGCCCCTGAACAAAGACACTGACAATTTCGGAGACTGCCAACATAGGGCAAGATAGCTCAGTTGGTAGAGCACCGGTACGGTATTCCGGAGGTCACAGGTTCAAATCCCGCTTATGTTAGTTTTCTTTGCTCACTTTGAAAATGCAGGCTATTATAAGTTTGACGCACTTGGTACAAATATTGACGGTTCACCATTTTTCATTTCAAGCTGTTAAGTGCATACCTGGATGCATTCCTTGGGCCAGGCCAAACCCTTCTCATCACAGTAGTAACCTGAGATGCAAGGCGTACACCCCTGCGAGTCTTCCCCGGCGCTGGCATTGAGGTAATATCCTACGGAGCAGGGGTTGGCATAAGGGTTAGCAGTACCCTCCGGACAGTAGTAACCACCTGGGCAATCGTCAGCCTGTGGACAATTTCAAAGAAAGGCACAGTCCGTTATTCAGCGGTCATGGCCGTCCGACATGGTTAAGATCTGGGGCCTACTTTCACAGAGCTGCTAACCACAATTATTTGCTTAGCACAAAAGTCTTGCTTAGTTAAAACAGGCTACCAGCCAAAAGGCCATGTGATTTTCGTGCTAAGCTGACAACAGCTGAATACAGTCACAAGCAATATACATCACATATATTGCAAAACAATATAAATTACCACTTTTCTTGAAAATGACAGCACACCGGGTGCCGTGATTTCACAGGATGCTTGAGACTGCTATTTCCTGTAGTCAAGCACGGTATTTCGTAATAATTTAGTAGTTTCGTTTTTTGATGTTTGCAGATGTGTATACTACTTGTAATAAATTTCCCAACTACGGAATTATCAAAGCAAAATGCCCTTCTGAATAAATAAACCTCTCACTGCATTGTTCTCTCTACTGAATGATGTCCCTATATTGTTTTTATCATGTGCGACACGCAAAGATTGATATACACTAATACTGTACAAAATGAAAGCATCCAACTCCAAGTTCAAAAGTTGAAACTTACCGGAGCACTCAGGCCGGGTGGGGAACACCACTTGCCGGCAGGGCAAGTCTGACACTCCGACTCCTGTACCAAGCCAATCTCATCACTGTAGGTTCCATTTGGGCAGGGGCGCGGGAACGGGTCCTGTGTAAGCAAGAAGAGTGGGGGAAAGAAAATGGCAGTGGCATGAGCTTAAGGCAGAGTGTTCGTTCACAATCATGTGAAAGAGGCATGAGAATATGGGATTTTGTTGGAATCACACTGTTTGTGTCCCTCAGCAGGACACTTTACCACATAAGAGGAAAAAGAACATGGTAGTAGTATGGGTTAAGGACAGAGCGCTATCTCATCAGGTGAGAGAAGCATCAAAACGTAAACTAATGTTGGAATGACACCTTTTGTGTCCCTCAGCAGGACACTTTACCATAAGCAGGAGGTCGTGGGTTCGAGTCCCACTCGAGTAAGCCTGTAAATTACAGAGCATACAGTGCTTCGTACACAGCATCGGGAAAAGGCAAAAAATCTCTTTTCTTATTTAGATCAATACCTTGTCGCCACTGAGGCAATAGTGACCAGTCCGACAGTAATCATTCTCCAAGTCCGGCGCTGCGAAGCGTCCGTAGCCACACGTCATACCAGCTGGGCAGATCTTGTCACTGTACATGTAGTCACGACTTATGGTGTCGCCGTCGCAGTAGTAACCCGCCTCACAGATGGTGCATTCTGCTGCACCGGTATCCTTGGCAAAGATAGATAAGAACAATCAGTGTACCTGTAAGTTGTTTGAACTGCGGTATGATCCAATGCATATTTATAACAATGCATATTCATGATCATGAATATTCATGAATTTTTCAGACAATTGTGACCTGACTCCACAATGTGAATAGTCTGAGTATCATCCACTCAATGAAGCCATTTTGGGTTATAACATTTTGTGATGATTGAAAACAAAAAGATTTTTGTAAAGTCATCAATCCGAAAATGAACTTCTCGGTGGCAAAATGGATATTTCTGCTTGTCACTTGGAATGCCACAGGGCCACTTTTAATGCTCGTTTAATGTCCCATTCATAAACATGCATAGTTATGAATATGCATATTCATGAATGATTCATTCTTACCGAGTAATAACCCAGGCCACACTCTACAGGCTCGACATTTCCAGAATTGTTGCAGAAGTAGCCAGCGGTACAGTCAGAGCAATCGCTCAGTGCCTCACCCTCCAACTGATCTCTGTACGTCCCTCTGCATGCATGGAAAAAAAATTAAAATACGCCAGGTTTTATAATAAGCCAGTTCGGTATGTCAAAGGTCAAACGTTATTTGGACAAAATTGCTGACGTAATGTCACGCGATGTTACGCGAATACCCATTCTGATTGAATTTAACACATGCGATTTGTGCGACCGCCTTTTGCGTTCACACGTGCGCATTAGGTCACGCGGGTCATTCGGACAAAATGTCATTGTGCACATGTGTAGTTAAAATACCGAAATGGCTTATTGACAACTGTTTTTGATAAATTTGTTTTCCCACTCGCGCTCGTGGAACATGGAATAATGCAGTGCGTCTGAGTCCCACATACTTCGGCCTCGTGATATGTAGGACACGGATGCACTACATTATTCCATTTCCACTCGTACTCGTAAGATAAATAATATAATTCAGGGGTGAGATTGGCCAAAAATAAAAAAAAAACACAAAAAACCACGAGGACCCTAGATCAACATATAGTTGCCTAATGGCACCACCTTAAAACGTTCCGTTTTTATTGGTCTATATCCACTTTTACAGGTAAAAACACCTTTAGGACAACACCTCAGGAATTCCAATTGCGAAAGAGATTCTTTAAAAATTCTGAAATCCGGACAAAAAAATCCTAAAATCCAGAAAATTCCTGACACATCTCACCCCTGATAATTACTTACGGGGGGACAAGTATAAATACATGGGACAGGTATAAATTTTGGCAGGTACCTATTTTTGCTTAGCTAACTAGTCTGTGCTAATCAGATTGTGTTTGCTTATAGCAGGTCTGCGAAACTGGTCCAAGATGGCGACAACAAAGTTTGTGACTTACGGTGGGCACGCCGTGGGTACTGAGGACCCTTCTGGACAGTAATTCCCTTCCGTGCAATCTTCACACTGCTCCCATCGTATGTTACCTCGGACGTTGGAGTACGAGCCGGCATGGCAGGGGAACTGCTTAGCCGTCTGCGTACCTGATAAGGCAAGGTTACATGGGGGATTCAGCATTTGTTGTTGGTTCGAGTCCCACTTGAGTAAGCCTGTGAATTTTTTCCCTCGGGCTCTCGGAAAGCACTAAACTAAAGCATACGGTATTTGATATTATGCCGGAAAGAGTAAAAATCTCTTTACTTTTACATTATCTCCAACACATGATCCATCTTCTTTGCAGTACCCACTGTTTTAATGGATCTGAATTGGCCAGCCGATGTACATAAAGATATGAAAGTATTCAAATTGTAAACTAAAAACGGGACATAACCAGTAGCAACAATAGATAAGTGAACACTCTGATTGACGAAAGACAATTGTATGTCGCACTATGCAAACAAACACACAAAGGGCTGTTCTATGTAAAGAGGGTGAAAAAACCTTCATATTAAAGTGATTTGTTTTTTGTTTTTGGTTTTGGTTTGACGGCTTCTACTCTATCTATATTCTTATATTATTTTTAGGAAAGTGAATATTGATAAATACAGATGAAAAAAACAAAAAATTGACTTGCGGCTTGACTTGACTTGACTTGAGAAAGAAAAATGACTTGGTTACAACGCCACCTGCACGTTTGACAGATAATGGAGGCCTACTTTACCCGCGGGGCAGTAGTGACCAGTGGCACAAGTGTCCGTTGGGGCCGTGGAACCCTCCAAACAGAACCAGCCACGAGGACACTCGTAGCACTCCTCCTGGGCGGCTAGGTTAGTCTGATTGGTCCAGGATCCGGCCGCGCAGGGGTACTGGCTGGGATTCTGGGTGCCGGCCAGGCAGTAGTGGCCCTTGGCACAGGGCACCGGGGGTTTGTTCTGGCCGCCCGTGCCTGTGAGATTCAACAAAAAAAGGAGGGATAATTTTGAACAATGTACACACAATGGTGATGTTCATGCTGGAAAAGCACCTACGGATAACCGAACTGACAAATTTTTAAAAAATATTTTAAGTCAACCAATAATAATAATAATAATACAGGTTCTTATATAGCACTTTTAGCAAGATCAAAGCGCTTTACAGATATTATTACCCCTGGTCATCGGGCCCATTATTCATTCCTGAAACCTTCTCAGCTCCCTGGGGAGTATACAGCCGCGGCTGCCATTTTAAGCGCACATGGGCTAATCAAACACATAACCATCACTGCCCTCACAGGTACCCATTTACTCCTGGGTGTAGAGAAGCAACTTGTGACAAAGTGCCTTGCTCAAGGACACAAGCACCATGACCCCCCAGCGGGTCTCAAACCCACAATCTGCAGTGTCACCGAGATCTTGAGTTCAATACACTAAGCCACGAGGCCACAGTGCTCCACAAAATACAAGGCTTAAAGCCAAGGGCTACAACAGAGGTGGTGGGGTTGGCCACATTTTAGGTTGCCAGCCCCACCACCCTTATGGTTTACCTGGGCCAAGATCTAAATAGATGATAAATCTTCAATAGATACCAAAGAGATTTTCGGATGACTTACCAGGTAAGCATGCATACTGCTCAGGGCAGGTGTCACACTGGAATGCCGCAGTGAGATTGTGGTAGTCTGTGTATGTACCAGCCGGGCAGGGGTTGTCCGTTGCATTGGGGGAATCAGAACCTTGAGGGCAGTAGTAACTGAAATTCAAAATAGGAAAAAAAGTAATCATAAGCAAAAATGGCAGAAACTTTGGCATGACCTAAGGGTCACTTCTAGGCATTCAGCAAGCAGTACTGAAATGGCTCCAATGTAAAACGAGTCAGATCCCCCGTCAAAAATAAAATTTCTGCTAGGTCTGTTCTGACCACCCCCCTCCTTCCCCATCACCTTCCCCATCAACTGCCCCTCCCAACCCCCCCCCCCCCCCACCCAACAAAAACAGTTGCTTAGAAATGGCCAGCTTGTGAATTGGTTCACACACACACTTCAAATGCCCAAATTATTTTGATTCTTGTTGATAGGCTCATGCAGCGTAGGGAAACGACTACAAGGCTTTGAAAGGAATAAATCAAAATAATTTCCGTACTTTGCAATAATGAAGATGTACCATTCATTTGGATCACAAACGGTTGCATTCAGTGTATTCCATTACTCACTATACCGAACGACCACTAAACTGAACGTTTTCAATGGATCCCTCGATGTCCGTTATGAAGTTCTAATGTAGTAGGTTACCCCTGATGAAACATAATCTACTCTGCGAATTCTGACAGGGGCTTACCCGGGGTAACAGGGAGAGTCCGGCTCCGTCAGTCCCAGCTGGGTACAGGCGAAGCCGGCTGTGCAGGCGGTACAATCAGTCACCTGGTCCTGCCCAGTCTTTGGGTTGAACGTGCCTTGGGGGCAGGGGGTCGGCGTATCCGTCCCGCTCAGACAATAGTAGCCCTCGGGGCAAGTCTTGCAGGACTCGATGGCAGAGGCGCCCGTCTCTTCGGTGAAGCGGCCGGCGGGGCAAGGGTGGGTTGTATACTCCTGGGTTTTCTCTGGGCAAAAGTGGCCCTTGGGGCAGACACGGGGATCACTTGAGCCTGAAGGAGACAGAGGAATGTCTTGTCTGAAAGTGTCGATTGCTATCGATTTTAATTCTTTCTGGTAATGAAACCAAGGATTCCTCAAAAGCACATACTGCACTTTAGCTCGAAAGCCTGAAGAAACCTGTAGGAAGACGACTGTTCGGTTTTAGAGAAAACCCTTGAATGATATTCTGGGGAAACCTGCAGAATCAGGCCGGGACTGAAAACCTGATCCACATGTCGGCCCTGGTGGGATTCGAACCCGGGTCACAGCGGTGGAAGGCGAGGAAAGTACCACAAGGCTAACTGACTCCTCTTGTGATGAGCAGAACTGTTAATTTTGAATTTTACTTTCATGAAAAGAAAAAAAATTATTTTTACTTTCATGAAAAGAAAAAAAATTCACCAAGCGTGGTGATACATTGGTAGCCCTGATGTGTGACACTTCCTCAAATCGACAATCAAGAATACTTCATCACCTAAATACCAAATCCTACACACCAATCTTTCATCAGAAAAGCTACATGTAACCTCACTCGAGCGTACTTACATGTATTAAGGCAGCAGATTTTTTACTAGCCCGTCGGGCAACCTAAAAAGCAAGTTTTACTAGCCTGGAGCAGTCCAGGCTAGTAAATAAATCGAGCCATGACTGCAGGGTTAAACACTTTCTGAACAAGTCCTTTCCTTTCTCTCTCCCCCAATCACCATCCCCCTACCACTGCCCTGCGGTGACAAGCTGTCAACTCCGATGATGTTGAGAATCTACTAACCTGGAGGGCAATATCTCCCGGCGGGGCAGTTGTAACAATCTTCTTGTTTGTCAGCCATCAACTTGACACCGTAGGTACCACCGTCGCAGCCGTACTGCGTCGCGTGGGTCGTTCCTTCTAGACAGTAGTACCCACGGGGACACCGGTACTGCACCCCTGGTGTCCCAACCACGGGATCAGCCGGACAAAAGTAACCTGGAAAATGGAGATTTTGTTAAGATTTGTGCGGTTTTCCTCCGACTGTGAGTAAAATCAAGGAATTGGTATAATTTGGCTGGATACCCATGAGCAGCCACCAATTAAAAAACTTGGGTTACCCAACAGTCAATTAGCCCTACCCAAACATCAGATTAAAATTTGAGAATTTGAGACTGTTAGGGTTAAAATTGCAGTGATGTAGGTCTCGAGACTGGCCTCAATCTCTGCCTCGAGACCAGTTTTTGCTGGTCTCGATTTCTTCAATTTTTTTCTCTCGTACTGCCTTACTTTGGAACTCCTTACCTGTAACCTGCTTCCCTTCCACTTATAATCTTTCACAATTCAAACGTAACGTTTACAGATACCTTCTATTCCTGTAATTATTTTTTTTCTTCTATTTTTTTTTCTAGTCTTTTATAGTGTTGGGCGATACTCATAAAAAAAAGAATGCTGCAGTGTGTACTTGAAGACTGACCTGGTGGACACATTCCACAGCCTTCAGTGGCTGACGCTGCGCCCGACATGTTCCCAAATGTCCCTGCTGGGCATGGTGCTTGCGTCATGCCATTCTCACAATAATAACCTGTGGAAACAAATCAAATCTTGTTAGGTTATCCACACAAAAACAATTCGAGTTCGAGAACAAGAATGAGAGTCTTTTGCAACTTTTCCATGACAAGACACGACTCTGTAAAATTCAAGCCCAAACACATAACCACAAGCTTTTGTGTAGAAAAAACTGTTAGTATTTTTTTAAGGCATCCAATATGAGGCTAACATGCCGCCAAAGTCTTTAAATTAGTGAATTTACAACAATTTTCATTTTCTGTTAAAAAATTTCATCAACACCATATTGAAACACAGCAGTATTGCAATGAGAAACCAAATGCGTCCGTGGCTCAGTATTCCAAGAGTCAATTGGTCTTAGTTGTACAGAAAGACTGAATACTCAGTAAAGTTTAAAATCTGCCACCCCATCACACAGTAGAGTAAAAACCAGACACCTCGGTCAGGGAAATTGAGTTTCATACTCCCGCCCATGGTGCTTCTTAAAGCAAACTAGAACTAAATTCATGAAGCTGCTTACGCACAAAAATTTGCTTAAGCACAAAAAAACTTGCTTAGTAAAATCAGTTTACCAGCCAGAACTCCATGTGATGTATATTGCTTGTGACTGGTATTTAGATGTTGTTTACTTAGCATAACAATCATATGCAGTTTTAGGTGATAATCTGATTTTACTCAGTATTTGTGACCCGCTCCAGAAAAAGGTAATATAAGTCGCGCTATGCATTTACGTGTAATGGCCCTTTCAACGTTGAGAGGGTGAAATTTTTCGTCAAAATTCATTTTTTGTTTTTGTCTTTAATGACATCTTAAATATCTAAAGTTTCAGTTTTGGTGCACAACAATTTTAATTTCAGTGAATAAAGTGAAAAAATTACTTTTTTAGAGGGCATTGTTCAATTGCATTGTATTAGAACTAGCTATTTCAAAGCCTGTTTTCTCTGTTGTGCAAAAATGCGTTATCTCCAGAACGGAAAGGGTTTTGGAGCTCTATCATGTACCAAATGAAAGCTTACATTGTGGGCTTTCCAAACAAATATAAAACTGATTTTTCATATTTTGCGACATAATATACCTTTTTCCAGAGCGGGTCACATTTGTGCTTAAGCAAATTTTCGTGCTTGCGCAAGTCTATGATTTTGTGCCTGACCTTGAGGGCAGATTCCGCTGGTCGGGTTACGGCTTTGGCTGCCCTCGGGGCAGGCATAGCCTGGGTCGCAGGCTACACATTCTGTCATGGACTGGTTACTGTAATACCCTGCTGAGCAAATGATGGGCCCGCTGTCGCTCTGTGAGCAGTAGTAGCCTGGAGGGCATGGTGTGCAGGCTACTTGGCCACCTAAGAGAAGAAATATTCATGGCGAGAATTAAAGTACATTGCAAATGACCTATCGCTGTTTACAGGTTAACCATGCCACTTAGACAACCCTATGGGAATTTTGTGTGGTAATTTTTGTTTGTCTCAGATTTTGCGCGATCCACGTGGAATTATAATTGATTTGATTGGGCAATAATTCACAAGCTGCGTTGACGCGATTTGACCGCGATAGGTCAATTGGAAGTCAACCTCTTGGAAGAGACCACCTGGCCGGTTGATGGTTATAGGCGCATTCCTGTACATACTCAATCCATTCATGTTTTGACTATATCGTTCTTGAATGGAAATGTAATGAATAGATGGAACTTTTTCAAACAAAGTTTTCATTCACACAAATTGGGGGCTCCGAGTGCGCTGAATAGGACCACTCACTCTATTCAGTGTGGTGCCTATTGTTTATACACGGCAAAGGTTTTCTTCTGCAACTTCTTCTTTTAGTTGTTGTGTACGCACACTGTAATTTCACTTTGATGATTCACCGAACCAAAGTTAGTGTCGGAATGGTCAATCCAGTGTTGTAACCAAGTCATTTTTTCGCAAGATAAGTCAAGTCGCAAGTCAAATTTTCCCAAGTCAAGTCAAGTCACAAGTCAAATTTTCTCAAGTCAAGTCAAGTCCCGAGTCAATTTTTTCCAAGTCAAGTCAAGTACCAAGTCAAGTACCAAGTCTCGAGTCAATTGTTAGTAAATAGAAATTCCAGTGACAAAATGACAATGCACAGGCCAGCACGCATGCACTGTAAAACGTACTGGACACTCAGCTTGCTATATATGCGCTATAGGCTTGTTTTTTAACTAATACCTGTATGTTTGTGTTTATTTTAACAGAAGTGTTAATGTCAGCAAGTCAAATTTATTCAAGTCAAGTCGAGTCACAAGTCATGTTCTTTCAAGTCAAGTCAAGTCCCAAGTCATTTTTTTTCCAAGTCAAGTCAAGTCTCAAGTCAAAACAAATGCGCCTCGAGTCCGATTCAAGTCAAGTCAGCAAGTCAAGTCAACAAGACTGGGTCAATCTGATCACAACTAATGTATGCCAGCCTACCTAGACTGTAGTAGCCAGGGGCACAGTTTCCTGGACCGGTCTTAGTGTCGTTGCAGAACTGACCAGCTGGACATCCGGTGCAGCTCTAAGATCAAAAGAATAAACAGGATTTTGTCAGCACCAATATAATACAATCCAGCAGTATTCTATCAAAATATAGGATCAAATTTTTCAAAAATAACAGGACAAAAGTAGGACTTTGGAGGACAAATTCAGGAGTATTTTTTGTTGATATTCGCCCATGTCCACAGCATCACAAGCTTCATTTGGCCTGATCTGGACTCACAACATCTGTGCTCCATCCTCAGCTGAGCTCTTGGAAGTCAAGTTGCACTTTGCTATGTTTACTGTTGTGAAGTTTGATTGTACTCACCGTGGAGCCTTCCAGAGCATACGACCCATCATAGCAAGTGATCTGAAAGCTACTATATACTGAGGGGCAAGCGAAGCCAGCAGGGCACTGAGTACAGGCCTCTTGGGTACCGATGGAGTAATCTCCAGCCTGGCACTGTGCGTTCATGGAGGAATCCATTTCATCAGGGCACTCGTACCCTGGGGGACAGGCTGTGCAGGCCTGAGGGTGGAGAAGGCATGAAGAATTGATTAATAAACCAAATCAGAAAATATATACCATCCAAATATCTGTAGAACAGACTAAGAGTAGCAACAGATCTCCGGTGGGAGAGTGATTGTAGGTATGAGATTATGCAACTTTTCTCTAACCAAACTAAAAATGCACCACAGTACGTGCAAAATCTTACATAAACAGCAAATTACTGCGCAAAATTCCACAGACTTGTTTGAGGGGTATGATAAAGCTCCGATAAGTGACAAATCAACTACGGCAAAAATACGGCATAAAGACGACCAAACAAATGGGGCCTTGTGCCCCATGAGCATAACTAACTAATCTTACCACCATACCCAAGTCACTTTTATACTCTCACTGACTTTATACACAATGCTATTTAATAAATAGGTTCACTCATGCACGCCAAGGCATTCCTGCTTCAAAAAATAATTAATTTAAGGGACAAAAACCATTGTAACCATGTAACCACCCATCATGGCCCTTCGATGTAAATGTAATTCCACTGGGCAAGGTGTATTTTTTAAAAGGAAGAATGTAGTCAGTTGTGTATACAACCAACAATCACAGCCCTACAAAGAAACAGGTGAAACAACATCAGGTAAGTTAAAGAATAAAATAGCCACAAAATAAAGAACAGGTGTGGGTCAACTGTGACAGCTACCTCCTGCATGCCGTCAGAGAAGTAACCAGCTCTGCAAGGAACCCGACTATCGCTGTCGACCCGCGGACATTCATATCCGGCTGGACAATCTGTGCAGTCTGTGGCATTACCAGAGGAGAACGTCCCCTATGTACGAAAACGGGAAACATAAGTGAACAAAACTTACATAAATAAATGTAAAAATAAATGTCAATTCAAGGTAAAAGGCAGTCTTCTAGACTGGAATTTCACAAGGGTTAAATGATTTTGTAGAAAAGTAAGAAACTTTTTAGAACCTTGAGTGGATTTTCTTTAATGGCAAAATAAGAAAATAATACATTACCTCACAAACAGTAACAGTTATCATACTTTAATTTCCATCATTACTATCATTTTCAGATAACGGATTACAGAACTTCAGTTACAAAAAGCGTCTGGTTTGGAGGCTAGTTTGCAATGTGAAAACCACTCACCGCTATGCAGGGGGCATTCCCCCTGCCATCAGCATGGGGGCATTTCAAGCCGCTCCGGCAGCGCGTGCACAGAGCGAATGCAGTGAAGGAGAAGTAGCCAGCGGCGCAGTCGGCATTGTTTGCATCCGAGTCGGTGTCCGGGCAGAACTTGCCCGGGGTGCAAGCGGTACAAGACGCCTGGGCTCCGAGTGAATACGTACCTGCAATGCAACGGAAGATGAATAATACAACTTGGAAGTATTCACTGGGAAATATTCACCTACTGACGCTATGCTACATTCATAAATACCAGTTTACCCATTCCTATTGGTCGAGAGCCTGTCACATGGGTGGTTTTAAACACTTTTTCCGGTGTCACATGGAACTTAGACTCCTATGAAATCTTGTCTTTTCATGAAAAGACTGCAGTCAGGCTGTTGCCTGAAAACTGACATCCCTGTATAGTCCACAAAACAACTGACAGCAAAACAACACTTTCAACGAAATCTCATACTGATCAAAATTATTCTACGTACCTGGAAGACACTCAAATTGCGCAGTAGGGTCTGTCTGTGACGGGCATGCATAC
The DNA here is from genome assembly GCA_037893225.1 of Hippasteria phrygiana. Taxonomy (NCBI): domain Eukaryota; kingdom Metazoa; phylum Echinodermata; class Asteroidea; order Valvatida; family Goniasteridae; genus Hippasteria; species Hippasteria phrygiana. The sequence goes on along the minus strand of JAZGUH010000639.1, from coordinate 1,124,015 downwards.
CCAGCCGGGCATGCAGTGCAGTTGGTTTTCCGTGTCAAGGAGTAGTAGCCTGGAAGACAGACTGTGGGTGCCTGGTTGGTGTTCGGGCACTCAAAGCCACTAGGGCAGTCCGTGCAGGCGGTGGATTTGCCCAGGCTATAGGTACCAGCTGTACAGGGCTGTGGGGGAAGCCTGTCGGAAAGGGGGATGCAAAACAGTCAGGAAACAGAGAAAATCATTTTAAACCACAAAGTCTATTTTACACTGAGGGAATTCTTTGAGATGGAAAACTTGTAGAGCTTTGCCCGAGAAACTTTCTTGAGATATTGTGTCCACTATATCTCAAAAAGGTCAACTATCTTGAAGTGAACAAAAACATTGATACCTGATGCTAAAAAATAAAATAGACCAGTGCACACATTCTTAAATTTGTATCCCTGTGGAGACATGGTTTTGTTCCTGTACTTAAGCATTCCCCCCATAGACTTTGTGCACGTATTTCCTTGTGGAGACATCCTCCTCTTTAGAATTTCCTTAAGGTAGGGGTGTGCATTTACGGGTACCCAATTGAAAAAAAAACATGGCTACCTCGTTACCCATTAAAAAAAGCCAATCGCAAACATTTAAGTTATTCGGGATAAAATTGAGGACGTAATGTCACACGATGTTACACGAACACAAATTCTGATTGAATTTAACACGTGCACGTTGTGCGACCACCTTTCACGTTCATACGTGCGCGTTAGGTCATGGGGTATTCAGGGTATATTGTGCACATGCGCAGTTGAAATACCGAACTGGCTTATACTGCTGCATGTTTTAGTCGGTGGATTAGTCTAGAAAAATTACTTACGCTGAGTCCGAGCAGTACATTCCAGCACTACAATCCGCACACGACATTTGGCCATCCAGGCCGTCTGTATGCTGCCCATCATCACATGCTACTGGAGCATCTGTCTTGAATGGACAGGCCGAGCCTGCGGGACAGTCATGGCACGGTGAGTCTCCGTAGAGGCCGTACTGACCGTCCGAGCACGCCGTCTTTGAGGAGTTGGTGCATGAGTAACCCGCAGGACACTGGAAGCAGATGGCGCCACCCTGGAAAAGTAACCTTTCTTGATTTTTGTCCGACCAAAACTCTAAGTGATTATAACAGGATCTCAAGAGGGTAATAGAGTTAACTTTTCTCAAGAGGGTAATAGTCTAAGAGTTAACTTTTCTCAAGAGGGTAATAGAGTTAACCTTTCTCTAGAGGGTACTAGAGTCTACTTTTCTAAAGAGGGTAATGGAGTCAACTTTTTATTTAGTTTCAAAGTTTCTCAAGCAAATCCTACGACTGTAGTAGTTGTATCCAATGAAAATGATTGCATGTAATAATGTCCACGGCTGGCCAGCCTTTTCCAGATAAAATTTCAGGCTCCTTTTTTTCAGGAAATTAACCCATTCTGGCCGGCTGTTATTAATGGGGTGCTGGTATGCCAAGACGGGCTTGTGCAGCCAAACGTAATGCAAACAATAGGCAAACAATGGATTGAGTACGCATAGGAATGCGCATATAGATGACAACCGGCCAGGTGGTCTTTTTTTCAAACCGTGGCCGTCGTCCGTATTCAAGAGGTTCAAGTTATAAACCAGTGCTTACAGTCACCTTTGATAATGCACAATACATACATCAAGGCATGGATCCGAGGGGGGGGGGTTTGGGGGTCGAAAATGGAGCATCATGATCATAAGGGATATGTGCGCTTTACAAATGCATACGATATAATACATTATTTTTTATCAAAAAATCTCTATTGGGTGCCACCAATAAATGCAACATGGAAAGAGTTCCATATCCGGTCATCCCTTATACCTCGTGCACAAAGTCTATGGGCCATGACAGAAAAAGTCAAAGTATTTTCAAAGAATAAGTTTGAAATTTGTTCCCTCCTAAATTCGCGTTTCTTCATCAGATTTACACTCTTTGGTAGTTTTTAAGTCATATTAAGGGAAAATAAGTGATGTCCGGATATGGAACTCTTTCCATGCTACATACACTATGAACATCTAACAAAAGAAAACCCACGCAGTCCTTTGTTTGTAACAAAGGACTGTGTGGGTTTTCTTTTGTTAGATGTTCATAGTGATACTAGCCAAATATTTTTCTCACCGGTGGACTGTAAGTTCCGTCGTCACAGTTCTGTGGGGTCTCGCCCGGGTTGAGACAGGACTGCCCGGCAGGGCAGGACTCGCAGGACTCCTTCCTGGGTTCAGAGTAAGTCCCAAAGGAGCAGACCTTGGGAGGATTAAAGGCATCACTGCAGTGGTAGCCAGCTGGGCAATCCTCACAAGCAACGGCCTAGTGAAAAAAAAAAAAATCACCCAGAAATGTCAATTTTTCTATTGTCAAACAAACAAGAGAAACTGACTGATTTAAATAAATGTTCAAAGTGAAAAAGGAAAACTGGCAGGAGCGGGATTTGAACCTGCGACCTCCGGAATACTGTACCGGTGCTCTACCAAATTAAAGCAATTTCATCCTGAATAAGCAACTCAAGGCATGGGCTATAAAAAGAAAAAATTCAAAGAAACCTAAAAGTAGGAAATGTGATTCATCTTGTATGGGGGGTGGGTTGAAGTTACCCCCACCTGGGTATATAGGTCTGAAAATTGGGATAATTTCTCTGAAATCTGCTGAAGATTTATTCTGTATTTAGATCTTGGCCCAGGAAAACGCACCAGGGTTTATTTCCATTAAGAACTCGTTTTGTGAGAAACAAAAAAGACTAGTACACAAGACCATAACAGGAATGGTTTAAATTTTGGAGAAAGCTCCATTCTTATAGACATCTACATTCTTTTTCATTTGAAGTTTTATCACTTTTGAGTTGAGCATTTTCTCCGATTTTTATTGACAAATGCCAACTTTCATACCTCTCCAATACCACTCCAGGTTCCAGCAGGACAGTCAATGGGGTTCACTTTCGGATCAGTGCAGACCTTACCAGCCGGGCAGGCCGTACACACATCAGCACTGGCACCGCTGTAGGTACCTATCAAGAGATACCAAAATATGCTCAGTAACACGTACTTCAGAACTGAGATTTCTGTTTCAAACTTATTCATTCAATTACAGAATTTCTCTATAACAAACACTGCTATACCAAACATTTGGCTATAACGAACACCCTCTTTGGCTCCCAAATTGATGTATTCAATACATACCATTATTCACTATAACGAACACCGATATACCGAACATTTGGCTATAACAAACCTCCTCTTTGGCTCCCAAATTGATGTATTCAATACATACCATTATTCACTATAACGAACACGATATACCGAACATTTGGCTATAACAAACACCCTCTTTGGCTCCCAAATTGATGTATTCAATACATAACATTATTCACTATAACGAACACCGATATACCGAACATTTGGCTATAACAAACATCCTCTTTGGCTCCCAAATTGATGTATTCAATACATAACATTATTCACTATAACGAACACCGCTATACCAAACATTTGGCTATAACAAACACCCTCTTTGGCTCCCAAATTGATGTATTCAATACATACCATTATTCACTATAACGAACACCGATATACCGAACATTTGGCTATAACAAACCTCCTCTTTGGCTCCCAAATTGATGTATTCAATACATAACATTATTCACTATAACGAACACCGCTATACCAAACATTTGGCTATAACAAACACCCTCTTTGGCTCCCAAATTGATGTATTCAATACACGCCATTATTCACTATAACAAACGACCACAATAGTGAACATTTTTGTTGATCCTATTTCGTGGAATATCTGGGAGGGTGGTGGGGGCTAACCAACACAAAACAACCCCCTCCCCTAATTTCCCCTCAATCAGAAAAACTTCAAGATATTTTCCTGGTAAGGAGCACAAACATGAACTTTTGAAGAAATGAGTGAGACCTTACCCAGGGGGCAGACTGAGCACACACCATCGCCCCTTGCTGCATAGAACCCGGCCTCACAGCTTGTTGGAGTGATTGATTGGGATCCATTCAGGCAGGTCTTACCGGCAGGACACACACTGCAGGAAGAAGCGCTGGAGTCACTCCACAGACCGTCAGCGCATTCCTGTCAAAACCGACACAAGAGATTCCAGAGGGTCAACTTCAAAGGTTAACATACAACATTTGCAAACATCAATGAACAAAAGTACCAATCTGAAAGACTTAACTTGACAGTTTAGTAAATAATAGTCTCAAGCATCTTGTGAAATCACGGCACCTGATGTGCTGTCATTTTCAAGAAAAGTGGAATTTTGTATGAATTTCCAACGATAGTCGGCTGACCATCGTTGGAAGAAACATTGCTTGCTGATGTCCGGAGCCATGTACAAAACTCAGGGTGTGTGGGTGCATGCGTCTGTCCCGAGGACAGGGAACTAAAAGAATAAGAAGATCAAAAGTTCTCAATTGTCAAGCTGTCCTCGGTTTTAAAACAGGTACCAAACCAATGAGAGAGGTTACACAAAAGTCCCACTATAGTCAACTTATTTGTTCAATCCTAAAAAATAAACTACACAGGGTCAGGGAAACGTACAGTGCACACTTGTTGGCCGGCAAGACTGTAAAACCCGGCATCGCAGTTGACCGGCGAGTCGGCTGGTGAGAGGCAGGACTGACCGGCCGGACAAAGCAGGCAATTAGATTGACCCTCCTGGTCCTGATAAGACCCCCCAGGGCACGCCTGAGGGTTGCCGATGGGGGACGGGCAGTAGTGACCCACGGGACAGGACACGCAGTGAGTACCATTGGAGTACTGGCCAATCTGCAGAATTAAGAAAAGTCAAATTGGAATTAGAAATATGACTGTGCAGCACATTACAGTGGAAGTTAACCGTGGCCTAGTGGTTTGGAGCGCTGAATTCGTGATCTGCCGGTAATTCTGCAGGTCGTGGGTTCGAGCCCGGTCCTGGGCTAAGACACTTCTACAGCTAATATGGGTGGAGGCATTATTAATGCCTTGCAGTGGACTAGTTACCCATCCCATCCCTATATTCACACTGTGAAGAGATCAGATTATCTGGTCTTGTTTCAGTATGAGAGGCTGGTTCTTCCACACTTTCCTAAAAAGTAGCCCACACCTCGAGTGCCCTAGGGCTTGTGATGGGCAATTTGCATAAAAAAAATTAAAATAAAAAAAAAAATTTAAAAGGCCGATCACTCGCACTTTTTTTTGGACAGACACGATGGGGAAATTGATAACCAAATTTGAAATTATCAATTTTTCACACAAGTAAAAAAATTAAACCAAAACTTTACAGATCAGTTATCGTGGATCCAAAAGCTTGCCAGAATTCATCTATACCTCCCGCCTTTTATGTCACTTACCAGACAGAGTCCAGGGTCTGAGTCTCCTCCGCAGGCTGTACCTGCCGGACAGCTGTAACACACCGTAGAACCCTCGGGTGCATACTACGCAAAAAAGAAAAATTGCATTGAATTATACAGCTGTATAATATACCACAGCAACTTTGCATATTGAAAATGAAAGGTAATGTGAGTATTTACAAGTCTAGATTGGATAATGACCCCATGATTTTTAAAAAGGGAGTGGAAATGACTCAAATATAAAGCTGAATACATTGAGAGAAAAAATATTGCTCCAAATGCTGAAGATCCAGTTTTCATAAAAAACTAGAATTTTCTCATACACAAACAGCCTACGGTATAGTAAATGCCATATTCGTCTCTGCACTTGTAACTTCAAAGATTTCTCTAAACGTCACTGAATTTTGTATAAAGCTCCCTCAAGTTTTCTAAACTTCACTGATTTTCTAAAATTTACTGATCCCTCTAAATTCCACAGATTTCACTAAAATTTACACTCCACCATTTAATTTTTTTCTTTTTATTTACCAATTTATCAAAACTGCACATAAAAAACATTTCTGTAATTTTCTAATTTTACAATTTACTTTAAATTTCACTTTTCCTTTTTACAAATTTCACCAATTTCTTAAAAAATGTACTGATTTAAAACGGCCCAAATTTCCCCAAACATATCTGACTCCTCAAAATTTCCCTGATTATTCTACTTACAAATCCTCCTGTACAGGCAACAGGGTTCTCACTCTTGACGGCACATCTGCTATTCGACGGACAGACGGTGCAGCTCTTTGAACCATCACCAGTGGTGTAATAACCATCCGCGCACTGAGGAAAATAAAAGTATGAAACATTTAACATTTATTTAATTTCTTGAGCGCCATTTCCATAAAAAATATTCAAAAAGACCTGCACAGTAAAATAATCAACATAATCTATCAGGCACAAGAATTGCACAAAAAACCCAAAACTGCAAACTACTAGAAATTACAGGGACAAGTATAAACTCATTAACCCTAACAGTCCTGAATCCTCCAATTTCAATATAATTCCCACACGCCTTAGGGAGTTAGGGTTAAACACCTGTAAAAACCCAGTGTTGTATCACTGACCACAAAGTGAATCAAAAGTAGAGAGAGAGCCTGTTCTGAGCTGAAGGCCGTTAAAAATCAACTCAATCAGAAATTTTTTTTTCTTTTTACTGGAAGTGGCCCAATACATTGCTAAAAAGCCACTCTAGGTAAAGGGCTGACAAACGGAGGTGGTGGGGATGACCACATTTTAGGTTGCCAGCCCTACCACCCTTACGGTTTTCCTGGGTCCAGATCTAAAGAGAGGATGAATCTTAAATAGATACCAGACAAATTATCCCAATTTTCAGACAAACAGATCCAAGTAGGAAATTGTTTCGAACTGAAGGCCCTCAAAACACGAGAATTAACAGGAATTGACAAAAGTTTTTTTATTCTTTTTAAGGACAATCAACATAACTTACAGCTGTGCACGAACTGGCGCCACCAATGTCCGTGTAGTAGCCGGGGGGACACTCAGTTGGAGACTCACTGGCATTTGCACATGCAGAACCTGAAAGACACATGCAAAACATACAGAGAAATGTCGCACTTGTTCCCAAAGTGAGTGATCCCACAGTAACCATATGCTTGTAATATTCTGGCTAACAATAGTCCAGACTTGTTTTTGGTGTTTTTGGTTTATTTGCTATAACGAACACTGCTATACCGAGCATTTGGCTATACCAAACATCCTCGTTGGCTAATAAATTGTTGTATTATGTATGAAGCACTGTATGCTCAGTGCTTTCCGAGAACCTGTGGGAAAAAATTCACAGGCTTACTCGGGTGGGACTCGAACCCACGACCTCCTGATTACTAGTGCAGATATCATCACCACTAGACCACCGAGCTTGCCTCTTTACCGAGGGTGTGCCCAAACAGTTTAAAACTGGTCTCCATTGGAGCCCTGCATATTAGAAATTATATTTACACACATACAAAATAATTAATATTTACTCACATGCAAATAGAATTACACAAATACAATACAGCTTTCCAGTATAAGCCTATTGCTGATTTGCGAGAAGGGTGAACAAACCAGCCAAAATAAAAACTTTTTGTCGCAAAAAAAAAATATGAAATCCCCATCTGGCTGCAAATTACCACAACAACCAGGTTTTGCATTTCCCACCTCAGCCTTTAGCCTGACCTAACCCATTGCAGTCATCTACTCACCCATAGGACACTCGGTGCATTCGGTTCTTCCTTCCGCGTCAGCATACCATCCTGAGGGGCAACTTGTCGGGGCTGCTGGTGGGGGATCGGGGCAGAAATGGCCCTTGGGGCAGGAGGTACAGGATTGGCTCCCCACCCCTGCATACTCACCGGAGCTGCACACGATAGGTTGTTGGTCAGTCGTGGGACACCTGAGGAGATAATAATAATAATAATAATAATAATAATAATAGGACATTTATAACGCGCCGGTATACGCCAGAATGACGCTCAGGGCGCAATACAACAATATAAATCAAAAAATGAATCAAAAGATAAACAGAAAATCACAGTCATGTAGTCAAATGTTCACATACTTGTACATCCTGGTGGAAAATATTTTAGAAACACAAATTGTTCTCCAAATTGTTCATGGAGCTGTTCTGATACAAGGCTGAAACTTGTATGTCGTTGGATTCTGTTGGATTTAACAGTTGTTAACCGCTTGTAGCAAGACAATAGCCATAGCCACGGTGCGAGGCAAGACACCTGGGCCCGTTGACGTGAATAGCCGCATTCCTGTTCATACACAATCCATTTATTATTCATCTATATTTTTCTTGAACGGGAGTGTAATGAATAGATGGAGCTTTTTCAAACAAAGATTTCATTCATACGAAGGTAGGGGGGCTCCAAGTGCGATGCATGAATCAGACCACTCTATTCAGTGTGAATGGTACCTATTGTTTGTGTTTACGCTCCACTGCACAGCCCTTTCAGTGAGAGTCTGGACCCCCAGCATTCCTTTAATAACAGCCGACGGCAAGTGGTTAAACTGGACCATAAAAAAAAATACACTTCAGAAATTGACGTACTTATGTCCTCCTGGGCATTCCGTACAGCTCGAGTTTCCTCCCACAGAGTAGAAGCCGGGATTGCAGGGAACAGGAGTTGAGGAACGATCATTGCATTCTGACCCTGCTGGGCAGACCGTACATGCTGTGGCTTCGGTCGTGTTGGCAAACGTGCCTTCCAAGCAACTATGTGAACAAAATACAAGCATTTACTTAGTTTATGCAGAAAGTAACATCTAAGAGTGAACGTAGGAGAAATTGCTATAAAACGTAAGACAAGGGGACGCGGGAGGGGACGCGGGAGGGGACGCGGGAGGGGACGCGGGAGGGGACGCGGGAGGGGACGCGGGAGGGGACGCGGGAGGGGACGCGGGAGGGGACACGGGAGGGGACGCGGGAGGGGACGCGGGAGGGGACGCGGGAGGGGACGCGGGAGGGGACGCGGGAGGGGACGCGGGAGGGGACGCGGGAGGGGACGCGGGGGGGGACGCAGGAGGGGACGCGGGAGGTGACACGGGAAAGGACACGGGAGGGATACAAGAGGGGCTACAGGAGGGATACAGATGGCCCCTTACCCCATCTACATTGTACCTCGACCATTCAGTGCCATGCACAAAGCACAACATTGTTAGACGTCCATAATGGTGTACTTAGTGCACAATTTCAAGCACATTCAGTTGAATTAGCCTATGTAGGTGGCATACGCCATGCAGGATCCTGTTCCTGCACACAATACAGAGACCTACAGAGGGTCCTCAATAATAACTTTCTTTATATGCATTCAAGTTCCGTTAGATTCGAGAAAAAATAAAGTTCAGTTGGGATTGGGTACAACTTAAAAGAAATTTGTGCAAAATTATATTAAAAATGTTGCTCTTTCATTCCGAAAGAAAAATTATCATAATTCCTATATATAGGAATATCTTACCTAATTTGTGCAGCTAGTCCATCTATAGGGCAGTAAAAACCCTTGTCGCAACCCTGGCAGAACATGCTACCCTCTGGTGCATAGAATTCCACGAGACACTTGATCGGCGATGACGATTTGTCATTGCAATGAAACCCTCCAGGGCATACGGTGCAAGTCGTGGTGTTGCCTTGTGAGTATTCACCGTATCCACACTCGGAGGGATCTGTTTAAATGATTGAATTTCAACGTCATTTTAGATTTTTATAATTTTTGTACACTTTCCATGAATTAATATTTTCCGTAGCTTTTTAATTTCTACCTTCCACAATGGTTTCTGTGACTTTTCTTTTTAACCCAAATACTTTTTCCAGGACTTTAAAGAATTCTTTTTTTTACTTTACAATATTTTTTTCCATGTCTTTCCAAGGTTTAGCCAGGTTTTTCCAAGGTTTGTCTAGGTTTTTCCAATTGTTTCCATGACAGGTGAATATTATTTATGTCTTTCCAAGCCTTTACCTTGGGTTCCCAAGATTTTACCAAGATGGAGCCACTTCCTGATGTAGAGAATTCTACGGGCAGCAGTGTAATCAACTCTGGTTCCGAGCACAATGCACTCTTACAGCAAAAATTTGAAAGAACGCTTGAGTCCCAAGTTCAAATTTCACTCGAGATATAATCCAGCTCAGATTTGTCCCTGGACTTGACCACATTTAAAAAACTTTCACGTAAAATTGTCGTAGACCCACGTCCATATCCGGCCCAGGCCGGATACCAACACATGACATTAAAGAAGTACTGTAGATCTAAAATTAAGTCTACATTTAAGCAAGGGCTCAAGTTACAAGTATGTGACCCACCACCCCCAAACCAGGCGGAAGTCATTTTTTTTATATGGTAGATTATACACAAAGATATATGACATTTGCCGACTTCAGCCTGGTTTTGGGATGGTGGGTCACGTATGTCTAACCTTGAGGCCATTTTTTGTTTTGACTCAACTGACCCACCACCTTTGCAAGTTAACTATGCACCTCAGACAAACCTGCAGAACTTTGTGCCATAATTATGGTATGTCGCAGATTTTGCATGTTCGGCATCAAATTATAACTTGTTTGATATGACAACATTTCTCAAGCTGCGTTCATGCGATTTTACTTTGATTGGACCACGCGTCTGATGTTTGACTGTTTTTGTCTTCGGATCACGACTCAACCAGAATTTGATCTGCATGGAGGAGAGAGAAGTACCTGAGCTTGCATCCAGACATGCCGATCCCGCTGGACAAACCTCACAGGATGAAGAGTTAGTATTGCTTGTGTAACTTCCTGCCGGACAGTCAGTACAATACTTGGCTGAGCCAGTACTGAAATACAAGAGAAATAAAATTTGCAACATTTATTTACAGGGGAAAAGCTTCTGTGTGATATATTTTTCAGAACGGGTTTACAAACATGGAATCTGCTGGCATAGTTTCAGTTTAGTTAGAGGTAGCCAGGTGGCTAGCCGGCAGGTAGCCAGGTGGCTAGCCGGCAGGTAGCCAGGTGGCTAGCCGGCAGGTAGCCAGGTGGCTAGCCGGCAGGTAGCCAGGTGGCTAGCCGGAAGGTAGCCAGGTGGCTAGCCGGCAGGTAGCCAGGTGGCTAGCAGGCAGGTAGCCAGGTGGCTAGCAGGCAGGTAGCCAGGTGGCTTGCCGGCAGGTAGCCAGGTGGCTAGCCGGCAGGTAGCCAGGTGGCTAGCCGTTTGGTAGCAAGGTGGCTGGCCGGCAGGTAGCCAGGTGGCTGGCCGGCAGGTAGCCAGGTGGCTGGCCGGCAGGTAGCCAGGTGGCTAGCCGGCAGGTAGCCAGGTGGCTAGCCGGCAGGTAGCCAGGTGGCTAGCCGGCAGGTAGCCAGGTGGCTAGCCGGCAGGTAGCCAGGTGGCTAGCCGGCAGGTAGCCAGGTGGCTAGCCGGCAGGTAGCCAGGTGGCTAGCCGGCAGGTAGCCAGGTGGCTAGCCGGCAGGTAGCCAGGTGGCTAGCCGGCAGGTAGCCAGGTGACTACCAGGCAGGTAGCCAGGTGGCTTGCCGGAAGGTAGCCAGGTGGCTAGCCGGCAGGTAGCCAGGTGGCTAGCAGGCAGGTAGCCAGGTGGCTTGCCGGCAGGTAGCCAGGTGGCTAGCCGGCAGGTAGCCAGGTGGCTAGCCGTTTGGTAGCAAGGTGGCTGGCCGGCAGGTAGCCAGGTGGCTGGCCGGCAGGTAGCCAGGTGGCTAGCCGGCAGGTAGCCAGGTGGCTAGCCGGCAGGTAGCCAGGTGGCTAGCCGGCAGGTAGCCAGGTGGCTAGCTGGCAGGTAGCCAGGTGGCTAGCCGGCAGGTAGCCAGGTGGCTAGCCGGCAGGTAGCCAGGTGGCTAGCCGGCAGGTAGCCAGGTGGCTAGCCGGCGGGTAGCCAGGTGGCTAGCCGGCAGGTAGCCAGGTGGCTAGCCGGCAGGTAGCCAGGTGACTACCAGGCAGGTAGCCAGGTGGCTTGCCGGAAGGTAGCCAGGTGGCTAGCCGGCAGGTAGCCAGGTAGCTAGCCGGCAGGTAACCAGGTGACTACCAGGCAGGTAGCCAGGTGGCTTGCCGGAAGGTAGCCAGGTGGCTTGCCGGAAGGTAGCCAGGTGGCTAGCCGGCAGGTAGCCAGGTAACCAGGTTGGTAGCCAATTTGTACAATGGCTGGCACACCAGTAGCTCACCAACCACAACTCAGCTGGATAGCTGGTCACTCCGTGGAATGAAATCCTAGTAAGCTTGAAGTATTGATATCTCCACTTGGTTAGGTGCAAATAAATGGTGGATAAAGTTTGGAATATTTACCTGTACTTTCCTGAGAGGCAAGCCAGGGGTGAAGCTGAGGTGGAGCTGCATGAGGAGCCTGGTGGGCAGGCAGTACACTCCGTTGATCCTAGAAAAATTTATCAGCAGGCATATCAATATCCGTTTAATTTTCTTAACATTTACAGCCATATTTCGATACCATTTAAATGTTTTAAAGATACTAAGGCATGCAACTTGGAATTAACAAAAAAACGAGGAAATTCCAATCTTTACCAGACTTTGTACAGTGTTTTTCAATTTTCAATGGCATAGGTGTGAAGTGAAAAATGAGGAAATCAGCTGATCCGAGGAAAAGTTGCATGCCTGTATACTGCCGTGCTTTTTTTAAAGTTCCCCCAGAAAAATACTTTTCTTAATTTGCTATTTTCCAAAAATAACAGCTTTTTAGGGAGGTTTGCAGATTCCAAAAATAGAGCAAGGTGGTTATTCATTGCCATAAAATTATGTTAGAAGAAAATATTGAGAAGAAAAGAAGGAAATATTTTTACAAGCAGGGCCAGTGTATCTTAACTGAACTCACATTGCCAAATTTTTTGTCATCAACTTATTTTGGGTAAATGACCCAAAATAAGTTGATGACAAAAAATTTGGCAATGTCCAAAAATTTGGCAGGACCTACCTAAGCTGTCAGCGTATTCCCCATCCACGCATGCCCGGCATTCCGTCCAACCTGCTTCGCTGTAGTGACCCCGAGAGCAGATCACAGGGGTCAGGTGGGGGCTGGGGCACCGGTACCCTGCCTCACAATCATTGCATGTACTGGAACCGGTCTCATTTGCATAAGTACCTGAATAGTTCATTCATAAATATGCAAAAGAGCTCAGTGAGTTCATTCATGCTACAGAAACTTGCTACTAATATATGCAATAAGATTTGTAAGTTCCGAGAACCACCACCCCCCCCCCCCCCCACCCCCCGATTTTTCCAAAATAAAAAATTATAAATTATAAAAGAAATCTTTATGCTTTGTAGAATTTGACAGACCTCTGGTTTAAATATTACCATTACTTTGATGTACAATGTGTTAGGTAATACACGGTATTTCACAAATATTACAAAACAAATATAAAATGTAATATTTTAAATGCACGGATCTAATAATGTAATAGGTTACAAGTACCAGTGTTGTAGACAAGACCACACAAGACCCTGCAAGACCAGCACAAGACCCTGCAAGACCCTGCAAGACCCTGCAAGACCCTGCAAGACCCTGCAAGACCCTGCAAGACCCTGCAAGACCAGCACAAGACCAGCACAAGACCAGCACAAGACCAGCACAAGACCAGCACAAGACCAGCACAAGACCAGCACAAGACCAGCACAAGACCAGCACAAGACCAGCACAAGACCAGCACAAGACCAGCACAAGACCAGCACAAGACCAGCAGTCTTAATCCAAGTCTTAAGCTATTCAAATAACTGTAACAAAAGTATTCCTTTGTCATGGTTTATGCCTGTTTGTGCCTGTTACAAGCTGGTCTTGTGAATGGTCTTGTGCATGGTCTTGTGCCTGGTCTCGACTGCAACACTGACAAGTACATAGCACAATGTTAACATTACATACTGTAATATGGTTTGATGTTAGCTTTTACCATTACCAACATGAAATGCATACACACGTCCCAATGATGTGTCACCAATTCCGTGGGACCACAAAAGTTGGAATGCCTTGATGAACGTTCCAATGAGAACACTGCCTGTCTGATCGGAACAGCTGCTGTTCTCATCACTAGGAATAGCTATGAAACACTGCATGATCCTGTTTAATTAGGACAGCGGTCTACATCGAACAGTTGCATGTGTTTGCTTTGAGGGACAGCCTGTTCCAGTTGAATGTACTGGGATCACATACAGTGTACAGTGCGTTCCCAACAGAAACACACAGTGTTCTCAAAAGATGCGTTCCACAACATCAATGCTCTGACTTTCGCGACAAAATACAATGTACATGTACATTCACCAAACAAATACAACAACTTGAGCATAAAGATGCTTGCTTGCCCGGTTGTGAAAAGTAATTTTTTTTCCTCATATATTATATGTCAAGAAAACACCTGAAAAGCTGAGATTTTAATTTTTTGAAACAACCAAATGCCCAATTTGTGGTATTTGTCAAGACGACACGTTAACAAAACGGTACATCTACATGTACATAACATGAAAGCTAAACTCTAAACATGCATGTTTCCAAGTTAGTTCCACCAGGAATGAAAAAAAAAGCTGCAAAATACATATATGTAAAAAGCCATCCCAGGTACTACGGCCGAATATTCAAATACCGAATATTCAAAATATTCGGTCAACCCCAGTTTCGAATGATCAAATACTAAATTATAGGGCTGTCCCGAATATACCGAACATTCAATATTCGATCGTCAAGCGAATATTCGAATACCATTTTGCCAGTTCGAATATTCGAAAAGATGCACGTACAGATACGACTCTGATGCTATTTTAATAGAAAAGTTACAGCGCTTAGCAGTGTCAAATGCCGCATTTTTGTCAATCGCAATTTTTTGTGGACGGAAGTTTATTGTTCCCGTCGGTAAAACCCTTGATACAACAGGGGCATGCAAACAAAATGCCATTTGAACGGTCCATAATATCAATGGCCATACATAAAACACCGAAATGCTTTTAAGTGCAATGCTTTTTTTCCCGGTGTGGCATGCACTAAAAAACTTGATCGGCGAGTATCAAATATTTGAATATTCGGTCAAACCCAGTTTCGAATATTCGAATAGTGAATTATTCGAAAATGAACAGCCCTACTAAATTATTTGAAAATGAACAGCTCTACGTGGTGTAGACATGATTGGAGGGAACACCTGCTGTGCATGTGACTGATGACCAATTGAAATTAGTTGACAAATTCACCACTACATGTAGCTGTTCTGCTTGCAACTTCCACCGTTGCCTAAAAATAAAAGGGCCTTGCTCTACATGCATTTGCGTACTTTAACCCTAGAGCAAGTTCGATCAAGGACTATAGTTAACCATAGTTTGACTAACTCTGATCGAACGCACGCTAGTCGACGATGGTTGGACTAGTCTAGTCGACGATTCGCGACCAGCCTACCGAGGTTGGTCGCATCGCTGGTTACCAATAGCCGTTTTAATAGCACAGTGCAGAGAGGACCAGTTATCAGAAAAATGGCGAAAAAACGTAAATATTCAGCAGCAGTGAAACAACGTTTTTTGTTACTTTGTCTTTCTTTGAACATGTTGAAATAATGCACACTTTACCACTTGTGACATTGTTGATATACTGAGCAAATATCGTCCGTGTCGCTTTTATCTATGAACTCGTCCCAAAACGTTAAAAAAAATAGCCACCGCCATTTTCTCATGGTCGCGTGTGTTGACATGACAATAGTTCGACTAGAGTCGTTCGCACTTCAACTTCAGTGCTCATGCGCTACGTACGTCACGAACCAACCACTAGTTAACCATTGGTCCCTGATCGAACTTGCTCCTAGGTTTTGTCTAATTTTGATGGGTTCAGTACTGTAGGGCCTTGGCACCATTACTTTACATGCAGCTATGATGCCCCAATTTGTCCAAGTCCAAAGAATGTGCCATAGGTATACTGCACAGTGTTAGATTTTGACAGGTTGAGGAAGCCTCCTAGTAAAAATGCCTAGGGGGTTAGGGTTAATGATGATTTTAGTTTGGGTGCACTTATCCTGACCATTACTGAGATCAACAATGTTTTCTTTAATGCATGAAATTAGCAGAAATGCAAATCTTTATGCAAATGCATATACACAACCTGCTTTTCATACATACATGTATGTAGGTTCATGCACAATCATGGATTTGCCCAGCAGGCTTCAGCATAGGGAGTTATTGTGTTAGTAACTTCAAACAGCTTTACAAAATGGCCCCTTACATGAACACATGAATGCAACAATTCTGTGCTACGCCAATTAAATACACCAGTGCAAGTGTGTGAGGCATGTGCAAGTGCAGATTGGTTTTTAATGCGTAGACAAGGATCACCTGCAGAACAGTTGATCATCTGCGACGTCCCATCGAAGGGACAGAAGAATCCGATCTCGCATAGCTCGCACGAGTCACTCCCAACAGAGGCGTAGGTTCCGGCGAGGCACTTGACAGGTGATGCACCCCCGGCACAGGAATAGCCACTCGGGCAAGGATCGCAGGAGGTGGCCTCAGCAAGACTGTAGGTGCCGGAGCCACAGGGTGTCTCCGATGTCGCTGTGCAGTAGAAGCCTGCAGTGCATGGCGCGCAGGACTGTTGGCCTGTGGTGTTTTGGTAGCTGCCCTCGGGACAAGCAGTGGGTTCACTCAGGCCGTCAATCGGACAGTAAAATCCCTCCTCACACAGGTTGCAAGCGCTGCTGCCGTTTCGGGCGTAGTAACCGGCCATGCATTTCTGCGGTGCTGTCATTCCGGCACACTCATACCCACCGTCACACAGCAGGCATGACGTCGCCCCTGCGTAGCTGTAATACCCAGCATCGCACGGCACTTCCATTGTGCGCGTGCAGTAGTAGCCTGCACTGCACTGGGTGCACGTGTCGGCACCAGAGGAATTTGAGAAAGACCCTTCAGGACACTGTACTGGTTCAATGGTCCCAGATGTCTCGCAGTAAAAACCGACCTCGCAAGGCTCGCAGATGCTGCTGCCATTCTGAGCGTAGGTTCCGGCAAGACACAGCTCTAGAGGTGTGGTACCAGTGCAGGCGTAGCCACCGAGACAGGCCAGACAACTTGTCGCTTTGGCACTGCTGTAAGTTCCAGCCTCGCATGGCATTTCCTCAGTAACCGAGCAGCTATACCCAGCCCTACAAGGGTAACACTCAACAAGCCCTGTCTCGTTAGCAAATTCACCAGAGGGACAGGGAAACTTTTGTCCACTTTCAGCCACCGGACAATAATGACCCATACCACAATCATCACAGTTGGAACTTCCCAGAACGGCGTAGCTGCCGGCCAGACAACGTACTGGGGCCGCACCTCCTACACAACTGAAACCTTCTGGGCATTTGACGCAGTATGTGGAATTGGCTGAGCTGTAATCACCGGCGTCGCAAGCTGTCTCAGTCGTTGGGGAGCAGTAGTACCCCTCTCGGCAGGGAGTACATGAAGACTGGTTGGTTGTGCTAGCGTAGGAACCTGTTTTATCGGGAGCAACTGGTTATTTTATAAAACTGGGCCTCTTCCAAATATTTATTTTCATCAGGATGTGCATGTCCAGAGTCTGAAAATACAGCATTTGGAAGTTTATTATACATTTTAAGGCGTAAAATTTGCCCAATATTTTACATGAGCTTAAAGTCAGGCTTTTGTGTAAAAATTACAGGTACAAAAAAAATGTACATCATGTTTCGTACATGTAGAATTTTTCTCTCGCGCCCATAAAAACTTTGATCGAGTGCATACAAAAATTGAATGTTTATAGTAAATAATTGTATTATTCTCGCTATTCTCGTATTTCTTTTTGGTATTGCTTTTATCTTTAAAAAGAATTTAAACCTATAATCCACAGATTACTCATGCTAGTAAGTAGTAACTCAACTATTCACACACCATTGTGTGTAAAAAAAAACTGGTGTAAAAATCCTCCTTTTGCAATTTGCTTGAAATTAAATGGAAAAGCTTTTGCATTTCTTTAACAAATCCAACAATCTTTCAATTAAGTTTCTTGTCTCATTTCCTTGAAAATTAGAAAAAAAATACTTTGAGGATGGACAATTCAAATTTTCTGATTTGGCAGTTTGCCCCATCTTTTCTTCTCTCCCCCACCCACCAGCTCTCTATCCCCTCCCCCAATGTTGGCCTAAGCCCCTCCTTGGTCCCTTCTACAATCCCAACGTTACCTGTTGGGCAAGTTGTACAGTTGGCAACACCTGAAATACTGTAATACCCAGCTGGGCATTCTGAGCATGCTGCATCACCAGGATCGGAGTAGGTTCCCGCTGAGCAGAGATCACACCCAGACTGATCATAGTTGGGAACGGAACCACCACTGCAGCTCTGGAATGAAGTATACAGGGGAGGGGTGAGTTGGTCTCACCAACGGTGGAAGTTACCCCGCCTGGGTCTATAGGTCTGAAAATTGGGATGATTTCTTTGGTATCTATTGAAGGTTTATCCTCCATTAAAATCTGGACCCAGGAAAACCATAAGGGTGTAGGGCTGGCAACCTACATGTACATTAAAATGTGGTCAACCCCACCACCTCTGTTGTAGTCCTTTGTATGGTGGCTTTTAGCCTTATATTTGGTGACTTCCATAAAAACAAACTTTAAATAAAGTCACGTGATCATTTAACTGCACTTGTGTGGTGTAGGCTAGGTCTCTCTGTACCAGAAATTTGTGCAGCAAATATCTATGATACATGTGTGCACAATTATGCAAGACTACCATCTCTAGACCTCCAGATTTCAAATATTTTGCATCAACTACATGTATCGTGGCTTTCCAGGTCATAATCTTTCAAAGCATCAACTACATGACCTGCATGTACATTCCTTTACCACATCTCTGGCGTCAGGGGCTATATACATGTACACATGCATGCAAGGAAGGGCTGTAGTCGAGTTCCTGCAAGTCCTTTCACGAGTCCTTTCGCAAGTCCAGTAACAAGTCCTTTCATAAAGCCAGTCTCAAGTAACCGGATGAACAATAACAAAGGAATGCCTTTGTCAAAGCTCATTTGAATAGCTTGTGATTGGAATTAGGACTGGAGGGTTTGTGATGGACTTACAGGGACTTGTGATGGACTCGACTACAGTCCTGATGCAAGGTGACTTTCAAAAACACCAATTTGCCAACACAATAATCTTATGTGCACATACACATACACATATCCGGGTTTTTGCATCCCTGCGGAGACATGGCATTGTTCTCCCCTTTTTGTCCTTGTACTTAAGCAAACCCCCATAGACTTTGTACACAAAATTCCTTGTGGAGACAACCTAACCCATAGAATTGCCCTGTGGAGACTTATTCAGTCCAATTTGTTCGCATTGTGTTCATGTCTCCACAGGGTACGGAATATCTCTCCACACATGTACATGTCATGAAGTACGTACTCAGTTTTGAAAGGGAGGGAGAAGGCAGGGAGTTGGGAAGAGGGGGAAAGGGGGGGGGAGCGATTCAAATGCTATTCACCTTTGGTCCTTCATGTGTATTTGGGCAGTAGAAGCCCAATGGACAGCTGCTGCAAACAGACTCTCCGTCAAGTGAATACTCCGGTGCCACGCATGCAATCAACGTTCCATCCACTGAACACGCGGAACCACTTGGGCATACAGTACAGGAACCGGAGCCAGAGGAGCTGTAACGACCACTCGCACAGGCCTACAGAAGGGGGAAAAAACATTTATGAAAATCCTTGCATTCAAATTCAAGTCAAAAAGATAAGTCTTTGCCTTTAGTCCCCATTTCAAGCAATCATGTTTTTTTTGCTATTTGTTTTTCTGTGTTGCTGATTTGATTGAGCAGGACCCTCACAGAAGGCAGTTATTAATAACTGATGATGCATACCCAGTTTAAGCCCTTACGTACGGATGCCGCAAATATGCGCAAAAAAATCAGTGCCACCAGGCCGGATGACGCAATTGTCCGCCGTTTGTGCAGTTTTAATCCATTGTTGGATTAAACAGTGCCACCAGACCGGATGACACCATTGGCCGCTGTTTGTGCAGTTTCAATCCATTGTTGGATTATTGTGTATAGGTTACGCTTGACTGCACAAACACATTGTAGCGGTTCGCTTGGCTGCCAGAGCCGCCTCAGCACCCCGACGTCTCCCGTAAAATACCGTACTCAAGGGGTTAAAACCCTCCTGTTCTCAAGGCCAAAATGGAGCCAGCTACCCTATAAAACCCATCAAGTGACAGGTTGAAACACACACAAACTATGAGAGTTGGTGTTTAGAGTTTTTGATAGGCTGTGATAGTTAGTATACATGTAGGAGGGTTGAAAAACAGCTTATATAAGAGACCTCAAATCCAAGGAGACTATAAGATTATGGTTCGTTTGTATGTACAACATGTGTGGGATTCTGTTTTATTAAACTACATGTACATGTATTTTGTTGTTAACTGGGTGCAGCTGGTAATGCAATAAGTCTGAGACATGTGGATGAATTCTTGAAGCCTGGAAGCTTGTGGGGTTTTCTTTTTTGACCTCACTCAAAATTTGCTTTTATTTTTGGCAAAAACTGTTGAAGCCATGTTGAAAGCAACGTTTACTAGAACCTGATCGACAAGTATTATACAACACCTTAGTATAAAATCCCCACCATCTGATTGGTGGATCGTTGATCACGCGCATGGAATTATTCGTACCAACGCAAAAATAAATAGAAGTTCTATTCAACGGTGAATATAACTTCCATAGCACGGTCAAACCAAAGGATTTATTCAGGTGTTGTATAAAACAAATAATGAATGCTTCACATTCGTGCAATGGAAAGAATAATTTTATTCGGTGACAGATGTAATTTTCCATTCCACTTGGCTTTGCCGTGGAATGGAACATTGCATCTGTCACCTCATGAAAGTATTCTTACATGTACATGTAACATTGCACTCAGAAACATTCATTATTTGTATACCGGTATGCACTTTGGTCAGACACTATGTATACATACTATTGCCACATTCACAACTAGGGAGTTTTTATCATTGTGATTAAATTGTAGTTTAAACTGAAGTTTAAAAAAAACACTGTACATTGTACATTGTACATTGTACTTTTTACTGGTACATTGTATGGTACATGTATCAAGTGCAATCATGACAAAGTTTCCTTATCTGTATCCGGACCCAAAAGTCAACAGACATGAGAGAAGAGCCTGTCAAACACTTGACACGTTAGAAATTACAACAAAAAGGTAACCAACCAATCAAGAGAGGGCTAACTCAGACTCCGAGGGGGGGGGGGGGGGGGTACCCAACAAACACAGGTCAATCAAACGGGGTTGTCGTCTGCCAAAAAAGGTTCCACGCCTCATGTCTTTTTACATGTGTTCCTTAGTCATGATGTATGTACATTATATGTATGTATGTTTTTCTAGTTCGAGCGGAGGGGGGGGGGGGGGGGGGCGGTGTTGGGGGGGGGGGGGCGGTGTTGGGGGGGGGGGGGGGGGGGGCGGTGTTGGGGGGGGGCGGTGTTGGGGGGGGGGCGGCGGTGTTGTGTGGGGGGGCGGCGGTGTTGTGTGGGGGGGCGGCGGTGTTGTGTGGGGGTGCGCACTTTCCCCTTAGCGTGCACTTTCCCCTTAGTGTGCACTTTTGCACGGCACCGTTTCCCCTTTCCGTTCGGATTGGAGGAATGCATGTATATTTTTTATTGTTGTGTACTGTGTTTAATTTTTTTTTATCTTAAAATCTTTTTATTGTAAAAAGAAATGTAATTCAGCCTTTGGCTGCAAGGTTTCTTTTAAAATAAACCATTAATAATAAAAAATAAAAAACATGGTGTGAACAAAGTAATCCCGACTAGGGCTGTTCATTTTCGAATAATTTATTATTCGATTATTTGAGACTGGGTTTGACAGAATATTCGAATATTCAATACTCGCCAATCAAGTTTTTCAGGCATCTGCTGCAACTGCATGCCACGCCGGTAAAAGGTTGCATGGAAAGCATGCCGGTGTTTTACATGCGGTGATCGATATTAGAGACCACCAGATGGAATTTGTTTCCATTGTATCAAGATCATTACGAGTATGTACAAAAATGTATAACGTTCTGATAACAATTAGAAACTGAACTCCGGCCCTAGTTTTTGCAATAATTATTTTAGAAGTGTCAAGGGTTTTACGGTCAGGAATAATAAATCTCTGTCCTAAAAAAATGCGGCATTTGACCCTGCTCAGGACTGTAACTTTTCTATTAAAATAGCATCAGTCGTATCTGTACGTGCATATATATTTTTTTTCCGAATATTCCAACTGGCAAAAAGCTATTTGAATATTCAGTTGATGATCAAATATTTGAATATTCGCTATATTCGGGACAGCCCTAATCCCGACAACGGTATCAAGTGTTGGAAGCTGATATTCCTCTTTAAAATGGGTTGACAGTATGTACATGTACTTGTATGCATTTTCTCTTTATAGTTGGTGTGATTCCTCACTTGTGGTAAAAAGAAACATGAAATTGGGCCTTGATGAATTTCATGAAAATGCAAGGCTTGCATCTTCACTGTTTATTACGTGAAAACAGCATCACCCAAGTTTGGCAATTCTAATTTCTAACGGGCACTACAATAGGCAAAATGGAAAAAAAAATTCGAGTCTTGTCTTCAACAAAGAAAAGAGGTAAATGTAGTACATTTTTTTACTTCAATTTTAAAAATCTGCCAGGCAGCGCTTTCACAAGTTCGCCCCTTATTCTTTTTCAAGATGGTTTCTATATCATTTGAATCTCCCAAATTGATAACATGAATTTGTTTTGCATAGGAGAAAAAAGCCAAAAAGCAAAGGAAAAAACGCCGTCTTGTAAAAGGTACAGGCGAGGATACTAAACAAGGTTTGCATTTTTTATTTTGCCCAACAGATTACTGATACCACAATTCCATTTTAGTCGCACGCAATTTTCCCTCACCCTGTAGGAGAGCATTCATTCAATATTATCCCTCTCATATGTAATTATGGCAATTGATCAATCACGTGAAGTTAGATGTACAGGTAGTCATTACATGTAGGGTGGACTTTGAGCGAGAAACAACCCACCAGAAAATGTTTACATAATTGATCGCAATTCAATGAAAAGTCTATGTAACAGCTTTTGACTACATGTACTTCCACTCTGTAATTTTTTCTTTTGTTTTCTTTTCTTTTTTCTTTTTCTTATTTGGCAAATATTCAAGCGGCGCACTGTACATTCACGGGATGTATGGAATGTTGATTTTGTACAGTACATGTACATACATATGTACATGTATGTGTTCTCCCCCATCTTGGGTAATGCTTTCAACTAAACCAGAGAAAAACATGCACAGTATACAATGTGAAACCCAACTACAGCTGTAGATATTTTCAGCAATGGACAACAATTTGCTCATTTTCTGGCACACAATTTCAACAATAAAAAATGGCTCCACATCATGTCCTGCATCCGTTTCAATGAACGCTATAAAAACGGGACCCCTTAATTAGAATCTCATAATTTCAGTGAGCAAACCACATGTATGTTCTCGTACACATACATGTAATGTGCGTGTACATATTTGAAGCAGGGAAGTAAACAAAAACCGATAAAATTGTTATAACCGTCACATTTGTTTTGCAATCAGCAGTCTTCAATCTCTACCTGGGGCCTACACAGATCTGCTAAGCACAAAAATCTACTAGCACAAACAAGACTTGCTTAATTAAATTAGTAAAAAAACAAAACATGTTAACAGCCAAAACTCCAGTTAAGCAAACGACCGAATACTCAGTGAAAAGCATACGTGTATACATGTAAGTCACATGAAAATTTGGTTGGTAATCCTATTTTTACCAAGGAAGACTTTATTAAACACTCCTGGACACTTTGACCAAGAGTTCACTGTAGGATCGGAGCCCCTTCAAGTAAAGAGAGGTGTTTCCGCAAACCTTTCTTCAATTAGTATCTCCACCATGCAAAGCCTCAAATCTTACCTAAAAAGAAAGCTCTCCCAGAAACAGAGAAGGTACAAATGTATACATATTCAACAACAAACAAACAATTTCAATGCAAGAAAAAAACAAATGTTTACCGTGCAGTCCGTGTTTGAAGATGATCCACCGTTGGGGTTTTCGGTTCCATTTGAACATGCAACGGCTGGGTTAGATCCGCCTTCACAACTGTCAAAATAGCAAAATATGTATAATTTAAGATGCGAGTTTCTTTCAAAATGCTTCTTAAGATAGGCATGGTCCTACGGGGAGGCTGTACTTACTTGTACCCCAAACATTTGTCTAGACCTTTCATTTTTGACAACCACTTTCGTACTTCTTTATGTATGTATTTGGAAATTCAAGCCATCAAAACTGGCTACAGTCAACAACATTCTGGTCTAATAAAAGTAAAAGATAATATAATATAATGAAATAACGTATTGAAAATGTAGTAAATCTGCTTGTTTTGTTTAAAGACAAAAGGCAATATGTAATTTAGTATGTATGTTTAAAACTTATAACTATCACAGCCTACCAAATACTCTAAACACCAACTCTCACAGTTTGTGTGTGTTTCAATCTGTCACTTGATAGGTTTTGATATATTAGCCTTGAGAACAGGAGGGTTAACTAGAGTACAGAATAAAGGAATCCCATGGTTAGCCTGGTTGCCCTGAGCAACCACCTTTAAAAACTAAAGTTACCTGACAGTCAAGTTTTGTTGTCCAAATGTACAATGCCAGACACGTTGCAAAACAAATTTCACGTTTTGACCATAACTTAAGTGTGAAATCTGTAAATGAATTGTTACGCGGTAGTTGAAAATCTACTGGCATCTTAGAATTAAGAATTAACTCTATTAAATCCCCCCCCCCATTTCCCCTGGCCTGGCCCAACCTCCAAAAGGGAAGAAACACTGTGCCCCAACCCGCGTATAAAGTGATGCCAATTGCTGGCTGTGTACAAATTCTATAGGAAGTTATGACCTTTTTTACAAACAAAATGTGAAGTATTTCTCAGTTTTTTTCCAATATATTTCCAGACTGATGATCACAAATGTAATATGTACAAAATTATTTCAGTTTCCTTAATGGTTTGTTTGATTTATAAGAAAAAAAGTAGTTTGGTCAAAGCCTAAATCTTTTGTGTATTTGGCTGGTCTATTCCACTACTTGAACAAGGGCAAAGACAGTGCCGCTGCATCGTCAATTTAGCAGACAATGTCCCTAATCATGAATGGACTAGTCCTGTCTCTGTGTTTATCTGTTGCCAAAAGTGTTGCTAAGATATGGGACGCTGGAAGGTTTGCTGAATAAATACTGCGCTAGCACAGAGCTGGAAGGTTCAAAGCATTTTCAGAAGCGATCATTTACACAACGCTGAGTAAACAATTGGTATTGCCAGAGATTTCTACCTTGCCTGCATTGTTTAATGTTTGCAGGTATTTTAACCACGGGCTATCAAATTTTTTGTGGTATGAGTCTGAGGGCTATGCAACAGTGACAAAATGTAGGGAAAATTACAAAAACGGGAAAAATCTTGTTACATACATGTATCTCTACATTATACAACCCGACACAATTTTTATGGCAAAATGGCTCATCAGCAAGAGGTAAATTTCTTTAAATGGTTAAAGGTACATGTAGTGTACACGATTGGTAATCCTCCAATTTATTTTTACTGAATTATTACGAAATATCTTACTAGACTGTAAGTTAATAGTAGTCTCAATCATCCTGTGAAATGATGGCACCAGGTGTGTTGTCGTTGTCAAGAAAAGTGGAAATTTATATCGTTTTCCAACGATTTCCAGCTGGAAATCATTGGAAAACTGCCCTGTAGCTTTTAGTCAAGGCACGCGTGGCTATCTGGACGAGTGGCACGCCCCGGACATGCTGACATTTGGGGCGTGTCACGCATCTAGGTGGTCACGCGCACCTTGACTAAAGGCTATCATCCGTCCGACGGTTCATAACGAGCGCCGTTTTTCTCTCGTTTTTTTGCAATCCAACAACGCAAAACTTTGAACAGGTCAGTGAACGATATTTTCCATAAAATACTAACCCCCAAATCCGCTCATTTCTGAAAATTGCAACAATGACCAATCATGTACACTACCTTTAAGGCTGATGGCCTTGTACATTTTCCAAGACAGACACATTTTTATCACCTGAAATTGGCATCCAGTAATGAAAAAATCAGGCAATTTTTCCCTCCATCATGTTCATTGGCATAAAATGAGTTTCTTCCGTCTGTTTTGTCTATTGTTTTTTTTACACAAGCTGTGCCCCACTCCATCAAAAAAGCAGGCCCTTATGCGAATAAAAATCGAAAATTTGATTAAACATTTACCTAATTGTGAACTGAATCTCACTTTGTTAAAATCTGGCTTCTGCTCTGGGAAACATGGGTCTTTTGGCTCCCCATAATCCCTGATGCGATCAAACCATTTAAAAGTGTCAGCAATTGAAAGAATTAACAGTATAACAGGTTTTGACAATGGGCCTTTTCAATTTGTAGCCATAGCATTAAACTCAACACAAAACAAGCAGCGTTGTGTTTCTCTGCAGGGGTTTTTATCAAAAATTCACTCGTGCATTCATGCAGTGCATTCATGCCCGTAAAGCTGACAGGAAAGGATGTACACAGACCTGTAGGTCTTGAACCTTCATATTTTGTTGAGGTCGCACACATTTTCCTACTTTTAATTCATGTTTTTCAGCTTAGTACGGCTTATTCTTTTGAGATGACCCAATAAAAGTTTACATTTTTGGAAAGCTCTTGTTCTCCTCTTTCATTTGGTTCCAAAAATAATAAAAATATGAGGGGTTAAAAGAAGGTCATGACTTACAAAGCATGAATCCATGAATTTTTTCCAACTTTTTTATGTCCAGGCTGGAATCATTCTAAAAGGCCCAGGGAACATTTATGCATAAAGGCAATTGTAGTGATGTGAAAAGTAACTATAATTATGCATGGCACGTGAGCAGCTGCGTACACTTAGGTGTGTATCCACCGTCAAATGCGGACGTCCTATTGTTCCCTCTTTTGTTTGTACTCCCATAGGTTTTGTACACGATCTCAATCGCGGACGCATTTTGAAAATCGCAAACGATATTGTTCCCTTTGTTATACATCCATGTTTGTTTGGAAGAACACACGCATGCGTGCGTGCGTGCATTGCATGCGTGCGTTAAAGATGCGTGCGTCGTGGGTTAAAGTAATTCGAGAATAATATTATGGAAAAGAATTTAGTCAGTTGGCGTTTGGCGGTTGAAGAGGAAAGATGTAGTTAGGGATTTGGAAAAGGAAATAAAGTTTAAAGAGATTTCGCAAACACTACACTTTGAGGTGCGACTGTCTTTGTTGGTTCGTAGTCCAAGAATTATTCAGAAGTTCCACTTCCCCACTTCACATGAAGTTTTCCCGGGACTGCGTTCCTGAACTTGACGCTTTACAAAGCAATCAATTTCATGGGCTCCATCTAGGGCTGTCCAGAATATACCGAATATTCAAATATTCGATCGTCAACCGAATATTCCATTTTTAAACCTGTTTTTGTGTATGTTGTTGTTAGTGATGTAATAAAAAATAAAAAAAAATAAAAAAAAATAAAAAAATAGAAACAAAGGAATTACTGAATTTAGATGTACAATCAGAGACCATGGAGCAAATTGGAGGATTATATATCCCACCACTACTGTATAGGTCTGCTTTTGAAGGTTTTACTTACTAATATCCTGGGTTTTTACTTACTAATATCCTGGGTTACACGCTGCACAAGCACTCGTGTTAACGTCAAAGAAGTAACCCTCCACACAGTTCGTGGCACAGTCCATTGAGCAGTCTATTGTACAGTTAGTTGCATCCACTGAGCCTTTCAGGGAAAATAAGAATGATACAAATTTTTTAATTAGTTGGAAATAACCCCTTCATCAGGCTATTATTAATGGCATGCTGGTATGCCAATTGTCTTGTGCAGCCAAGCGTAACATAAACAATAGGTAAACAATAGATTGAGTAAGTTCAGGAATGTGCATATAACGACAACCGGCCAGGCGGTCTTTTTCAAACTGCAGCCATGGACGTCGCCTGTATTCAAGGGGTTACGTACCTAACAATTTATATTTATGTTGCTTTCCAGGTTGTATTGTACAGAAGCGTAGAAGGGCCACAGGACAGTAAAAAAATTGTGTTACCATCTCGCCGCGGCGAGTTACTCTAAATTGTTTTTCTATCATATCGCGGTATACAGTAACTCGCCATGGCGAGATAATAACTTGCCGCAGTGAGATAGTAACTTGCTGCGGCGAGATAGTAACTTGCTGCGGCGAGATAGTAACTTGCCTCAGCGAGATAGTAACTTGCCGCAGCGAGATAGTAACTTGCCTCAGCGAGATAGTAACTTGCCGCAGCGAGATAGTAACTTGCCGCAGCGAGATAGTAACTTGCCGCAGCGAGACAGTAACTTGCCTCAGCGAGATAGTAACTTGCCGCAGCGAGATAGTAACTTGCTGCGGCGAGATAACACAATTTGTTTTACTTTCCTACATGTGTGGCCCTTCTACGCTTCCGTAGTATTGTAATGTTAGGGTGTGATCCCTGGCTATTAAGTATATGGCATTATGGGTTTATAACTTATAACTAGCGCCCCAAACAAGGATCGCAAACATAGGACACATAAGTACACATACAGTGCGTGAGCTCCGGTACAGTATTCCAGAGGTCGCAGGTTCACATCCCGCTCCTGCCAGGTTTTATTTTTGTTCACTTTGAGAATTTACAAAGAAATTGATTTGTTTTAATAAATGTCTTTGTCCCATCCAAATATTTAAAGGAAACAAACATTTTATTTTTTTCTTCTTGTGACTCACCTTGCAAGTGTGTGAAATTCTAATGAATGGGATTGACAGCTGGGTTGCTTTTTAAGTCATTTCAGTTTTCAAAAACACCATTTCAACTAAAGATATATTAATTCTCCGAATTTTCTCCATTTTTATGGAAAAGGGCACACAAATTGAACTCCCTTTTCCTTTCCACAATGCCTTTTGATCATTGTGCAAAAATCATATTTAATATACCCCCCCCCCCCCCCCCCCCCCCCCCCCCACCCACAATTGCCATGGACAGCTCAATCTTGGTCAATATATAAATCTAAACACGTGGCACAACCTGACAACCTGTTATTTAAAGATTTATGTCATTAAAATGTTTAGACAGTTGTTATCAAGGAGGGTTGGTTATTTTCAAAGATGTTGCTGTTCCTGGGCGAATTTGCCGGTTCCAGCGCGGACGCGTCCGCCGGAGGAACTTTGCAATTTCACGGCAAGCCGACCTCAGACAAACTCCATCATCACGCTCACCTGTTGCGAGACTCAGTAGGAAAACCAACAGAAAAATCCACCCCAGCGACCCCCAGGCATCCATGTATATTCCCACGGAGGTGGAGGAGCTCCTTGTGTAGCTCATTCTACTCCTTTCTGATCCAAATGCTTCCGAGATAGCAGAATTCCCGCTGGATATTTCCAACCAAAGTTGTCAAAAGTTGTCACCGGTCCGCCATTTTGATTGCGACTTTTCACGCAGTGAATACTTTTTAGCTTTAGCTCGTCGATGAGCTGATGATAGTTCAGCACCTGTTAACTTGATGAACCCCAGAAAACAGATTTCAGTTCAGGTTATTCTTCAGTATATGTTTTCTCACAATATTCCGACTTTGGGGGAAACTATTGCACATTCTCGTCAAACCAAGCAATTTTCATGGCCCCTCGTGCAAGGCAGGTAACTTGATGAAACGACTTCGGATTAGCATAATGACGTCAAAGCGTTCGATTGCCAGGCAACAATTCCGGATTCTGGACACTGCATTTCTGTAAGTTGTTACTCCTCCCCTCATTAGCAATAATTTGAATATCCCTATTTTTTCCTTCTTTAGAGATATAAAAGAGATTATTACAGTCGTTTGTGTGATTTGTGAAGTCAAATTAAACTGCAGGTACAAGAAGGATTTGTTCCCACCATAGTATTTGTATTTGGGGATAACACTAGCCTTTTATTAAAAAGCTGAATTTTTATTGGCGAAGTTTGTGCCTCTACGTACACACGCGTTCATTAGCGAACTTTTTGCAATTTTTTTTTATTCGGCCTATTATCGATATACCTAGTACCTCCATGCTGACAAAACCTGTATCAAAGTTCCGAAAGTTTATTCAGTATTGGATCGGATCAGATCAGATTCTGAAAGCGCCGCCAATTACAAACTGCACCTTAGCCACTAATCCCACCCCCCCCCCCCTTTTTTCTTTTTAAATAGCAATTGCATCCTGCATTATGAAATGGGCGTGCCCTCAACCTCGTCGGTAGGCTATGTCTGCTGCCACCAGCGTCTCAAATATCTCTCATTCTGCGTGTGCTGAACTTGAAGGAGCTGTTGGGTTTTGAGCAAATATAGACTGATTTAACACAGAATGATTATATTTTATTACTACATGAGGTACCTTCTTTTCAGTGGCGTAAATCCGTGTCGGCGAGTCCGGGGGGGGGGGGGGGGGGGTGCCAAATAAATGCGGGGTGGTGGGGGGGGGGGGGGGGGAGGGGGGGGGGGGACTGGAGACATTAATGTGGGGGGGGGGGCGCTGTTCATGATACAAAGGTCTGTTTACCATGTACATCTAATGCAATTATGTAGGCATAGGCCTGACAACACAACGGCACATTAAACATTTTGTACTGTAATTGTTTTCCATGTTTTATTTTGACTGTTACAAGATTTGAAAGTTACAAGATAATCTCAAAATTCAAATTTTATTTTGTTTCTAAGCCACCCAAATCTGGGTGGATGATCCAGTGGCCCATCCCCTGGTCAAAAAGTGGGGGAGATAATTATATACCCCCATTACCCCCTGGATTTACGTCCATGCTACTTTTATTGTAGGTAGGGGGTTGCGGCCGGTTATACTGCTGCCGTCAGCCTATAATTTGACGGGGGAAACGTGCCCCCGCGGTCCCTCTCCCATCCGCGCCTAGACCTTAGGTATATTAGCCTCTTCGAGGTTTGTGTTAATCATTCAAATTCTGTAACAATGTAAGCAGAAAAGGTCTATCCATGCAGCGGGCGGATCCAGGATTGTTTGCGGGGGGGGGGGTAAATTGAATCAAAAGTACTCTCTAAATCCCAAAGAGTGAAATTGGGGACAAGACGATTGTACTGGCGAACAGTGTTGCTTATAAAACTTTACAGGCATATAGGTACTTTTAACCCATGACCATGCGCTGGACGTATCACAAGGCCACATCAGTTCGTCCCTTCATCAATATACCGATAATCTTATAGGCTGAGTTCGGGCGGTCTGTTCTTAACACGAGTTCCGTGTTCTTGCGCCCGAACGGCGGGAACGCGACCCGCGAACATTGCACTCAGAACAAGATCACACACCGCCAGTCGGGGTTCACAAGAACATGACGTAATTTGACGCGACGTGCGTAGAAGACGACCACAGATGGCAGATGATTTGATGAAGCATGAAAGTCGGCGTAATGTTGCCTAAAATTCCCTTCCAAACGTTTTGAAAAATAATGCTTTTTCTGAACAAACTAGGGGAAAAGGCAGTCTAAATATTGTGCTTCCGTTAAATCATTTTGCGTCTGAAATTCAGGTTTTTGAAACGAACGCTTGAATAACGTACATGGGCGCAGCCATTACATTTTGCGTGGTTACCAGCGATAGATGGCGCTCTTGGCTATCAGACGTTCTTTGGCGTTCGAGCGGCCGGAACACGAACGAAGACACGAGTTGTTCTTGAGCAAACAAGAACAACTCGCCCGAACTGAGCCCTAGTGATGGTTTTCAAAAAAGAAATCCACATTATCTTGTTATTGATAGTGCAAACTGGTTTGAACTACTGTTATATTTTTCTGGTTTCTTCTTTTTTCTTCTTTATTGTTTGGGGAGTTTTTTTTATGCTGGGTTAAAAAAAACGTGCGTGATGAAAAGATCAAGTCACACAAAATATGCAAGTCGGTTACGCGATTTTTGTATATTTGATTTGTATTTAAAATATTATCTTCACAGCTGCTTGCCAGAGCTTGCCATGCAGCAATTAAATAAAGTAATCGTTAGTTTTCCAGTACAATACAGTATTCCATCACAATACAGTATTCCATTACAATACGGTACAGTATCCATTACAATACAGTAATCCATTACTGTCAGTATTCCATAACAATACAGTATTCTATAACAATACAGTATTTCATTACAATACAGTATTCCATCACAATACATGCAATATCTTCCTTACGTTTGCAGGTAATTCGTAGCTATAAACAGGCCCGCCGGGGGGGGGGGGGGGGGGTGTGCCTGTTGCTAAAACACCCCCCCCCCCCCCCCCCCCCGGAATTATAACTCTTGACATAATTAGCTTTAATAACGATAAAGAGAATTCTTAGTTGGCTTATATTATAGTATACAATTTTAAAGGAGACTTATACATTTTAACTCTATTCAGGAATGTCACAGTTGTTGAAGGTATACTGCGCGACCGAAACCTATTATCTGTGCTGCTGTGCGCAAACTATACTCTTCGTCCATGTAAGTAGCATAAACCCCTGGGTCCTAAAATACGTGTGGGTCTGAGGAAAGCGCGTTCAGCAACACGCTTGCTTATACTTCCTTTGCACTGTATTTTCCGGTCAAAACGACGTCACGCTCGTCGCTCACGTAGAAGATTGAATGTGCTCTCTGGTCCAGCAACGAAAATCAAGGATGGACACAGGGAGGGTGAGAGACGAGATGCCCGCGAACTAAGCATGCGCGTTTCGCTCGCGATTGGTGCATCCGGTACCGTAATAAGCCAGTTCGGTATTTCAACTGCGCATGTGCACAATGCATAATGACGTTTTATCCCGAATGACCCGCGTGACCAAACGCGCGCGTGTGAACGCAAAAGGTGGTCGCACAACGCGCACGTGTTAAATTCAATCAGAATGGGCGTTCGCGTGACATTACGTCATCAATTTTATCCCGAATAACCTTTGACCTCTGAGATACCGAACTGGTTTATTGGCAAAATGGAGTAGATACAAACAGACCCAAAGGAGGACTCATAATACAAAGGCATCGACAAGAGCTGGCACCAGACTAGCGAGGTGCAAACAAAGCCTTCCCAACACTACAAAAACTGTGGTGTTATAATTATTAACACCAGTAATATTTATACTGGACGAATGGTTTTGTATAGATACCTCATGGTGTCAATTTCACACCCACAGTTTTTGCAGTGAACGGAAAATGTTATATAAACATCAGTGTCAGAACTTCAGCGCCAATGTCAATTGGATGTCTAAAATAAAGGAAAAAGCAACCTCAAAATTTGATGATTTTGATTTGTTCAGACCAGATTGTGTTTGCAGCGCGGTAATTGGTACCGCACATTTCCTAACGTAGGAACTGTCTTCTCCAATGCTCTGGGTATCTGTCGTATTATTCAGTGTTGTAACCTTGTATAACCAGGCTTAAAATTGCCTTAAATCTCACTTATAATTATAGGTAATAAACATTCCGGTCTATTTCAAAAAGAAAAGAAAAAGAACAGAACAGAACGAAAACCATAAAACATTTTGCAAACAACAAAAGTGAATGGGCCAAAGCCTTGCATATACGTTAATCCTGATCTTAAAGGCACATTAGAATTCATTTCATTGGGATGTTCAATTCTTATCCGGAATGTTGTTTTCGTTGATACCCTCGCCGTTGATACCCATGCCGAATGTTTTACTCGTTTGTCCAATGTCCAATACCTTCGAATGAAATGAAGCTTGAAGTCGGAGTCTTTTGACTACATCGCTTGGATCAGAAACCCAATAAAGCTAGAATACCTATTACCATGGATGTATGTTCCAGCACTGCTCGGTTCAACTACCACGTAAACCATAATCTATAACGTGCTATACTTGAGATAAAACAGGTAAGAAAAATAATTTGGGCATGAAAGGGTTACGTCAAATCAGTTTAACGGAATCGCTAAACTTTGCAATGTTAGCGACGAATTGATTGGATTACACATCCGTCTGCTATGTAATTCAACTAATAAGAAGGCCTGAAATGGAATTTTTAAAACTTAAATTAAACCATGTAATATGTTTATTCAATATATACACAGCAACAGCGCCCTCATTTGGCATGAAATAGCATGAATATTTTAAATAGTGAAAACTTAACACGTGGTATGATTTCTTGCCAACAGAGGGAGACACTTTCGAAGCATTAATATCTACACAAAATGGCTTTATGTTTAATTATTTTCATGTCAGTTGGCCTAAGAGTGAAGTCCAAAATAGACAGTCCATTCAATTATTGTGGCCACAGACGACCCCCAATCTTGCGAACTTCCGGGTTTAAAAGCGAGGATCTAAGTACTTAGTAAACACTTTACTATGCTCAACGTACGCTGTGCTGCCATTTATGGCGTTATTTATGAATGTATGGACGTATGTGTTGAATAGCACTGTTTTTGTTTTGTTTTTTCAATCCGGAAGTACGCAGACAGGGTTATAGTGAAATTCGTCCATGTACATTAGGTCCCTTGGCGTATCCGGATTTATTTCTACAAGGGTTAGCTCACATTTTTCCGCCCGGATTTTTCCCCCAGTGTGCGATGGGACTGCTGGATTCAAAATATGTAGATTTATTTTAACCCACCCATGCGGCCACCCATGCGGCCACCCATGCGGCCACCCATGCGGCCACCCATGCGGCCACCCATGCGGCCACCCATGCGGCCACCCATGCGGCCACCCATGCGGCCACCCATGCGGCCACCCATGCGGCCACCCATGCGGCCACCCATGCGGCCACCCAGCCACCGAAAAATATGCTTTTTGACAAATGAAACCCGAACTTAAAAGGCCGCGTGTGACCTTTTGGTCACTGTTTGGTCATACACATAAAAACACAAATATTTCTCAAAACGACACATCGCCCAAAATGAAATTACAGCAAAAGCAAAATACCAGCCTCAAAACGTCTAAAATAGTAGGCAAGTGGTCGCGGGTTCGACTCTTGCCCAAATGAGCCTGTGAAGTTTTCGTCACCACATGCTCTCGTACTTTACAGTATGCTGGGCATAGACCTTGTTCCACGCCAAGAAGGGCAAACATCCCCTTTAAGTTTCTATAATTCCCACTTTCGGTCCTTCTTTCTTTGCTGATGAAAACTACCACAAGTATATGAGACCGAGTTGTACAATCATATCAAGAAATTTAAAGTCTGCATGTGGGCGGCGATTCAGGGGGTGCGGAGGTCGGGGGGGGGGGGGGGGGGTGGGGGGGGGGGGGCACGGCTATATTATGGGAGTCCCCCCCAATTATATTTCCCTTGTCATATACATGTTATGGGTCATTGGCTTTTACATGCATCATAGTCTATACTCTAGACTCTTGCCTGGTGCATGTTTCCCTAATCTTACATTCCTGCTTCAACATGAATATTCATTGTTGTACCTCTTGCGTCTTTAATTCTTTTGTTTTCTTGTTGCAGCTTTGAGAGGCTTTTCGCCTTGTTCGGGGCGAACTTGTATGAAACATATTGTACATTAAATAAGACCATGAATGCTTGGTCTCCATCAGTAGGCTACATGCTAACGGCGGGGGGGGGGGGGGGTATATTATTCTGTTTACACCATAAAAACCCTGGATATGGAGAAGTAATCATTTTGTTCAAGTTAAAGGTCAACTTGTGTTTATTACTATTACTTCAGTATCCAAAACAGCTGACGTGGGAAGCGAAGTTTCTTTTGATGTTGCCTATTTCTTGTTTATTGACTTGGACTGTGTGAGTGATTTGTGCGCAATTCACAGCCAACATGGGACCAACAGGTTGATGAGTTTTCAGGGCGTATGTGAAGTCTCTTCAACTTGGCCTAGATTTTGACATGAAAAAAAAAACAATATTAGGACTGGGGGAGGGGCACAATGTGCCTTGTACCCATTTGTGTTAATAATAATCCCCAAATGTTTTTGCAAATCGGCATCAAATTTTGAGAGTTTCCCTACCTGTATATTCCTTATCAGGGGTAAGTTTAGGGGGAGGGCACCAAAATCATGTTTTGACCGCAAAAAGTACATTATGCGTGTTTTCTATACGGATAACCAATTTGAAACCGCATTATTCCTGACCATAACTGTAGAACAGTGAACATTCCACAGTTATTTGACGTCGCCTTTTGGGAGGTATATTTCTTTAGAAGTTCAGTGTTTTACTGTATTAAACTCGTGTGGAGCTTTGTGTTTGGATTCACGTTTCGACGCGACACCTTCGTGAACACGTGAACGTTGTTATTATCTTCGTTGTGTTTTCGTCTCCGTTCGTCGTCGTCATCTTGATGAATTCGTCTTCGTAACATTGTGAACTGTGAACGGCTCTGGCAAAACCCGACGCTTCTCGGCATTTCCCATATTGGCCAGCAACAATGGCATCAGTAATACCAAAACCCCAGAATTGAAATTTGTGATCAGCTCAAGCAAAACCCAAAACTTGTGAAATTTCAATATTGGGGTTTTGGTATCAGTGATGCCATTTTAACGTTATGCGGGCCCACCGCGTAATGGGAATTAAATGCTGATATGAGAAGCGTCAGGTTTTGCCAGAGCTGGTCACAACTTTGCAACTTAATTTCCCCATGGCTTGCACCCATTCACGGTCGTGTAACCAGTGGCGTAGCTAAAGAGGGGGGATTGCTTGGGGGAGGGGGGGGGGGGGGCGGGGGGGGGGGGGGCGCACGCCCCCATAAACAAATTGTCGCCCCCCTCCTCCAGTCGCCCACCACTATGCTAATATAGATACCACTCAGAGGTACGAAGCTACAAAAAGAAAAGAAAAAGAGAATTAAAGACACAAGAGGTAGGAGAAACGACGAAAAGGTGGACATTCTTTGGTTGGAATGCGAGAGGACGCGAAATATTTGTAAAACCTACGAGAGAGTGATTGTAAGGATGTGCTAAACTCTTCCCCAAACTCTTCTGTCACGGCGCTGAACGTAACAGAGCGCCCTCGGTTGTTAGTGGGTGGTGATATGACACCCCCACCCCACCCCGGGCTTCAACTTCCTAGCTGTCCAGTAAAAACTGTCCATTAAAGCTGTCCCCCTGATAAAAAAAACTTGGGAAACTCTCATATTTGATGCCAATTCCCCCCCAAAAAAAATGGGGGTGGGGGGGGGGGGGTGGTTAATCGACAGAAATGGGCGGGGGGGGGGGGGGGTACGTTGTGCGCCTCCCCCAGTCCAAATATTTTATTTTATTTCTGTATTTATTTATTCATTCATTCAATTTCTAATCTAGGCCAAGTTGAAGAGACTTTACATACGCCCTGAAAACTCATCAACCCGTTGGTCCCATGTTGGCTGTGAATTGCCCACAAATCACTCACACAGTCCAAGTCAATAAACAAGAAATAGGCAACATCAAAAGAAGCTTCGCTTCAAGCTTCAAAGGACTTTATCTGACCTACACGTGTACCGTATACATTGCCAAGCCTAACCATCATGCCACGTCAACAAAATTGTTTGGATACTGAAGAAATAAACACGTTGACCTGTAACTTGAACGAGACTCTGCCAAGAAAACAGGGAATTCCCCGCCCGCCCTTCCACCGAAAAAGGTTGTACTGTTGTTCCGTGCCAGGCTACACATATAAACTTGCTACAACATGCAGTATATGTCAGATTTATAGTTTGCGACAAACGGTCAACTTTGTAGAACATTTGCACAGGATATCCTTCTGCATTGTATGTAAACGTTTGTTGAAAGGGCGAGGAATGACAATTTAAATGTTTTCTGAACTGTTCGTCATTTCTGCTGCAAGACACTTTTCCCACTATCAAGGCGTACGTACATGTATTAACTTTGGTCGTGCGACCTCAGTGCTAAGAGTCCAACGTTTATCATCTGTAAACCTAGGTTTACCACAGGAGATCCAAGTGGTACATGTACTTGGTCGCTGAGACCAGCAGATTTACACGGCGGAGATCACTTCTGCGTTGACCCAAAGCTTTTGTACACAAAGCAACATCAAAGGAACACAAGTCAAATAAACAGTTGACTGAAACAGAATTTCTGTAAGATATCTCAGAAGGGTGCTGTCTGATCTTTGAACACCCAAAGTCTCAAATATGATGTTTTCGGCAGTGCACCTCGTTTTGGCTGCTTTGTCGTGCAGTTTTGTCACTCCAGTAACCGCTTGTAGATTTCCTGTAACTGCTTGGCGTGGACTGTGCCCTCCCATGTGGCATAACTACGGAAACTCTTGCTACTTGGTCACTCCTAATAAGTTCCCCAGCTCAAACGCGACAGATGAGTGCGCCAAATTGGGTGGCATTCTGGCCGTGCCACATTCCCTAGAGGAGAACGACTTCATCGTGGATTTGATTCCGATCGGGGGCAATGGTTGGATCGACTGCAATGATGTAGAGGTGGAAGGATGCTGGGTGTGCAGGGAGGGAGGAGTGGAGGTCAGTTACCAGAATTGGAAGGAAGGGCAACCCGATGGTAGTGATGTGGATGAGAATTGTGCAGGTATATCCCATTTCTATGATTACTATCGTGAATGGCATGATTTTATTTGTAGCCAAAGTAATCATGCAGTGTGCAAGCGTGGACTGTGCCCTCCCATGTGGCATTACTACGGAAACTCTTGCT
The DNA here is from genome assembly GCA_037893225.1 of Hippasteria phrygiana. NCBI lineage: Eukaryota > Metazoa > Echinodermata > Asteroidea > Valvatida > Goniasteridae > Hippasteria > Hippasteria phrygiana. The sequence goes on along the minus strand of JAZGUH010000639.1, from coordinate 1,085,515 downwards.
ACATGGTCACTCCTAATAAGTTCCCCAGCTCAAACGCGACAGATGAGTGCGCCAAATTGGGTGGCATTCTGGTCGTGCCACATTCCCTTGAGGAGAACGACTTCATCGTGGATTTGATTCCGATCGGGGGCAATGGTTGGATCGACTGCAATGATGTAGAGGTGGAGGGAAGCTGGGTGTGCAAGGAGGGAGGAGTGGAGGTCAGTTACCAGAATTGGAAGGAAGGGCAACCCGACGGTAGTGATGTGGATGAGAATTGTGCAGGTATATCCCATTTCTATAATTACTTTCGTAAATGGCATGATTTTATTTGTAGCCAAAGTAATCATGCAGTGTGCAAGCGTGCCCGTGGACTGTGCCCTCCCATGTGGCATTACTACGGAAACTCTTGCTACTTGGTCACTCCTAATAAGTTCCCCAGCTCAAACGCGACAGATGAGTGCGCCAAATTGGGTGGCATTCTGGTCGTGCCACATTCCCTTGAGGAGAACGACTTCATCGTGGATTTGATTCCGATCGGGGGCAATGGTTGGATCGACTGCAATGATGTAGAGGTGGAGGGAAGCTGGGTGTGCAAGGAGGGAGGAGTGGAGGTCAGTTACCGGAATTGGAAGGAAGGGCAACCCGACGGTAGTGATGTGGATGAGAATTGTGCAGGCATATCCCATTTCTATAATTACTTTCGTAAATGGCATGATTTTATTTGTAGCCAAAGTAATCATGCAGTGTGCAAGCGTGCCAGTGGACTGTGCCCTCCCATGTGGCATTACTACGGAAACTCTTGCTACTTGGTCACTCCTAATAAGTTCCCCAGCTCATACGCGACAGATGAGTGCGCTAAATTGGGTGGCATTCTGGTCGTGCCACATTCCCTTGAGGAGAACGACTTCATCGTGGATTTGATTCCGATCGGGGGCAATGGTTGGATCGACTGCAATGATGTAGAGGTGGAGGGAAGCTGGGTGTGCAAGGAGGGAGGAGTGGAGGTCAGTTACCGGAATTGGAAGGAAGGGCAACCCGATGGTAGTGATGTGGATGAGAATTGTGCTGGTATATCCCATTACTATGATCACTTTCGTAAATGGCATGATTTTATTTGTAGCCAAAGTAATCATGCAGTGTGCAAGCTACCTGCTAATATCAACCCACCCCGTGATTTGTAATTGGGAAAGTCAAAGAATTTGCACATTTTAAGAGCACCGGTAATGAACCCTCTCAAAATTGAGATTTCAGTGTTTCTAGTCTTGGGCATCTGCAATCAGAATTCCTACAAGAATTTATGCGTTATACATCCTTGGAATAATTATGTAATAAAGAAAACATGGTGTGTTTAAGCGTGGGACTGCAAGGGGACCTAATCTTAGATTTATCCAGTTGCTTTGGTCGAAAACGGAAAGCCAATACCATGAGTTGTACTTTTGGATCACTGATTTTCTTTAAAAAGCTATCCCCTAGTGAAAATGTTTGTACCAGAAAAAAAAATCACATTTTGGGATAGCACTTGTTTGGCCATGGGTTGGTCGGATGGGGGTGGGTGTGTTGATAAAGTAGAAATAGTGAATACCATGTGACATACTTTAAGCGAATCAAGAGACAGAATTTGTAGATTAGGTCTTTAAAAAAATAAGTAGACTTCATACACATTTCGTTAGCGATGTTGTATAACTGTCTTTGATGCATTACTTTATTTTCATGTGTATTCTATTATGTTTTTCTCTTGTATCTTCATGTAACAATTTCTAATGTATATTGAGTTATAGAGACCTGATGATAAACAATTTTAGTACATGTTTGGGTGTATCTGGGTAAATAAATGTAGTCGAATAAATTGTATAACTAAGTGGTAGATGCAAATGGTATCTGCTTTGTTTGTTTATAGGATACAGGGATGTTGAATGAGCAAAGTGAAAAGGACAAGTTTTAATGATTCATAATAATTGATTTACATTCAAATAATCTTTAAACATAATCTTTAAATCCCATTTTGTAACCATTTTCTTTTATGTCAGTGTCTTTTATGTGTGTCTTTTTCCGGAGGTTGCAGGTTCAAATCCCACCCCTGCCAGGCAGTTTCCCTTCTGGTTACTTTGATGATGAAATATTGATTTCCAAAGTGAACAAAGAAAACTGCCATGAGCGGGATTTGAACCTGCGACCTCCGGAATACCGTACCGGTGCTCTCCAAACTGAGCTATCTTGCCCTATGTTGGCAGTCTCCCAAATTGTCACTACATGTATCTTTGTTTGGGTGGCCCTTGTGGTTTGTTTGACGAAGTTAAATATTTAACTCCAACATCTAGGTTTTTCACTTTTTCTCTTACATTTTGCATTAGCAACTGATATGTAGTACAATACAGTTTTGAATGTTGTTTGTTATTGTTTTGACAGGTATCTTATTTAATGTTTGATGTTGATATTATCAGAGGGACTTATATTCGGCTGAAAAATAAAAACAAAATGGCTTTGGAATAGTTGAAAATTTCTCACTAAAATGGCATTTTTGTGTAGTTACTGCTTTTCTGAAAGCAGAACTGATATGATGAAAGACAAGAATATTACGCTTAATTTCACCGCAGGGACTTGTTGATGTACATGTAGGAACTAGTTAAAGGGACACATTGCCTTCAAATGTCATGAAATTTTGCTGTTTGGAAATGTTCCTTATCTTTTATAAGAGTTGTTCATGCAAAAAAACACGTATAATGTGTTGTAATTAGTAAGTAGTGATTACAAAACAAAACAATTGGCCGCTTACCCCTGACATCTGACCCGCGAAACATACTTATTTCCAGTACTAAATACTACCGTCTAAATAATGCGCAAAATACGCTGTAAGAGTCTTCAGGCTGGCGCCGCGCCGCAGCCAGTGGCCTTGTGAACCTATCAGATGATCGCCAGGTACAATTCTCTACCTCGCGATATCGCCAGTGCTGCGCGCCGTGCCACAGTACATCAAAATGGATTGTCAATTGTCTCTTCGTGAAAACCCAAAATCTATTTTCTGGCAATTTTGTCCTTCACAGCCCTATTGTAACATAAAGTTCTGAATTGGCTCTTCGTGAAAACCCAGAATCCATTTTCTGGCAATTTTGCCCTTCTCAGCCATAGCGTATATATGGCCGAGAAGGGCAAAATTGCCAGAAAATGGATTTTGGGTTTTCACGAAGAGCCGAATTTGAACTCCGTGTTAATACAATAGGGCTATGAAGGGCAAAATTGCCCAAAAAATGGATTTTGAGTTTTCACGAAGAGACAATTGACACTCTGTGGGGCAAAACGGACCATTTCTCGCTTCTGAGTTTTCACGAACAGACAAATTTATTAATCAATTAATAACTCATTTGACTTATTTGACTATCGCTTAGCTGCCAATTACTTGCGAAAGACCGAGAACTGAACTTTAACATAGTTTCAACACTGAATCAACATGTGGTATGAACGCAGGTAATATCTTCAATTTAAAAAGTGAGCAGCTTAAAACCTGATTTTCTTGTAACTTTAGTTTATTGCGGAGAGGCAAAATTCGTCTGTTCGTGAAAACTGTGACGAAGTGATCCATTGTTTCCTGCTGGTTGGGGCCATTTAACCTGTAATAAACTCCCCAAAGAGGATTATATGTTGAGATGCACCGCGTTTACACTAGATCCGGCAAAGGGATGAAAATGGGATCGAACCCGGCAAGGAGGATCGAAGGGGGATCGATGGGCAGAGTTGAAATCCCAGGGATCCGGGAAATACTCCGGTTTTCTCTTAAAAGAGGCATTCAGTTCCATGGCATGATTGATAACCTTTTTTTTTCTTATTGCATTTTTCAGTAGTTTTATGCCAAAAAGTAGACACAGCAGATGTTTAATATCGGCGGCGGTATTTTTTTAAGGAGGTTTCCCTCCTCCTCCCCTCCGTTTCTCTCACCTCCCCCTCTTTTTTTTCCCTCTTCTTTTTTTCTCTTTTTACATTTTTTGTTTACTCAATTTACCGGGGGGCACACGTGCCCCGCGGCCACCCCCCACCCCCTGGATCCGCGCCTGTACATACCGAGCTCTTGCCCACAGTGCGTTTAAACTCAATGCAGGGAAAGTAAACGAACGACACTCGCACTTGCTGGGCTGCGTGGTGCTGGCCTGTCACTGGTGTCATGGTATCGCTTTACACGCGAGGACAGAAAAAAGGGTAAAACAAAGGGAACAATACTGTCCTCACATTCATTTATTTGTTTCGGGAAAAGTGAGGACAGGCAAACTAGTGCTTAGTCTATGGGGATAGGTCAACTTAAAGGGAACAATGGAAAGTCATCACGTGTATAGCGAAACAAAAATACATGTATTGGCAAGTTACGGACTCTGCGCAAGTTAGTACGCCTACCCTTAAAAAGTGGGGGGGATGATTACATTGGTCATCCCCCCCAGGTCAAAAAGTGGGGGGGATATATCCCCCCCATCCCCCCCGGGATCTCCACCCATTGGACTACTTTAGTCGACTATTTGGAACCAGACCCCGGGGCACGGTTGCATCCGTGGTTATCAATAGCTCTTTGCATAAGAAAACGGAAACACGGAGAGGGAAAACCAGTGACGTGATACGGTCGCCATCTTTTCAACAATAGTTTGACTAGAGCCGTTTGAGCGGACGTACGGCAATTGCGCCTGCGCGTTGGTAAGGAGAGATTGACTAATGGTCGAACTATAGTTCGCTCCGAACTTAATTTCCCCATGGCTTGCACCCATTCACGGTCGTGTAACCAGTGGCGTAGCTAAAGAGGGGGGATTGCTTGGGGGAGGGGGGATTGCTTGGGGGAGGGGGACGCACGCCCCCATAAACAAATCGTCGCCCGCCCCCTCCCCCATTCGCCCCCACTGAAAATTCTGCAAACGCAGAAAATAATAGCATTATAAAGAAAAATCACCGTGAGCGCCCCCCGCCCCACTGTAACATCCAGCCCCCCCCCCCCCCCCCCCCAATCTCCCCCCTATGGAGACAACTCTGGCTACGCTGCTGCGTGTAACCAATTTTAAAACAAAATGTAGACTAAAGTTGGTAAATTGGGGCAGTATTTGAAGAAAAAATCCGAACATCGCTGGTAGGATATTGATACCAAAAATTCCACCTTTCTTGAAAATGCCAGCACACCATTTAACAGAATGCTTGAGATTATTTTACTTACGGTCATAATAAATCAGTAGTGCTTTTTTATGTCTGCAAATGTTTATATTATTACATTTTAGTTATTTTTTTAAGTCAATCTTAGACCAGGTTGAAGAGACTTTACAGACGCAATTAAACCCATCAACCTGTTGGTCCCATATATATGTTGGCTGTGAATTTCCTACAAATCACTTACGCAGTCGATCGAAGTCAATAACAAGGATTCAGCAACAGTAAAAACCAACAAACTTCGCTTCCCACTTCATCGGACAAACAAGTCGTACTATGCAGTGCCAAGATACCATGTCAGCAAAATTGTTTTGGCTACTGATGAAGTAAAAACGTGTTGACCTTTAACTTGAACGAGACTTGACAAAATAAACATCATCCTAGCTCCTCCAGCCTCCACCCCTTTTTGGCATATAGACCAAGCATTCAATGCTTTTTATGAAAGTTCGGCCTGTACAATGGTAATATAGATACCACTCAGAGGTACGGAGCTACAAAAAGAAAAGAAAAAGAGAATTAAAGACACAAGAGGTAGGAGAAACGACGAAAAGGTGGACATTCTTTGATTGGAATGGGAGAGGACGCGAAATATTTGTAAAACCTACGAGAGAGTGATTGTAAGGATGTGCTAAACTCTTCCCCAAACTCTTCTGTCACGGGGCTGAACGTAACAGAGCGCCCTCGGTTGTTGGTGGGTGGTGATATGACACCCCCACCCCACCCCAGCGGGCTTCAACTTCATAGCTGTCCAGTAAAAACTGTCCATTAGAGCTGTCCCCCTGATAAAAAAAACTTGGGAAACTCTCAAATTTGATGCGGGGGGGGGGGGGGGGGTTAATCGACAGAAATGGGCGGGGGGGGGGGGGTACGTTGTGCGCCTCCCCCAGTCCAAATATTTTATTTTATTTCTGTATTTATTTATTAATTCAATTTCTAATCTAGGCCAAGTTGAAGAGACTTTACATACGCCCTGAAAACTCATCAACCCGTTGGTCCCATGTTGGCTGTGAATTGCCCACAAATCACTCACACAGTCTAAGTCAATAAACAAGAAATAGGCAACATCAAAAGAAGCTTCGCTTCAAGCTTCAAATGACTTTATCTGACATACACGTGTACCGTATACATTGCCACGTCAACAAAATTGTTTGGATACTGAAGAAATAAACACGTTGACCTGTAACTTGAACGAGACTCTGCCAAGAAAACAGGGAATTCCCCGCCCGCCCTTCCACCGAAAAAGGTTGTACTGGACTTGTTGATGTACATGTAGGAACTAGTTAAAGGGACACATTGCCTTCAAATGTCATGAAATTTTGCTGTTTGGAAATGTTCCTTATCTTTTATAAGAGTTGTTCATGCAAAAAAACACGTATAATGTGTTGTAATTAGTAAGTAGTGATTACAAAACAAAACAATTGGCCGCTTACCCCTGACATCTGATTCGCGAAACATACTTATTTCCAGTACTAAATACTACCGTCTAAATAATGCGCAAAATACGCTGTAAGAGTCTTCAGGCTGGCGCCGCGCCGCAGCCAGTGGCCTTGCGAACCTATCAGATGATCGCCAGGTACAATTCTCTACCTCGCGATATCGCCAGTGCTGCGCGCCGTGCCACAGTACATCAAAATGGATTGTCAATTGTCTCTTCGTGAAAACCCAAAATCTATTTTCTGGCAATTTTGTCCTTCACAGCCCTATTGTAACATAAAGTTCTGAATTGGCTCTTCGTGAAAACCCAGAATCCATTTTCTGGCAATTTTGCCCTTCTCAGCCATAGCGTATATATGGCCGAGAAGGGCAAAATTGCCAGAAAATGGATTTTAGGTTTTCACGAAGAGACGAATTTGAACTCCGTGTTAATACAGTATGGCTGTGAAGGGCAAAATTGCCAGAAAATGGATTTTGGGTTTTCACGAAGAGCCGAATTTGAACTCCGTGTTAATACAATAGGGCTATGAAGGGCAAAATTGCCCAAAAAATGGATTTTGAGTTTTCACGAAGAGACAATTGACACTCTGTGGGGCAAAACGGACCATTTCTCGCTTCTGAGTTTTCACGAACAGACAAATTTATTAATCAATTAATAACTCATTTGACTTATTTGACTATCGCTTAGCTGCCAATTACTTGCGAAAGACCGAGAACTGAACTTTAACATAGTTTCAACACTGAATCAACATGTGGTATGAACGCAGGTAATATCTTCAATTTAAAAAGTGAGCAGCTTAAAACCTGATTTTCTTGTAACTTTAGTTTATTGCGGAGAGGCAAAATTCGTCTGTTCGTGAAAACTGTGACGAAGTGATCCATTGTTTCCTGCTGGTTGGGGCCATTTAACCTGTAATAAACTCCCCAAAGAGGATTATATGTTGAGATGCACCGCGTTTACACTAGATCCGGCAAAGGGATGAAAATGGGATCGAACCCGGCAAGGAGGATCGAAGGGGGATCGATGGGCAGAGTTGAAATCCCAGGGATCCGGGAAATACTCCGGTTTTCTCTTAAAAGAGGCATTCAGTTCCATGGCATGATTGATAACCTTTTTTTTTCTTATTGCATTTTTCAGTAGTTTTATGCCAAAAAGTAGACACAGCAGATGTTTAATATCGGCGGCGGTATTTTTTTAAGGAGGTTTCCCTCCTCCTCCCCTCCGTTTCTCTCACCTCCCCCTCTTTTTTTTCCCTCTTCTTTTTTTCTCTTTTTACATTTTTTGTTTACTCAATTTACCGGGGGGCACACGTGCCCCCGCGGCCACCCCCCACCCCCTGGATCCGCGCCTGTACATACCGAGCTCTTGCCCACAGTGCGTTTAAACTCAATGCAGGGAAAGTAAACGAACGACACTCGCACTTGCTGGGCTGCGTGGTGCTGGCCTGTCACTGGTGTCATGGTATCGCTTTACACGCGAGGACAGAAAAAAGGGTAAAACAAAGGGAACAATACTGTCCTCACATTCATTTATTTGTTTCGGGAAAAGTGAGGACAGGCAAACTAGTGCTTAGTCTATGGGGTTAGGTCAACTTAAAGGGAACAATGGAAAGTCATCACGTGTATAGCGAAACAAAAATACATGTATTGGCAAGTTACGGACTCTGCGCAAGTTAGTACGCCTACCCTTAAAAAGTGGGGGGGATGATTACATTGGTCATCCCCCCCAGGTCAAAAAGTGGGGGGGATATATCCCCCCCATCCCCCCCGGGATCTCCACCCATTGGACTACTTTAGTCGACTATTTGGAACCAGACCCCGGGGCACGGTTGCATCCGTGGTTATCAATAGCTCTTTGCATAAGAAAACGGAAACACGGAGAGGGAAAACCAGTGACGTGATACGGTCGCCATCTTTTCAACAATAGTTTGACTAGAGCCGTTTGAGCGGACGTACGGCAATTGCGCCTGCGCGTTGGTAAGGAGAGATTGACTAATGGTCGAACTATAGTTCGCTCCGAACTTAATTTCCCCATGGCTTGCACCCATTCACGGTCGTGTAACCAGTGGCGTAGCTAAAGAGGGGGGATTGCTTGGGGGAGGGGGGATTGCTTGGGGGAGGGGGACGCACGCCCCCATAAACAAATCGTCGCCCGCCCCCTCCCCCATTCGCCCCCACTGAAAATTCTGCAAACGCAGAAAATAATAGCATTATAAAGAAAAATCACCGTGAGCGCCCCCCGCCCCACTGTAACATCCAGCCCCCCCCCCCCCCCCCAATCTCCCCCCTATGGAGACAACTCTGGCTACGCTGCTGCGTGTAACCAATTTTAAAACAAAATGTAGACTAAAGTTGGTAAATTGGGGCAGTATTTGAAGAAAAAATCCGAACATCGCTGGTAGGATATTGATACCAAAAATTCCACCTTTCTTGAAAATGCCAGCACACCATTTAACAGAATGCTTGAGATTATTTTACTTACGGTCATAATAAATCAGTAGTGCTTTTTTATGTCTGCAAATGTTTATATTATTACATTTTAGTTATTTTTTTAAGTCAATCTTAGACCAGGTTGAAGAGACTTTACAGACGCAATGAAACCCATCAACCTGTTGGTCCCATATATATGTTGGCTGTGAATTTCCTACAAATCACTTACGCAGTCGATCGAAGTCAATAACAAGGATTCAGCAACAGTAAAAACCAACAAACTTCGCTTCCCACTTCATCGGACAAACAAGTCGTACTATGCAGTGCCAAGATACCATGTCAGCAAAATTGTTTTGGCTACTGATGAAGTAAAAACGTGTTGACCTTTAACTTGAACGAGACTTGACAAAATAAACATCATCCTAGCTCCTCCAGCCTCCACCCCTTTTTGGCATATAGACCAAGCATTCAATGCTTTTTATGAAAGTTCGGCCTGTACAATGGTAATATAGATACCACTCAGAGGTACGGAGCTACAAAAAGAAAAGAAAAAGAGAATTAAAGACACAAGAGGTAGGAGAAACGACGAAAAGGTGGACATTCTTTGATTGGAATGGGAGAGGACGCGAAATATTTGTAAAACCTACGAGAGAGTGATTGTAAGGATGTGCTAAACTCTTCCCCAAACTCTTCTGTCACGGGGCTGAACGTAACAGAGCGCCCTCGGTTGTTGGTGGGTGGTGATATGACACCCCCACCCCACCCCAGCGGGCTTCAACTTCATAGCTGTCCAGTAAAAACTGTCCATTAGAGCTGTCCCCCTGATAAAAAAAACTTGGGAAACTCTCAAATTTGATGCGGGGGGGGGGGGTTAATCGACAGAAATGGGCGGGGGGGGGGGGGGGGGTACGTTGTGCGCCTCCCCCAGTCCAAATATTTTATTTTATTTCTGTATTTATTTATTAATTCAATTTCTAATCTAGGCCAAGTTGAAGAGACTTTACATACGCCCTGAAAACTCATCAACCCGTTGGTCCCATGTTGGCTGTGAATTGCCCACAAATCACTCACACAGTCTAAGTCAATAAACAAGAAATAGGCAACATCAAAAGAAGCTTCGCTTCAAGCTTCAAATGACTTTATCTGACATACACGTGTACCGTATACATTGCCACGTCAACAAAATTGTTTGGATACTGAAGAAATAAACACGTTGACCTGTAACTTGAACGAGACTCTGCCAAGAAAACAGGGAATTCCCCGCCCGCCCTTCCACCGAAAAAGGTTGTACTGGACTTGTTGATGTACATGTAGGAACTAGTTAAAGGGACACATTGCCTTCAAATGTCATGAAATGTTGCTGTTTGGAAATGTTCCTTATCTTTTATAAGAGTTGTTCATGCAAAAAAACACGTATAATGTGTTGTAATTAGTAAGTAGTGATTACAAAACAAAACAATTGGCCGCTTACCCCTGACATCTGATTCGCGAAACATACTTATTTCCAGTACTAAATACTACCGTCTAAATAATGCGCAAAATACGCTGTAAGAGTCTTCAGGCTGGCGCCGCGCCGCAGCCAGTGGCCTTGTGAACCTATCAGATGATCGCCAGGTACAATTCTCTACCTCGCGATATCGCCAGTGCTGCGCGCCGTGCCACAGTACATCAAAATGGATTGTCAATTGTCTCTTCGTGAAAACCCAAAATCTATTTTCTGGCAATTTTGTCCTTCACAGCCCTATTGTAACATAAAGTTCTGAATTGGCTCTTCGTGAAAACCCAGAATCCATTTTCTGGCAATTTTGCCCTTCTCAGCCATAGCGTATATATGGCCGAGAAGGGCAAAATTGCCAGAAAATGGATTTTAGGTTTTCACGAAGAGCCGAATTTGAACTCCGTGTTAATACAATAGGGCTATGAAGGGCAAAATTGCCCAAAAAATGGATTTTGAGTTTTCACGAAGAGACAATTGACACTCTGTGGGGCAAAACGGACCATTTCTCGCTTCTGAGTTTTCACGAACAGACAAATTTATTAATCAATTAATAACTCATTTGACTTATTTGACTATCGCTTAGCTGCCAATTACTTGCGAAAGACCGAGAACTGAACTTTAACATAGTTTCAACACTGAATCAACATGTGGTATGAACGCAGGTAATATCTTCAATTTAAAAAGTGAGCAGCTTAAAACCTGATTTTCTTGTAACTTTAGTTTATTGCGGAGAGGCAAAATTCGTCTGTTCGTGAAAACTGTGACGAAGTGATCCATTGTTTCCTGCTGGTTGGGGCCATTTAACCTGTAATAAACTCCCCAAAGAGGATTATATGTTGAGATGCACCGCGTTTACACTAGATCCGGCAAAGGGATGAAAATGGGATCGAACCCGGCAAGGAGGATCGAAGGGGGATCGATGGGCAGAGTTGAAATCCCAGGGATCCGGGAAATACTCCGGTTTTCTCTTAAAAGAGGCATTCAGTTCCATGGCATGATTGATAACCTTTTTTTTTCTTATTGCATTTTTCAGTAGTTTTATGCCAAAAAGTAGACACAGCAGATGTTTAATATCGGCGGCGGTATTTTTTTAAGGAGGTTTCCCTCCTCCTCCCCTCCGTTTCTCTCACCTCCCCCTCTTTTTTTTCCCTCTTCTTTTTTTCTCTTTTTACATTTTTTGTTTACTCAATTTACCGGGGGGCACACGTGCCCCCGCGGCCACCCCCCACCCCCTGGATCCGCGCCTGTACATACCGAGCTCTTGCCCACAGTGCGTTTAAACTCAATGCAGGGAAAGTAAACGAACGACACTCGCACTTGCTGGGCTGCGTGGTGCTGGCCTGTCACTGGTGTCATGGTATCGCTTTACACGCGAGGACAGAAAAAAGGGTAAAACAAAGGGAACAATACTGCCCTCACATTCATTTATTTGTTTCGGGAAAAGTGAGGACAGGCAAACTAGTGCTTAGTCTATGGGGATAGGTCAACTTAAAGGGAACAATGGAAAGTCATCACGTGTATAGCGAAACAAAAATACATGTATTGGCAAGTTACGGACTCTGCGCAAGTTAGTACGCCTACCCTTAAAAAGTGGGGGGGATGATTACATTGGTCATCCCCCCCAGGTCAAAAAGTGGGGGGGATATATCCCCCCCATCCCCCCCGGGATCTCCGCCCATTGGACTACTTTAGTCGACTATTTGGAACCAGACCCCGGGGCACGGTTGCATCCGTGGTTATCAATAGCTCTTTGCATAAGACAACGGAAACACGGAGAGGGAAAACCAGTGACGTGATACGGTCGCCATCTTTTCAACAATAGTTTGACTAGAGCCGTTTGAGCGGACGTACGGCAATTGCGCCTGCGCGTTGGTAAGGAGAGATTGACCTTTCTTGAAAATGCCAGCACACCATTTAACAGAATGCTTGAGATTATTTTACTTACGGTCATAATAAATCAGTAGTGCTTTTTTATGTCTGCAAATGTTTATATTATTACATTTTAGTTATTTTTTTAAGTCAATCTTAGACCAGGTTGAAGAGACTTTACAGACGCAATGAAACCCATCAACCTGTTGGTCCCATATATATGTTGGCTGTGAATTTCCTACAAATCACTTACGCAGTCGATCGAAGTCAATAACAAGGATTCAGCAACAGTAAAAACCAACAAACTTCGCTTCCCACTTCATCGGACAAACAAGTCGTACTATGCAGTGCCAAGATACCATGTCAGCAAAATTGTTTTGGCTACTGATGAAGTAAAAACGTGTTGACCTTTAACTTGAACGAGACTTGACAAAATAAACATCATCCTAGCTCCTCCAGCCTCCACCCCTTTTTGGCATATAGACCAAGCATTCAATGCTTTTTATGAAAGTTCGGCCTGTACAATGGTAATATAGATACCACTCAGAGGTACGGAGCTACAAAAAGAAAAGAAAAAGAGAATTAAAGACACAAGAGGTAGGAGAAACGACGAAAAGGTGGACATTCTTTGATTGGAATGGGAGAGGACGCGAAATATTTGTAAAACCTACGAGAGAGTGATTGTAAGGATGTGCTAAACTCTTCCCCAAACTCTTCTGTCACGGGGCTGAACGTAACAGAGCGCCCTCGGTTGTTGGTGGGTGGTGATATGACACCCCCACCCCACCCCAGCGGGCTTCAACTTCATAGCTGTCCAGTAAAAACTGTCCATTAGAGCTGTCCCCCTGATAAAAAAAACTTGGGAAACTCTCAAATTTGATGCGGGGGGGGGGGTTAATCGACAGAAATGGGCGGGGGGGGGGGGGGGGGGTACGTTGTGCGCCTCCCCCAGTCCAAATATTTTATTTTATTTCTGTATTTATTTATTAATTCAATTTCTAATCTAGGCCAAGTTGAAGAGACTTTACATACGCCCTGAAAACTCATCAACCCGTTGGTCCCATGTTGGCTGTGAATTGCCCACAAATCACTCACACAGTCTAAGTCAATAAACAAGAAATAGGCAACATCAAAAGAAGCTTCGCTTCAAGCTTCAAATGACTTTATCTGACATACACGTGTACCGTATACATTGCCACGTCAACAAAATAGATTAACAGAACAGGTCTAATTTCTGTATTGATCAACGGCTTTGTGCACTTCATTTCTGCTGATATTGTAGTGGCCAGCCATTAGTGCCCACATCTGAAACTGAATTTATGTTAGCTGTGCTAACTATAGATGTAATTTGATTCCTGTTGATTGGTAAAAACCATAAAAGTCTCTCACTGGAGAAAAAGTAATTTGGGACTGTAGAAAGTTACAACCCTGCAGTGACATCAAATGAACGCAAGATATATGTACCGGTTAAAAGCTTAAAAGAAAAAAAAATACAATTGGCTCAGTTTTAAAACTGGTCCCCCTTTGAGGCTACAGGGTCATTGACAACTAGGCCTACACTTACCAACGTGAATGAAATACAACAATTATCCAAATCAAAAAATTAGCTGGCCTGACGTTTCGAACTTAAGCAAGTTCTTTCTCAAAGGCAAATGACAGAGTACAAACAAACATGTAGGGAACACACATGCATGAGGGGGTGGGTGGAGAAACACAAAAGAGGGATGCAAAGGAGCATGGCAGTGGGTAAACATCAAAGAGAGAGGAAAGGACAGCCAGGAAGACAGGAACAAAGAAGTGTGGTTTGGGTAGGGATGAAGGAGGGGAGGGATTAAGATGAAGGTTGAAGCTGGGGAATTGGACAAAGGAATGTGGTTAGGGGGGGGGGGGGGAAGAAGGGGGGGGGGGGTTGAATTGAAGGTGGTAATAGGGCAAGAAAAGGAACAAAGAGAAGTGGCAAGGATAAACAGGAAATAGAAAGACAACCCCATTTGGCCAAGAGACCCCAAGAGGGTTTGCCAGGAGGATAATCTGTAAACAAATGACAATGGGGGAAAATTAAAAGTTAATCATTCCCTTCCTGGATGTTGAGACCATGTGGTTGAATAGTCCGAAGACGTTTCATCCGACTTTCTCTCGGCTGAGGCGAACTGAGTCCTTGCGGTGGAAAAGTGATTCTATATGCCCTGTAGAAGCATATCAGAAATGGAATGGTTAGGCAAGTTGAAGTGATGACCAACAGGGGTGTCCATTTTCTTGGTGTTTACAGTCGATCGATGGCCATAGAAACGCTTTTTGAGCGTGTTCTTGGTCTCCCCCACATACTGGATACCACAAACCCTGCAAGAAATTAGATATATGACATTAGAGGTGTTGCAAGTAATTATCCAACAGTGCATGGAATGGATGTGGACAAAAGCAGGAATGATCGAGAAACAAAGCTTTTTCAAGTGAGTATATGCTACTATCGAAAACGTAAGCCATAAGTTATAACCCAAACCCCCTATTGGTTCAACAGGACTACCCTGCTAAATCCAACAGAGTCCAACGGTGATTCGTGTGGGTTTCCTGCTCAATCCAACGCAGTCCAACACCAGTCATGATTCAACTGGGTCTTATTTTTCTGTTGCCTGCTGAATCCAACAGGTTACAACAGGAATATCAAATTGTTGGATCATGTTGGATTCAGCAGGTAGGTTTTAAAGAGGACATTTTATTTGCAGCTTCAAAACGGGGGTGGATCCATATTTTACGTATGGGGGGGGGGGGGGGGGGGGGGGGGGGGGGGCGTAGATCAGGCTAAAAACTTCGAAGATTTGTGAACGAAAGAGGGCGGGCTTCAATTTTATTAAAGTTGTTGAGAGGGCGTGCTTCATGTCCAATTATATTTCACGGAGGGGGGAATTTTTGACTTCCTAAGGTGAATATTTTGCCGTAGATTATCATTGTTTTTTCTTTTATCAAAACATAACAATCAAGGTAGATTCAATCGTCAAGCTAGCACCAGATTTAGCCTCACAGTTTGTAGGCCTAGCCTAGCTACGTATCCGGTCCGTGTGCAGGGACGGATCTAGCTTGAAAATCTCACATGTCGTAAGCCAAGAGCTGGAATTTTCAAGCTAGGACGGATCTAGGTTTTAACTACGGGGGGGGGGGGGGGGGGGGGGGGGTGGTGTTTACGGGGGGGGGGGGGGGGTTTACCTGAGGGGATTGGCCTACACACCCCAGCGTGCAGAAGGCACGCCTTGCTAGGGGGGTCCGGGGCATTAAACCCGTAATTGGCGTAAAGCATGCCCCCCAGAAAAAGAATTCACAGGGCAGCCCAAGGGGTTTAAAACCCCCCCCCCCCCCCCCCGTAGATCCGCCACTGGTGTGTGACCACTAAGACTTTTTAACAGTGACGTTATGGGCGATTCCTAAAATCCAAAATGACTTTTTCAAGTTAAAGGAGGTTGAAAAGGAGGTTCTGACAGCAGCGATCAGCAAACAGCCATTGGATATCGAGCCCCGAGGCGCGCGCAGTGCCGCTGGCCGATAATCGATCGGAAAACATCGTTCGTGTTCAAAAATCCGCTCCATTACTTTGTACACAGCTGGTTTGTGCATGCACCGAGTTGCACGGAAAAAAAAAAATTTTCGGGTTTAACTTGATCATATTCTCATTTTGAGGGGATGAAAAGCTGCATGAATGACTGCTCTACCTTCAAGGTGAGTGTTTAGTTGATATATTCAGGGAAACGGAAGATATCGGCAAGATCTTAAACGACCCTATTAAACTTTAAAGTGGAAGTTATTCTAAATTTCTATAGGCTATAGAATAACTTCCACTGACTTAGGCCCTAGTTCCAGCTCTAATGGCGAATCTCACATGTCATGAGCCTAGAGCTGGAATTTTCAGGCTAGTTTTATTGTTGCATAGGCCTATGTACAATGTACATTATCAATG
Organism: Hippasteria phrygiana; assembly: GCA_037893225.1. Taxonomy (NCBI): domain Eukaryota; kingdom Metazoa; phylum Echinodermata; class Asteroidea; order Valvatida; family Goniasteridae; genus Hippasteria; species Hippasteria phrygiana. The sequence continues at coordinate 1,069,187 of JAZGUH010000639.1, read as the reverse complement.
TAATTCTAAAGTACATGTAACAAGATTTTTCTAGTGCTTAAGTTAAAGCTGACGCGAGTTACGGTCTGTTTTACGTTTCAGTTGGGCATGCGCAGTAGTGTCCTCTGTAGGCTGCACTATAACCTCAGAGAGGAACAACAATGAATATCATGTCGTCCGGTTTGTTCCCCTCACCCCTGTGACGCTGAATTCAAGATGGCCGTGGAATGTAAAACTCCCTTATAGATGCCGTTCCGTTAACAAAAATCATGTGCCTATCAATCCTATGAAATTGAGGGAAAGAGTTCCATATCCGGCCACCATCACTTTATACCTCGTGCACGAAGTCAATAGGCCATGACACTTGACAGAAAAAGTCAAAGTATTTTCAAAGAATAAGTTGAAATTGTTTCCCTCCTAAATTTGCGTTTCTTCATCAGATTTACACTTTTTTGGTAGTTATTAAGTCAGATTTTATAAGTGATGGCCGGAAATGGAACTCTTTCCAAATTAAGCCCTGTTCTGTGTATTTTATCTCCAGACACAAACTGCATCATCGATCGCCTTATGTTGTTTAAGTATCAACTGTGACGTAGATTGACCTCGTAGGATGTCTTATTCATTCTCGGACAAAGCTGGCAATTCTCTGCCGAGGTAGGTAAAGTTACCCAAAAAAAAATCTTCCCAATATTCTCTCAATCTTTAGGAGCTTTAGCAAGCTGCTGATAAGAGGAGTCACACAGACTGCCAGTAAATTAAGGTACATGTAAATTGTTTTTGCAGGAAATTGGCAGGTTGCTATTAAAATAAATTCCTCTGTTCTTGAAAAAATCTTGATAGGGTTGTTGTGCATGAAACTCAGATTGCTGCCAGCTCCCACCAACTTCTCTAGTTGTAGATGTAGAACGAAAAGCCATGCCAATAGCTTTTGCCTCGTTCTGTATCTCGGTGGAATTCTTTGCCTGGTGCACGTTTCCCTTCATCTTATGATCTTTCCTGCTTCAAGCGGAATATTTAATAATTCCTACCTCTTGTATTTTTTTAAATTCTTTTTGCTTTTGTAGTTTCGTGCCTTGACTGGCTTTTAAAAGCCTTGTTCGAGGTGAGCATGCATTACCCCCCCCCCCCCCCCCCCCCAAAAAACAAAAAAAAATGTCTGAGACCGAGTCAAAGCGGCTTCACTGGAAAGTACTGCCGGGTTGTAGCGGAAGTGGTGCGAGTGATTCCGGCGGTGTATAATTTCAGGAGGCGAATATGATTAATATAATGCTCGCTATCTATTTGATAGTTCTGCTGATGTGGTCAGTTTTGGATGAATGATTATGCTCATGTTTGTGGTTTATTTCGTCCGTCCATCTTAGGGATGATGACAGTGATGATGAAAACACAATCAAGATCATGGTTGGTAAGTCACTTAGGATTTCTCTCGGAAAGATTTTACTTGAACCCTAACGTCACCGAATACTACAAAATACTACTTGAGTAAACTGTACTGGCCTATGAGAATTGAGTATTTTGTAGTACAGAGTACTGTACCCCAAGTGAATGCCTAGGACATTAGGGTTAATATCACCACCACAAATCAATCACGAACAGCAAAATCTTGGAAAATACAATGGTTATTTTCCAAGATTTTGCTGTTCCTGACCAATTTTGGTGGTGTATTAAAAGTAAAATTTTTCCTTTTTCTCTTTTCACAACATCCAGTTGAAGTATTTCTATTTACGTTATGTCAGTGGTCAGTAATGCCTAGGATAGTTTCACATGAGCACGAACATGTTAAAATCTTTGGTTAATGATGGTTGTTTGTGACTGATATGCAAGTGTGGTAGGGTTCGCAATTCAAAATGTCACTAACCCTACCACCTCTGATCGTAACCCCTTTACCTAGAGTTGCTTTTAAGCCTTGTAATGAGTGATTTTAATAAAAGAAAAAAACAAGCAGGTGTAATTGGCTACGGTTGTCTGAAAGTTTTCTGAGCCATAGAATAAATAGGATGTCGCCATTTTATTAAGTGGCGGTGCTTATTTTTGTGGTCTGTCTTTCTCCATGAAATAGCGACTGATTGCCATATTGGCTACGCAGAGAAAGACGGGGTTCGTCACAGTGACTCCCTGAACACCTTCGAGGAGATCCTGCAACAAGCCAAAAAGAATCAGGTATCTGGTTTTCTTCCAAACTATATTGCATCGCAGGAAATATTTCCAAACAGGAAATGCGTTGGAACTTTGCCCGTTCAAATATGCCTCCATATTTCTATTAACCTCGTCCCCAGGGTGTATGTTCATCGTGGCTCTTGATAGCAGACCCTAGATGGTCACCTAATTCTGATTGGTTGCTACAATAACTTGCTCATTATTCGTAATCGCTTGTAACAATTCCATTTATGAACTATTCCAAAAACTCCAAGGGAGGGAGGAGGGGGAGGGGATCAGGAAAGCAATGAGCACACAGGGCTTCGTACACTATACGTCGTAAAAGACAACAAATCTCTCTTGTAATTTTCATTATCCCCAACGCGAGTTCCATCTTTGCACTGTGTAGCAATTGCTTTCTACAAACGAACTAAGAATTTTTTTTTGTTAATTGGAAACTCCCCAAATGTTATTTCCCTTAAATTTTTCTCATTTCTGGATTTTTGGTGAGACATTTTCCAGATTACCGGAAGATTTTTTTGGTCCTTAAATTATTTTTATCATTCCAAAATGACCTCTGCAACCTTCTTTATTTCTTATGACGCCATTTTTTTTCAATTTTCAACCGTATTTTTTTGTAGAAAATGCAGTTTTCTTGTGCAAGTGCCTCTGAATCTTTCTGGGATTTTTCATCTTCCTCCAATCTCACCCATGTCACAGGTCGACATGATCTTGCTCGGGGGCGACCTCTTTCATGAGAACAAGCCGTCCAGAAAATCTCTCCACGGAGTGATGGCGTTGATCCGCAAGTATTGCATGGGAGATCGACCGGTGCAGATCCAATTCCTCAGCGACCAAAGCTTGAATTTTGCTGCCAATCCGTAAGTTTTTTTCCCCCAACTTTTGTTGAATATATTTGCAGGACACCAGGCTGGTCATCAGGCTGGTGCTGGATGATTTTAAAGGATTGAGGCAGTGGTCCCCAATAACAAACACTTTATTTTCCCAACAGGTTTCCTGTCGTCAACTATGAAGACCCAAACATCAACGTCGAAATACCCGTGTTCTCCATTCATGGTAACCATGATGACCCAGCAGGGGTGAGTTCAAAAAAATTTGGTACGTCCAAAGAATTCATTGCATTTTGTTTATAAAAACAAATAATAAAATGCAAATTACTCTTGACTGGATCGCCATTTTGTTTCTCAACAGCTTGGGAATCTATGTGCCTTGGACATTCTGAGTGTGTCGGGGCTTGTCAACTATTTTGGGAAATGCAACTCACTAGAAAGCATAGATGTAACCCCGCTCTTGATTCAGAAGGGTACAACTAGGTTATCACTGTATGGAATAGGTGAGTGTTGTGGGATTTGCTGGGTTAAGGGTACAATAAGGTACCACTGTATGGAATAGTTGATTGTTAATGGGATAGGCTTGGTTAAGGGTACCACAAGGTTATCACTGTATGGAGCAGGTGAGTGTCAATGGGATATGCTGGGTTAAGGGTACCTCAAGGTTATCACTGTATGGAGCAGGTGAGTGTCAATGGGATATGCTGGATTAAGGGTACCTCCAGGTTTTACCACTGTATAGAATCTAGATAAGTTGCTTGGTTCGCTGACTTTAACCTCATTTTCTTAAGAATTTGTAACGTTAGCAAATACAAAAGGTTATCGTGAGGTTATAGCTAGAAATTATCTAAAGCAACCACAATAGGTCAAACTCAAGTTTATAACATGTACTTTCAGGAAATACCATAACCAGTTTTGCTACAGTCAACCTTTTTGTGATGCCAGGTCTCACATGTTTATGGAATATGCTGGGTAAAAGGTAGCAAATAACTGGATTACTATTGGATATTGTTGGCCTGTAGGGTTGTGCCAGGTCACATATGTTTATGGAATATAAAAGGTAGCAACTAACTAGATTGTAACTAGTCACACAATCCACAAGGGAAACTGACTAGGTAAATTTGAATACATTTTCAAAGTGAACAAATTATAAGTTAAAAAGTCGTATCCTCATTGAGTGATCTCCACAATGTCGCTTCCCAGGTTGTATCGTAAAATTGGGTGTGATCCCTGGCTACACGGCATTCTGGGTTTATGACTTCTGACTAGCGCCCACTCGAACAAAGTTACTGACAATTTGGGAGACCGCCAACATAGGGCAAGATAGCTCAGTTGGTAGAGCGCCGGTACGGTAACCTGGAGGTCGCAGGTTCGAATCCCGCTCGTGCCAGTTTCTTTGTTCACTTTGAAAATGTATTCAAATTTACCTAGTCAGTTTCCCTTGTGGATTGTGTGACGAATTATAAGTTAAAAAGTCGTATCCTCATTGAGTGATCTCCACAATGTCGCATCCCAGGTTGTATCGTAAAATTGGGTGTGATCCCTGGCTACACGGCATTCTGGGTTTATGACTTCTGACTAGCGCCCACTCGAACAAAGATACTGACAATTTGGGAGACCGCCAACATAGGGCAAGATAGCTCAGTTGGTAGAGCGCCGGTACGGTAACCCGGAGGTCGCAGGTTCGAATCCCGCTCATGCCAGTTTCTTTGTTCACTTTGAAAATAGATTGTAACTAGATTACTATTGGATATTGTTGGCCTGTAGGGTTGTGCCAGGTCACATATGTTTATGGAATATAAAAGGTAGCAACTAACTAGATTGTAACTAGATTACTGTTGGATATTGTTGGCCTGTAGGGTTGTTTGGTTGATGTGAGTCTCTCATCATTTCAGGTTCTATCCGGGATGAGCGAATGCATCGCATTTTCCTGAGTAGAAAGATCCGGTTTTACCAACCCAAGGACGAGGATAATCCTTGGTTTCATCTTCTTGTCCTCCATCAAAATAGGTAAGCCCCTTCCTGCCTTAATCTTAAAAATTAAGTGATGTACTCAAAGTGAACATATTTGAATTTCACAATTTGGTGTTTAGAGCACTCAGAACTTTGGCAATACATGTAAATGGTACAGTAGTAGGTATGTAACACACTTCGATTCCCTGCACCCCTTTCCCTGCACCCCTTTCCCTGCACCCCTTTCCCTGCACCCCTTTCCCTGCACCCCTTTCCCTGCACCCCTTTCCCTTCACCCCCTGCTACACCTCGCCCTTTTCGTCCATCCCCCTACATTCCTCCCCCATACTTCCTTCCCCATATCCCTCCCCTATACCCCTCCCCATATACTTCTCCTCTACATCCCTCCCCTACACCCCTCCCCTACACCCCTCTTCTACACCCCTCCCCTACACCCCTCCCCTACACCCCTCCCCTACACCCCTCCCCTACACCCCTCCCCTACACCCCTCCCCTACACCCCTCCCCTACACCCCTCCACCCCTCCCCTACACCCCTCCCCTACACCCCTCCCCTACACCCCTCCCCTACACCCCTCCCCTACACCCCTCCCCTACACCCCTCCCCTACACCCCTCCCCTACACCCCCTTCCCCTTATTGTTCTATTGCCCACAGAGTGGCCTATGCTTCTCTGTAAAGATAAAAGGTATTAAACCAAGAAAATCATCTCTTACTTCTGATGTAATGTTTCTTCTTCAGAACAAAACATGGAGAAACCAACTACATCCCCGAGCAGTTCCTTCCGGACTTCCTAGACCTAGTGCTGTGGGGTCATGAGCATGAGTGTAAGATTGACCCAGCGTGGAACGACAGACAGCACTTCTTTGTGAGTCAGCCCGGTAGTAGTATCGCCACCTCGCTCTGCCAAGGAGAATCTGTCCAAAAGTAAGAGACAATTTTTTTTTGGAGGGGGTGGGGGGTCAGGGGTCAGGCCGGACACATTATTTCTTAAATCCTTGTGTAGAGAAGACGCCATATGGTGCAAAAAAAAGTGCTACCAGGTCGGATGACGTCTATACAGGCCATTTTCTGCATTTTCAATCTATTGTTTGATTATTGTGTTTGTTATGCTTGGCTGAACAAGCTTTTTGTGTTTGTTTCGCTTGGCTGCAAAGCCGACACGGCACCCTGGTGCCTTACTGTAATAACCGTACTCAAGGGGTTAATCTTTTTGTCCTACTAGCACAATGGTCTGGTGGAAATTGTACGACATTCAAATCCTGGATTCTTCTTTCAGTCTCTTCCCTTGTTTCTCTCCGTCCAGACACATCTGCCTTCTGAAAGTCAGAGGCAAGGCTCTCAAGTGCACCAAAATACGGCTGGAAACAGTCCGGCCATTCTACATGAGGGACATTTCCTTACAGGATACCGACCTCAACCCGGGTCACGCCGGGGTCAAAGAGAAAGTAGAGGCCTTCTGCTCTGAAAAGGTAAGTTGCAGCAGGCTTTGGGTTTTGTGTGGTAGAACCCTCGTTCAGTCAAACATTTGACGTCCGGCTTTAGTTGAGATTTTCTGAATAATCATATACGAATAGATGAATCCCAAATTGATGAAAGTAGCACCGATCTGGCCACTTCTGTGTGTGAATGCGAGAATCTCCGTGCCAAGCAAACAACTTCATGCTGAATGTGCGCTGTGCTGCCATTTTATGGCGTGATTCATTCATGCATCAATTAATTTGTCGAATAGCACTGTGTTTATTTGGCATTGAGAAGATTTTTCAATTTGGTATCAGGTTGAAGCATTGATATCTACGGCAGAAGACGAACACACAGGAAACCCTAAACAGCCTCAACTTCCACTCATTAGGTTACGGGTAAGTCACCCTACATCTTCACCATGCAAACATACAAGGAGATCACCCTACGAATACAACTTATACTCCTCCTTCCCTTCTCAGCCGCTAACCCCTGCCCCTTACCACACCCTCCCAAAAAAAACTACTAATCCCCCACTCCCAAAAACCCTACTAACCCCCCCCCCCACCCCCACCCCCCCCCCCACCCCCCCCCCCCCCAAAAAAAAATCTCAGATATAAAAGAGGTCCTTTTTTAGAAAATTAAGTAAAAACTGCTATGTAACCATGACATTTTTTTAAAGTTGAATTGCTAATTCGTTAGGTAAATTACATGCTTTTATAATGGCATATTCCAACCAAAAAATTGCAGACAATAGGTAACAGTCAGTAAGTTTCAAACGTTGAATCCAGAGCGGGACGTTAAATGGCAGTTTGGGAGAAATTGACCATTTGGCAGACTGCCAACATAGGGCAAGATTTCTCAGTTGCAATGGCACTTGTATTGTGTTCCGTAGGTGGCAGGTTCAAATCCGTTCCTGCCAGTTTTCTTTGTTCACTTTAAAAAATAAAAAATTCAAATTCAGGTGGACTACAGTGGCGGATTTGAAACCTTCAATGTCAACCGCTTCGGCCAGAAGTTTGTCAACAGGGTGGCCAACACAAAAGACATTGTCCTCTTTCACAGACGGAAGCTGCAGCCAGAGAAAAGGGGTGAGTTTGGTGTGCTTTAATTGGCTGGAGAAGGTCATGTGACCTTGGTTATGCATTTTGATTGGCTAAAGTTGTGCAGAGTTGACTACGAGACTTGGACTTCAGTCTCACTGAAATAACATTTTTAGTGTCTTGGGGTTGGAAAGCGTTTATAATTAATAGTGATGCTTACTTGGAACTTGTAGGATAAGGATGTGTGCCTCCTTGCAAATTTTAAAGACTTTTTTTGAGTATGCGATGGGCGACTCTGGCTAACTTTTTACCATCACTGGGCTGTTTACTATGACCTGTACTAGGACTCGGACTTCTCGTACATGACTTGGTACTCGGAATCCAAAGACACACCTGAATTATGCACAGAATTATGTAGTCTGCATATGTCTGCCCACTCTACAGAACTCTGCTCAGTCTGCCGAGTTCTAAATAGCGTACATAATTCTGCACAGTCGGCAGATGTCTGTCCACTACAGACTTTAAGTCTGCAGAGTTCTGCACAGTCTGCAGAGTTCTGCACTGTCTGCTCATTCTACAGATGTCTGCTCAGTCTGTAGAGTTCAACACAGTCTACAGAAATCTGATAAGTCTGCAGCATTCTGCTTAGTCTGCAGAATCCTACAGTGTACAGTATTCTGCAGATGTCTGCAGACTCGCAGTCTGCAGATGTCTGCAGACTGTGAACATTGAAGGCATGCAAAAAATCGTGCATTACCAATGAAGAAACTAGAATTGTAAATAACGGAAAAAGGTCATTACACCCGATTACAGTGAATTTTAAATCTATTCTCGGAACAGATGTGAAACCGAGTCAAGATATGGCCAACTACCTGCGACCCGATGCCCTGGATGCAGGGAGAGTGGAGGATCTTGTCAAGCAATACTTCTCAGATGCTGATGAGGTGAGTCTCGCAAGGAAACCAATGAAATTAGAGTATGTAACTGGTAGATCCATAGTAACTGCCATGGCATTTTAGTAAGGATACTATTACTCTATGAAACATCTTGGCTCCATGAAAAATCACTTAACTCCTTGCAGCCAGCTGATGGCCATCGCTGCAGTTTTAGGCAAGACTGCTTGGGCCGGTTGACGTGTATACGTGCATATCGGCACTTGGTCTATTCAATATTCAACTACTTTTCTTGAATGGGAGTGTAACAAATAGATGGGGCTTTTTCAAACAAAGCTTTCATTCACACGAAAAGGGGGCGGGCTACGTGTGCAGTGAATAGGACCACTACTTTTCAGAGTGGAGCTTTTGTTTGCGTTTACGCTCGGCTGCACAGCCCTTTCAACGATAGGTCCGGCATACCAGCACCCCGGTTGTAAGGGGTTAAAGGTACGATATAACTTTTGTAATGATCAAAAAAAATTATAGTTTGTTTGAAAAATACCATTTTTACCAGTGTCAATCCTTGTGAGAAATAATTCCATCTAAAATGATGTCATCTTCCTGACAATTGTACCTGAAGACGTCCACAAACGTTTATTTTGATTTCAACAAAAGCACAAGCAGCTCAGTCTGCTGTCAGAGAAAGGTCTCGGTCAAGCCATACAGGAGTTTGTCGACAAGGAGGAGAGGGACGCCATCGGAGAACTGGTGAAGTTTCAACTGGACCGGACGCAAGGCCACTTGAAGAATCGCAAGACGTCCGACACGTTTATTCTGGAAGAGGTTAGGAACGTGACATTCAGTGTTCTAGCCAGGCATTAAATAGCGATAGCACCCACTACGCTTTCAGGAATTAGCACTACGCTTGAATCCTGCCCCGAGGCAACCGCTACGCTATAAATTTAAGAGCAAGAGTATACATGTATTCTAAACTATTTCAGATGAACTGAATTTTGCCTGTATAATATTAAAAACTTTTGATCAAGACATTCAAGGGAAAGTGGCCAGGAATTGCCTCAGATTGCACCACATGGCATCTAGAATCCATAATTTTTCGGGGCCCTAAAGCGGACCCCACGCCGTAAGGGATTTGCGCTTCGCGCTCGCACTGTTCCATCCTTAAGCAAAATGCCCCTACATTTTAATTTCACCCTGACTAGAACACTCTTGACATAGTCTTTTGAATATGGACGATGGTCACAGCCGCGGTTTGAAAAAGACCACCTGACCGGTTGTCATCTCATCACGCATTCCTGCACGTGCTCAATTCATCGTTTACCTATTTAAGAAGTTAATGACTGAATGACACAGAAATGTGGAGAGGTTTTGAAAGTCATCCGAAAGCTGTGGAAAGATTCCAGTAATGGACCAAATTAAAATTGAAATGTTTGTAAAAATCCGCTCTAGACAGCAGTTATGACTCCAATTGTTCACTCACAAAAATATTTTGTAACATTTTAAAATTGCATTTTCCTTTCTTTTAATCCAGTTAAAGAATTTCAAGGAACAGAGGAAGAAAATGTCTGAAGCTGAGCAATCAAAAGAAGTCAAAGCGGTAGGAGTATTCATTTTATTGTTTAATCCATGAAATATTTTTTTTTATGTGATATCCTTCTATATTTCTCTTACATTTTCCCTATCTTTTTGTTTTGAAGTGTATTTTATGCAAGTTTGAAAATTGTTACTTTCTGCTCAGAATCTGGAAATTGACTACAAATGTATATACGTCCCAAGTGAATTATTTAATAAATTAAGAAAATCACATTCTTTGGTGTCCCAGGCAATGGAGAAAGCCAGGGAAAAGCGCCGCCAACGTGGCGATGATTTCAGCGACGACAACCGAGACGAACCCTCCATTGACTCGGACGAAAGTGACACCGCTAATGCACCAGCAAGAGGGCGGGGGCGAGGGAGAGGGCGTGGCAGGGGAACTACGCGTGGGAGAGGGTCTCGAGGAGGAAGGGCGGGGAGCCAGAGCGCGGGGAACCGGTCAAAACAGAGCGTCTTATCCGATAGTTTCATCAAAGGTGCATTAAGTTGGTTGCAGTTATCTTGAAAAGACGATCAATAAAATAGTATTAATTAGTAAGGGAGCACTGCCTAACCCATGGTCGGGCCAGGCCGTTGAAAAGGCTTTTCAAATGTAAAGATATTAAAATCCCAAAACTGATTTCTCAGTGAAAAATTGTTGTTTCTGCTTGTAAACTCAGAAAGCCATAGTGCGACTTTAAGCTCATTTCGTTCTGCCACCGAGGTCACACATTTTTAGTAGCACTTGATTACCACTAATACTGTTTATTTCTTTATTTCAGCCAGCAAACCAACCGCCAAGAATTCTCGCTCATTTGTCGATGTAAGTTCCGCAGTATGTTTACATTCTGTTCATGATCATAAGAAAATAAGCCACCTCAACTGGTGCAGAACCCGGGGAGGTTGGGGTGTTTACCCCCTCTCTCTCGTGTTTTTATTTTCCCACTGGTAAGAAAATTAAAAAATATTGGCCCCCTCCCAATTTTGTGGATTTATTTATGCTTTTATGGTTAAAACAAATCTGTTAGGCCTGATAACCTTGTTAAAGTGGTGGACTTGGGATTTGTTTTAAGGGGTTCAAAGTTTCCCTGTGTCCAAACATCCCATTCATTAGTTTGATAGTTGTTTGATAATGTTTCTCGATCAGTGCGAAGATTCTGAAGAGGAGAGTGTTTCATCCCGAGCGACCGCATCGTCTACATCATCTAGAAGAGCCACCAATTCAAGGTACGTATCGGACGCAATCTTACCATTAGCAACAAGAGTAAAATGAACTCTGCAAATCTTCCCGCAAAATCCTCCGTTGCTTCAACTTCCAAGGACCCTCAATCCTCCAGATTCCTCCGTTTGGCAAAGAGTATTTTGGAGGATTGGGAAGGTTGGGGTTTAAGTTTGTACATTAGAGCTTCATGCTGTGGTTTGATGTCCAGTTTTCCTATTTTGACCGGTACTCTTTGCACTGGACCTTGTCTAAGTCATGCTGGCCTGGTCAGTTTGACCGGTGTAAGTAACCCCTGGTAAGGAAATGCATTTTGCCCTGCCTTTCAGCACTAACTATTTTTCTAGCACCAACATGTGCGTAAAATAGTCTTGTATTTGTGTAAATATTTTTGTATTTGTGTAAATATTTTTGTATGTGTGTAAAATATTAATTTTTAAATAAAAATGTATGCAGGGCCCCAATGGAAACCAGTTTTAAACTGTTTGGGCACACCCTGGGTAAAGAAATGTAATCAATGAATTTATTAGCTTTTGTAGCCATCGTATGTACTTCACTAGGTAGAAATGTGTGTATAATGCACATTTGATATTTGTTTATTTTGTTGCATATACAGGAATGCTAAAAGAAGTGCCGTGCAGTTCATGGACAGTGACTCGGAGGTAGGTACTACGGTATTGACCCATGGGGGGGGGGGGGGGGGGGGGGGTTGGATAATGAATTGATTTGGAACTGTAGGCCTCAAGCACATAAGACATTTCACAGATACCGCCATCTTTGCTCGATACTGCCATCTTTAGGGGGCAAGTGCAAAATTCAATGCCAATAATCTCCGTGGAGATCATGCATTGAATTTTGCGCTACCCCTAAAGATGGCGGTATCTGTGAAACCTCTTATCTCCGCTTGAAAATTACGGTGAAGGGTGGGTGGTAAGTGTCATTTTCCATTGTGCATCTGGTCAAAGTTTTGTGCATATTTGCCTGTACTAAGAAAGTGGTTTGTGTTTATTGTGCCAATCGCAGCTAGAGTTGGAATTAAACTTAAGGTTCAGCTCGGGAAGAGACACAATTGATTCCAAACTTCATTAGGGCCCTTTGTGTTGACAAGTTCTTTGTCCTTGCATCTTGTTTATATATAGCAGGACGAGGACGACTTTGGAGATTTCCCGCAGAGCAGTCGGAAAAGCAGGACCTCGACAGCGAAGAGTGGCAGACGATTCTGAAGCAAGGTATCTCAACCAGATTTGTCCTTTTAATGAAAAGCACCAATCACCTTTCTTGTTGTATCACTGTCTGCGATGGCTGTAATGGCTTTCCACAACCTTGTGGTAAGGTATGACTTCAAAATTGTGAGTCGGACGGTAATACAGCAAGGTATCTCGGCCAATCAGATTTGGCCTTTTACGAAGCGCACCAATCACCTACCTTGTTAAATAAATCACTGAGTTGATGACTTGGATGACTTTCTACCGGTGATGAGGCTACTCCTTGGGATTTTTCCCAAGCTCTTCGGAATATTTGTGGAAAAATATGGATTGCGCATTCGCAAAGTGTTCATTCCAGCTCTACATGAATGCCTTTGTACAGTGTTTTCCATAGCCTTTGGAAATCTTGGTAATTTTACTCGACGGATGTTGGAAATTTCAAGTTTGAGTATTCATGCTGCGTTCTACAACCCTGTGATAAAGTAGGATATTAAAAGAGAGAGGTAGACGATAATGGAGCAAGATGTCAGATTTTTTCTTCCATAAATTGCACCAATCACAAACTTTGTTATATCACATTGAGATGACTGATGATTTTGTATTGTTAAAGTATGACATTGAATGATGCGAGGGGCAGGCCATAATAGAGCAAGGTATCTCAGCCAATCAGATTCATCCTTATATAAAGCGCACCAATCAAATAGCTTTTTAGAAGTTGATTCAGATATTTAGCAAATGGTCGGTACAGATCTCATTTATCACTGGATAAATGACATCAAATCAGACGTCCCATTATATGCTAATTTTTGGTCGAAACTGTATTCTTAAAACATTTTTCACTGACTAAATTTTTAAAAATCTTTTGAAATCACCAAACTGAAAAATAGACGAAAAGTTATAAATTAGTGCAGTTAGTGCTGATGGCGTCCATATTGAATTCCCAGAATGCATTGCAATTGATCATGTGACATCGCAGCCATGTCTGCTTTTGTTCACATCGAGTACTTGACAGGTTGGTTTATTACATGCTTAAGACTTTAAAAATTGGATTACTATTATTTCATAAAAATAGCCTAAAACCTCGGATACTATCAAGCTGGAATAATGGTTCCCATGGTAACCTTGGCTCCTCACACGCTTTACACTATGAACATCTAACAAAAGAAAACCCACGCAGTCCTTTGTTACAAACAAAGGACTGCGTGGGTTTTCTTTTGTTAGATGTTCATAGTGTTAACACAGCAATAAAATTACTGCCTAGATAGATTCCTAAGGACGCAATAGCAAATTAACTCGAGGAAAAATGTAAGGCACACTGAAATATTTTTGAAATAAAGAGATTGTTTTAATTTCAGATTTGGATAAAAAGGATACAATCGTAGTTAAGAGTTGAATTGAAATGGTCTAAGATTTTCCCTTAGACCAAGAAGTGCCAAGAATTAATCTTTATATGTACACGATTGTTTTAAACATCATTCTCAAGCCCTTAATAAGATCAGTTTGCATATTGCCATGAAATGTTCATAACTCCACATCGAAAATTCATACTGTATTCATATTCTATAACCTAGGCCCTGTTGCGTCTATAAACAATGCTATAGAACTGATTGCGCAGTATTCTACAGAATGAGCCTTCTGTAACATTCTACACGAATATTGTAATAAGAATCAAAGGAATTGTATTTAAAGTCTGCAGAAAATTATTAACAAAGAAATCGACACAGAATACTCTCCATGTAAGCCAGTTCGGTATCTCAAAGGTCAAAGGTTATTCGGGATAAAATTGCTGACGTAATGTCACGCCACGTTAGGCAAACGCCCATTCTGATTGAAATAACACGCGCGTTGTGCGACCACCTTTTGCGTTCACACGCGCGCGTTAGGTCACGCGGGTCATTCGGGATAAAATATCATTGTGCACATGCGCAGTTGAAATACCGAACTGGCTTATTCTTCTGCAGGGTCCTGTACATGTAGTTTTCCTTTCCTAATTCTACAGATTTGTAAGTACTGTACTTGAATTACAACATTATATGATTCATGTTTTTTAATAATAGCAATTAGATAATGGAAAAGTTTTGTAAAAGATTTCCTGAAATCAACGTTCTTTTCTGATGTAATATTGAAAGTAGCAAAAGACAAACTACAAAGAAGCGAGAATACTTAGCAAATCAGTGATTCGAAGAGGCTAATGTGAATAAACCCACTGTGTACGTGGTGCACTGGTCGCTTACCAGAGATGGACACATAGTGTAAAATGTAGGGGTGTACAGGAATTGGGTACCCATTAAAGATAGCCATCCCAAAAACTGAATCTTGTTCATATTTTTTGTAAAGGTCTGCACGTAAGTACTTCTTGTACCACATGGGTGCATCAGTACAGCAAGATGCAACTGTGTATTGAGCTCTGTAGCTGTTCAGTGTTAACCCCTTGCGTACGGATGACGCCATATGGCGTCAAAACAAAAAGTGCCACCAGGCCGGATGATGCCATTTGCGCAGTTTTAATCTCTTGTTAGATTATTGTTTATGTTACACTTGACTGCACAGACACATTGTAGCGCTTTGCTTGGCTGCCAGAACCGCCGCGACACTCTGACGTCTCCCGTAAAAAAACGTACTCAAGGGGTTAATTGCATTTTTGCAAGCGTCGTAAACGTTTTGTTTTTCCATGTACACTGGTTTTCATTTTGAAAATTCCCCACAAATGACATTACTAAGTAATACATGTATGTTAATTCAGTTACGGGTACTCGATTCCATAATCTGGAACCGGTTCCTGACTTTAGCAGTCGGGTACTCGGGTGCGCTGTTCGGATGCACAGCCCTAGTTAAACGTCCACCCATTACCCCAAATGTTCACATTATGCCAAGATAGCGGAGGTGCGCAGACTCAAAAGCCACGCTATCCAGAACAGAAAACTGAGGGCATTTCTGCACCAAAAAATATTTTCCAAGAACAATTTACGAAACACACCTGCTTTGTGCAGCTTTGTGCAGCCAAGCCTAATGTACACAATACCCCAATAATGGATTGAAAATGCAGAGATTGGCACAAATAGGTCAGCCGGCCAAGTGGCAATTTTCAATCCGCACGTATTTGGGGCAACCGGTGGCAAGGGGTTAAGAAACCCAAGTTATTCACAATTATTAGTTTGTACTATAGAAGTTTTAGGAAAGTAAAATGTACCATTCCATGAAGGTTAACTCTGACGGTCCGAAATCTGCCAAAATCCAACACCATGTTGTGTTGTATTTTGATGGGTTCAGGACCGTAGAGTCTTGGAACCATTACTTTACATGGAACTATGATGCCCCATTTGTCTTAAGTCCCAAAAATGCCCCAGAGGTTTACTGCACAGTGTAGGATTTTAATGGATTCAGAAGACTTTCCAGTAGAAGTGCTTAATGGTTTAGAGTTAATGACATTAAAAAGATTTGCAATATTGATATTGGACACATTTGTTTGTGATTTCAGCAAAGGCATCCAGAATCTCATCCTGGATAATTGTTTTAACATTTAAAATTGGGGGAGGGGGGGGATTAGATACAATTTTTCTTTTTCTTTGGTTTGGGGGCGTGGCCCCGTTGGCCCCCCCCCCCCCCCCCCCCCCCCCCGATCCACCCTTGCCTGTTGCTGAAATCAGATCCTGTAAACAACTGTCTAGTAATGCAGAATTACACCTTTCACTTTTTTACTATCATTACCATGCAAAATATTACCAATAGAGATTCAAACCATAAGCCACTGATGAAAAAAAATCATCTATGTAAAACAGGCACTTAATACATTGTCGAATATCAGTAGTAGTTTGGATATTGTGGAGGTGGGGGTGGGGAAATTCAGATATGAGGGATTGGTGAACATTTTGAAGCAAAAATAAAATGACGAGCCAAGTTTAAGAGCAGCCTTTATACAGTTCTTCAGTATTTTCTTTAAAAAAAAATTCTTGTATTCTTATTGCTTAAATATCATGATTACATTTTTTTTTAGTAAGAATTTGTATAAAATGGTGGAAGTATTTGATTACAGTGACGAGAAAGATACTTTTTGTGTAGACTATAACATGAAATAGAAAGGGATATTTGGAAGTGGTTTGGGAAAAAAGTTTTGTAAACTAGAAGGCTTTTGATAGAATGATACCTCGGCCTGTCACCACAAATTTCTTCCTTTTCAAACTGAGGTGGTGTCACTTATGTGCACGTTAAAGGCATTCGTAAATTTGAGGCATGCTGGGAAAATTCTTGTTGCGTGATACTACAGATTGTAAGTTCAAGTTCAGTAGGGGTCATGGTGCTTGTGTCCTTGAGCAAGACACTTTGTCACAAGTTGCTTCTCTCCACCCAGGAGTAAATGGGTACCTGTGAGGGCAGTGATGGTTATGTTAGATTAACCCATGTGTGTTTAACCCCATCTGATTAACCCCTTGAGTACGGTATTTTACGGGAGACGTCGGGGTGCCGCGGCGGCTTTGGCAGCCTAGCGAACCGCTACAATGTGTTTGTGCAGTCAAGCGTAACATATACACAATAATCCAACAATGGATTGAAACAGCACAAACAGCGGCCAATGGCGTCATCCGGCCTGGTGGCACTGTTTTTTTTGCGCCAAATTCCGTCATCCGTACGCAAAGTGTTAATGTTTTAAACATGGCTGTGCAGCCAAGCGTAAATACAAACAAGAGGCGCTGCACTAAATAGAGTGGTCTTATTCATCAAACTTAAAGCCCCCCCCCCCCATCTTTCCTGTAAACGAAAGCTTTGTTTGAAAAAGCTTTGTCTATTCATCACACTGCCATTCAAGAACAATAGTTGAAAAATGAATGGATTGAGTACGTGCAGGAACGGGCGTATAGATAACAGGCCAGGTGGTCTTTTTCAAACCGTGGCTGTGGTTAACATGCAGCCGTGGTGCTG
Source organism: Hippasteria phrygiana (assembly GCA_037893225.1). Classification (NCBI taxonomy): domain Eukaryota; kingdom Metazoa; phylum Echinodermata; class Asteroidea; order Valvatida; family Goniasteridae; genus Hippasteria; species Hippasteria phrygiana. The sequence goes on along the minus strand of JAZGUH010000639.1, from coordinate 1,051,939 downwards.
TATATACCACAGGGAGCTGAGGTTTCAGAAACGATTGATAGGCCTGAGGAGCAGGGGTAATAATGATTGCTTGGTTATGTGTATATGTTACTGTTATCAGTCTAAATAGGAACATGGAATGCCTCAAGCACTTGATGCTGAAAAAGTTCAGACACCAGATACCAACAATAGCAGCCTATTAATAGCCTGAGAGTTGGTTTATCAGTCGTATGCACAACTATTCAGGATGCTGTACATGTGTTCCACTTTCTGAAAGATTTCTCAGAGTCTACGTGTAGTATAGCACCCTCTATGGGCTGTGCACTGACTGGATAGCTGGTGTGGTTCTGATTGGTTTTTCTTTATATGCCTTTTGTAAACTTCGGTTATGTGAAGCCCTAATTTTGCTGTTTTACAAAACCCTGTCCACAATTATCTCTGTAATTTTAGTTGATAATCAAGAATAGCTGAAGATTATACATCTATAAGAAAGGCCTTTAATACGCAGTTTAAATTTTCTTCTGAAAGATCTAATATTACTATAGTGAGGTGTGCTACAAACGAGCATTTTTGTCTGTGGCTACGGCTTTTTACCATATCACCCAATGCCATATCACCCAGTCATAGCCACAAAATGACAGATTTAAACTGGTGGCCTTTTTCAATGATATGGCATTGTTTCTGCACAGAATCGGACCGTGAGTTATAATGATGGGACTATATATACACTTTTCATGACCCAAAGAATCTGAATTTTGTCTACAATTATTAAGCTCATTTTCAAATAATTTTATAGTTAAATGGTTGTATAAAGGGCAAGTTTGCAGTAAAAGATTTGTTAAATTGCTAATAATTTCATTATAGAAAAGATATTTGTATTTTGGTATACTGGCTTTGCTTTGCAGACTGTAAATTTTCCTTAAATGTAAATTTGTGGGTTTAATGTGCACATGTACATACGTGTAGGCTGCCATACTACATTTTGCATACAACTGCAAGATAATCTTTGTTTATGTACATAGAAAGACAAGTTTCTTTTTAAAGTTAAAAAGTTGTTGTGTTTTTAAAAAAATAATATAATAATGGAAAACACCAACAAAACTACGTGTATGATTACATGTAAATTACCAGAGCGCAATAACTAGATGAGGGGGTGTGCGTGTTTTGTGTGCAGACATAGAACAACTTCAATTATCTGCAATGTGTTGCCATGACAACCAGAGTTGTAGTCGAGTCCCTGCAAGTCCTTTCATAAAGCCGGTCACAAGTAACTGGATGAACAATGACAAAGGAATGCAGATAGCTTGTGATTGGAATTAGGACTGTGGAGGGCTTGTGATGGACTTGCAGGGACTTGTGATGGACTCGACTACATCCCTGGAAATTGCAAGATACACAAGGCATGATCAATGATAGCAAATTATTATTATAAGTACATTAAAAATGACATTAAAATTAATAACAGAAAGTGATTAAATACAAGCTGCTGTATAAAAAAATAATTTAGATTTCAATCAATAATTTGTTTCCAAATGAACTCAAATATATACAGTTTTTCCTTTCAATATTTTCTTGAAAATATTTTGTCATCAGGCCTGACGGCTTCCAAAATGGTGTCAACGGTTATCTTTGCAGTTGCTACCGTTCCGTTAAATAATTATTAAACAATAAGAAAATCTACTAGAAATCTTCTGTCTTTGTAAATTGACCCATCGCAGTTCATAAGCATTGGCCAATCACAGCGTCCGTTAAATATCACATCACATTCTAAAACTTGGACAAATAAAAGTTTTCCAAACATGTGCTAGCGCTTGCTTGCTTGTTTGTTGAAACGTTATACGCGAACGCGTTAAACGCAGAGACAATTCAACTACAGGCATAAAGTGGATTGTAAATTTATGCATGTAAACAGAGGGAAAAAAGTTCTCAGACTAATCCAAGACAACTCATGTCAGTGATACATACAGCAAACGCTTTACGGGCACTTTGCGCAGTTGTAAGCTTTGTTGTGCGTACAGCACATAGGCAAAGTTGTCCAGGAACTCGCAAACGGCGATAGATGAATTTATTTCATTCTAGACGTAAATTCCATCCTCTCACAGATCAAATACGCTCGTGGTAATCCACCCTTGAAACTTTACCCATTTTTTGAAAGCAATAAGTCGCAAACGGACGTTAACCTTCTCCCATGATGCACTGCAAAAAAGGCCTCCCTAGGATATAACATTAGTGGTGTACATTGCCAGAATCTGAAAGGACATTTTTAAAAAGAATTTTGTTAACCCGTTGAGTACGGTTATTTATAATGAAGCGCCGGGACGGTCTGTGCAGCCAAGCAAAACAGACAAGAGGCTTGTGCAGCCAAGCGTAACATACACAATAATCTAACAATGGATTGAAACTGCAGTGATTGAGTGTATAGACGTCATCCGGCCTGGTGGTAATTGTTTTTGACGTGTATAGACGTCATCCATTTTCAAAGGGTTAACCAAGGACCGGTTATGACCACTTTATAAAATTGCAAAATAAGAACAGGTATTCATTTTAATGCAAACAATTGTGAAAGTTTGTTCCAAAATGAGGCTTTGTAACTAGAGAGAAATCTTTGCGAGTACAGCAATTTGAGGTACATGTACATGTAGTTGCTTTACATGGTGTAGCCTCAAAGTTTCTCTCTAGCTCATTCTAAAAATATTCACTTTCTTCAAGGAGAGCCTCTAACCACTGATCACTCTGTTGCAAAATAAAATTTGGCTGTTTATAAATGTGTGTATACAGACACCTCGGTCATGGTAGTTTATGGATTAGCATATTCAGACACCTATAATTCATCATATTAGTTTATGGATTAGCATATACAGACACCTCGGTCAATGTAGAGTATAGATTAGTATATTAAGACACCTCGGTCGCAATAATTTATAGATTAGCATATACAGACACCTCGGTCCTGACGTTCTCCCTTTCCTGGATGATGATTGGCTGCAGCTGGAAGGACACTGTTCGTGGCATAGGTTTCATCGGTGGCGCTGTTGATGATAGCGCCCTTGAGGCCTCGCTGTGATTAGAGGGCGGCGAGGACGGCGAGGTGTCCGGTGCCTGTCATCTGTTCTCCTGGCTGTGTTTAGTAGCGGATGACTCCTGCTGCTGACTCTTTCGGATCGGGAACACTTTCAACTTCGTCTGTAGGAGAAAATCGTTTCATTAGACATCAAGTTTAGAATAAACCCCTTGTGTCCAGCTGTTTTTGATGGGGGTCCTGGTAGGTTAAGATCAGAGCTGTGCAGCCAAGTGCAAACACAAACAATAGGCACCACACTGAATAGAGTGGTCCTATTCATCGCACTCGGAGCCCCCCTTTTGTGTGAATGAAAGCTTTGTTTGAAAAAGCTCCATCTATTCATGACGCTCCCATTCAAGAACAAATTACCTTGCCTGTTTTAACTACCAACAAAGATGTTGAGGTTGCTTAGCCCTACCATGGAGGTAGGAAAAGCCTTACCACCGAAAGGTTTTCATAGACTCAGAATTAAATGGAGAATAAATTACCAACAGAAGCCGGAGAAATTAAATCTCAATTTGTTGGACCTGTAGACCTAGGCATGTAACTTCCAGCAATTCTGAGACTAACTCCCGTCCCCCTCAATGATTGTAATTACCCATATGATTCAGCCAATTACAATGGCTATAAAAGACATTATGGGTCAGATTTCTCCCGATTTTTCCTGATTTTTGGTGAGACATTTTCCAGATTTCCGGAAGAATGTTTTTATCATTCTAAAATGCCCTAAGCAACCTGAAACAGTCTTTGACCGTATTTTTTGCAGTTTTTAGCAAGATTTTTGGGTAGAAAAAGCAATTTCCGTACAAATCAAATGCCTCCGAATGTTTCGTGGATTTTTAATTTCCCTCAAATCTCACCCCTTAAATCATGGAAAAATCCGATGATGAGCTTGTACCTTTAACATGAACGACGAGGACAAGCTTGAAGCTAGGTGGTTGGTTCCGGACACGTCGTTTAGCTCCCGGCCATGGGCCAGCACATCGTCCACCTCCAGCCCGCCGTTGTTGATACCACTGCAGCCGGCTCCGGTGCCGTTTCCTGTCACCGTCACCACGCTGTCCATGTCCCGCATGATGGAGCTAGCCTCGCGGTACTGACTGATCTGGCTAATCTCGTCCCGCCAGCCCGGCCGCGGCGAATCCCGCACCGCGGAACTATTCTTATGATGGCAACAGCACGGTCCAAAATGTTTTTCGTACTCCTCAACAACCTCAGAAAATAAAAAGTAAACAAAGTACTTCAATGCTTCCCTTTGTCTTACGATCTTTCCTGCTTCAAGAATTCCTACCTCTTGTATCTTTGATTCTTTTTCTTTTTGTAGCTCGTACCTGGAGTGGCTTTTTAGCTTTGTTTGGGGCGAACTGGATATAACAAATGATACAAAGACACTGACAACTTGGGAGACCGCCAACATAGGGCTCGATAGCTCAGTTGGTAGAGTGCCAATACAGTAATCGAGTCATAGGTTCAAATCCCGATCCTTTCTTCATTTTGAAAATTAAAATACATACCTAAACCAACTTCACTTGTGATAAACTTGATGATGAACTTAATGTTTTCTTTTAACTACATGGTACATCGTGAGTGACAAAAATAATGGACACAATGGCTCACAGTCTTACAATAATCAAGAGGTTACATACAACACTGTGAACAAGTAACAATGGATGTCGTGCCAAGTAACAACATTGTTGATGCAGCGTTTTTCTTTTGTTAGATGTTCATTAATTCCTGCTCTTGTCAATTTCTTTATTCACACACACTAAACATTGTAAACAATTGTATTCGAAAGTTGTTGTTTTTTAGTTGAACTGTAGTAGTATGATCGTTGTCTGTTATAATGTAAGCTCCACTTTGTATAAATTTCATTTATTTCCTGATATAAAGAGCTACCTGCTTAAAAAAAAATACTCTTTTGTTCTCTAATTCCATGTTTATTTGTCTGCTAATTTGAGGCTTAGCTTATTGTGATATGGTACAACTCACCATGGCAACCTTTACAACTGAATTAATGGTACAACCACGCTTCTTGGCTAGTATACTAGTTATTGTGATGTAAAGAGAGTTGCTTGTTGTGGCTTTTTCAAAATATCCTTCTTTTCAGGATTTTTTTTTTATTTGGATGTCGGCATTTAAATAAATTATGAAAAAGACACGATATAAGGAACTAATTATGAAAACTGTCTCCCTTACCTCTGAACTTCCAATTCCGTAGAAGAGTAGGATTTGAACACTCTGGATAATTTGAAAGTAAAAGAGAAATTACTTGATCATACAGTTTTAGATATTGTACATCAACTCGAGTGACGTTCTTTGAGATGTTTGTGAAAGACCACAATCAAATTATGGCTTCATCACTCCTGATTTAGATTTTGAACAAGCCCTTACTGCTTATAAACTGTCAAACTAAATTTCATTCATTTAAGGATGTGGATATTTTGCCGGCATTGGCGAAACGTTTTGAAATGAAACTTTACCGGCAGTCTACTCTGATTGAGAAATATCAGTAACATTTTCACGGATTTTGCCAACTATGGCAATTTGGCATCGGCACTTTTTTTCTCTAAAAGAGCATTTTACAGTAAACCTTGGAACATTTGGATTTTTCTAATGCATAGTTTTTGAGATATTTGAATGGAAAAAATGTATGAGAACCTGTCCTGGACCTATCAGAAGACTGCTTGCTAAACATCATTTCAGAACATTTTGCCCGTGCAAAAATGCCGAAAAATGATCCACTACCTTTATTTAAATACAAAGATTTGAGATTTGAGTTTTACTTTATACAATTATCTGGCCAGCTTTTAAAAGTTTGAGATTCATTTCACATAGACATGCCTATGTACATACCAGTGCTATGGCAAAAAGTCCCCAGAAGACGTCCAAGACAACATACTCAAACTCTGTGGACAACGACGTAAATAGCCACTCGCAGATCTCTAGAGGGAGAACTATCAAACATGCACGAATGTTGGGTCTGGGGAATAAAGAAAATAATGAATTAAAACTACAGCCTGTCTGCAGAGTTTGCACAATTCTGCAGAAACTCACTGCAGAGCACAGCATGGACACTAATGTCCAAATGTCAGTTTTAGCAGTTAAGTCATGAACACATTACATGTACATGTAGGCCTATGTGGGTTTCTGCAGAATTGTATACAGTATGAGCGTGGGGCCTCTGTAAACAATCCTCAAATGGATGTAAAGTCCTTGTTAAAAGAACCTGCAGAGTCTGTAGATGAGACTATGCATACAAATTGTAGATGTTCTTCAAACTCTTGCTGTTTCATGATTAAAATGAGATGTAAGAATTTTATGTAAATTCTGCAGAATGTGCAAAACGCTCCCGGGAAATGAAGTATATTGTACATTCTGCAGAATGTAGAATGCTCGAAATTATCGAACAGAACCCTAAAGCTAAGTACATTCTGCAGAAACTATAGATTGCTTGCAGGAAATTATAAATGGAACATAAACTAAGTTTATTCTGCAGAGACTGCAGAGTATTTAAGAAAGAGGTTTCTGAAGTTCATTCTGCAGAGTTTACAGAATGCTTGCAAGGAGTTGTTCACTGGATGTCTATTCTCAGTTCATTCTATGTAATGACAAATTGCTAGGAAGTAGTTATTGACCACAGGCCATGGTTTTGTTCATTTTTTTAGAAAGTCTAAAGAATGTTAACAGAAACAAAGACCCTGACAATTTGGGAGACCGCTAACATAGGGCAAGATAGCTCAGTTGATAGAGCGCTGGTACGAATCCCGCTCCTGCCAGTTTTCTTTGTTCACTTTGAAAATATATTTTAATTTACCTAGTCGGTTTCCCTTGTAGTTTGTTTGAGCGGCAGTTAATTAAATTGCACAGTAATTATTGATAGAGGACTAAAGATATATTTTGGGAAATGTACAGAATTTCAGAAGACTCTGTATAGATAACACCCAGGAGTAGAGTCCATAAAATATGCACTGAAAATATCCTGCTACTGCCTTGAGTTTTAAAATTTAAAAGTACATGTATTGAGTTTCACGTGGAACAATGAAAACATTGTGCAGACAGTCTAGAGAATTACAGCAACCATATTACTTGCAGACGGCTCGTGATGATTCTACAGACTCGACAAAATTCTATTGCGAAATTCATCAGTTACGTGGGGCTCGAACCAACCTTTACCATACTTACAGTATTCTACTCATGTGGGCAAGGCACTTTTTGTCGGACTTCTTTAAACAGTGATAGCAGTAAAAGGCGTAGAATAAGCATACAAAATTTGTCTGGAAGGAAAAAACAAAACATGAATTAATTTCAATGAAGAAAAGGTTCCATAGCAGCTATCAAATGTAATTAATACTGGAGCCTACAGGCATCACTAGAGGGTAGTGTGGGGTTGACATAACCCCCCCCCCCCCCCCACATTAGTTGATTTTGTCAGCAAAGTTGCGTCACTATCAGCAAAATCGTATCTCGGTGTTATGCTGTGTGAGTATTTGAAATACGGTAAAATGTGGGGAACCAGGGACATTTGCTTAAACGCAGAAGCTGACTTATCAGTTTTGCATGTTTTCAAGTTTGTAATACACTTCCTGTTAACCCCCTCATCCCCAATAAAAATAATGGAAATATCAAAAAGCGACTTATGAATATTCATATATGCAAATCATACTCACGCATCCTATCAAGGCTACGGGAACAATGACCGCATAAGAAATTCCCGAACCCAATGGCAGGGAACAGCTGTAAAATGAATTATTCATAAAATTAGCATATTAATAAACTTATATAATAATGTCTTAAACAGACACTGGAAACATCAAAACATCGTCAGAGGTTCGAAGTTTAACGGTGTAAAAGGCATTGAGCCTCACTAGTTCTTTTGAATGCATTTTTTTTAAAATAGAACCGTCCTTGATGGATATTTATTTAAACTTGGGCAGAATTTCTTCAGAGGCTAAAGGATGTGTAAAAATGCCAGATATGGATAGGTCGATTGGTTTTTCAGCCAATTTATCGTGGAGAAGTCCCACTTACTAATTTCCTCTGCCGTAGTATTCGACGTAAATACCCGCTGTTCCGGCGACAACAAACAGCGGCGTGATCCAACCTAAGGCTAAGAATTGAGCCACCGAGCCCGATTCCGTTGTCTTGTACGTCATCTAGACGGTAATAATTGATAAAATACAAGGATTGAGTTTCTAGCCGAAAGCTTGACTTAAATTCATATGAAAAATGTTTGGCTAATTTCAGACCTTAACATGGATAATCAAGCTTCTGTTGCTCTATTTTCAGGTTCTGGCCAAGAAACTCCGTGATATTTTGTTTAAATATCACAATATTCTTCAATCCTAAAGAATGGTGCACTGTTTCATGAAGCCAACCCAGTTGCTAATTTTAAGTTGTGTTTTTGTTTATGTTATCTTGGGAAAACTAACCAACAAATACAGAAAGTTTTAAAAGCTGATAGGAAAATGTGCCTTGCTTGGTGTTTAACAGTCAAAACAAAATGGTGGCAGAAGTGGGATTAATATGTGTAGTTTATCAATGAACAAATAGGAAACATGCTGAGTTAAAGCTGGTCTACAAAAAGAGGGAAAAATTGAAATCTTCAGTTGCTTTTTCAGGCAGTTATTTTTTTTAGCTCAAGCTGATCATCCTCTGCACTTGGGAAATTGCCAAAAATATAATAAATAAAAGTAAACAACCAGGAAAACTTGTTTATCCCGACCAGCTTACTTTGGATTCCACATTGTTTGTTTTTTCTCTTCCAATGTAAAAATCTATCTGAAATATAGAAGGTCCAAAAATTCCCTTCAGTCTATCTAATGCTTCTTTAAAGTTGATTTGGTAGACTCATCAATTTTTGGTGGTCGCCACCTTGAAAGAAAAAGCGGCCATCTTTGAAAACAAGCCTGGCATCCATTTTTGTTTTGGCCTAAGTCCAAAGTTCCAACCTACTTCCCCTTACCTTGAGCACTAGTTGCACAGCTTGGGCCAACATCCAGAAGGAGTAAGACAACTGAAAGTAATGGAGGAGTAAGGCTACAGCGCGGCAGGCATCCTGGGGGATGTAAGAAATTAAGGAAATGTAAGATGTAAGCCTTTGTACACATCACTTAGTGTCGAGTCGAGCCGAGTCAAAATGATTTTCGTCAACGATTTTCTGCCAAACGGCGCATTTTCAATGAATGGTCCTGTACATTATTTTATTCTACTTTTGAAATTTGAATGATCTTTCCAACCCGATGATAGCAATTTTAGGACTGTGTTTTGTAGCCCAAGCGTGTTTCTTTAAAATTGTATACATGTATAGTAATGTTTGCTCAGCACCCATATTCGTGCAATGCGTATACAAATGAAGTGTTTTAACGGTAAATCTCTCTTCAGCCCTTGGAAGAAAGTATAGTATCTAGGCCTATCAATTTATGTTTTCATAAATTTCTTACCATGTTATCTATTGCGTAGAGTCCGGCAAGGAGGGTCACATGACCGATAAAAAGGGTTGCTAGGAAACACAGCACAATTGAGGCACGATCTGAATCAAATTTTCTGGAGCAAGGGTGGAAAAATTAGTTTTGTTTTGAGATGTTAACATCCTATCAATTTTTTCCTGGAAAACACATCGCCACTGATGTCTTTCTTCAACCAAACACGGACTAGTCTAGTCTCAGACTCCTTAGTTTTTCTTTACCCAACACAAATAACAAAGTGAATATACATTGATTATAAGTTGAGGTTAAGATTTTTTTCTCTATTATTTAATGGTCAATTTGCAATAGTTTAACATGTAAAATTTGAAATACACGGCCACTGTCACAGAACTACATTCACTTTACGAGCTCAGCCATGTCAGAAAAAAAATAGTTACTAACATCTATGCTACACTATGCTGGGGGTTCTATACGGTGTACTTGAAATTATTCTCGCCAAATGTCCATTGATTTTCTTAACAAAAACTGTAAAAATGCTGAAATTCCTTACCTATTTGCATAAAGTAGAAGGCAAAAGGTCGTTGCTATGAGAACCAGGTAAACAACAATCAAAACAACAAGGCCCTCGGGCAGCTTTCCTCTCGTCGTGTGCTGTCGGAACAAAAAGAGGAAAAGAAAAAAGTAGGAAGTTGATTTTAGTTAAGCGCGCACAAATTTAAAACAATATTTATTTTGCCAAGGTGCAGAGAGTACATCCTCATCGTAAGTGTGACGTCAAACTATAGTTATTGCTTTTTTGACCTCTTTCCTTTTGTACCTGCCCCTTATCTGTGCCATCGTGTTAATTGTCATCAAAAAGCTTTTGTGGCCTTTGTGACATTTCGTCAACTGTTGTGAACCCAAAACTATTTATCATGCAATTTAAGATGTTTTGTATCAACTAATCTACTGTTTCTAGTAAAAAATAATATGAATTCTAATCCATGACCTATTTGTCTGTGACTCTACGTTCAATATTTGGCTCTTTTTTTTTCTTTGAAAGTTCAAATTTGTGTATTCGGCTTCCGTCTGCTACTGGAGGTATAGTTAACCCCAAACCCTTGGTTTCGGAAATGGCAAATGACTAAAGTGACTGAATAATTTTGAAGTCTTGTACTTAAAAAGACATCTTTGCTGTCTTATAATTAAAGTACAGGCCTACATGGCTTAACCGAATCGTGTGGAATTCATATAGGCCTAATGAACTTTAATTACCGCGATGGCTTAACCGAATCATGTGGAATTATACCAGGGACCCGGGAGTAAACGAATGCACGCAGATCAAATTATAAAGCAAAGCTGACGTTAAACAATGGAGCCTTTCTTTAAATGCCATGCAGTTATATCTGAACATGGAATTAGATGTTGTTCTCAGTAGGCTGTGTACTGCATGCATAATATAGGTCCATTAAGTTTGGAGATTTTCGTTTAGTACTCCTGTTGCTGATTCTCAAAAAAAGAACTTAAATCGAGTTTGCTGCATTAATAATATAATATAATATAATAACAACTTTATTTAAAGATGGTAGCCATGTCACCACGAAGGTGATTTTCAATGGGCCATCATACATAAAATCAAAATATACAAAACATTAAAACAGAAGTACATTTAGCAACAAATTACAATAAAAAGCTAAGGCAATATTTGAAACAAATATTAAAAGTACGAGAAAGAGATATTTCATGGATACCTTTAACACTCGAGGAAACCCAAACAGGGACGAACATACAAACTGTCCAACAACCCAACCACCAATCAACCAACCGACCGCCCAACCGACTGACCAAACGACTGACAAATAACCCAACAGCTCAACCATCCACCCGACCCACCCACTGACCAACCAACAAATCGCCAAACAAACTGACATACATCCGAAATGTACAAGTAAAAATTTAAAAGGCAGGAATTGCAAGTTCAGAACACACGTACTAAATGTTATGTTCTAGGGAAAATGTATCACAATCATACAGGTTTTGTTTGAGGTCATGTATTAACTTTTGTTTAAAAGTAGCAACATTTGTAACAGCTCTCAAGTTTTCATTTAGATTATTCCAAATTGTAGCCCCTCTATACTTAAAAGATCTCTGCCCAGTGGCTAACGTACATCTAGGAAGATAAAAAGCATGGGCATGACTACTTCTGGTGTTATAATTATGTACCATATTCACATATGTAAACATATCCTTTAAGTAGGATGGGGCATTGCCATGAACAACGTTAAACATTTGCAGCGTCTCAAAATAATTGATTCTGGTATTAATTGGCAGCCAGCCAAGCTCCTTAAAAAGTTGGACTGTACAGCTATGCTTAACATCCTTAACATCCAAAATAGTTCTGGCAAATCGTTTCATAATTACATGTATTTTGATTAGTAATTCTTTTCTACAGTTTCCCCAGACAATACAGCCATAATCAATAAGTGGTTGCACTAACCCTGTATAAAAATCCTTTCTAGCTTTCAAAGGGAGGAGGTATTTTATTTTATTTAATATATGAAGTCGTCCTCTAAGCTTAGAACATACATTTTCGACATGAGTATCCCATGAAAGGTAATTATCAAAGTGAACACCGAGCAACTTATGTAATTTCACAGGGGTGATTTGAGAATTGGATCTTCCGACTGAAAATTGATTAATGGCAGCCATAACCTTTTTACGAGAACCAATTAACATACACTCAGTTTTGTTTATATTGAGAACCATCCGATTATCAGCAATCCATCCTGAAATGGGACACATCTGGCTAGACAAGTTGTCATTAATTGTTTTTATGTCTCTATCACTTGTGTACAAAGTCGAGTCATCAGCATACATTTCTATTTCAGTACCCTCCATCTCTAATATGATATCATTCATGTACAGAATAAACATCAGAGGACCTAGAATCGAACCTTGTGGTACCCCAAGTGTAACAGGCAACTGTTTAGATAGATGGCCATCATATGATACACACTGCGTTCGGTTATCAAGATAAGATTTAAACCAGGTCACAGTATTTTCTTCACACCCATACATTTCTATTTTGCGAAGAAGAAGATCATGGTCTACTAAATCAAATGCTTTACGTAGATCTATAAGCACTAATCCGCAGAGTTTACCTTGGTCCATGTTTTCATAAAAATAGTTAGTGAGTTTCGTCAAAACAGTTTGGCAGGAATGACTTTTCCTAAAACCCGATTGTTGATCCAAGAGGAATTTGTGTTTCACAAGATACGAATAATAGTGATCATATACATGACGTTCCAATATCTTAGACAACACTGGGAGAACAGAAATTGGGCGATAATTCCCCATGTCATTTGTGTCTCCACTTTTAAAAATAGGCACTACTCTTGCTTTTTTCCAAATGTCAGGAACAATTCCAGTAGTGAGACTCAAATTACATATGCCGGCAATGTGAGGAGCAACTATATCTGCACTTAATTTCAAAAGCCTGACACTAATGCCATCTAAACCAGTGGATTTGGAATTTAGCATTTTACGAAGTTGATCAGAGACAAATTTGTCGCTCATTAATGGCACACTAAAATCTGAAAACTCACTCTTCTGTTTCCTATCATTGACAAAATCATGCAATTTTAAAAAATCTGGATTATTATTATCACAATCAGGTCGATATTTCTCACCAACACTGCTGAAGTGATCATTAAAATCATTGGCAATATTTTTGGCATTAAGGCTGCCAGATGAGTCAGCAGTTGTTTTGTTTAATTTTGGGCAAACAGATGTAATTGTGTTCATGGCTGACTTGACTGTATTCCACATCGCCTTTGAGTTGTTCAAGTTATCATGAAAAGTTTGTGTGTAGAATTCCCGTTTCGCAGCTCTGATTAAGTAGTTCACTCTATTTCTTGCTTTCCTGTAGGCAAATAACAAAGCCTCATTGTTGGTTCTGCTGAGGCATTGTAAAAGTTTATCCCTTGTACGCATTGCTGACTGGATGAGGTCGCTCCACCATGGTGGCTGTTGAAGAAGTTTGACTCGTTTTGACACAAAAGGAGCATACTTATCAACAACACTGGCATTCCTCTGCAATATCACAGGTTTCTGGATTTTATCCTCTTTATTGACTCATAAGGTGATATTTTCAAAACATTACCCTGTCCAGAAAGTGTCAAATCGGTCTATTTTAGAGGATTTTCAACCGTGTTGTATAAGTACTGTGCAAAATTGCCACAGAGCACGATATTATTTTTAAATAAATTGAAAGCCCCACTATATCACAATTTGTTTTTTATTAGGTTTTCCCGGCCAATTTCACCGATCTCTCCTGGGAAGAAGTGATTTTCTGCCAGTCTGAGAGCCAATCATTTCAGTATTTATATGAACTCAATGTAGATTACAAAATGAAATGCCAAGAGTGTGTTTTTCTGCAGTTTTCCAAATGCGCAGTTTTTCTTACACAGGCCACTGTTCGTTTTCTGCCTGGGTTACTTCTTTCAACCTCGCAAAATCTTGACAATCATTTCTGCCATTTGATCAGCACGAAATGAGCGCAAAGTTGCACTATAGCTAGGCCCTAACCGAGTCCAAACAGGAACAATTTGTCAATGAAAAGTCTATTTTGGAATTTTAACATGTTTACGTTAAAAAAAAAAACCTGTTCAATCATATCCCAAAGTTTAAAACTGAATCAATCCTGAAATATTTTAGGGGTGATTTCTCTTGTGAACTCGGGTTAATGTTTGAACAGGTTAGAAACTTTGACCTTCGTTTTTTCTGAAAAAAAGGGGTTGGGAATCTAACAACTTCAAAAGGTCACAGCGGGTCCATGCAGGAACGAGCTACGGCAACACACAGTGCATCTAACCTATTACATATACATTCAGGAAATTTCACAATCTCAGTGTTCAACTTTAGCCACTTTCCCTGTTTCGTGGTCCCAGCTCCCTAGTATGGAGTACTGAAGTCTGACGTCAGTTGGCGCAACTGGCTCCAAACAAACTGAGATTTTAACTGTTCCTTTGTTAACACCTTGGGCACGGTATTTTACGGGAGACGTCGGGGTGTTGCAGCGGTTCTGGTAGCCAAATCGAACCGTTACAATGTGTTTGTGCAGTCAAGCATGACATAAACAATAATCCAACAATAGATTGAAACTGCACAAACAGCGGCCAATGGCGTCATCCGGCCTGGTGGTACTTTTTTTGACGCCATATAGCGTCATCCGTACGCAAGGGGTTTTAACAGCCAGTCATGCAAACACATCGACACAAAATAACAAAAGTATTCTGGTTCCAAACATTGCATTGACGTCATCACTTCGGTACTCTATAGCGCCAATATGGGTTGAGTAATCATGCGTGAAGATGCATCCGACGACACGGGAATTAGACAGCTAAAAACCCAGCCCCGGAGGAGACGGGTTGGTGTGAAGGAACATAATTTATGCATTGGTTGTTCAAGAGAATAGGACTACCGGTACCCCGGGAAATCGATGTTTAACGAGGTCCGAGTGCCGATTGGGGGGGGGGGGGGGGGGCGGCTTGGATTTATAGTGAAGATGGACCCATTATATCGAGCTGAGTAAGAAAATGAGCTAATGTACCATCTATGAAGGGTACCAGCCAAATATATACAAAAAACAAAAACAAAAACACTGCGGGGAAAAATTTTATTTGTTAAATTTCATCTGTTAAATTTCATCTGTTAAATTTCATCTGTTAAATTTCATCTGTTAAATTTCATCTGTTAAATTTCATCTGTTAAATTTCATCTGTTAAATTTCATCTGTTAAATTTCATGTGCTAAATTTCATTTGCTAAATTTCATTTGCTAAATTTCATTTGCTAAATTTCATTTGCTAAATTTTTAATAGATCACATTTCTGTCTCCACGTTTCTGATCAGTGAATTGTTTGATTTTTTGTGGGGAGGGGGGGACACATTGCGTGAACAAAATGAAAAGTTCCCATTTGGATAATACCAGTTTCCTCGTTGACATTTTCAAAAAAATCGAGTTGTGTTTATCCTAAAGTGGGCTACTGCGCATGCGCTGTACATTCGTATTTATAATTCCGATTGGCTTATCTCGAACGTAGCCTATGGAATACTCATGCAACGCGTATGATACTCATAATAATAATAATAATAATACAAGCATTTGTAAAGCGCCATCTATCTATGTAGACATATTCCGAGGCGCTTGAAGAAAAGAAACTGTCCAGAACTCTACAAATAATTAAATATACATGTACATGTATGTATACTTGAAACAAAACCAGCAATCTAATTATAAGTTGAGTTAAACAGGAATGTTTTAAGAAGGCATTTGAAGGTATGTAAAGATTGACAGCTACGAATTTCCTGAGGCAAAGAGTTCCATAGAGTGGGCGCCGTAACTGAGAAGGCATAGTCCCCATACAATGTTCTAGTTCTTGGTGTCACAAGAAGATGTTTGTCAGATGACCTTAGGTGGCGATTAGGGGAATACTGGGTGAAGAGATCCTGCAGATATGTTGGTGCGCTGTCATTGAGGGCTTTCCAGGTAAGTAGGATTATTTTGAAGGCAACCCTCTGTTTGACTGGAAGCCAGTGAAGATTTCTCAGGACTGGAGTAATGTGGTCAAATTTCCGTGTTCGGGATAAGACACGAGCCGCAGTGTTTTGAACATGTTGAAGTTTGCACATGAGAGTGTTGGTGATTCCAAACAGAAGTGAGTTGCCATTATCCAACCTTGATGTCACGAGAGCATGGATAAGGATGGCAGCCGACTCATCAGTCAGGATTCGGCGGATGCTGTTGATGTTTCTAATATGGTAGTATGACGTTTGGCAAACTTTCTTGACATGCGATTCCATTGACATCGTGCTGTCAAACATGATGCCAAGATTACGTGCAGTCGTAGAACGTTGAATATTAGAAGTCCCAAATTGCATCTGGTTGCATCTGATTTTATCCTGGCTACGTTTGGAAGTGATAATTAGAAATTCGGTCTTGTCGTCGTTAAATTTTAATTTATTCCTGGTCATCCATTGCTTAAGATCACAAACACATTGTTCAATACGCTGTCTCACGGAATGTTCGTCGTCTTGGTTTCCTAGATGAAACGATCCATATATCTGTGTGTCGTCTGCATAGCAATGAACTTGAAGTTGATGCCTCCGTACAATAGCGGCAATAGGCTCGGAGTATATTGTGAAGAATAAGGGACCTAATACTGATCCTTGAGGGACGCCAGAAGAAAGTGAGATGGGAGATGATAAAGATCCATTGATGTTCACAGTCTGTGTTCGATGACATATATATGATCTAATCCATTGCAGGGCTGGACCAGTAACACCGATGGACTGAAGGCGGTGGAATAAAACATCATAGTCTATAGTGTCGAATGCTGCAGAGAGATCAAGGAGAACAAGGAACACACCACGCTTATCGTCAACTGCCCGGAGAATATCGTTCTTAACTCTTAGAAGAGCAGTCTCTGTTCCATGATGTTTTCTATACGCAGATTGCAATGGTTCATGTAGATTGTGTTCAGTCAGATGATCAGTAATTTGGGAATAAACAACCTTCTCTATTACTTTGGATATGAATGAAAGGTTGGATACGGGACGAAAGTTCTTGAGGTTTTCAGGATCGAGGGTGGGTTTCTTCAGCAGAGGAGTCACCAGGGCATTTCTAAATTGCTGTGGGAATTTAGAAGATTGAAGAGACAGGTTGACAATTTTGGAGATAACTGGAGTCAAAATATTCAGATTGTTCTTTAGGAGCCAGGTAGGAATTGGATCCAAATCGCACGTCTTTGATGGTGATGATTTGATGATTTTCCTGATTTCCTCATCCAGAGCTGGTGTGAATTCTTCCAATGGTGTAATATCAGAGTGAGATGACTCGGTGGTATACGGCTGCATACAATCTAGATCGCGGTCAAGATTATTACGAATGTTCCGAATCTTTGTTATGAAATAATCACTAAAAGTTGTCGCCAATTCCTGTTTATTGTCGTGTGTGGGTAGTTTAGTTTTTCCTTTGTTGTGGAGTAGAGATTCAACAATTTTGTAGAGCTCTCTCTGGTTCCCACAGCTGGCTAGTTTTTCTTTGAAGTATGATGATTTGGCACTGTTGATCATATTAACAACACAGAGTCGTTGCGCTTTAAATTGGTTTCTATCAGATTCTGATTTGGTTTTCCTCCAGCGTCTCTCCAATTTCTTGCGGTGTCTCTTGGCATCGGCAATCTCCGGGGAATACCATGGATTGGCTGGTCTAATGGTAATACAGCGAGTTTTCAGTGGAGCATGCTTTTCCAGAATAGACTTCAGTGTGGAGTTGTACTGATCTATGAGTGTTTGGAGGTCATTGGACGGGTTGGTAAACAATTCTGACTGGCTAATATCGTTGGAAAAACTGTCATGGTCTAGAGATCCATATTTCCGATAGGAAATATGCTTCTTAGTTGGTTGAGGTTTAGTCAGATTCAGTGCACAATGCAAAGCAGCATGATCTGTCAGAAAACATGCAACATCCACTGAATCAATTAGGTTGTCCGTGGGTCGTGCAAAGACAAGGTCCAATATATGGCCACTCACATGTGTAGGAGCACATACAAACTGTTTCAGGTTAGTGTTTTGAATTATATCATTGAGGTGGCGAGCAGCAGAATCATCTGTATCCCAGTGGAAATTAAAATCCCCAACAATCAGCAACTTGCTTGGGGATGCCGAGAGTACACTGACATATTCGGAGAAATCGTCAAGGAACATTGTAGGGGTTATACGATTCTTTGAGCTGTATGGTGGCCTATAGATGATTACCAGCTTCACGGATGAGAAAGTTCCTTTGACAGTTACATCACAACATAGACTTTCAAAATTACCACTACTGTGTGATGTTATTGGGCCGTGTTTGATATTAGTCTTATATATGAGAGCAATACCCCCACCAGTTCCATTTGGACGAGGTACATGACACATGTCATATCCAGGAATGCATAATTCACCTATTATTTTATCATGTTTATCAGTAGCTGATAACCAAGTTTCAGTCAGTGCAATCAAATCAAAATCATGTTCAATAAAGTAGTCAGTCAGTAGGTTGGTTTTATTGCACACAGACTGGGCATTTAGGACACACAGTTTGGAGAGCATGGGTTGTTTCAGACTACTGTCTGTTGATGTTGGCGGTGTTGATATATGCAGGTCATTGTCCGAGGATACAGTTGGTATTGCATGTACCACTTGTGTTGGGGGGTCAGATCGGTTTCCTCGACGTGACGGTCGCTTTGTGTTTATTCGTAGGTCTTTCAAGGTGGACCATGTAGCTGGAGAAACGGGTATTGTTTTACATCTTAAACCGATACTCAGGAGATGCTCACGCTCATACCTATGAGTAGGTTTGTTGATGACTGCAGCTGTAGTTATTTCACAAACAGGACCAGGGTTGGGGTTTATATCCCCACAGATTAACAGGGCAATGTTGAAATTTGAAGAAGAATTCTGGTAGTATGGAATAGGTGTTTTCAGGTAACACTTGACAGTCAATCTCTTCCATGTTGGGCCATATATGCTGGAGAGTATGCATATCTGGCAGACCGTTCACTTGCTAATCCCTGCACATCACACACCAGAACAAGGGCAAACAGGAAACTCCAAGTTAACACCTCCATTGTATAAGGCAGTGGGCAGGAGACAAACAGCAGCTCCTCTTATTGTTCAAGCATGGTCAGGCTTGTGGCTTGGCTGATGAGTCATTGATCCGTGGTTTGCATGGCTGAAAAGCCCATCAATGAATATTACCTTCCAGTGAGCAAAAATTGAAGATTTCCAACATCAATATTTCAACTAGAAGAGTAGATGACAACATGTAGATAGCACCAGAAGATTCCTTGGTGTTAGCTCTTCAGGGTGATATAAAATATGCAACAAACTAATGTGAATAGCAGGATATAATACATGAAATATACAGAGCGAAAAAAGTGTGCAGCTTGCGCGCACAACTACAACTTATTTTATCAGTCTATCTCGAACGCAGCTTGTAAAATATTGTCCAACCACGTCACTGCTAAGAACTCGACGCGCGGACCGTGCAAAATGACAAGCAAATATATACCCACTTATCTCCGTGTATAAAAATCTGGATAGCTCACTGGCCGTTGCGCGCTGTACTAATATAGTAACTGTCGCCAGCATACAGCCGCCATATTACCACTCATGGAACATCTATAAATCATTGTTGCCTCGCCTAGCGTCTGCTTACGTCATGCTTGTGCTAGTTTTACGTACGTTCGCGCATCGCCTGGAGTGGAAAGATGGTGGACGGTGCCGTCAACTAATTGAACAGCCAGTGATCTATCCGGATTTGTATACATAGAGATCAGTGTAATTACCGGTCAAAATTTTTGGTCTGGCAAAATTTTCCACTGCCCTGCAATAACCTTTCCCCCTCCCGAATGGGACCTTTCAGGTCAATAAAAAGTTATATTTGTGTGGTAAATATGCTATACGAATGAAGTTAATACATGAGAATGTTTTCAACTAACCTTGCCGATGACCGCGAATGTTGTTAGATGTTTACAGCGGCACGTTACTGTATTATCCTCGTTGAAGACTGGCTTATCACAACCCAATAGGTCTTCTTTCCAGACGCTAGTGAAAAAGCACGAAATATAACAGAAGAAATCTGGAAAGTTTTCAACTAATACCCCCTTTACACAGGATGGCGACCTTTGGGCCTCCCTTGTGCGACCATAAAACTGGCCAGGTCGCCGTTGGAGGCTCAAAGGAGGCCGAATGGTTGCCTAGGTCGTTCAAAGGTGGTACACAGGATGTTCAGACATCGCCATGGAAGCCATGGTCGCCGTAAATTTTTGAACATGTTCAAAACAGTCGCACAAAGGTCGCCGAGGAGGTTGGTTGCTCAAAGGTGGCTCAAATGAGGCAGAAGGGAGGCACAAGCATTGCCGTGGTTGCAGAATGGATGCACAATGGTCGGCCAATGGTCGCCACGTAATAGATGCGTTCTGTTGCAAATTTTACCGTCAATCTGGGCGATGCCTCTGCCTGAAAATGCCCGAAAATTGCAGTTTTGGTGGTTTAAGGGAGGCACAAGGATTGCTGAAGCAGTTACATAGAAACATAATTTTCTGGGTTTAGGCGACCATTGAGCGTCCTGGCCATTTCATAGGTGGTACAAAGGTCGCAGCCCTGTGTAAAGGGGGCTTAAGCAAAAGCTAAGTGTGATTTACAGAACAAACTTTTAAATGGTTTTAAAAAAAATCTTAATAGCGAGTTGTTCGTTTTTAACTGCGAATTTTTTTGTTTTGCCCTATTTAAGATGAAAGAGGACTACGTGGCATCTACTAATTAATAATAATTTAAAATCTTTGCAGAAATATAGCTTCAAAATTGGCCCCCAATTTTTTTTGCAAAACTGTGATTAACTTCAATTGAAAGTGATTCTGAGACACGGCAGTTAAAATGATCATGTTATGGAATAATTAGTTGCCCTTCCTAAATATTTTGACATTAAAAAAAACAGGCATACAAATGACATTACGGCACCGAACTGTCTGTTATACCTATTTCGATCCTTGTAATCCATATATGAACAGGTTGAATTCGGTAGCACTTCGTTGTTTTTCATCTGAATAGTAACATCTTCGTTGAATAACCTGGGTGGGATTCTTGGGAATATACTGCAGGAGACCAGGATAGAACTGATGTTCTTAACATCAATGAGGATTCTATGATGATTAAAACAAATAGGAAAAGGACCAAGGTGTTAAAAGTGTATTTTCAGACGTATCCTCATTGAGTGTTTCCCACACTGCACCTGCTGTACCCAAGTTGTAAAGTTTGGGCTTGATCGCTGACTTGTGTACGGCATTGTGGGTTTATGGCTTCTGGCTAGCCCCTCTGAACAAAGATACTGACACATTGAGAAGCAGTCAATATAGCTGGTTGACTTGAACCTGCGAACTCCAGAAAATCGTACCGGCGTACGATTTTCTGGAGTTCGCAGGTTCAAGTCAAGCTCTTGTCACGTTTCTTTGTCAAACGAATATACACAAATAATTACAATGAATATAGCATCTTTTTAACCCTAACGTCTTCAGCATTCACTTGGGGTACAGTACACTGTACTACAAAATACTACTCAATTCTCATAGGCCATGTGTAGTAATAGTACTGCATACTACAGTTTACTCAAGTAGTATTTTGTAGTATTCGGTGAAGTTTAGGGTTAAAGTACTGTTTCCAAGGAATATTTGGCCATCGCTTGTTTTTCTAAGGGCATTTTCTAGACACCTTCATTTCTTGTGGAACACATAACTCCTATACGTAGGCCTATACTATTCTAAAACTCGTATATTAGACGTAGCGGTAAATGTCTTAGAAGTAAATGTCTTTTGTTACCGCTAGGACAGATGTGGGCAGACCTTTTATGCTTACATTGTTACAGAATTTGAATGACAAACAAAAAACCTCGAAAATGGTCGGTATGTATTTAGGTATATCAACTGAAAAGGAATAAATTGTGCCCTAGTAAGGAATGCAATTCGTTGGTATTAATGCTTGCTGGAATTTGTTCAAGTTGCATGTCCTCAATTTGGATTTTATTATATTTTGATTTAGTTTTTTGCACCGCTTCCGAGTGGTGAATTGACCGTGCTTCATAAATTTAATCGATTATTTGCATTAGTGTTTATTCAGAGCTGGGTAGAGTTGGGGTAATTGGGGAAAAATATCTTTTTCATGGTCACAAGGCCGACGATCCTAGGATGTACTCAAAACTACATCCGGAGAACCATACTGTTTTAAAGGAATACATCTTACCATATTACCATTTTTTTATTGAAATCAACCAACACAAGGCTAAAAGCCACTCTAGGTAAAAGATTACCATCAGTGTTGGTAGGGGTGGCCACATTTTGAATTGCCAACCTTTCAACATTTTAGGTTGCCAGCCCTATCACCCTTACGGTCTTCCTGGGCCCAGATCTAAATACAGGATAAATCTTCAATAGATACCAAAGGAATTATCCCAATTTTCAGAGCTACAGACCCAGGCGGGGTAACTTCCACTGTCAGTGAGACCAACTCGCCTTCCCCAAACAACTTGAGGTGCTCTGCCCTAGGTGCTGTTAAAATATAAACCTTGTGCAGCAGACATTTGAATGATTATATTTTGATTACGTTACGATGACTAAAATCACTTACCTGGAATTTTCTGTTTGAGAAGGAAACAGGCTGCAAATTTTAAACGCAAAGACGAGGGTTGCAACGCTCGTATTTCTGGCGGAACCTGGTTTGAAGTAAAATAATAAAAAGAGTGAAAGTGAAAGCTATGTATTATTTTGCCCAAGTTTTGGCTGACAGAAATACTGGAATGGATCATTGGAGGGTGATGACATTTTTGCAGAAGCTCAGCCGACAGTTACGGTAGAAAGTTTCCACTCACTTTGAAGGTGTTTCTTCGATTTCTTTTTATGGAAGTATCCTAATGCAAGGCTTAAAGCCACTCTAGGTAAAGGGCTACAACGGAGGTGGTGCCGTTGGCCACCTTTTAGGTTGCCAGCCCTACCACCCTTACAGTTTTCCTGCAGATCTAAATAGAGGATAAATCTTCAATAGATAACAAAGAATTTATCCCAATTTTCAGACCTATAGCCCAGGTGGGGTAACGACTGTTGGTGAGATCAACTCACCGCCCCTTCTTGCTGTAAACTATCAGTATATTACTAAAAAAAAATCAGAAGTCCATCCTCGTATGTAATCATTTGGATTCGATTCCCAGCTTGGCGATTAGTTGGGGGATTTGGTTGCAAGACTGCAGTGTATGTAAACTTTCGGCCCAACAATTTGTTTTGTTTCCCAGCAACTGGCCGGTTGTCGTCTATACGTGCATTCTTGCTCGTACTCAATCCATTGTTTTCCCATTGTTTGCGCCGCGCTTGGATGCACAAGCCTGTATTAACATATACCAGCGCCCGATTAATAGGGGTTTTAATATGCTGGAATCTTTACTAGTCGAAATTAACATTGGCTTTTGACAGCACAAACATTAATCCTGTGTCTTGGGCTAAAGTGCGAGCACTTTGCCAAGTGAGCTATCTACAGTCCCTTTATATACTAGGAGTCATCTCAACAACATTTGCAGCAAAACAGAAATGCATTTTTCAACCTTACCTTGGTTGGTTAGAGCAGACTTAGGGATAGTGACTTTAGTCGAGTAGTCTTCGAATTCTTGAGTTAAGTCTGTGTCACTGCGAACCACTTCGTAAGTTGACTCTATACACAAAACACAGAACGCGTTAATTTTTAAAGCCATGGCAGAATACATTATTTTGCTTTTGCTGTAATTTTCAGAAATGAATGGATTTTGGAGTTAGTATTTTATTGCAGATATACAACACTGACCTGTTTAAAGTTTTGTGTGCATAGATGCTGGAAAAACAAGGAGGAAAAATGATGTTCTTGCAGTCTGGTTCCCTGACCCTACTTCAGACAAAACAAAGCAGTTGATGCATGCATGGACGTCAGGGAATTATTTATTTTGTTGTTAAACTTTTACCTGTACTATAAAATGTGGTGAAATTCATTCATTCACACTGCAAAAACAGTGTTTAGCAATTAAACACTTTTCTAAAAAATGTCTTGCTATCAGTTTGTAAACACGTTTATATACTAAAAATGTTTAGTGTATTGACGGATAGTGTTTAGCCTATGGACATTGATGTTTAGGAATTGGACACGTAATGTTTAGCTTCTAAACATGTTTACAAACTGATAGCAAGATTGTGTTTCATTGCTGAACCCAGTTTTTAGAGTGCATTCATTTTTCTAGCGCGTGAAATTAAAAATCATTTTCAGCGCATGTTTTTGATGGAAAGTGGACTCATTGCCAAATTTGTTTTTCTTTCTGCACGGTCTTTTCCCCGTCTGTCTTGCGAAAGCAACACACAAGATGTCCACTGTAGCGACATTTACGTAATCCAGAGTAGAGGGAAACAGCAGGGAAACGGTAATTTCAGCTTTATAAACCGTTAATCAAGGACAGTGTCGTCGTTTTCACAGTCAACACCCTTTGTATTAGGCTGCTGACAATTCAATTTGATTATAATCTTAGATAAGGATGAACGGAGAATCTCTTGAAAAGATTTCTTAAACTGTCATCATTTATTTGTTTCACAAGCATGTTATACTGACAAACACGTTAATTGAATTGTCGATTTTCATCAGTGAATCTCCATTGGAACGTTAGGTATGATTCAGCCGTCTTGGAGCAATGTTGCGGGTAATTGATTTTCAGCAAGGATTTTCTTATTACTGAAAACCTATTACTGAAAGCCGCATCGTCCTCCCATATCTACGCGACTACGTCACTCACTATCATGCATTCGATCTGAACTTCATGCAGACAAAGGAAACGAGATACCACAATTTTTTACTGCGATTTTCAAATCGGGCAAGTCAATATTTTCAAAGGTGGCCGCCCTGTTTTTGTCAAGATGGCCTTCACCCACAGTGAAGCCCACCAGATCATTTTAAAATATCCCATACATCGACTAGAACAAATTTGTTTCCCTTCCTATTGCACTTTAAACGATTTTTTGTTTTGAAAAGACGCAAACAAGGGGGTTTTGAAAAGCAGGATATAGCGTGCACGCTTTTGGCTTTTTGCGCTGTTTCATTTCCCCCCTTTTTTTTGCTTTTTTTTTGTTTGGTTGCTTTTTTTTTTTTTTTGCTTTTGGCTTTTTTGGCTTTTGGCTTGTGGCTTGTGGCTTGTGGCTTGTGGCATTTGGCTGTTTGCTGTTTGGTCTTTGCTTTTTGCTGTTTAACATTTGGTCTTTGGCTTTTTTTTTCAGCCCTAGGCTGAAGGACATACATCACGTACCTGAAATAACAATGACTGCTAATTTAATCAATCCCTCGGACGAATTAAACGAAATTGGAAGATATACTATCTTCCGGGATAATCAGTGCGTGATCTTAGACGACATTCGGTTAATTTTGTGATGGGATATTACACAAATTTGAGCAACTTCAGACGAAAACATGCTCTTTTTTAACGTCATCATCCCTTTTACCATAATCTTCCAAACACGGACACATTATACCACAGCCGTACATAGGATTTTCAGGGAGTGCGAAACCAGACCAAAGTGGGCTGTCATCAAAGCTCAAACTTAAATCAAAGATTGAGAAGTGATGAACTTGACTTACGAAAGTTCGTGGTGGTCATGATGGTCATAATGCTGCGTCCAGTGCTGTCCAGGTAAGCAGTGACCACTTCCCCAAAGTTTTCCAGCTCCCTCAGAAAAGTCAGGAACAATTCTGCGTCTCCGAACTGGACATTTCATTATAAAGAGAAGAAAACAACAACAATGATAACAATGCCTCTCTTATTGTTTACTTTTAATTAACACTTTTCACTTTATGGACTGTAATTGAACTGGGAATGCATTCTTTAGTACAAGTCCTTCGCCTTGTATTACTTTTTTATATAAATGTCTTGGTACCAAACACTGACTAGTCTAGCGACGGACTCTTTAGTCTGTCTTTACCCTATAGCAATATTATTAATAAACTGATCGGAAGTCGAGGTCAAATTTTCCATTATTACATTGGTCAACAATTTGCAATATTTAAAAATGTTGTAAACTGCAATAACTCCGTTCCTTTACAATACCACAGCTCAGCCCAGTCAAAAACAAAAGAATTGCATGAAATTTAAATTATTTCGAATAAAGATAAATGAAGAAATATGGTCTTTATTTAAAACCGGTGCTTAATAATATAAGCATTTAACATTATCACGCTCAAAAGTTTAGAAACATTATTTGTCTGTCAGACTGTCCCTGATAACTTTCCCTTTGATGCCATGCAGGTGTGTATAAGCGTCTGGTCTTAAGTACATTTGATATACACGAGAGCAATTTTGTGGACGGAAAGTGTGTTTCGTCAATTTCATTTTCAAGGGTACGAGTAAAACAGCAAGATTTTTTTCTGTCTTAATGCACTTCAATAAACAGTCTGCTCCTCGCCGGTAAAAAAAAACCTAATAGGTTCAGCTTCAGTTGAAAGCTTTTCTGTGTTCGTATTTGTGTTCTTTCCTTCAGCGAATTAATGGATTCTCTCCAGTCGTGCATACATTGCCGCAAACGTTGAATGACCGTTGGGAGTTTTTTGGTTAAAACGAGTTTCATGTTTGGATACTGTGTTTCAGTGGGAGGGATGGATGAAGCCGGCTACATCTTTGTTTACCTTCAAGGGAGATTTTACAGATACCAAAGTGGAAGAAATTGAGTTTTCCGTCGTGACCATATATATGTGCGTGTGAGGGACAGAACGAGCTAATAAAATGTAGAGGTGCATTGATGTGAATGTGAAATAAATAGAAATACATTTGGGTGTTGATAAGGCCTATAGGAATCGTTTAACTAAAATATCCAATCAGCAATGCTTTAAAGAAAATGGATTCCGAACGATCGTTTTCATATGAAAATCAATCAGAACGTGGAACCTTCTATACGACAATAATATAATAATAATAATAATAATAATAATAATAATAATAATAAACACTGGCAGATGTTTGATAATTTAACACAACGCATTGGGAACAATAATGAACATTTGCATGAACACAAAAATGATAAGGTTGCAATTACTCCCAATGACCTGGAATTTATAGTAACATGGCAATAGCGCTACCCTTCATGTATTTAGGTCATTCCAATCCCATCGCATGGTCTCTTTAGGCAATACAATGTATTTGCAAACATCAAAAAACAAAACTACTGAATTATGAGAAACTTTACATCACTCTAAGTTAATGGTCTCAAGCATGCTGTGAAATCATGGCACCTGGTGTGCTGTCATCTTAAGGAAATTTGAATGTTTGTATTCCAGCGATGGTCGGCCGAACATCTTTGGAAATACATGGACTGACTTTTTTTCAAATACTGCCCCACTGTACCAACTTAAATTGAGTTAATCCACGTTGTTTGGCTGTACATTACTCGTCCGTGAACGGGTGCAAGCCCGCTAGTCTAGTTCCCCGACCTGATAATTCCCTGACGTCTATGAATTGCCCCGTTTTGTCTGAAGTAGGGTCGGGGAACCAGACTACAAGAACAGCATTTTTCTCTTTGTTGTTCCAGCGACTTTAAACAGGTCAGTGTTACAGTATTTGCTATAAAATACTAACCCCGAATGCATTCATTTCTGAAAATTACAGCAAAAGCAAACGTTGTATGCTACCTTTAAGGAGCACACACATCGACGACCTAGCGGGTGTCACTAAAAGCCCATGGGGAGTAGATGGCCAATTTCCCGGCGGTCTGACGGCGCCGGCCGCGGTGCATAAACGATTATTTTGAATAATGCTTCAAGTTCGTCGTTCAGACAGATACAACACTTGACTGTATCGCCAACAATGTGTAACTTGAGATTCTTTTCAGTCTTCACCCCGTTTTTTTTACCCTTGAGAGTCCTTGTGAGTCCTTGTGCAATCTCTCTTCTGGCGAAGCGATGTTTGTCTCGTCTTGGTAACCATGCAGGTTTAATTTTGTTTGTATATAAGCGGAGTGATTACAAAAACATGGTTAGCGTCACGCCTGCTTCTCTTTTGCAGAAACGTTTTGTTTTTCATTTTTCTCTTTGCTCCCAAAAACAACGAACAGAATGAAATTCTTCCCAATTGATCTATTTTGTATGTTTAATTGTTTGGTAGATTTCATTGTCGGCGGTAGCAATCTTTAAAAGAAAAGATTTTTTGACAAGGTTTTTCTTCTATAATAGCAAAATATCCCCCTATTTTGAAAGTAAACCCCAGATATTTTAAAGCAGATATTTTATTGTATTTTATTTGAAAGCAAACGCCCTTTTCAAATAAAAGAAGAATTTTTAGCAGGGGCGGATCTAGAGGGGGGTTGTGGGCGTTGCAACCCCTCCCCCCCCCCCCCCCCCCCCTGGGCTGCTGAGCAAAGTTGTTTTTCAGCCCAATATGAGCAAATTCTTCTTTAAAAACAACAACATTATGCAGCTTCAAACGGTGCCCGAGATGCCTTAAATTGCAGGAGAAAGCCCCTGGATTTCGGATTCCGGACCCCATTCACCCACGTTTGGTGGGATGGTACAACCCCTCCCTAAATAAAAGGCTAAATCTCCGCCCCTGTTTAGATCATACCCATATTGTTGTATGACATTGTTATCATGTGTGAAAACAAGTTCAACTGGCATGATATTCCATGATCCCTTAAAAATCGGTTTCACGCGACATGTCGGTGTGGTTTTAATGATGTGATTTTTTATAGGACCAGGTGGTCCAATTTCCTGGAAACCGTAACTGTTAGCGAAAAATCACCGCTCACTATATAGCAGAAACGTTTGCGTTTAGCTTAAGCAATGGGTTAGCAATACATTTTGGCTTGTGTGCGCATGCCTTTGTGTGCGCATGCCTGTTTTCACACTACTAATAATTTGTGATTTGTTATTAACATCGATGCTTGATCATCACACAGGACCGAAGCACGTACGGCTAAAACCGCGGGCTCCCCCTGTCACACTGCCCCATACTTGGGCCGACTCGAATCCCCAGCGGAATTACCTCCGGGCCGTAACTGGATCTGGGAAACATATGCGTGGTCGATGGTGTCGATCTTTGACTATCGAGGGATTAAAGTAAACTCTTGATAATAATTGATGTGCTTACTAGGAAAACAAATCATCTAGCTTAATTGTGGCTCAAACACGTTCATTTTTCAAGGAACCATATAATAGGATTTGTTTGACTTGATTACATGTAGGACAACTTTCAAGGTTACTATGGATGCCCACAACTCCATTCTGACGAGGTATCCATTAACGTCAAATGGGCGATTGATGACGTCATCTGGATGTTTTTGTTGATGTTCGCCATGATATTTAACGACAACATGCTCGGTCTTGGGCTTTTCGAATTTCCAATCGTCAATAAACAATTCCGTATCTTTGACAGAAGTATTTCCCCACTAAATCGATGTGGTATTGTGCATTATGAGCTATTTTTAACCATGCTGGCTACCAAACCTGCGATTTATCAAGAGTCGTCGGGGAAACAGACTTGAAACGAATGCGCATGGGGCTTGCATGTTTGCTGCCACCAATCGTCTTAACAACTTTTAAATACTTTTCGTGGAATGAATTATAATCGCAGTCTGTGCGGGTGAAGCGTGTGTAATAAGATATTCATCGCCACCTCGCACGTCTGTGGGATTAACGCGCGCGTGCACTGCAAATTCAGTATAAAAAATAAGAAGTGTGAATTATGCAGATTGACACGTGTAAGTGTCACTAGAAAGATTGATCAGGGTAGGAGAGAAGGGTTTAAATTGGCTAGCATAATTTCCATGCATGGTAAAATTACCGTGAACGCTCATTGGAGCGTTGTTACGAACAGTGTGGTGTGTGCCTAATGCCCCGCCATAATCCAAGTGACACTTTGTATAGTCCCTATTTCTTGATGGGAATGAGGATTTAAAATGGTCAGTTCCAAGTCATCGAAGCAGTGACCTGGGGTGGGGAGGGTGGGGTTGTATATCTCAGCCGAGACCTTTGCACTGCAGTGTCCCCTTTTGAGGCAAGAGAAGCATGAAGGGAAAGTTTGATCAAGGAAAGGTGCCAGTGCTAGTCGAACTATTGTGTCACTGGTCCCCTCCTTACTCGTCGCAGTTTAGTACTACAAACGTTGCCATCGATAACCAGCGCGACCATTCCCTGTAGTCTGGTTCCAACGTTTGGGCAAAGCTTAACATTATTGTTAACCAAATATTGTAAAAAAAGATTCACCTACCCGATTTATGTTATCCCATAGCCCTCCTAAGCTTTCTGAGTCTAACAGATTGTCGGCAGTGCACAGGACATCCTGCAGAAACACAAACATTTTGAAAAAATAAGGTCATAATATATTTTTAACGAAAATTATACATGGATTGTTTAACGAAAATTATACATGTTACACTTATGAATATGGAAATTCTTATTAGCATGAAAACCAAACTGTTGATAATTATCCCCAAGAATTGTGAGGTGGAAATTCATAATATGGAAAAATGCCGTCCTACCATGGTGTAGGTATAGCCTCAACAAGAGCTAACATAGTTGCAGGCAGTGCTCATACTTTTGTGTGATTTAACATACATGAAATAAACCTGCGAAAGTTTAAGCTCAATCCATCTACCGAGCCACGATAAAATAGAAAAAAAAATCATTATATTTTCAACTGTTACTTTGTGTACGGTCATATGATCTGATTTCGATGATTGAAATCGAAATATGGCACAGTTTTCTAAAAAAATTACAGCATTTCAGACGGAAATATTTCTCAAGATGATTGATAATAATTGTTCCATCTTTATCAACCCTAAGCTTTCCGGTAATTATAAAAACTAAACAATACGATTTTTGATCATTACCAAAACTATATTATACTTTCAATGCTTCTTACAAAGACTGTACATACCTGTATGTATATATCCGCCACTTCTTGTGACAGCCCATCTATTTCCGTCTTGGCAAACAATGCAATCAGTATATCCATGGCAAGAACCAGCTGTCCCGAGTACTGGAGATCTGTCTTTGTTTGGCGAGCTAGGTCACCTGCAGCAGCTGTAACATCATCGGTCACAATAATGGTACTAACATTTACCTGCAGATCAGAATAATAAAAAAGGGAAAATATAGATACGATTTGAAGCTTTGCATGGTGGGTGCGGTATGAGAGAGACTTGGATTGCGGGTAACACCATGTGAAATAAATCTCTTCTAGGAAGAAGTGTGGTTCTGAAAAGAACCGGGGGGAGTGTGTAATTCGACGTTTCGGACAGTGTGCTCACACTCCTGAGGACGGACAGAGCACACTGTCCGAAACGTCGAGTTACACACTCACCCCGGTTCTTTTCAGAACCACACTTCTTCCTAGAAGAGATTTATTTCACATGGTGTTACCCGCAATCCCAGTCTCTCTCAAAAGGGCAAATATATTTTAAAGGTAATATACAAATTTGCGAACATCAAAAAACAAAACTACTTAATTATTATGAAATACCTCAATTACCTGACTGTAGGTAAATAATAGTCTCAAGTATCCTGTGAAATTATGGCATATGATGTGCTCTCATTTTCAAGAAAAGTGGAATTTTGTATTAATTTTCAGCGATGGTCGGCCGACCATCATTGGAAATAGTTCACAACCTGCCGTCTATAAATTGCTCTATTTCGTCTGAAGTAGGGTCAGGGAACCAGACTACAAAAACAGCATCTATGCACACAAAACCTTAAACGGGTCCGTGTTACAGTATTTGCTATAAAATACTAACCCCCAAATCTATATTTATTTCCGAAAATTACAGAAAAAGCAAATGTTGTAAACTACCTTTAATTTTATATTTTTCTTTTGTGACTCTCGGCTCTCGCTAGATTTCTTTATAACACCTCATCCACAGATTCTGTGTCTTGATTGGCCGAGATCGAGTCACATGGCATTTTCTATTTTTGCTATCTTCCTGTGCACGGCCAAAAGTACTATACCCGTAGCAACAAAAGTACTGTACCATTAGCAACCAAAGTACTATACACATGGCGCGGTATTTGTGTGCAGATGCATGCGGGTGTGCGCGTTGAGCGTTGCGCGTAACGCGTATTGTTCCATTTTAACTGTATTTTAACTGTTCAATTTAACTGTTCCATTTTAACTGTATTTAGATTTAAATAATGTTAACATTTTTAAATCAAGCAGAATCTGTGGGTGAGGTGTTATAAAACAAATATTTACTGCTTTTATCTCGTGGTGTGGTAAAACTAGCCTCCCTCGGTGATCCATTGAGCATTCTATTTTCCCTCGGCTTCGCCTCGGGAAAATAGAATGCTCAATGGATCACCGAGGGAGGCTAGTTTTACTACACCACTTGAAGCAGTAAGTATTTGTATAATATTTCTTTCAGTACTTTTGGGACATGTAAATTAGTTTAGCCTATAAAAAGATAACGCCAACAGCCCCAGAATGCAATGCAGTATATACCTTCACTGCGGACTTCCGGCCTGTTCCCATAAGACTAAGAAAAAAATGTTTATTTAACTTACGCGATTTCGACCTTTCGTCTGAGAATTTATTTTGTTTGGTCAGTTAAAACGTTGTGCACCGCAAAGCAAAGGAAATCGAATCCAATAACCAAACGAATCAAGAAAATAAGAAATGAAAATGTAAACCAATATGTAAATAACCACAAATTATAAAATTTAACAGCAAAATTAATTCGTCAAACAAACCACAATATTTATTTCAACAAAATTAAAAGATGAAGACAGAAATAGAACAAATGAAGCATTGATATCCTTGAATTTTCCTGTCCTTTTTTCATTAGACAATTGAAGGTCCATGCAATAAATTTCCACATTAACATTTCCCACACAGAAAAAAGCATGTCTTACAGCAATACGAGCATGATATAAATTTTGTTCTCATTTAAACTAAAAATACGGCGGCGGTTCTAATGTTTTTATAATATTTGCAGGTCAGTCATGCAAGAGGGCGCTATTTTTGTTTGCTAATAGAAGGAGCTCCTGCAATAGTAACACCTAAACAAATAAATACTTTTTTGAAGAAATACTGGTTAGAAGTCGATTTCAAGCGAGCTATTTCACAGCATAAAACCCTCTCTTAAAGGCCTACAACATCAAAAAACAAAACTACTGAATTATTACGAAATACCGTACTAGACTGTAAGTAAATAGCAGTCTTGCGCATCCTGTGAAATCATGGCACATGATGTGCTGTCGTTTTCAAGAAAAGTGGAAATTTATATCGTTTTCCAACGATTGTCGGCCGACAATCGTTGCAAATAGTCTAATTCCCCGACCTGATAATTACCTGACTCTATAAATTGCTCGCTCCGTTTTGTCTGAAGTAGGGTCAGAGAACCAGACTACTATAACAGATATTTTTTTTCTCTGTTTTCCCAGCATCTATGGCACACAAAACTTTGAACTGGTCAATGTTATATACAGTATTTGCTAGCACGCTATAAAATTCTAACCCCCAAATCCATTTATTTCTGAAAAATTACAGCAAAAGCAAATGTTGTATACTACCGTAAATATAGCAAATATTTTAAATATTGAACACAAGACTACGGATACTCCATTGTTTTGTTTCCGATGGCATTGTTTGACTCGCGAATAAAAAAAATTTGCAAACCAACATTTTGCAACTGCTCCCTGTAAATTTCCAGTAACTCAAACGATAACCTTGTCCTACACGTATTTATGGCATAACAGTCGTTTTGCACAGTCTATTTAAAGAGTGCCCTGGGCATCCCGTCTAATGAATGAGGCCATTATCGGCCGAAGTAATGGGAATTCAAGAGAGAATGCACTTTACAATTTCTAATTTTAATACTGTTTCGGCGGTCATCTATTCTAAAAAGCTTCCTTCCTCTCTGTGGAGAGCCATACGTAGTCGTAAAGTGTTTCGCGGAAATTAATTTGTGGATGATATTATTCTATCGTGGTAAACACTTCCAAAGTACAATACATGTCAAAGATAATACAAATGACGGTTACACATTATTAGTTATCCCACAAGCGCGAGTGGAACACGGAATAATGTAGTGCGTCTATGTCCCACATATCACGAGGCCGAAAACGAATTAATCTTCAAGAAAACTTGACGCAAAGAGAGAAACTATGCTATGCACACGCATGTGCAGTTAGGTGAATGTTCATGCCAGTCACGGGGACAAACTGAGCACGCGGGTGTACGGGATGGGTTCAGAGATTCCCTCACGGGCCGAAAATCCACAAAATAGCAACATTCTCTTAAAAATACCCCAGAATAAGGAGAAATTTAATCATCTACTTTCCAACTTTTCCGGCGCGGAGCATGCCGGTCTCCAGCGAATGCGTGCCAACGGCTCTCGTTCAACTCTTAATTCCCTTCCTCCCTTGAGCGAAAGCTAGATCCGTCACTGTCAACTGTAGACCTTATGCGTAGCCATCTTTGAATCTAATCTCATGGTTACAATTGGACAGGCATACGGGTGAACCCTTTGTGCTCACACAGTTACAGAATTTGAATCACAAAAATATACCTCGAAGATGGTCGATGTACGCATGTAGGGTCCATACTGGGGAAATGCATGTGTTGCAGCATGCAAGGTTTGCATGATTTTTTCAAACGACTTTTTAGTGATTCATGATGGAGAGGCTCTACACGAACAACATCTATATGGCTGCAATGTAGACTGATTCCCTTCTACATTCGAACTCGGAACGATAACGGAGGACCGGGAACCAGTCCAGATGCACTAGCCTTAATTGGGTTGCCATGGAGATATATGTCATGAGCAGCAACGCGAGACTGAGCTGATGCATGACGCCCACTATGTCAATGTCATAATGTCACTATAGTGAAGACTGTGAAATGTAAATGGGCCTTGCTATTATGATGTCGTGCGTTAAATTCAATACCCGCGCTGTCGGAATTTCATTGAGATATCACAAATCATTAAAACCCTCCTGTTCTCAGGGCCAAAATCGACCCAGCTGCTGTACAGATAAAACCTATCAAATGACAGATTGAAACACACACAAACTGTGAGAGTTGGTGTTAAGAGTTTTTGATGGGCTGTGATAGTTATAAGTATAGGAGGGCTAAATTAGTTAAGCACGTTTGGGCGTGCACAATCACTAGTAACACAACGTGTGTGTAGTTTCAATTCTTGGTCATTTGACTAATCAGATTGGTCAGTGATTTCAATGACTAACTGAAAAGGTCAGTTTACTTACTGGTTAGTCGTATGAGGACCATTAAAATGGGTCACAAGACCAATGTAGCCTAAACTAGTCATGTTTTGACTAACTAGAGTTGGTCATTGAACTTATTTGACTAATTTTAATTAGTCGTATGAGGCACCGTGCTGGACTAAAATAAATTAGTCAAATTGACTAATGTGTGTTGAAAGTGTAGAGGGCAGTAACAAGGAAACGGTTTCGTCTATTTAAAACTGCTGCAAAACATGTTATCAAAAAAAATGAAAATGGTCGAGTGCGGTTTGTCACGAACTCTGTTAATGTCTCAACAAAATTGGCTGCGATATTTGCGCGGGAAGTTTACTCTCTCGCAGCAATCTGCCTGGTATCTAGGCAACGCTGTCAGGCCGTACCACGAAATACGCCGGCCAGTCAGCAATAGGTATAGCCAAACCACGGTTAATGTATATTGCGGTAATGTTTCAACCTTCCAATGACATCGAGTGTATTAAAGTCCATCCCGTTCCATGTGTTAAACAACCCCTTGTACTTTTTCACATGGGCTTATGAAGACCCTCTGGAAAGCGTATAATATTGACGTTAACTGTTTCTTGAAGAAACAAATGTGTGCATCCCATGTTCCCCCAGAAATTTAACCCAGTTACGCCACCGGTCCAAACAGCAACGGATTTTAATGAAATATGATATTCAAATGTGGATATCCACGACAATTTTCTGTGTCAAAATGTATTCTAAATAACTAAAGCGTTTTGATATACATTGTACAGTTTCTATGTATTAATAAGGTCCACCGCAGTTTTCACCCCGCAGGGAAAACGCTGCTCTGCGCAAGATGGGCAAGTCCGATTTGTATAAATTTGATGTCAAAATGTGCCCAAGATATCATGCAAATAAAATGCATGCGACACTATCGCGAAAAATGGGCTGTTTCTGTCCCCTCCTCGCTTTGAATAAACCGTTCTTTAAGCAACGACGCTTGTAGTATGGGCCAATCACAACAGTCGCTTAGTAGCGCGCGCGGCCGTGGTTGACAGTGCGTCAAATGGGTGGTGCTTATAAATGGGTAGGTCTGTTGAACAAAAAGCCGAAGCTCATTTTCTTTGAGAGGGAAAACGTTCACTTGTGTCACTCTTTCTTTATATGGGGATTTTTCATTTTTTGTTGAATATCACTTCAAAACCCAAGTCAAAGGCGCTAAAAGATTGCACAATATGGGAGATAGTTATTGAAAAAACAAAAACATAATGGACATCTTTGTAATTTTAAGCAAAAATCAATGGATGCTAAATGTAACTACACGCTAAACTATGCATTACTCAGCTGATAGCAAAAACCCCTGCTTGTGTTGTTTGAGTAACAGTATAAAGTTTTTTTTTTAATGCAAATTCGCCCCCGAACAAGGGTAAAAATCTCTCATGGTATGTCATAGGGCTACAGAAAAATATACAGGCTTGGCGAGGCAGAATGTAGGAATTGAGATTCCTCTTGAAGCAGAAAAGATTGTATAGGATGGTGGGAAACATGCACCAGGCAAAGAATTACAGAGAGACACAGGACGAGGGAAGAGTTCTTAGCACAGCCTTTCGTTCTGCTAGGTATGCTGGAGGGTATTAAGGAGAGAAGAAGCGAAAAGCGAGTTAAACATTCACCGAAAAAACTCACAAAACACCCTGGGCAGTTGAACCAACTTTGTTTGACAAAGGAAGCACTTTAAATGTCAGCCGGAACAGCGCTAATGTCGCCATCTCTCATCTGTTGACAGCTCAAAGTGCGCGAACCCTGGCCGTATAGTGCGTTGGAACGCCAAGTTGACCAACCATCGCCGGCATAACTCACTCAAACATCCCCATTCCCGCCTTATTAATACAATGTTGATGTGTGAATGGACGAAAAAGAAAATCTCTATAAATTTCGCTAATAATCTAAAGAAACTCTCAGCAAGAAAGCCTGAGTGGAGTTTTCCTTGATGACTTACCTTGTCATATAACCCCTCGAGAGATTGCATAGAGCAACCCGTGTAGTTCACTACTCCCCACATGCTATCGCTGCCGCATGGTCGAATTGCTTGTCCTGTAGAAAATAGAATATGACCAGAAGTATGTAACAAAAGTTCAAATTATTTCTTCTGTCTTACGACATATTTTGTGGTGACGGAATTAACGATTTTCCCCACAGTGTTAGATGTAGTTACTGTGTGTCACGACAAGAAAGCATGCAATATATTATATCCAGTTCATCATAATACCATGACATCACCTGAATTCTTGTTTCTATTTGAAGTGAAAAGAATTAAGGCGGTGGTCACAATTCTTTAAAAATCTATCCAAAATAGTCCTGGAAGAGGGCTCTATTATTTTTTGTTCGGAAATAGAAGCAACTCTTTGTCAACAATCCGTTCTCGGAAATAACCCATCAACAATGAATTGAAGATATGTTGGTTTGAAATGGATTCAATACGGAAACAAAAATTGGTACGGAATCAAGTAAAGCAAGGAACCTTCCCTGAGAAAATATTTTTAAAAGAAATGATTATTATTTTGTACAAAATGGGATGGAGACACCGTGCACTGTTGTGTCGCTGTTGACATCATTCTCTTCTTCATGAATGTGAAAATAGGCATTGACATAAAGCATATTCATTTCAATAAGCCAGTTCGGTATTTCAACTGCGCATGTGTACAATGACATTTTATCCCGAATGACCCGCGTGACCTAACGCGCGCTTGTTAACACAAAAGGTTGTCGCACAACGCGCACGTGTTAAATTCAATTGGAATGGGCGTTCGCGTAACATGGCGTGACATTACGTCAGCAATTTTATCCCGAATCACCTTTGACCTTTGAAATACCGAACTGGCTTATTACTCTTTGGATTGCTGCCAAGGACCTAGACATTTATAGTAACATGAAAATCCTGCTATCCCGTACATGACTTCATGTCATACAAATGGTAATACAATGTCTGTGGTAATACAAGGTCTGTGAGCTTGTATAAATAAACAAATTAAAGATGAAAGAATGATACTTGTGCAGTACAGGGTTCGTGTCACACGAGGCAATTCCCAGGCAATCGGTTTTAGGTAATCTCCAAGGGGAAAATACATTCACGTTCCAATTTTTACAGAATGTTTTAAGGAATGTCAATACACTATCCGAAAACTGTCTTTTGTGTTACCCAAGCATTCCTTCATGCAGTGCTGTTATAGTTGCCTCCAAGTTGCTTGTAAATTGCCTCGTGGGTGTCAAAGCCTTTGATTGAGATTAATATTCCGAATAAACGTTTTTTGTTACAAAAAAAGACAACCCATATTGTATCATGCTCTCCTGACGGTATTAAAAAAAGTCACAAAGGTTTTCGACGGGAAAGTACAACTGCGTCAACCTTATAACTCCAACCACACCCAAACATGTCCAGACAGACTGACCTTCTTTGACCTCAAATACAGACTAACCGGGAAAAGGTTTGAGCATCAACTGAAATGTTTAACATCTGGATTTTCGAATATGGTTTGGTTCGTCTAAGGTTGTCAACCTCACATTCTCCTGGACCTAAATTTTGGTGACGAAACCAACGATTTTTCCCACTTGTTTTGATGTAGTAATTGTGTGTCGTAAAGGAAGCATGCAGTAGATAGCCTTTTCTATTCTGTTCCACACAACCATGTCTTACAATCGTCTGAATGCTTGTTTTTATTAGAACTGAAAAGAAGGCGGTAGTTACAATTCTTTAAAAATCTATCAAAAATAGTCCTGGAAGAGGGCGCTATTTTTGTTCGGAAACAGAAGCAACTCTTTGTCAAAAAAAAAGGCATAATAAGCTGTAACAATCAGTCCTCGAAAATAACCCATGAACAATGTTTTGAAGAAATGTTGGTTTGAAAAATTACAACACGGAATTAAGTAGAACCCACAGCGTATCATGCTGCTCCTGACGGTGTCCTAACCAGGTCACAAAGATTTTCGAGGAAAGTACAAATGCGTCAACCTTATAACTCCAACCACACCCAAACATGTCCAGACAGGCTGACATTCTTTGACCTCAAATGCAGATTCAATGGAAAAGGCTTTGAGCATCTGGATTTACGAATATGGTTTGGTTCGTCTCAGGTTGTCAACCTCACATTATCGTTGGAGCTGAATCAAAAGTCTTTATGGTCGACGCTAACGGTTGCAAAATTCCGGGGGATTTTGATCAAGAAAAATTGCGGAAACTTTTGGAATTTTCAAAAGAACATGATTTTCATGTCAAAAAGATGATTGATCTTGGACTAGGGTTTTCAGGGTCTCTCGGTATATATAGAGAAAATACAATTTTATTCATAATGATTTTAAATAACCCCATTTTGCAGCAGGGGGAATCATATACATGTATGTCTATATATAGATTTTACTAAATAATTATTAGATCTACATGCATGTATGTGATGGTGTATGACATTTACTGAAATGACACACTGAGATTATTTTGACACGATGTTTATTAATCTTGAATATCTGCATTGTTGAATTTGAAAGTGGCGTGGGTCCTTCGAACCTAGCACCACCCCTACTGTCAGTCTGCTCCTAGAAATCGACACCATTCAAGTTTGCAAAGCTCAGCTGTCTCATCGCACTTAGAAAGCGCACTACCACGTGACGCCCAAGACTCAACATGATTGGTTGAGATATTCATAAAGGGGCGTGTCACTAACTTTACGGTCAAAATGACAGGCGATTCTCCATTTTTCTTAACTATATGAAAACAAAGGAATGTCCACACTAGGTATGGAACGTGAAGCTACGTGTGTGGGTGGGTGGGTGGGTGGGTGTAACCATGTTATTATCAATGATGTCCATTGGTCAGTAGTACGTAGACGTATAATTATTCAGTAGGGTGATGTCATTTTAATACTTTCATTGGTCAGTTTTTTTCGGCACACTTTCGGTGACCAAAGTTTGGAGAATATAAGCCCAGAGCTTCAGTAGTAGTACTGTTTTGGTACATTGGGTGGCTAACGATCTCAGATCCAAGTGTTTTATGCCTTTTGATTTGAAGTCTGCAGTTTCGTGTCAGAGTTCTGACAATTTCACACTCCATTCTGTTTGGGAACCTCGATTGGCGATGGCATTGCAGGTAGGCATGTTGTACTTTAGGGAAAAGAGTAATGGCTTTGGCTCTGGCTTCTACTCATGTTGGGTCAAGATGCGGCTGTATCTGAGGCTCTTTTTTCTAGTTAAATTGTACATCAAAGTTGGGTTTGTTTCATCTGAACCCAGTGGTGGAGCTTATGTGTGTTATTTTAAGTAGTGAGGGCTTAGATTAGCAATGGAGCTGGAGATGGTCGGAAACGAGGCCGAAGCCAAAGCCAAAGTCAGCTTTGGGAAATGGCATTAATTTGTTGTATGAGATCTGGGCCCAGTTTCATAGCGCTGCTTAACACACGATTTTCTGCTACCGGAACCCTCGCCCATTTCATAGAGACTGTAAGCAGTAAGCACAGTGAATAACCAGCTAACTTCGGAAGCAGGATTTGCTTAAATTGTGTTTTTCCATTTCATGTATTTGCCACAGCGCGCCGAATCGCTTTGTATGCTTGTGGTCGAATGTTTGCATACAGCGCAGATTTACAAAAATATTCCCAATTCAACCTATAAAGCCGTTTTTTTATGGAAGTCCCTCAATACAAGGCTAAAAGCCACTCTAGGTAAAGAGCTACAACAGAGGTGGTGAGGTTGGCCACATTTTAGGTTGCCAGCCCTACCACCCTTACGGTTTTCCTGGGTTCCAATCTAAACAGAGGATAAATCTTCAATATATTCCAAAGAAATTATCAGACCTATAGAGACCCAAGCGAAGTAACTTCTGAAGGTAGTAAACAACATTAGCTTTTGCTTTAATTTCAGATATGAATGCATTCGGGGTTAGTATTTTATACTAAATACTGACCTGTTTAAAGTATTGTGTGCACAGATGCCGGGAAAAAAAGGATAAAAGAATGGTGCTCTTGTCGTCTGGTTCGCTGACTACTTCATA
This sequence comes from Hippasteria phrygiana, assembly GCA_037893225.1. Taxonomy (NCBI): domain Eukaryota; kingdom Metazoa; phylum Echinodermata; class Asteroidea; order Valvatida; family Goniasteridae; genus Hippasteria; species Hippasteria phrygiana. The sequence continues at coordinate 1,010,665 of JAZGUH010000639.1, read as the reverse complement.
CAAATGGGGCAATTTAAAGACCTCGGGGAATTATTGGGTCGGAGAACCAGACTAGCTGGCTTGCACCCGTTCACGGATGTGTAATCAATTGCCAAACAAAATGTGGACTAACTAAAGTTGGTAAATTGTGTACAGTATTTGAAAAAGTCAGTTTTTCCAATCGCTGAAAATTGATACCAAAAAAATGCCACTTTTCTTGAAAATGACAACACGCCAGTTGCCATGATTTCACAGGATGCTTGAGACTATTATTTAGTTACAGTAGTTTTGTTTTTTGATGTTTGCAAATGTTGTATGTTACGTTTAACGTTTAACTTTTTTCTTATTTCTGCATATTTTTAATAGCTACAGGGGCGGCGGACCCAGGACTTTTGTGTGTGTGTGTGGTGGGGGGGGGGGGGGGGGGGGTAATGCTTGACAGATTATGTAAACGCGTTTAAGCCCAAAAAACGGGGGGTGCGTGAAAATGGGCATGGTCCGATATTGTGTTCATAAAACCGAAAAAATAGGGGAAGGGGTGGGTTCCACCCCGCCCCCTCTAGATCCCCCCTACGGGCTATCAAACTATTGTACACGGCTGGTAAATTTTGGTAAATTGTCTTGATGTGTTGTAACTCCTAGGTGACAAGATTGACTACCGTAATCCTCTCGGTGTATCTGCTTTTGTGGCCCGTCTACAGTCCGTGTCTGGCACAGCCCGGTGACTCGGACATGTCAACACCATGTCCTACCAAAGGATCGTGCTGCGATGCTTGCTACCAGGGTCCGGCAGGATCAGCGGGGATTCCGGGGATTCCTGGCGTTCCAGGAAATAATGGTCTCCTGGGGGTCAAAGGTCAGAAAGGTGAGCCAGGGGTCGGTCTCCCCGGACCCAAGGGAGACATCGGTGATCACGGTCAGAAGGGAGACCAGGGCGAGCCTGGGGCTGAAGGAGTTGGCCTGCCGGGGAAACTTGGGCCTCCTGGTCCACACGGAGAGAATGGACAAAAAGGAGGGAAGGGAGAACCCGGAGAGTCAACCTTCGTTACCCCTACACCGCCCTCTGTCGTCGCTTTCAGCGCTTACCTGAAATATGCCTTCATAGGGAATAACGGTGATGTCATCATCTTTGACCGCGTCACTGCAAACACAGGAGACGGCTACGATTCGGAAACAGGGATATTTACTTGTGCAGTGCCAGGTCTATATTTCTTCACCGTGACTGTTATCAGCCTACCTTTGGGATCGAGCCTATCGGCAATGATAGAAATGAACGGTGACCAAATAGCTCTTGTTTATGACGATCATACAGGCTTAGTGGTCGTCATGCTGGCGAGCGGGGATCGAGTTTACATCAAGAATTTAGTCAGTGGAACAGCTATCGATTCTGGTCAAGACTCTACCTTTTCCGGATTTCTGATCCAAGCAATGTAATAATCCAATATCAAGTTAGGGTAGACACTTCATCATCAGTAGTCTCAGACACACGGGTGGGGTCCAGTGGTGGGGCCATACAAGTAAAACCGAGACAGAGGTTCATATGATCAATATTATTTCTTTAAAAATTTTAATAAGCATTGGTCTTCAACTTTATTATTATGTATAACATATTTTCGTTCAGAGTGCCTATCGGGGAATTCACAATTGTCCGGCCATTCAATTTGTTGATAGTCCTCAGGCTAGACTGGATACCTGTCCTATGATAATATGAGGGCAGGTAGATTTGTCCGGCCATAGGTTTTGCTCAGGCAATATCCCTGTGTGGAGTTGCCATCAATGAACTTTACTTTACACTATATATTTGTGCACGTTGACATAATAGATTTACCTTCCGCTGTTGTTTAAATATTCCATGCTTATTATATACTTCGTGTTTCACATGGTGTTACAGCAAACCGTCTATACTTTGTCCCATGTTGTAGTTGATTTATATATTAGATAGTTACATCTATTACTAAACAAAAGTTGCCACCTCCTCTGTTATTAATTCGAAAAATTTCAAAATAATTGAAAAGCCGCCTCCTTTTTTACAATTGACAAACAAGTATTGAGATGATGCTCGTATTTTAGTAAGACTGATAGTTATGTGTGAAAACAACTACATATTTATTGAATGATTGCTGAAATGTACAACTTTTACCTTTTCCCCAGCCATGCAGCCATTTGTTGAGAAGAGGTATGGCAAAATGTGCTAGTCCAACTGTGTTTTTATCGTACAACCATTATGTGCCTGTTTTTCAGGTTGCGTGTAGGCCTATGTATGTTTTTTTGTCGGGTTGTAACCGTTGATTTTTAACTGTCATTTTTCATCTCATGAAAAGATAGGATGCAAGTCTCGCTTTTGGCAAATCTCGGGCCAATATGGCGGATAATCAATTTCCAGGCAGGTTTTTTAATTTAAAAAGAATGCGCCTTACTGTGCTTTTATATCTTCAGGGGAAAAACATAATGGAAATTGACAGTTTGAAATGAGCGTGTTTTATTTGTGCGTCCAGTTTTCCATCGTGCCGTTTGTCTGTCAGTTCGTATGTTAGTGATATTTTTCTTACCTGGTTGCCCAGTAGGACACCGCACGGTAACATTTTGACCTGCGCCAGATTCAGGCCATGTTAGCTTAGTCAGAAGCTTCTCCGGACACAGACAAGTTGCCTCCAGTAGCGTCTGTAATAAAACTGCAACGAGACGAAACAACGTTTTCAGTTTGGAAGAATACATGGAAAGTATCCCAGATGTTCTCTTGGCTTCTCTATAATGATTTTAGATCGGTAAGCCATGCGTAAACCTTTTGAACCTGATGATAACTGCAGCGCGTCGAATTTTGGCAATTTACAAAACGGTGCCCCACCAAATGTTTGCCCGGATAGGCCATTGTTCGCAGTGTATTATGGTTAGGGTTGGGTATCTGGTTGCAATAGGATACGTAATTCTTGCCAAAGAGAAAAACCCGGCAAATTTACGTTTTGTGGACGCGCAAACTCTAAAGTTGGTGGAAGTTTGCTTTAGATCTTTAAGGTACTTTCCTACAATAAAGGGTACTTTTTAATCACCATTTCTTAAATTTTCATCATATTTTAACTGTTATCGCTTGCAAAACAATGTTTTTAATAACTTCTACCTTATTTGGGTATACGCCTAATTTTTAAAGCTCGGTAACCATAGCACCTACCATAGCCAATGATATATCAAATTATAGCTTTAAAGCAGCAATTCAATGACATTCTGTGATTATCAATATTACCGACTATTATCTGTCTTGTGACATTTGACTAATTAAGTGGATATTAAGGGTAATTGCTCCTAAAAATTGTATTTTCTCGAAATGTCATTGGATTACACTTCCATTTTTCTTTTCAAAATTACGATAGGAGCAAAGCGCATTTGAAAATGGTATTTTTCTATGCCTATTTTGTGTTTTCCTTATTCCCCATTTCTTACAAATATCAGCCTCAAAAAATGGAGTTGATAAGGTTCAAATATGTGCAAAAACTGGGAATAATTAAATTAAGATGTTTTCATAATAATTGTAGAAAAGTACCTTAACTGTTGTTTGAATGGGTCTTATCTTCACCGAATAGCATACGAAGCGCTTGTTTCTTAATCCGTGCAAGATCCTGAGATTTTCTTCTTAGTCAATCCTTTTATCCGGATAGGAGGTACGGATCGGTACCTTTAATAACGCAGTCCCCTGCCAAGACGTTTATGAGACGAATCTAGGCCAAAGTCAACATCCTGCGTGCACGCCGGGCCGATGTCACTTCGGTATTGAGCGGCACAGGAACTGTTTGCCCACTGTCTCCGGCAGATGAGCGGTCGGAAATGACTTTGCCAGAAGGTTTGTTTCGTCGTGATATTTGTTCATTAAAGTGCTGTAATCTGGGGTGTGCGGGTTTTTAACAATAATATCGAAGGATATAAACGACCCCATCTCATTTTAGAATCATGGATAATTAGTAAATCAAGATTATTGAAATTATCCAGTGGCGTATAGGATGGGTGTAGGCCTAATAAGCAGACAAAATAGAGGTAAGGAGAGCATTTTTTGAAATGGGACAATCGGGTTTTGGTGAGTGGACGATTAGGGGAATTAGTGAAGAGTTTTTGCTTTGTAGTATTTTCCTCCACAGGTTTTCGAATATTACATTCAAGAAACCATCACAGGAAATAGTCTCAAGACGTGTTGATTGTCTGGCGCCCCGACCTGGCTCCCATAGGAAAGCGCACATGTAAACAAATCCATTACGTCATTACGTCTTGGGTCTTTTGTTACGAATTATCAGTCCGTTGTTGTGGTAGCCAATCAGGATTAGACAACGTACTTTCTCATCCAGGGTCTGATATTGAGAACGAGGAAGAGAGCAGACCCCGGGGACAAGGTTGAGTAAATACAAAAGGGTTTACCCAACTCATAAATGCACCGTACGCGTAAATGCTAATGTTTTCCTTGTAACACCCTGCATGGGCCAATTGGATTACCAACCAAATTTTCATGTTATGTTAGTTTACTTGTGACTGGTATTCAGCTGTTGTATACTTATTATAAAAATCACATTGAGTGTGGCTGGTAATCTCGTTTTACTAAGCAAGATTTGTTTTTGCTAAGGAATTTGTGTGTAAAGCAGCTCAAATAGCCCCCGATTAATGAGATAAGAATGAACTTCACTTACCAATGACCCACACTGGCTTCAGGGCAGTCATGCGCATCTGTAAAAACAAACAAATCCAAACTTAAAACAAAACAAACTTAACAAGATTAATTGTACAGTTTCTGGAATGATACATTATATTTCGAATAAAAATGATGTCACATGTGGACGACCACTTCCAGCAGGAAAAACAAATAGAGGAAATTCAGCTGCTTTGATAGTAATTTCTCGATTGCTTACAATGAGGTAAAAAACGACGGCTTTTAATAATTTTATAGCAAATCGTGTTTGGCTGAAAGAATAATAGTTTATTCTTTACACATGCGTCTGCTTATGACGGAAAGTACATGAGTATCTGATATCGCCAACTCAAATAGTGTTTTGGTATAAAGATCAATGGATTCCAGTATAGGCCTTTGCAGAATCACTGCGAGTTGTGGACTCTGTCTTAAACGCACACAGTCATGTAAACGGGTGCAATCGTGGACCTCCCATTGTTCCTCTTTTGTTTATACTGTAACTTTTTCAGAAGGCCTCCCATTGGTTTTGTACACGATTTTCAATCGTGGACGTTAGGTCAAACGTGGACCCCTTTGTCTACGCCCAAATTCTTTTGTCCTAGGTCCACGATTGCCGGCATATACAAACTCACCCACACCTACACCCACCTCTTTCAAGCGAGAGAGATAAATAGGCCTACTACCGTCATAATAACGACAGAGCCACGCGCGGGAAAAAATACAGCCAACATTTAAGTGGTACCATCATAAATTGCCCGGGATTATTTATGACATGCGAAGACACTCCCGCGCGTGAAGTTTCCAAGCAGCCGCGGCATCACAATTGCCGTTGCTAAGGAAAACGAGGGTGTTCACAATGGCGTATTCCGGTGTGGTTCGCGCCATTATTTCATGTTTTGCCGCGCTTCTCCGCTCAGCAGAAATTGAGAGCGCCGTTTCCAGTGTTGTATGGGAAAGTGAAGCATGCTCGCCCACTCTACCTTCGACATGCACGACGAACAAAGTAAACAGTGGAATGCCGAGCGATGTTTTTCCTGGTCGCCTAGCAACGGTTTTTAATCTAACCTTGGAGGACTGCAGGAGGCGCATCTTTCTCGTCTCAAGGAAATAGAGGATGAGTAAGACAGAAAATGGGGCGATGGGCGAGAGATTCAATTACATATCAGGATGAGACAATAGAGTGACCTAAATCGCTCGTTGGCTTCGACTTAAAGTGAAAGCGTTTTTCCCCCCTTTTTTTTGGGCGGGAAATGGGGCTGAGTCTTCTAGGTGCCATATGCTGACTTCATGTGTGATCTAGATTCATTCCACAACAAATTTTGCTTGTCGGATTATATGCTGCATGCGTTCCAATCACGTCGTGTTTTCCGTGTTCACGAGTTCACAAGTCTGGTAACTGGAGGCGGGATTTGGTTCTCGAGTTAACGACTTGCTTGACGCGACGACCTGTGCGCGTGCGTATTGGTGCAACCATCTCGTAAACACGAGAAACACGACGTGATTGGAACGCAGCTCTATGGAACGCGCGCAAAGCAACACGCGCGCGTACTATATTTGTTTGCACTGTACTTTCCCGTTTAAATGATCTGACGTCGCACATATGAGAATGTGCGCAATCATAGGTGTCTGTTTCTCGCGCGATAACTTCTACCGATCACTACAGTATATCAAATTAGATTTTACAATGAAATTCATCGGCAGCAACACATCGAGATAGGCCCTATATACCTCCAAAACGCCAACAAAATTAAAGTACTGATTGAAAATCCACTCACGGGAATTCGTGTCACCTCGTATCACGCTAGCCAATTTATAACCGTGCACGTCATAGGCATGATACTTAATAACGCAGAGCCCTGGGGAGGATTAATTTCGGGACGATTTTGTTTGTGACTTGAAATCCAATCGCAAGCAGGTTTTTTGTATCACTTCCTATTTGTCCGTCAGGCTAAACTGGCCCCCAGCGCGTTTCAGTAGCAGCGGTAAAATCATTGGTTCATTTTATATGATGTATCTACTTTTATCGGCAGGCATTTTTATAAAATGTCTTTAGGCTAGTTATTAATTTTCCGACCAGGAATATTTCTGAATCAGATTGTTTTTTTTAAAGCTGTGTGAGTGTTAAAGAATAAACAATTCTTAGAAATTGGATGCTTTGTGATGTGTCGGTCGATTTATTGATCTTGTTCTTGGATTAGATGACTTGAAGTTCAATCTCTTTTGCCAATTTTTCACGATAGTCAATTTGATAGTTCTTGGTTGATTGAAATTCTGCTTATCTAGTTTCAGACTGAGTTTTAGATCTATTTTTTTCTCCAGCAACATGCATTTGACCCTTTTGTATCATGTATGACTGGGTGAAATTGGATATCAATGTGCTAGTTTAAGTTTAAATAAGCTAGCACAAGTTTGAGTTTCAAGTTTTGTGTTTATGATAATAATACTGTGTAAAAAGTACGTGTACATATCCTCCATGACCGTGGCGCTCGAGGCGCTACATTAATACCCCTGCTCATCAAACTTATCAATCATTCCTGAAACCTTCTCAGCTCCCTGGGGAGTATGTAGACCGGCTGCAAGTGAGGCACATTGGGCTAATCAAACTCAAGCACCACTGCCCTCACAGGTACCCATTTACTCCTGGGTGGAGAGGAGCAACTTGCTACAACGTGTCCTGCTCAAGGACACAAGTTCCATGGTCCTGCTGGACTTGAACTCGTATCAACACCAAGATCTTGAGTAAAAATCACAGAGCATTACGCCACGAGGTCACGCATCTCACCTTGTAGAAGACACGGCTTGATATCTGCGCAACGATCCTACAGCAAAGAAACAAATTAGTAGAGTCGAAAAAATGGCGCATCGAGCCTCCGGGTTGTTTTCGTCACGAGTTCACCCAAAGAGGACGGCGCACTTCACAGGTTCGTGTCTTTGCTCGCGTGAGTACGGTCTTTTAATGACCCCGAGTGCCGCAGGTGGCTGGGTCTCCCTGCCGTCGCCTCTCCGGGCCCGGTTGCGTGAACAACGTCGCTCCGCTGCTCCCACGCTCCCGGGGCAGTCTCATCTCGCACAGCCCGTGTGGCTACACCAGCGCTTCTGGTAATACATCGGGTAGGCGTGACAAGGAGAAGTGTGTATCCAGAGAGAGATGTGTTTGAGATCCCCGGTTAAGGTTAAAAACGATCAAAACAGAAATAATTGACCTGCTGTGAAATATTGTCCAGTTACATTAGCTGCAGCTCGACAAACGAATATTGTGCACAAGACAAAGTTTCATAGGGTGTTCTGTAGGGCATAGTTAAATCGCACACGGCGATAGGCTTAAAGCTGCGATGTCCTAACATTTCAAGTTTTTCATGGGTTTCCCCCTACAAACGAATAATGGAGGGAAACTGTATTCTTGGAGAAAAGAACGCTTACTATCTATTTGGTCTTAACATACATTCACATTGTAAGATGAACAACCATTCTGATTGAATTTAAACACGTGCGCGTTGTGCGACGACCTTGCGCGTTTACACGCGCGCGTTAGGTCACGCGGGTCATTCGGGATAAAATGTCATTGTGCACATGCGGAGTTGAAATACCGAACTGGCTGACAGTTACATCCCGCTTCTATTGAAACAAAGTTAAACTGATTCAGTGAGTTATTATGATTAGCGATTTCGTATAGCTTTTGTGGCATGCCTCATTGGAAATCTCACAACTTATTCACTGCTGACAATCTAATGCTAACAAATTAGTAATTCAATTTCAAAATGTATTTTGTTAGGGTGCCACGCCCAAAAAGCACGGACACAGCATCTTTAAAAAAACACATTGCCTTGGAGGCTCTCACTTGGGCTACAAAACGCGTTCGTCCCGAAATGTTCGTGGTGTGAAAGATTTGTTTGGTGTGACCATCCCTTGAAAGTGCGCCGTTTGTCCAGAGGTGGCCGTTTGCACTGATCACAAAAGTATGATCTGTACTGCTCAAAGACAGACCTTTGAGACGTTGGTGGCAGCAGACATACCGTTCCTTTTCTATTGTTCTCACCAGCCGTGCGCATGATCAGAACTACGCGCGCATGCTCAGAACGCTTGATGCCTGCATGATGCCTCGGTGCATGAAAAATTAACATGGTAGCTAACACCTTTCAATTACTCCCTATAGGCCTAGTATTGCAATGATCGGACCTGAAAACTGGTAATAATGTGGAAATAACAATGTCCTATACATGTATTCATGTCATGAAAATAAATCACATTTCCTGATCTCTTCAGGGCTCAGACGGAAATCAATAACACCTGTCCCCTGGCCCGTCGCTAAGGAGGGGTGGGGAGTGCGAACCAGATCAAAAGATGTTTCCAAAGGTATGCCTTGCCGATTGCGTCATTCAGATTCAGAAGGCCGTAGGTTATATCTATTGAGAGGCTATTCTTGAAGCGACGGATGAAGGGTCGAGGCATATATCAGTTTACCCTGGACGGACGCAGGAAATTGTAATTCTAGCCTGAGGCTCTTGCAATCGTGTGAGGTTGGCAGTGTTACAATCGAGCCCCGGTCCAAGTCCGAGGCAAAAATATCAGCTATAAGTAGAATTAAAGTTCACTTGAGTCCAAAACTGGAAAATAAACTGAGGTCCAGACCTAAATTGAGCCCTGGTTCCGGCCAAAACTTTACACTGGACTCCAAAATACTTTTTGAATGTCTTAATGGTCTTAGACGCACGCTGGATTCGCTCGAGTCCGGACTCGCCGTGTCCAGGCATGATTCCAAGAACATCATTATATTGAAACACTGTGGAATCCAGCAATACGTGTTCAAGGTAGAGCTCAAGTCAAGTCCAGATTTGAGCTCTTTTGTTTTCTAGTTTGGTATTTATAGTGGATGTAAGTCCACGTGTTTAGTGTTTTGACATAGGACTCGGATCTGGACTCGACTTAACTCGAGAGCTGAGTGTAGGATTAAAAAACATACTGGCAGTCACCTGGGACCTATTCGTCGTATTTTTCTCGTTAAATACACACACTGTCTGATATAAGTAGGCTCTCAGAAATATTTCCGGTGTTTGGTCTCTGAAGCGCGGGGCGGGTTGATTCGTGCTAGAGTGTTGTAGGAGGAGAGGCTGTTTTGCGATTCAAAACGACGCCACGAGTGGACGTTTTGGCGCTAAGGCAGCAAGCCGGCTTGCCACTTCAGAATGCAACGGCCGTGACGATTTCGCGCCAAAATAAATCCTCTATGAGACTGTTGTCTGTTGTATGGTTTCTTGGAGATTGGCAAGGAGGCCTCGGAGGACATTCACTTTTGGTCGTATATACGAGAATGACCGGACGTAACAATCGCATCATTAGGCCTATTTTTGATACTGCAGAGGTCGAATAAGGCTATAGTATAGGAAGCTAATTGTACGCGACAACACGAATCCTAGCATGAATGCATGTGCTCTATGCTGTCGTAGTGTCGTTGATGAAGAATTGTTGCAGCCGTTGTTAAATTTTTCTTAGGACCGAAAAATATACCCTGCTGGGATAAGATCCTTCACTGTTATATCAGAGAAAGAGGTGAAGTCCAAATGTCGCGATGTTGTACTGCACATGCTGCATAATATAAGTGTGATGGAGTCAAGACGAACACGAGAATACGGGAAATTGTAGCTTTATACCTTTCCCCCTTAATTACAATACCTGGGTAGATTATGCATCACACTGTTGTCCATTCATGGAACAGTGTAGCTGTATTGTCAATAATCGATTGGCTGCCCGAATTGACAGCGCATTCCCTTTTTCTTCATTTTAAATTTAAATTGCACCAGCTCGATGTTGACTCATTGTGTTTCACATCTCGCAATTTTGCTCGGCATATTCACTTGTACTGTCGCATTCAATTCGCAACGACCATAAAACTTTCGTATATTGGCTTGATTCCTCGCGCCCGCTATTTCTGTTTTATCCAGATTTACGAGAAGCGAATTCGATCTCGACTGGGAAATATCTATTTAAAACCCAGTGAAATAGACTGCCTGGTCTACGGTAATATATTACGATATTGCCATCTCTTAAAAAAAAATGCTCTCACATTATTTCCTTCACTACTGAATGCAGAAGCCAAGAATTGCCAAGGTGAGATGCAGGTTGTATTACGTTCATCGGTGTGCTTCATTGTGTATTCACAATACTTCACTCCGTCTTTCCTACAAAGGACCCTTTTCACAAGTTCTGATTTCAATTTCTTAAAAGCAAAATACGGAATGAAGGACAGCGAAGACGGGGGAAGAAGAACAGATCTGGTTTTTTTCTTCGGACTCGAACCCTGCCTGAAACTCAATTAGCCTACCAGAGAAGGACATTTGGTTATGTGCGACAGTATACAAGGGAAACTGAATATCGAACAAAATCTCCCCTTTTTCAATGGAACCAAAATTAGAGGTCGAAATGGACAGCTTTTGCCCGGCAAACAGTTCTCATTTCTGGCAGTAAAATTACTTAAATGGCACGGAAATTCTGCACTCACCATTGTTTGGATTAAATTGAACCTCAAAATTCAATTGTTTTCACCGTAAATTACTCCGTTTTTCGGAAAAGAGAAAAAGTTTTAAATGTCCATTAAAGATATCAGTCTAACCGTGGAGAACAAAAGGTACAGGTCTCTTTTAGCTGTTATTCGTTTCACCTATAGCGCCCTCTGGTGGTAAAATCAGGGCACTGAAATATTGAGCTGGGGTACCGGTGTCATGTAAAATTTGGCAAGGCCTTTGTGATTTAGCGACCACTTTGTTATGCAAATTTGTCCCGAACAAGCGGCTAAGAGTCACTCGAGGTACGGAGCTACAAAAAGAAAAACAATCGAAGATGGATTAAGATTTCTCTTGAAGCAAGAAAGATCTGAGATGAAGGGAAACAGGCCATTTTACCCACCAAACGGATATGGAACACATGAACCAGTCACATTAATCACATCGGCGCCAGCGTGAACAATCTGTCGCTGCCTACTTTGGCCAAAAACACTCATCTCTTTATTAAGGTTTCATGCAAAGCCATTAAAGCTGTATTATGTCCGTACTTTTGGGGCGTATTACAAAACTAACGTTTTTTAGCATTATACAAGTTATGACGTTTTCTCACGAACATTCCGCTATAATCGGCTGACGATAAGTACAATTTTTGAATTTTTAATTAGGAGCGGGAGATTTGTAAAGAAGTCTTCAAAGAGAGGCTAGAGGTTTAATAAAAAGGGCAATAGACGTACCCCATAAGTTGCCATGTTCAGTTGTGGGTGGGTGGGTTTATTTTTTTGCATGCAATAGGGGACAATAGGGTCCCCGGTTGAGAAAGGTCCCTGGTTGAAAATCGTGTACAAAACCAATGAGGGTCCTTGCCAAAAAGTTAAAGTATGAACAATAGGAGAACAATATGAAGTCCCTGATTGAAGGTGTTTACACACTTGGAGAGATATACCGTACCCTGTGGAGACATGAAAACAATAGAGACAAAGGGACTGAATAGGTCTTCACTAGGCAATTCTAGTAGGGTTAGGTTGTCTCTACAAGGACTATTGTGTACAAAGTCTATGGGGGTTTGCTTAAGTACAGGGACAAAGGGGAGAACAATGCCATGTCTCCACAGGGATGCAAAAAACGCGAATGTGTGTTTGGGTGAGTATGTATATACCGGCAATCGTGGGCCTAGGACAAAAGAATTCGGGTGCAGACAAAGGGTCAACGTTTGACCGAACGTCCACGATTGAAAATCGTGTACAAAACTATGGGAGGCCTTCCGAAAAAGTTAAAATACAAACAAAAGAGGGACAATAGGAGGTCCGCGATTGTCAGTATTTACACACTTGTGTGTGTGTGAGTATGTATATACCGGCAATCGTGGACTAGGGACAAAAGGGTTAGGTCATAGACAAAGGGTCCACGTTTGACCGAACGTCCACGATTGAAAATCGTGTACAAAACCAATGGGAGGTCTTCCGAAAAAGTTAGAGTATAAACAAAAGAGGAACAATGGGACGTCCACGATTGTAGGTATTTACACACTTGTGTGTGTGTGGGGGGGGGGGGGGGGGGTGGGGTATTCACACATCTTACACTTTTTATTATGTTGGCCAATGAATGTATTATATTGCTTTCGTATGAATCATAAAGGCTTTGGGAAAAAATAGATGCAACATACACAATATTCTGGGATTTCAAGACAATCGAGTAACATCAGAAGTTACATTAATTTCGTAGCACTGCCAAAACTCCACGCCAGATGTTCTGCAGTGTGATGTGTAGTGCAACATAGCAAACCGTATATAATAATTAACCCAATATCAGCATTTTCAATATATTTCTTCCCATGCTGCAATGCGTAACCAGGCTCGCCATATTTCTGTTGTCACTTGCCAATCTCGACACTGGACGTTCGCAGCATGGTAAACAAACAAGCACCTGCGCATTTCTTTTCACATCCCGTGGCCTTTCCTCACAATGAGGTAATTTCCTATCAATCTGAAATTGCCTAGATGTGGAAGTTTGCAATAATCATGGTTTGCCAAAATGCCACCATTTTCCAAACAACAGCCACATTGGGTGTTTCTCTCTGAGCCGAAATATATAGGATCAGATGTAAGTCAGGAATTCAGAATTAACATACATTAAAACACCATGCAGCATACGTATTTTGAACAAATCGACTCAATCGAGATTAAGTCATTGTGCCCGGTGTGTGATCCCCATAGAGTTAAAATTGTCTATTGTAATTGAGTCCCGACAGGCTACAGAGTAACAATATGCCATATCTGAAAAAATTACGATAAAGGCTAGGAAAGCCCGATGTTTCCAGCCTAGCAGAGTCTTTCTGAAAGGTAGTTGGCACAAGGACAAAAACTTGTAAGTGGTGGAATACACTATGAGAGAAACACATTATAGGAATAAATACATGTACTAGATGGGAAAAATCGTCAAATTAGGATTGTACGCACTCACCCATTCGTGACCAAATGTCCAGTTTCAATTTACAATAGACTGCACGAATGAACAAGAAACGGTGGTATCTTTCATTGATACAGTTGATACATTTTTTAATAAGCTTGACAAATTAGAATACTTTCATGATAAGTTGAAGAAAGGTGCACGGTTAAGAGCTGACGCTTAATACTTGCATTTCTCAAATAGCAATATGCCAGTTCTGGCAGTGGCATAGCCGGGTGCGGGGAAGGGGTGCATAGGCCTATGGCAGATTGCAACGAAATGTAGATTTCATAGAAGCAAAATAGGGACGTTGAAAACGGTTAAACGGGATGAACATTATATTTTCCGATGGGACAACAAAAGTCTGCCTACACGCCAGGGGACAATTATCAATACACGCGGTGAGCTGATGCGAGACACCACACAGACCCTTTAACTGTTAGCTCGGACATGTATAGGTTTCAATGCATCGTGGACATTTTGCGCCTGAAGTTTCGGGACAGAAAATCCCGTAGGCGGGCCATCCGTAAAAGAGTATACAGTCAGGTAGATCAATAATCGAGAGATCCTAGAACCCTGTGGTACATCAGAATTGGAAAAGTAAACAGAAATAATTTTCCCTCAAGGACTTACGGCTTCAACGGCAGTAGACAGTACGTCAACCACACGCAATGCATGGCTGCTATAAGCGACACAATGCCTTCGAGGCGCCCAATTTTTAGGCCTACAAAAAGAGTTTATCCCAAAATTGCTATGGCTGGAAAGATCACTCAACAGTAGAATTTAATAATGTACACGAACATGACTTGGAAATGCACCATTTATCAGAAAATCATTTCGGGGACGCCGGTTTGGTTCGGGAAAAGTCGTACCGTTGGAATTCAGGCTGGTGCCAATATATGGCTTGGGTTGCGTGCAAGATGCATTAGGCGCGGCGCCAATCTGAATACTCCGGATGTCAAAGCTTCGGGTTTTTAGTCCACATTTCTCCGTAAATATTACGCATTCTGTTAGAATGTTTACACCCAGACCTTGGAAATGAGTACGGTAACTAACCAAAGAGATGGAATTTTGGAGGATTTCAGGGCAATGATGTGCCTTTAATATGCAATTATTCACATATGTCGTATACTTTATTTCAAAAATAATAATATGTTTAATCTCATGCGCGTATGCGACAGACTCGGGGTGACAGTTGAAATGCAGCAGGATAAACCGTTCCGCAAATTTAATACACGAATAAGTAATGCATAATGCACAACTGCTCATCACAGATTTATGTCGTGTTGCGCAGTCATGCATGCAGAGCCCGCCATATTTATTGCTATGGGGAATAAACCATGAAGCCATGTTATTAAGCCTGAGTGGGTGCATTTTCCACGCTTGGCTGCGCCTACGAAGGCACTTTCTTGAGTCGGCAACAAACATTCTAAACGGCAGGGAAACAATGAAGTGCTGGTTGCTGTGGGGATAAAAGATAATGTTGAATTTAATATAATCAAAGACTGTTGCTTATCAGAAGAGTTGTAAGAGTCACTGAATTTTGTGGCTCGAGTCGAGTCAAGTCATTTTAAAGAAGTTACTCGACTCGACTCGACTCGACTCGACTCGACTCGACTCGACTCGACTCGACTCGACTCGACTCGACTCGACTCGACTCGACTCGACTCGACTCGACTCGACTCGACTCGACTCGACTCGACTCGACTCGACTCGACTCGACTCGACTCAAGTTATTAGGTCAAGAATGTCAAGTCGAGTCGAATCAGAGTCAAATATTTAAACCAAACAGTAAAACAAAACTACTTAAAAAAAACAAATAAACAATTCAGACCAAGCAAACAACACAAAACAAACGCACACACCTTCAATCGGGGACCTCCTATTGTCCTCCTACTGTTCATACTTTTTGGCAAGGATCCTCATTGGTTTTGTACACGATTTTCAAACGGGGACCTTTATCCTCTATTGTTAAAGGTCCCCCATTTAGTGAATGCAAAAACCAACCCACCCTCGCACGTCATACCGTAGTGAGCTTCTTTACAGTGACCTTAGGCGCGTCTACAATCAACAATGTTGACTTTAGCCAATTTCATATCATTTCCCAACCGTGATGCTGTGCTTGACTCCGTAAATAAACCAAAGAGTCTGGTGACCTCCGGCCCGTTTATAATTGAATTTGACAGGCCGAGGCATTATCCCCCAGGTTACCAGTCTATTATCTGACACAATGGTCAAATCAGTATTCCCGCGGATTCGACAAAATTAATTTGACGGTTTATGGTCATTAATATTACCAAAATCCAAGATGGTGGACGGAGAATCCGTACAAGATGTTTGGCTCCAGCTAAGGACGCATTCGTAATGCTTGATTCCAAACTGGTACGTTTTTGCAGAGTTCCTCCAAAGTTAAGCTAGCATGCGATGAGCATTTAATTTCTGTAACTGTTTTAAAAAATATTTTTGAAAAAAACATACGTTTGCACTTGCCATGTACTGCCTTCATACGCTAAATTTGCCAGTTTGAAACGTACATACGGAATAACGTGTGCAACTTTATTGCTGCTTTGTTAATTTACTTTTTTTTTAGCTTACTGCAGCTACGTGTATTCAATATAGCTGCATGGGTTAGCAGTTCTTCAAAATGTTCCACCATTTATGTCAGCTGGTATTATACAGTAGTAAAGAGACGTGAAGGCTTGGTTCTCGTTTCTCGTCGTTCCCACACTCAGACCCATTTGCGGCGTTATTTTTACATGTCAACCATGCTTAGCATTTTTTCCTGCTTACTCACAATCCTCTTTTAAACATGCCATCAACTTCCAAACCGGTGTGACACGGACGGCGCGTGACAATTTGACGCGCACTGGCCCAGTGACGTCACCGGCCACCTTGGCTGACGGTACAAAAATAGCCAAATTTGACACGGTGTCATATGAATATCGGACTCCCATGAATATCCGACTCCTCTTCCCTATTATTGGTTAAACACTCTCACGCGACTGGCCACTCTCCCAATAATCGATTCATCGATCACTTAAGGCATGTGCAATACTACAATATTTCATGGTGACAAAATTTCACGCTACACCGGGCTACGAAACACGATGCATGCTAGAATGTATGCACACATACCGCATGAGGAAAATAAGAAATAAATAATCCAAGACAACGTACCCGTATTTGCGCTCGGCGAATGTATTACATTTAATGTCGTTTTTGATTAGTCAGTTTCTAAAGTTACCGTTCTGCACATACATGGGACCAAATTTGGCTCAATGTTACAGAAATCGATTTTATGCCAGGAATCTAAATAGAGAATCTAAATCTTCAATAGATAGGCCTACCAAAGAAATTATCCCAATTTGTAGACCTATAGACTCAGGGAGAATAACTTTTGCAACAGAATGATTTCGGGGTGAGACTCAAAAGCGAAGCCAGTCCACATTTTTGTTTGCATCACAATTTCCATGGTAACACAACTCGTATTATTTTCAAGGGCAGGTTGTCACGACGAGTAGACTTGCTAATGCCTCATGCGCACAAAAATTATAATTCACTCGCAATTTGATAATGAATACACTTATAATTCGTACATTCATCATTGTTAAAAGCCCTTCGTGCCTAATGTGGACAGCTTCGTGTGCGTTCACACAAGATAGCTTAGGGAATGAATAAGTTTAGTCCTCAGTATGATGAGCTTTGACAGCCATGCCCATGTGACGTTCTTTTGCTCCTCTCCAATCATTTCACGGTGTGCCATTTCCATGTTGGACAAAATAAAAAAAACATGTTTAGTATCATTTTGTTCTCAAAAGGAAGGGGAGAAGGCCCTTTTCTACATCTATTTTCAAATCATACCCGAAAATATTTCAACATGGCTGCTCCCATTTTTGTCAAGATGGCTTTCTCTGACATAAATTATGAATCCCCAAATTAATCGATTTAAAACAGGCAATAGGCCTTTTCTCTCTAGTATGGTATTTTGGAAAAGAAAAAAAACATGCGGCCGCTAATAAAAGGAAGTGGAAGGGGACGCTATAAAGATTTGTTTGCTATTTTCAAATCGCGCTGTTTTGGAAACAAGCTAGCCAAGCGCGACGTATACTAACGCCGACCGTATTGATTAGAGTCGTGTGCTGTAGACTTGCTCGTACCGCGTAGGTGATGTAGCGGGCCGGCCGTCAAATTGTGGACAGCGCACCCGTCAACGTCACTAGGCAGGGAGGCGACTATCGCCACGGTCGTTCGCTTACGATCGATCCCTTTCGCAGAGTGTCGCTCCCAGTCACTAACTGCGGACGTTCTTGAGGTCAAGGCTCGTGTTTTTGAAGTCGTGTTTTTAACGGACATGATTTGCTATCTCTTGCTTTTTTCCTTCTTTTCTACTATTTTTTGTTATTTCTTTCTGCTTGAGATGTACGGGCCATAATGCGCTTTTTAGAGAATCTCGTTTAACAATGGCACACTTATTGAATTCAAAGTTTAACCGTTTTCCCAATTTCCCGCCTACCCATTTTTTGGCTTATGACCACCGTAAACCCACCTTTACTTGCCCGTCGATCCTGTTTAAAAGACTCCCAATGAGGAAAACCAAAATGACAAACAGATTTAAGAGAAGAGAAAAAAAAAAAAAAAAAAAAGAAGGGGGAAAGAAAGAACCCAGACGATAGTAATTGTCTCCACTTTGAACGTCCGATTTCGCACAAGAACCAAGCCAACCCAAATGCAAACGTGTACAAAGTAAATTGCGCACACAAATGGCAGAATAAATACACCACCAATATTCATTTCTCAAAAAAATTCAAACCCACATCAAAAATGGACGCAAAACAGGAAGCACAGCAGAATATATTATATAGCGAAGGATGGGAACATTACAGGAGGAGCTCTCTTTATAAGTTCACATTACTAATTATAGGCCTGTAAATAAAAATACAACAGCGGCAAGGGCGGATCCAAAACACATTTTTCTTTTTGGGGGGGGGCCCAAAAAAATAAAATACCCGAAAAAGGGGTAAAATAGAACCTGCACAAATCACAGAAAAACGGAGGGTTCTTGCTTCCCTTTCTTTTACTTTGTTTTACTTTGTGTGTGATGGTGTACGTAGTGGCTGCCTTTTTGCGACGTCAGTTTTTTTTTAAAGTGGTTTTTTTTTTTTTTGGGGGGGGGGGGCTATGGCCCTCCTTGCCCCCCCCCCCTGGATCCGCTGTTGAACAGTGGCATGTTCTTTTCCGTACATGTAGCAATGAACCTTCTACACAGCCAAACGTTGATTGTGTACAACCTGTAACGTGACAAATAAGTTTATAAACGAACCATCGTATCATTACATTTATTAATACATTTGAGATCTAGCAAAATTTAATATCTTTCTTTGTCCGCTTAATAGCATTACATTTACAGCACAGAGGAATTATGCCTACTACGCGTTTAGAGCTGCTACCGGTATGTCTGAGCTGTCAACATGGCGTGTCACCCTGAAAAATATATGTTCAAAATGAATTGTTAATTTTCTAGCATCAGATAACTTGGGAGCTTTCCAATAGATAAATCCACACACACATAAATCGACCGACGATAAGTAACAGATTTTAATATTTTGGAAATAGCAGCGAGACGCGCCTAATCTCCGACGAAATAAAGTGCACTTTGTAGTTTTCTATTTTAAAAATACGAGTTTCTTCTATAGTTGTCAGTAGGGTATATCAATAAAATTGTTTTTGTTTTTAAGTCAACACGGACAGGCAGCTTTAAAGGCGTTGTGTTGATTTAATTCTTTCTGACTTGAATCCCGCCATCCAACCACGTGATGACACCTTCCTGTGAGGCGATCATTAAAATAATTATAATTAAGGAAATTATTGCTAACGACGCACGTAAAAATAATATAGAAAATAAAGGTCTTGTATGACCAAAATGCCTGTTTATTTTCATAGAAACGAGTGGCAGACACCCCTTTAAGTGTATGATCCCCGTCTTTGATCGATGATACTGCCCGGGATTCTGCCCCTGTCACACTTGTCCAATGAAGTCTCAACAACAGGACATGAATGCATTAGCACCTGCTGGAAATAATTGCATGGGCAAAGAATCATGCAATTTGCATATGAAAGTGTTCCAATAGGAAATGTTGGCTAGCTTCTATTATGCCTTCGGGGAGATCAATTTGTTTAACAATAGATTATTTTTTGTAAACAGTTTCTTTGCGCGCTTATTAAGTGTTTAACAGGTAGGCCTATAGCTGTATGACAATAGATGTTCGTGAGATTCAAAAATTCCACGATTTTCTGACAAGGGAACTTGATCATGTTTGGATGCGGTTAATTTTTACTATTGTTATCTGCACAGAGACAAAAAATCAGCTGTAATTAAACATAAACTAAAAAAATTCCCATCCCTTGTAACAAAATGCTTTTCTATGCCGATTTAGTAGAAATAACGATCCTTATCCTTGAACCTTGATCCTGTTTAGCTTTGCGTCATGAGGTCAATCATCTTCAAAACGAAATCAAAATTGTCTCAATTATGAAGAAACATTGAATCTATTCATGTTCAGACTCTTTAGACCACTTTGCAAAACTGCTTGTCACAAACGAGCTAAATATTCAGCCATTGCGTGTCAGGAGACCAATTCTCAATCATCCTTTTTTGTAATAAAGTAACTTTGGGTCCAAAATATATGTGCCTCATGGAAAACGCGTCTGAAGTTTACACTGCACTTCCGGGTCAAAATGACGTCATATTTACAAAGAAGGTAACAGTGACACATAAAAGCAATTATGAGTGCACCCATTTCACGCCCAACGCAGAATTCTGCATTCCACGGAAACTGCACGGGAGTGCATGTGACAATATGATTTCTCAAAAGCGAAAGAGCATTCTAACATTAAGACCCTTATGATTTTTGTTCATTAAAACTTAGTGTGTTTCATTTTACCTTTAAGTGGTTTTTCGCTAATAAATCATTTTTAAGTATAAACAAGTCAAGTTAAACATAGAACCCACTTTAAAAAAAAACGTAGAAAAGGTTAATATATTATAGAATTTTATTAAAGGAGGTAGAAATTCACCGTGGCAAGAAAGCTGTCCTACATGTATCCAAGGCATGACCTACTGCATGGCCAATTTAATGGAAAATATTTTCAGACATTTAATGTGCTCACCCGTTGAGTAACAGCCAGTGCATAATTTTAATAAACACGCTTCCGTATAAAGGCGTAATGTATTCTTCTCGTGACACAGTGTCTCAAGGGTTGGCTAGATTACTCCCATCACTAAAATAATTAGCTGCAGGTGGAGATTCGCCGTGTCCACTGGAATTGATTAAATCTGCAATTCCAAACGGCAATCTGCATTTGCTGTACCACATTACCGCATCAACGGTGACAGGGACACCTTTAGTTGTGTCTGCTGATTGCTGAACTACGCAAACACGAACAAAATTAGTTATAATTGACACAATTATAATTGTGTCAATGAAGGTCTGTTTATAGCGAGTATTAGCTTATTATCTCGTGTCTAAAAAAACTAAGAAAGGCGTGATGATCTGTGCAAGTTTCAGCACAACTCTTGATTTTGGTGGAGTCGACTATACTGAAAAACTTAGAAGATTATAAACAATGGTTTATTTGTGCTATTGTTTTCTCCGGTATACGGTATTCCGGAGGTCGCAGGTTCGAATCCCACTCCTGCCAGTTTTCTTTGTTCACTTTGAAAATTTAATTTTCCATATTATGTTTTTTATAGCGCGATGTTTTGTACATGGATACAATGATAAAGAAACAACAATGAAATTATTGTAATTGTCCTCTGAGGGAGATCTTTTGTTGAACAAGGTCCTCGAAAGTATGTACTAGTCTATAGGAGAATGTTAAAGTAAAGGGACAATAGAGAAGACAAAGCCTTGTCCTCAATTGTAAAGTAAAATTGTAAATTGAACGCAAACACGAATCATGAATTATTGACTCGTCATTTTCTCGTTATTGTCCCTAATCCCGACGTATAACCTGAGGTTGGCTGCAATTTTAACGGGCCATTGACGCTTCTGCAACATTTACTGCCCGACCGTTTTTGCAACGACAGAACCAAATGCACAGAAGACGAAAACGACAACAAGAAACATCAGAGGCTGGTTCATGTCTCCATCACATTTCGTTGTTTTTTCTCTCAGATAGGCCAATTGTATTTTCGAGAGCACAGTCTAGTATCTTTTCAGAACAACCAATGCTAAACATGCGCGCAATAATTATCAGCGATCATAGCTTCGCGAATTAGGCCTAGGAGCAACACTATCAACGCACGCAACAACATCGCAACCAGCCTCGGAGCGTATCATACGACAACAAGCAGGAAACGTACAGCCACTTACCGCCAAAAACAATCCCAACTGAATCTCACGCAGAAATCTGGCAGACTATTACAATTAGTATTCGGCTGCAGCAGACGGCGATCGAAGCCGTAGGGAAACCACTCCAGCTCCCGTGAACGTAAGGTCTCGTATTATATCCACTTGCGTTGGGAGCATCATCTCGATCACGACCACACAAAACAGCTAAATGATGCGATCTTGTCGACGCACTACCGTCTTGCTGATGCTGTACGGTAGATCAGACCGTTGATGAAGGTTGTCAAAATGGCTTATACGCGAAGTCCGTGCCTCGCCTCCCTGGGTTATCTGCAAAGATAGTCAAAGATACATGCAAGCGGAATCAATGCTGTGTACCAGACTGAGTGTCACATCATCGGATACACTCAATCGTTTTCATCCGTAATCGTGGCGAGAAATAAACTGAATGGAACAATGCCGAGGGCGCCAAATGCCCAAACCGAATGAACAAATCGCTCAATCACCTCAACCAATCAACCGTGTGTTAGATATGAGCCTCTAATGAAAAAGAAATTGCTGGGCTTTTCTGTGATGGAAAGTTCTCATGGTTCAGTGCCGCGGCTCTGTTGATGTGCAGATCATGGTGCCGGGGAAGGGCAACAGTACGCTATCGTCGGCTGCCATGGTTACTGGTTGCCACAGTGATCGCATTTTCCGCTAATTAGGGCGGAGGGACCATGCATTCAGCGGGAATACTGAGAGTCTACGTGGATTAATCCAAGGGCCAAGAGATAGTTCGGCTGAACTTTCTTTCCCCAAACGACATCCGAATGGGGTTAACGTTATGAGATTTCGGACTTTACTTCTCTCTAAAAATCCTCCGGAGCCACGAATAAAAAAAAAAAATGAATTCGAACGTAATACAATTTCGGACTTTATTTCCCTTAAAAAAAGAAAATCCTCCAAAGCTAGAAATTAGAAGACAAAAATCGGTAACGTCGAGGTCTCCTACCTCACAGTTAACACCGTATCCACTAAACCATCGGAACACTGGAGTATATTTAAGTATTATAGAGGGCGCTCAACAATGCATCTATTCGGATGTAGTTTGGTAACAAATAATTCGCACCCCGCCCTACCCGAACACTGCACTGCTGTATAATTAGTGGACCATATTCAGCATGCTAAAAAGGAAACGTTCCTCTCCCATTTTTGCAGTTTTACTTATTTAGTTTTGTAGTATCAATACTAAGACTGCATCCAATGGCATACCTCAAGCTAGAACAACTCTTTTTAAACATACAATTTCTTTCTCTTGCCCAAAATGAACAAGAACCATCTTCCATGGTCTGTAACTAATTACCATTCAATTAACACATTTAAATGTGAACTAAAATCATTCCTACTCAGAGTACGTAGGCCTAACTTCTTATTGCTGAAGTTGCAATGGTATTTAGCTCTCATTGATCTGTGTCCTGTTGTCTAGTATAATTAATATAATGTTTAACCGATTCATGTATATATTTAATTATTGTAATTCGTACTAAATCTCTAATTTGTGTTGTCTTGTTCTGTTTTGTTTGGCACATCGATCACAAGCTTTGGCTTTTTAGGATGATGCCTCCCCACCTATACTTTAATTAATGTACATGCACACAGTTTTCAATGTGACTGAGGCCGTGTCCGAATTACTTGGCTACGGCTTGAAATTACACGCGTGGATATGTGATATGGCTGCAGCCACTACCATAGACATGTGTGTAATTTTATGCCGCACAGCCTAATTCGGACACGGCCTGTGATGTGGAAATAAATGTTTTCTTGATTTTTGTTTGAATTTTCATTGCCTTTAAGTAACGAAACCACTTGGTTTTTCGTTTTTGTTTTGTTTTGGTTTTGTTTTTTTTGGGGGGGGGAGAGGGGGGGGGGGGGGGGGGAGAGGTGGGGGGGGGGGGGGTGCAATTTTTTTCTATTATTGCTCGTGTCTATTATTATTCTCTCGCAAATTGCCGATTGAGGGCGGTATTACAATAACCGCAGCTATCGCGCGATTGTTTGGCATGGCATCCTCGCTCTTGATAGTGTCTTCAAGTAATTTGGGAATTGGGTATCCGACTAAATTGTCCGAACATGAGACTTTCACTTGTTCGGCAGTTTCTGAGGACGATGGTGAGTTTGAAGGGATACATTTCTCAAGTTCAGTATTTTGTTGTACATGTAGTTCAGCTTTTGGGTTAGAGTATACACTTAACAGTTAAAGGGAGCTGCATGTCCACAAGTATCGTCCATGTAGTCCGAGTAACTTGGACCATTTATCGCCATTTTTGATCTGGCGATGGCCGTGTGCACAAACAATTCGTATGCCTATTTTACAAAATATGTCTGAACACCAAACAAAAACATCTGATTTCACCCTTACAACGGCCACCAAAATACTAGATACGCCACCTGAGGTACAAGTAAGGTTCACTTATGATCCGTAGAAAAGTCAAATTTCACGTTTAATTTCAAGGAGGCACCCGCAGGCCGCAGCGATATATCGTCCTTTTTACATACATTTTCAAACAGGACCTGACTACTCGACTGCGCATTAATACATTACGGCATGACGTTGGTCTCCAGATCTTGTGCATGCATAATGCACCACGCAGCTTCCCTGCGACTTTTTTCTGAAGAGTACAACACAGGTTCGCAGTAAGTCACTACGTGTCGATCAGTATGAGGCTGCGCGCATGACTACTTTTCCTTCATGAAACAGTCGCCGGGAAAACGAAGCTGCGCATAATGTACGCCAATGTTATGACTTCTATCAAATTGCTCCAGGCAACTGAAGCTAAACAGATGAAGCTGAGTGCTGATGATCGAGCCGGGAAGCTGGGCCCTCTTCAAGCCCAAGGATGGAAGGAGGTTGAAGGCCGAGACGCCATCCAGAAAGTCTTCATGTTCAAGAATTTTAACCAGGTTAAATATTTATATATGTCAGTTTTAACATTTAATTAACAGGAGAAATATATATGTGTACTTTGCTAAACAATGTTTTGCCTTGAACTTTGAAGTGCTGTTAGCACTGTTTGCTCAGTGCTTTCCAAGAGTGTGCATTAAACATCTTCAATGACTTATCTTTTTTTTATGGGGGTTGGCCATATTTTAGGTTGCCAGTCTTATCGCCCTTACGGTTTCACTGGGTCCAAATCTAAATAGAGGATAAATCTTCAAAAGATACCAAAGAAATTATCCCAATTTTCAGACCTATAGACCCAGACCCAACAGTAAAAAAAGCAAGAACTTGAGCTGAAAACAATCTCTTCTGTTTCTCCGACAAGAAATTTCTGAGGTATAAGAGGCTAGTTCAGTCTCTTCAATCATTTCTCTTCAATCATTTCAAATCTGTGTGCTGCACAAAACCAAAAATACATATAATTAACAGATTTAACACATTAATTAACATATTCATATTTATTGTACAAATTCGTGTAGAAAAGGTGCAACTTAAGTGCTTTTGAAAGGTCTTAAATTTTAAGTCAAGTGTCCAGTTATTTGTCTTGTAATGTCCATAATTAACCCTAACCCTGCCAGACGCAGCACGGTGCATCTGTGGTGACATTAAATAAAGTGCAAAAACCATGAGTGAAGATTAATATTATAGCGAACATTGTACATGTTGAAACAACGGATATTTCTCTCAGACATATCTCTCATTCATAAATACCTTTTCAGTGTTGATTTTTTTATTGGTGGCATGACTCTTTTTTAAGCGTAATTTTTGTGAGAAAGAGAAAAAAAATACAATACCCTTAATAACTGTTTTCATTGTCCGTGTCAAAAAAGGAAATGCGCGTACTTTCCAGAAATAGAGAATTTTTGGTTTCTGCATATTTTTATATGCGGTGAGGTCTGTGCTTTAATTTATCCTTGTCCTGCATGTACTTGCGACATTAGCGAAAAACTGGGGCCAATTTCATGCCACTGTTAAGCACTCTGTTTTCTACTAACAAAACATTTGTTTCATTTCACGGATACGGTAAGCAGTCAGCAAAGCAAAGAGCTCACTAACTTCGCAAGCAAAATTGACTAAAAATTGTGACGCAACAACGGATGTCTCCATGTATGCGCATGTGTCAGCACAACCTTGCTGTGAAATAATGCACAACTTTTTCACTATTACCATCTAGCAGTGCCATTAAACTAGCAACTAGTCTTGTTGTCGCCTTTCACACATGGTCATGTGAGCTACTCTGGACCAATCAGACTGCCTAGCATTGTCAAAAGGTATTTATGAATGTAATTTAGTTTTGTTCCTTTTATTACCATTTTAAAATCAGAAATGAAAATAATTCCCGAAGATTTTTTGTGGCATGTATTAATTAACCCTACCACCTCCAGGGCATGTTTGCTAGAACCCTGCCAGACGCATCAGATTGCATACTTTGTCACATTGACTTGTGTGCAGAGTCTAGCAAAGTGGAGCTGTCGGCACATATGCACTGTGCTGCGTCTATCAGGGTTAGAGTTAGTAATTCATCTCCTAGTCTCTCCCCAGACCATATCAAATCAAAGTTGAAATCATCTTTGCCAGTTAAAACTTTGTGTATTAACCTTCACATTTGTGTTTTTCTTCACTCGACTGCAGGCATTCGGGTTTATGAGTCGTGTGGCCCTCCAAGCCGAGAAGATGGACCACCACCCGGAATGGTTCAACGTCTACAACAAGGTGGATGTCACTCTCAGCACACACGATGTCAGTGGACTGTCGGACAAAGACGTCAAACTTGCCACGTTCATGGAGACGGCTGCTGCCTCTGTCCTGCCTCCGTCTTAAAGACGGAGGCAACTCACCAGTAGATGTATCTAAAACTGTTGACATGATTCAGGGAAGTTTTCCAATAAAGCTTAGAGCATGAAATCCAAACAACCAATGTTTTTCACTTGTGACTGATTATCTCATGCTAGCGCAAAAGTCAGAATGTGTCAGGGCTCCAATTTCGGGGAAAAATCTGCTGGACCACAGGGTAGTAGCTCAACAAATATACATTTACTTGATTGGAGAGAATTTCCAAGATTCGTGGACAATAAACAAACAAAAAACATGAAGATGAAGAACAACATTTCGGCTTCACTGAATGTATCATTGAGCAAAACTGAAGCGCACTGATGAAGTTTTAAGAAACTGCTATATTTTACAAGACAACTGTGTGTCCTTATGGAGTACTGTTCCTGCATCTGGGCCAGTGCTTCTGCTTGTCAGTTTATAAGATACAGAAGTGCATTGTAAATTTTGGGCTCATCCTTACAATCACTCTCCCACCGGAGATCTGTTGCTACTCTTAGTCTGTTCTACAGATATTTTCATGGTAAATGTTCCACCGCCTTGTCTGGCTTCGTTCCTCCAGTTAAGGTGTTTGAGCGTGAAACCTGTTCCCACCAATATACTCTTACTAGATGTAGAACGAAAAGCTATGCCAATAGCTTTTCCCTCATTAATCTGTGGAATTCTTCGCCTGGTGCATGTTTCCCTTCATCGTACCTTTCCTGCTTCAAGAAGAATCTTAATTCCTACCTCTTGCATCTTTGATTCGTTTTCTTTTTGTAGCTCCACACCTTGAGTGGCTTTTAAAAAAGTATTAATAAACCTTAAACTTCTTGTTGAGGTGCTTTCTAGAAGAGGTTAGTGAAACTTGTTCAAAAACCACTAGACTGTTGGACTTGTTGGTCATGGAAACAAGCAGGGGCTATCTGCATGGTGCTGCTTAATGGTTAGCATAGAATCTTTGCTTATAAGTTTGTAGGAAAGTTGTGATAAGCATTTTTGGGGCCTAGTTAAACTCACCAAATTGATCTGGCATTAACATTTTCACGCTGTCACTATTTTATAGCCACTCTTGCAGATATGTTTTGTTGCTTACAGTCTCTATGAGTTTAATTTATAAGTAGTCGTCGTGATCCTAAGTTTATGGAATATGTAATGCTAGATTCTGTGGTCATGGCCTGCAAATGTGTGCAAACCGTGCTATTGTATTTTCAACCTGATATGCCTGCGATGTCCTCTATATTTTTGACTACCTGGATTGTATAAAATAGAATTCATCACTACAGTACAATGTAATAATATATAGTGTTGGATAATCCCATCACAGTAGGATTTGTCTGCACTTGTTTCATTCCACACAGGCCATTGTACTAAACCTCAGCTCTCTCCAGTAAGAGAGTAATTTGTGGACTCTATTTTTACTCCTCATACACCAGAGAGCTCCTAAATCTACAGAAATGGTAGGGGGTATAATGAGGTTTAATCTCTCGCAAAGAAATTGTGCCAACCCTGTTAGTCAAACTCCTTGCTAAGCATGATATGCACTAGCCGTTAGCACAAAATGTCCTGCTACACTTAGCTGCAATTATTCGCTAACCATTATGGGTTCCATAAACTTGGGCCCTGTTTACAAAGAAATCGTGTGGCTAGACGATGGAATTTTTTTTCACTTTGTCCACACCCTGTTCTTGTCCCGTTTCATGTTCGTTCATCAAAATTATGTTTTAAAGATTTTATCTTGGGCTGTTTTTGACCCACTTATTTCTGAATAAAAATGTTATTTAAGAAAGGAGTATACTACACTGTACCCTTGATAAATCAATGTCGGAAATAAACCATCCAGTTGGATACAGAAAACGTTGCATTTTTATGCCATTTTGTTAACACATAAAATGTTGACAGTAAATATTTATTTGCTGGCGAAAGCAAGAACTAACGCAAAGAAGTTAAGTTTTTTTTAATTGGTTGGTGATCGTAAATGTTTTTCTCATAGTCCGTCAAACATTGAAAATAAGACGGCAAACTCATTTTGCAAGACTTGTCTGATACACAGACAACTTCCCTCCCCCTCATTGTTTAGGGTCATGCGGAGGAGAGGCCCTTTTTTACTTCTGTTTTTCATTGCGCCATTTTTTTTTCAAGATGGCTGTCGCTGACATTGGATCGCCTTCAATGGAATGAATCGCGCCATAAATGGCAGCGCAGCACATGTTATCGGCATAGCCGTTTACTTAGCACGAAGATCTTGGATTTCAAACCCGGAAGTGCGTCAATTCGGGATTCGTCTGTAGATGGACTGAAAGGCGTTTATTGCCCTTTTAGAGGGGAAAAATGGCATCGAAGAAAGAAGCAGACGGGGATGGTAAACATTTTTTTGTTTTACTTTGCCAAAAGTTATTTTAATTTGTGGGAGAACCATACAGTCATGCCCATGAATCACTGAATTTCGCAGAAAACTTGCATCCATGTCTTACATTTCGATTTCATTTTTCGTACCCCCGTTAACTTTTTCCGAAAGGTAAAAATATATTAGAAACTTTCACAAAAGTTTAACAGCGCCACCTGCCAATCATGATCCAAAAAAAAAAAGAACTTCTGAGCGTGACGCATTGTGGGTAGCAATTACTTTTAGCCAATGGGGATGACTCGTACGGAAAAACGTCACTCGGCAAAAGTCCGGGCTACGATGACGTCATCCTTGGCATCGTATCAAAGTCAAGAAAGTGTACGTGTGCGAGCTGTGAATTTTGGTTGTTTTTTATTTCGTATCGTTGGATTCTGCCCATTATTTCTGATATTTTGGAATACTTTTTTTGCGTCATGGGGAAGGAGAGAATATTTGTACTTGTGGAGATTGCTGTGCTGTCGATATGCTGTGGATTTATAGCAGTTGAAGGTAAGAATTTGTTCGATTACAAAAGTGATCCTCGTCATAATAATTATGCATAAAGCTACCATGCTATTGCTAATGGTACGGCGTAGGCCAGTAACTGCTGAACTCCAAAGGCAAAGCCAACTTGGAAAACAAACGGCTGAAAAATGTACTTAAAATTACTGTGATTGCCCTTGCCTGTACCAGTACAAGACAGTGGCGCACCCAGGATTTAGCCTGGTGGGGGCTCAACGAAGTATTTTCCGCAATCCATTTTAAAAATAAATTATTTTATTTATTTAGGCTTTATCTATTTTTTTTTTTATTTTTTTTTTTTTTTGGGGGGGGAGGTGTACCAGGTCTTTTAATGTTGTGGGGTTTATTTTATTTAGACCTGGGGTGCGTTCCACTCACGCGAACATTAGCAAACATTCGTCAACTATGTATAAATTGTTTGCATAGTTCATCAGTAGTTGGCAACGTTCGCATGAGTGGAACACAACCCTGTAAAACTAAAAGGCTGTATTATACTGTGACTGTAATACAGTAGTTCTTGGAACTTAAGTATGCCACATTTACATCACAGGTCAGTGTTACAGTATTTGCTATAAAATACTAGTATAAACCCCATAATGCATTCATTTCTGAAAATTACAGCAAAAACAATTATGTTCAGCCCTTGAGTGACATATTGACTATAAATCACTGCCACACATGCATGCAGGCCAGTGATGCCACACATTTGCTGGATCTTTCACAGTCATCGTTTTATTTTATTATTACATCGAGGGGCTGTGTTTGTTTGACATTGCCTGTTGTTGTGGCAGCCTGACTCCACTTGGCAGAACTTTCACCGCTGAACAAAATTATTGAATTACCTGCCAGTGACTTAATGAGATTTGCCTCAGCAGACACCACCACGAAGCACAATTATGCGAAAATGGAAGGAAATAAACCGGCCCACAACCTAATGAGATCTTGGCACACACGAACGAGTATTACAAAGAAACTTTGAAGGAAATGAGTACAAGCAACAGCTTATAGTGGACTTCCTCTCGGCATTCAACCGCAAGACACTACTTTTAGTACTGCTCATTTGTGCAGCCTTAGGCCTAACTGTGTGGGGTTTTGAGGCTCTGTAGAAATGACCTTAGTAAAGGTTTCACTACAATTGACCTATCGGGGTCGAATCGCATCAACGCAGCTTGTGAATTATTGTCCAATCAATTGTAATTCCACGTGGAACGTGCAAAATCTGAGACAATCAAAAATTACCACACAAAATTCCCATAGGGTTGTCTAAGGGGCGTGGTTAACTCGTAAACGGCGATAGGTCAATTGGGGAGCAATCAAGATTGAAAATTTCTGGTTGCTAAATCTGTCGGGGGTGAAAAGTGATTTTGCAATGAACACCTGCCCAAATTGAGGCGATTGTGTAGTGTAGGGCCCTGTTCCCTATAACATAAGGGAACAAAAATCCACTTTTAGGTTATTGGAATTGCCAAACTAGTTAGCGACATTACAAACCAACAGGTATGTATGCCGTAGATAAAGGGCAGGGTTTTAGTTTTTGAGGAAAATTTTGGGGTAAAGCGGCAATAAGGACGACAAAACGCAACACGAAAATAAAGATGGCGATCACCGCGACGCACAGTAAACACGCATTACCGCGTTCATTCGCATAGCAACTGCCGTAAAGCGTGTAAGAAAATTGCATTTTCTACCGAAATAAACTGTTCAAAGTTACAAAAAACGATGTCAATAGAATTAAAAGAAGTCTGCTTTAGGTTGAAAAAGTCATTTTGGAATGAGAAAAAATACCCTTGAATCCAATTTCATCAAAACTAAAGAGGGGCCCTACACTACACAATTGCCCAAATTGATGCAATCAGTGTAGACATGAGAACTGTTGGCGTGCAAGTACTTTGTAGGCCATCATAAAAAAGGACAGAAAAAAATCAGGTTCGATTGTTCAATGTCAGTTCAGAGTTGGTGGTAGCAAATGAGAACAATTTACTGTTGGTAGAATAAAATTCTAAAATAGCCCAGAAGAATTATTGTTAGAATCCTTCCTGAATATCGATCCTTTCAAATCCAACAAATCCTTCGTACTTAATTGCACATTCCTTGTACTAATCCTTGTACATTCCTTGTACTAATATTATAAAAATAAATTTGGCGTGGGAGGTGGGGGGACCAGGCCACTTCCACTTTCTTCTTTTTAAAAGAACAAGATGCTAAATGATATATTTTTAAAAATTTGCCTAATGTTCAAGATAAAATGTATTTTTGTTATGGGTATTGCCCAACACAAGGCCAAAAGGCCACTTAAGGTGTTGGCTACAAAAGACAAGAAAAGACGGAAATCACAGGGTTAGAAGGTACCTATTCATGTTTCATCAATTGAATTTTCTGGCTATATCCACCGTGCACGCAGGTATCACCATCGACCGGCAACAGCAGTTACCTATTCAAGAAGGAGCACCAAACATCCAAATGACATGCACCTTGCAACGCTACGGCGTAGTCAGACCAGTGAGTTTCAGCTGGTTCCACCAGCCGACATCTGGACTGGAGAGACAGGTAAAGCACTGATTGTTTGTAGGTGGTACAGGGCAAGGTGTTGTCAGAGATAAACTCTTTCTCAACACGTCACATTTAACCTCCTGGTTTTGTTCTTATCCATACATAAAATACGACCTGTACAGGGTTTTTGGTTTGCAGTTGTTGCCAAACAAGCAAGAACATTAACCACTTGCGTACGGATGACGCCATATGGCGTAAAAAAAAGTGTCACCAGGCCGGATGACGCCATTTGCCGCCGTTTGTGCAAACCATTGTTGGATTATTGTTTATGATACGCTTGACTGCACAAACACATTGTAGCGGTTCGCTTGGCTGCCAAAACCGCCGCAACACCCCGACGTCGCCCGTAAAATACCGTGCTCAAGGGGTTAATCACTTGATGAGTGCGGTTGTTTTATAATGAGGTGCGGTGCCAGGGGGCGGGGGCGGCCTGTGCAGGGGCGGCCTGTGCAGGGGCGGCCTGTGCAGGGGCGGCCTGTGCAGGGGCGGCCTGTGCAGGGGCGGCCTGTGCAGTGGCGGCCTGTGCAGCCAAGCAAAACGGACACAAGAGGCTTGTGCAGCCAAGCGTAACATACACAATAATCCAACAATGGATTGAAAAAGCAGAGATGAGGTGAATAGATGTCATCCGGCCTGTTAGTAATTTTTTTGGCATCTATAGACGTCATCCGGCTTCAAAGGGTTAAAAAAGAATTGGGGGGGGGGGGATGGGGGTTAATACCCCCCCCCCCCCGCCAATTTGTTTGTTATTGTTGTTGTTTGTATGTTTACAGCTGCAAACCAGAAAACCATAAACGATACCTAGACTGCGGGATATATCACCTACTCGTACTTGAGTTCAACCTTGCCCCTAGCTGTGTAGTCCTTCCATGATGGAAATGGGTAGTTATGGTTGTGGTGACTAATATACTTATATCCTGTCCCTGTGTGAAGGTACTACCCGATACCTCTCTAGAAATCTTAAGGTGACGTCATTTGCAAGACTGAGAAAAACCAAAATGAGTATATTGGTGCAGTGTGTGTATTGTGTTGTCGTGTTGGTGTGGGCCCTATTTTTTCACCTGTTCATGAGGTGTTTTAATTGAATTTGTTTAAACAGGTTTTGTTAGATTTTTCGGTAATTTTCCTTGTCCCAACCACCCACATTTTTGAAGAAAAAAAAACGAAATTTACAAATATTGAAAATTATGAATGGCCCCTAAAGTGTATTTGTTTTTCATTCAATCAATTTTTCTTCCGATGTTCTTTAGTTGGGAAATCCATCCAACTGAAATTTTCAGCCACAGCATGCATGGGGCAGCTTTAAATGTACCTTTTTAGAGATTTAATTAAAATCTTCCGGGGGTGAAGGGGAGAGGGGGGGGGGGGGGGGGGGGGGTGAGGAACCATTTGATTTAGTTTAAGATTTTAAGGTTCTTCCAAAATGGGTCTATGATGCCATACTTTGAAGAGGTTGTGCAGAAGTCTGGGATTAACAAGGCTATTTGATCTTCCCCTGTAAATTACAATCTTGTCACCTTTTGTTGGTCAGTTTCCAGGTTTAATTAATATCTGTAAGGGTGCCGGGTGGTAGGGTTGGCAATTCAACATGTCGCCAAGCCTACCACCTTTGATCCTAAGAGTGGTAGCCTTATATTGGGTGATTTCACTTTTCTTTCTTTCTTTCTTTCCTTTTTTTTTCTTGGGGGGGGGGGGGGGGGGGGGCTGGTGAGGTGGGGCTTTGGAGTGAGTGGGGCTGTGCTATTTAAGATTTGAAGGTTCCCCTAAAATGGGACTGACCCTATGCATTGACGTTGTTGAGAAGTTGGGGCAGGAACATCAATTGTTTGGAATTAACAAGGCCAGAGGGTCGTCAACAATTGATCAAAAGCTTGCAAGTCAGGATTGTTGGCTTTTGGTGGTCAAACCCCAGAACTCCTTCAATGCACCTCCGGCCCGTATCATAATGACTGAATTGTTGAAATCTCCTTGTAGATTTCGAGATCCACGCATTTTGTGATTTCCTATGATGGGGGCCTGTTGACGCTTGACCGGGCGCAGAAGACCGACGACGGCATCTTCACGGCTGTTGCTACAGATGCAGCGGGGAGGACGGGCAATTGCACATTCTACCTGCAGTTGTCTTGTAAGTTTGTTCATGTGGATGGCAGTATCAGGATCATAGTAAAGTATCGTATGGTATTGTTATTTGTTTTTTATTAGTATTATTTTGAATAGTTTTTATTTAGTTTTAATTTTTTGAATTTGTCAAGCAAACCACAAGGTTCGGGGCCCGCCGAATAAAGATACTGACAATTTGGGGGACCGCCAACATAGGGCAAGATAGCTAAGTTGGTAGAGCTCCGTCGCAGGTTCGAATTCCGCTCTTTCCAGTTTTCTTTGTTCACTTTGAAAATGTAAAAAGAATTTTCATTAGTTTTGAAAAATAATTTGTTTTTATTTTCATTTGTTTATTTGTTTTTTGTTTTTTATTGGGGGGGGGGGGGGGAGGGGGCGAGGGACCATTTTGCAGGAAGGCACACATATGGCATGTTTAGGGAGGGGAACCTGTGGGAAAAAGGCCTTATCTGGGGGTGGGACTACATTGTGGGAGGGGATACCCACTCTGCATGATCCATAGGTCACAGGAGGGGGGTATTTGGAGGGGAAGTGAGATATACATGTTGCCTACAAATGCTAGGGATCAATTTTTATAGAGTTGCTAAATGGTTAGAAAATTCATGCTTACAAACATGCAACTTTTCCTTGGATCAGCTGATTTCCTCGTTTTTCACTTCACACTTATGCCATTGAAAATTGAAAAACACTACAAAGTCTTGTAAAGATTGGAATTTCCTCGTTTTTTGTTAATTCCAAGTTGCATGCCTGATGCTAACAGTAGCAGAAAAGGTTTGCATTCTGTTTAGATGTCAGTGTTTTGGTTCTTCCAGATTTCTTAGTAAATATTGCACATTGTGGTAGAACTTTTAAACTCAAAACTTGGAAATAGGTTAGGTAACTAACCAAATGGATTAAATTTAGGGGATTTCAGGGCAGTGTATGCCTTTAAAACTCTCTAAGGACCTTTTACCACAAATCTACAATTGCCTTCTGCCGAGCTGCCATTATTTCCTTTCCCTCTACTTTCCAGATGGTCCGATCTTTGAAACTCCCACAGTCAGGGAGATCATAGTCAATGTCACCCAACCGCTCGTCCTTACGTGCCCATATGATAGCAAGCCAGACTCCACGGTGATATGGCTGAAAGACAGCGTGACTATCGGCTTCAGCAGAAAGTTCATCGTCAGCGGGAAAAACCTGACGATCACAGGTAAAATGCAGATAAATATTGAAGGTAGTGCTTTAAAGACTGACTCAATTATAAAAATATATGGCATAAGCTTTCATCAGATGCAAAGAATACCTGCATAAGAGTACTGGAACTCTCAAGGGGAGGTTTCAACAGAACTGGTTGTTGAAATTGTCCTTGAATAAAATAACAAGGTATGTAAGTACCGAGGTGTAAGGGCTGCTCTACTGTCATTCTGTACAGTAAAAGATTTGATTAATAAAAAAAATGATTTTTGTTTTCAAACAAATTTTCAAATTGTATCTTTATCTTCTTCTTTTATATTTTGGTTGCTTTCGCACCTCTAATGCACAAAAAGTGATGTTCTACAGGAACCCAATTATTATGTGGGCTGCAAATAATTTGACGTTTGTGAAGTAATGATTCAATAAGTAAACAGGGATGGGTGTTTCTTGTTAGACCTCGCCTTCGGCTCTGTCCATTAACAGTGGCCAAAGTCCACCGCACTCCTCCTCGGTTATTATTGATGTGGTAAAGACCGGATCATCACATTTTAATAATTTAAAACCGTATTAGCCTGATACTGAGCTATTGATGTTAAGCCATCTGGTTAATCAATTATCAGATTTCTGTCAGTTCATGTGTTAATTTGTTTTTTTCTCCGTAGCTGTGGATTCACTTGACAAAGGCAGCTACCAATGCAGAGCCACTAATACCTATGGTTCAGCCGTTAGTTCACCAATATCTGTCCTGGTCTTGGGTAAGTTGTCATATATGGAGCATATGTCAAAAGTCGGAATGCCTGGAACGTTCTATCAAGAACATTTCATGTTCCAGTTGGGAACAGCTTGGGAACACTGCACGATCCTGTAAGGCGGGGGTAATAATCAGGGCAGGGATGTCAGTTTTCAGGCAATTGCCTGATTTCAGGCTTTGACAAAATTTGAAATCCTGTGCATTTTCAAAATTTGACTGTAAATCCATTCATCTTGGCTGTAATTTCAGGCCCTGAAGAGAAGTCTGACTGGCATCCCTGTCGGGGGTGAGATTTGTCAGGAATTTTCCTGATTTCAGGATTTTTGTCGGGATTTCAGAATTTTTAAAGAATCTCTTTTGCAATCTGGAATTCCTGAGGTGTTCTAAAGGTGTTTTTACCTGTAAAAGTGGATATAGACCAATAGAAACAGATATTTTAAGGGGGTACCTTTAGGCAAATACAAACTATGTGTTGATCTAGGGTCCTCGTGGAGTTTTCGTGAATTTTTCGTGGATTTTGTGGATTTTTCATTTTTGGCCAATCTCACCCCTGAATAATGATTAATTGTACAACTTACCCTTTTTTGTGAATACACACACCTGTAGTAAAAAGACAAAGTAAATATTAACAATTTCCGCTACCAATTATGGTCGTGATAACACAGAATAATTTTTAAGGCTGCGTTTAACCTCTTGACTCCGGACAATGGCCATAGCCATAGTTTGACGCTTATTGGCGCATTCCTCCGCGTACTCAAATCCATTCATGTTTCAACTATATTGTTGTAGATGGAGCTTTTTCAAATAAAGTTTTTATTCACAAAGTGGGGTGCCTCTAACTGCGATGAATAGGACCACTCTATTCAGTGTGGTACTAATTGATTGCATTACGCTTGGCTGCACAGCCCCGTTCTTGGCATACCAGCACCCCATCAATAACAGCCGTACGCATGGGGTTAAGCGAGATTATTTACACACTGTTGATGGCAGATGTTTCCAAATCATGTACATTTTTGCCGTGTTCCAATGGATGCATTGCAGTTCCCATGATGTTTGTGACGACCCCGGACACAGTGTCCATCTTCACCCAGGGAGAAAACACCACACTGACCTGCAGTGTTAGGGGATCACCACGCCCGACAATCGAGTGGAAGAAGGTGGGTCCATCAATTTCCCCGTGCATTAGAGCTGTCCCGAATATACCAAATATTCGATATTCGATCGTCAAACGAATATTCAAATACCATTTTGCCAGTTCGAATATTCAAAAAGATATATATCCACGTACAGAATTATTCGAAAATGAACAGCCCTACCGTGCATTGCAAGGC
Source organism: Hippasteria phrygiana (assembly GCA_037893225.1). Taxonomy (NCBI): domain Eukaryota; kingdom Metazoa; phylum Echinodermata; class Asteroidea; order Valvatida; family Goniasteridae; genus Hippasteria; species Hippasteria phrygiana. The sequence goes on along the minus strand of JAZGUH010000639.1, from coordinate 973,110 downwards.
CTGGGGTATCAGTCTCTTAGTCTGTTCTACAGATATTTTCATGGTAAATGTTCCTCCTTGGTTCCTCCATTTAGGGTGTTTGAGAGTGAAACTTGGCTTTCCGCCTGTTCCCGCCAATATACTCCAGCTGTACCTAGATGCAGAATAAACGGCAATAGCTTTTTCCCTTGTTCGGTATCTCTATGGGTCCTGGTGCATGTTTCCCTTCATCTAATGATCTTCCTCCTTCAAGAGGAATCTTAATTCCTACCTCTTGTATCTTTGATTCTTTTCTTTTTGTAGCTCCATGCCTTGAGTGACTTTTAGCCTTGTTCAGGACAAATTTGCATTAAAAAAAAAAAAAAAATCATGGCGAATTACGCCCTTTCCAATTCGAGTGAGTCAAAATAAAGTGCACCGTCACAGGTTTGTCACAGATCGAGAGGCAATTTCTTTGGACTGCACTTGAAAAGGTCGACACACCAGACTAAACAGTGTGTCATTTTGCAGGAAGTGAACAGAACTGTTACTGTGATATGTGCCAATGTTTTAGTAGTTTGACATTTTTGACAGGTGATTATTGCTTTATATGGGATGAATACCCAAGCAAAGACCTGCCCATGATATTTTTAAAATTAACTTTTCAAGACAATTTATGTGATGTATTCTTGAAAAATTGCAGTTTTTTGGGGGGACCTTCCTTCTTCCCCAACTATAGTAGAACTGCACTTGATATAGTTGGAGTTTTTCATTATTTTTCATTTTTTTGTTTGTTTACTTGTTAATTTTATAAAATAAAAATCCTTTGAAATCTTTGGAAATTTGTTATATTGGCTTGGTTTTGCAAGAAGGGCACAACAGCCAAAGTATTATTGGGCACAGCACAACTGGCCGTGAATAGTGCATCACGGCAACTGTGAATAGGGGCATCATGGCAACCATGGAGGTAGGAAATTAAAACTGTATCGACGGCACTGGCCGCCGTGGCCGTCGTGAATTTAGAACCTTGTGTGACTGATTTTATTCTTCAAATGTTGCTGTATAAGCCGCCCGGAGTATAAGCCGCCTGGAGTATAAGCCGCAGGGACATTTTGCAGCGTGAGAATCAACGTACATTGTATAAGCCGCGGCCTATATTCCGAAAATTACGGTATTTTAAGTTTTTCATTATTTTTTTATATTTTGTTTTTCATTTTGTAAAAAAAAATGCTTTGAAATGTCTAAAAAAAAAAAAATATTGGTTCCCCCTCCCCTACCCATAGAAGAACTGCACTTGATACAAGCCGTGCCTGGTAACGGCTGGCAAAAGTCTGAATGGAACAAAATGTCAATTCCAGAGGGGATGTCGTTGTAAAAATAGCCGGCCCACTGATTATTAACATCCTGTCTGCCGGCATCTACCAGCGAAAACCCTTCCCTTTAACATTTCGCAAATTACTGGGGTTCATGAGCGAGGCTATAATAAGTTGCAGGTTTGGCTATGAGGTAATTTAATATTCATAGCCGAAAGTTGCGCAGCAGTGTCGTAAATCATGGTTTCAGCTAGAGGCCAGGGGTGTTTAGGTATAAGATTAAAACTGAACTAAACCGAATTTATTGCCAATTTTGACACCCCCTTTCCAAATCTTGGATAAAACCTGGCATAAATTTACATCCGAAGTATGGTGGTTGGGGGGATGAACTAGATTTTTATGAATCATTCCACAGAATTGACCCCCGCGAAAATTTGTTTCAGAAAATATTTTGAAAAGATTGGGAGTGGGCGGTGGCGGTTCCCCCTCTCCCGACGTAGTGTATAAAACAATGTATGCTCGGTGCTTTCCCAAAACAAATTCACAGGCTTACTCAGGCGGGATTCGAACCCACGACCTCCTGTTTACTAGCACAGATGTCTTAATTACTCCACCACCGAGCTTTAATTCTCGATGAAACTCCGCTGGGAAACAGATGTTATTTTTTTCTCTTAGTAGTTGGAAAAAGATACTGATCATTGTCAAGTAATTGGTTTTGAACAAAATGATGGCTAGAAATATTCTCTTTTTGGTCAAAGGGTACCATGACTTTGACCAACAATCGTCTACGCACCATCACCCAAGATTTCACCCAAGATGTCTACACATCTACCATCGAGTACAGTGCAGCCAGCTTAGAGGATCATGGCACTTACCTCTGTTTAGCAAGAAACCCAGATCAAGTACTTGAACACCTCTTTCAGATTGCAGTCTATGGTAAGATGAGAGGGGAGGGATGTGGGTTGGGTGGGTGAGGGTGGGGATTGGCCAGTTGTCATCGAAAGGTGCATTCCTGTGCGTACTCAATCCATTCATGTTTCAACTATATTGCTCTTGAATGGAGTGTCATGAATAGATGGAGCTTTTTCAAACAAAGCTTTTATTCACACGAAAGGGGGGGTGGGGATAAATAGGACACTCTATTCAGTGTGGTGCCTATTGTTTGTGTTTACGCTTGGCTGCACTGCCCATTTATGGCCTACCAGCCCCCCATCAATAACAGACGGACACAAGGGGTTAATGCAATCCTTTTTGTTTTCATAATTTCATCTTGTATAGTCAGAAATGTAATCAGTTTTTTTCCCTCTGTTTGTCATCAGCACCTCCAGAGATAACATCGGTCTTTGAACCCATAATGCGTGCAAGGATTGGCGCTCCCATGGTGCTACATTGCGAAGCCAGTGGTATTCCAACACCAACTTTTACTTGGTACAAAGACGATAGGGTACGTACCATTTTTTTTTTCAGGGTATTTTATTTCACTGCTTTTAGGACTGTGAACCCCTTGGATGGGATTTTCTATTCAAAAGAGATTAGGACGATTTGATTTCGACAATGGGTGCCCCAAAGGACATCCCACTCTATTCAAAATCACATCTGAAGCCTGTAAACTATTGTCCCACATTGACAGAAGAGTACGTTGTGACTTCTGAGATTAACAGCTTAAACCTCATTGTGATTCTTGGCTCTGGATGTTAAAATCCTATCCGCCTGATCCTCTTGTCTATCTGAATAGAGGAACTCATCCGAGGGTTTCACAGCGTCGCCCAGAGTCAAGTCTGAGTCTAGAACAAAAGTAGACGTGAAATCGACATGAGTCCAAAATGTGAAAAAGGAGACTTGAAATTGCAAAGATTGCCTGAACTTGACAAATTCAAACGTAGCTCATTATGGATGTGCAGATGCAGATCAGGTCTTATTTTGCCTAAAAGAACAAAACAGAGGTTAAATGGCGCCACAAATGGTGCAAAAGTGTGTCACCCCCTACCCCCCCCCTTGTAAATATTTTTTCGCAGACGAAACATTTTGGGAGTCGCCTTTCTGGGCAAATTTCAGAACCACCTCCCCCCTGCAAACAATCCTGGATCTGCCCCTGATGTGATTCTAAGTCCTTTATTCTCTCCCTGTGTTCTACGGACGTTATTATTCTCATGAATTTTTATCTCAGACTTTTCGGGAGGCTTTAGGGTATTCTTTTATGATACCTCAAGAAACATTTGGAGAGAGTTTGCATGTGTTTTGATTGGGTGATGCTTATGAACAACGATAGGTCAGTTGAATCTGGTTGGGACTGAAAAGGGTCCCAAAGGTGGAAAATGAGGAAGGATGAACTGTGCCAACCATGACTCTTCTTGTTTCTTCCCCAGGCGATAGCCAGAGTTGCCGACACCCACTTTCAGGAGGGCTGGGATGGATACCTGAGGGTCACAGAGGTGATTGGGTCGGATGCTGGGTTGTATCAGTGCCGTGCCGTCAACGACATCGGTGAAGCATTCTCGGAGGAATTCACGTTGGTCGTAACCGGTGAGTCGCGCCAAAGATGCACTTTTCCTAAAGTATGGAGGCAGAAAAATAGCATAAACTACCGCAGTGTTTGAAATTGTTTTGATTTTTTGGGGGACATTTTTGGTAAACCTCCCTTGAGCCAAACCTTGATCAACCCAGCTATTTGTGAAAAAAAATTCGCGTTAACTATTTTAATGAGGAAATATCCGATTGTCTGAACTTTCGTACAGGCCTGCACTTCTTGGTTAAGCCGCGACCCAACAAGTACATCATCGTCAACGGCACTGCCAAGATGAACTGTGAGGTAGCCGGATCGGAACAAAACATCATCATTGATTGGCTGAAGAACGGCAAGCATGTATCGGGCCGGTGCTCTGAGGCAAACTTCAACAAGTGAGTCTTCAACAACGCTCAGGTTTCATCTTAATTCCTTGTAGCTGGACGTCGGCCATAACTGCATCGTATTCAGCTGTTGTTTGCTTAGCATGAAAATTACATGGATTTTTGGCTGGTAACCTGTTTTTATTAAGCAAGACATGTTCATGCTAAGCACATTTTTGTGCTTAACAGCTTTATGAAATTGGCCCCTGGCTTCCCATTCATCAATTAGGTTTGTAGTACATGTATAAAGAATGCATCGCCGAGAAGAAAAACAAAAGTACCGCAATCAATACCGCATGTGGACACACAAGGACATTATAGTAGTTTGGTTTGGTTTTCACAGAGAGAAAAATTTTGCTAGTTTGTTTGGCTGTATTTTGTTTTGTTGTCCAGTTCCATATGTACTGGCACCTTTGTCATGGGGACCTCGCTCTACATCGTGCAGATGACCACACGTGACGAGGGGTTGTACACCTGCACGGCTACCGAGCAGAGAGGCCGGAACCCAGAGACTATCAGGGCCGACTCCAGAATCCAGATCCTCAGTAAGATGATTAGAATCTCTATCAAACAAACGGAATCTCATTTCTTCTTTTAATTCTAACAGTCTGCTTTTCGTTCTAATGGTGCTATTTTTGGGAATTTCCAACCGTATCTTTTGGTAGAAAAAGCATTTTTGGGGGCATTTTTCAGGAACGCCATACAAATTTAATACCTGCAGATGTTTCATGCATTCTTCATTTTGTTCAGAGCTCACCCTTGATATTATGATATCTTCATATTCCCAACTCTCCTATAGCTTTTTCTCTCATTCTGTATCTTGGTGGAATTCTTTGCGTGGTGCATGTTTCCCTTCATCTTACGATTTTTCCTGCTTCAAGAGGAATATTAATTCCTACCTCTTGTATCTTTGATTCTTTTTCTTTTTGTAGTTCCATGCCTCTAGTGGCTTTCAGCCTTGTTCGGGGAGATTTTGCATAAAAAAAAAAGAACGATACAAATTTCTTCGATTGAGCATCATGGGTATTGTACATATGACTCACCGTACTGACGGAAATTACCACCCGCATATGCTATTTTTTAACAGCACACATGCATCATAAATCCTGTGAGTCACATGACATTCCGAACTGACCTCTTTTTTTTTGGCACAAGTTCAGATATTTTCCCCCTGAATATATTTGCGTCAAATGTCTTAGGGGTTTGTGAGCTCATGATAACTTTATGTCTGCATTGGAGCGTCCGATCTTACAGTTGTAAAGGTCGGATGGTTAGAGAGTTGATGAGTGTTTTATAGGAAATGGCTGTCAGGGTCATGAATTGCATCAATTGTTGATTCGTGATTCGTTCCTTTTGCTGAATTATCGCGTAAGAAATGAGGGAGCTTCTGGGGAACAGTAATTTACTTTACTTTATGCCTGCATAATGTTTCTTTTTATTCGTAGGTTGTTATTTTTGTCCTTCCTCAAATTCAGTCTCTGAACTTCCATGCTCCCCGCTTAAGCGTTTATTTACTCTTTAAATTGAGGGAGCGTCTCAAAAAGTCAGAACACCTGGAACATTATGAGAACATTGCCTACAGTGGCATAGCCGGGTTGGGGGGGGGGGGGGGGGGGGGGAGAAGGGTGAACCCCCCCCCCCCCCCCCCCCCCCCCTTTCCCCCACACCACCCCCCCTTTGGAAATGCTTTTGGGATTTTCATTTTTGCTTTAAATTTTTCTTTTTTTTTAATTAGTCATTTGTAGACTTTTGATATGAATTCAGTTTGGACATATATGTAAAAGGCTCTTCAGTGAAAGCACTGCTCATTAAAACTTGGACCCCAACCCCCCCCCCCCCCCCCTCCTTTTTTATTAATTATTTTGCCGGGCCCACAACAAATCTGGAAATTTCTTGATGGAAAATGTCACAGTTTTGGTCCTGCGAGTTTGGTCCTGAACAGAGAACCTTGCTATGCGACGGATGCCTGTTCCAATCACGAACACCTGTATGAGAAAAGTTGTCTATGTGGATGCAATCTTACTCGTAGACAACCTGGTTCAGTTGGGAACATTCCGGGAACACACGCCCCTAATGGGGACACAGTGTTCTTTTGAGGCACTCCCCTCATGGAAATTTGTTTTGCCCAAAAAGTTGACCCCCAAAAATGTTTCGCCTGCAAACAACATTTATTAAGGGGGGATTTGGAGAGTTTCTTGTGGATTTGTTATTTTATTCGTTTTCTTCAGTGAGACTTTTCAAAACTGTTCAAAGTTCCAAAACTTGTAAAGCTTTGAAAATACTGGTAGATTTCCCTCAGCGTGCTCTCTTTAACCAGTTCACGCCGGGATTATTATTCACGAGCCTGGGTGCCAGACGGGTTTAGGCCTTTATCTGCAGGTAGCACACCCTGGCCTCGCTCACTGTGAGCCGGTCGCTGACGGATATTTCCACTGGACCCTTGCCTCGCCGAGTGCATGTATACACGTCACCCAACGCGAACTGGTTAATACGGTGAACTCCAAAGCTCAGTTTTGCATCTAGATACTAAATGTTGCCTGTAAGTTATATAATTCATCTTGTCTCTTTTCAGTGGTGTTAAAATAAGGCCAACGGTTTCAGGTATCCCGTTCTTGTTTTACAGTTCCTGTTGAATTTGACCCCGTCCTGCCTCGTACGGTAAGAGGCGACTTCCATCGAGGACTGACGATACGTTGCCAGGCAACAGGAAACCCCACACCCAAGATAGAGTGGCTTCGCCATGGTGTTCATGTTCTTAACAACACCTACAGAACGGTGAGGTTTCAAGGGTTGGGCTGAGGTGGGATGGGTTTCCCTGGAATTGGGCGGGTCGGGGTTTGGTTGGGTTAGCTGTGGTGGGTCTTGCTGGGTTAACTGGGTTATTGTAGGCTAGGATGGGCTAAGACGGGTCTATTTAATCTTTTGGCTTACCTAACCTATTTCCAAGTTCTGAGTGTAAAAATTATACCATAATGTGTAATATCTACGAAGAAATGAGGAAAAACTTGAAGCACTATACCCAGCACGATATGGGGCAGAGGGGTACCCCCCTTTTGTCCCTATACCCTGTACACTCTCCAGACTATTGTTACCTATTACACATCCCCCTAGACATCTGAAAAGAATTCCTGAGATTCCAGGAACACAATGACCAACACAAAAGAGGGGAGGGGAGGGGGGGGGGAGGGGGGGGGGGGGGTTCCCTCTGCCCCATATCGTGCATCATATGTGAAGCACTGACGTCTTAACATTCAGGCTGGTGCCACACATAGTGTAGTCTTTACTCAACCAAAGCTCATAGGGCACCACTCTGTATTCCATCGGTCTGACTTTTCCAAACCAAACGCACGAACCTGAAAATGATTTCGTCAATGATAAACTAACTGCACATTTTAGGACGAACGTTTTTTGTAGCACAATTTGGTAGTCTCCAAGGCAACGCGTCCCTTTGACATCCCACTAATAATCCTTCCTTTCTCACTCTTGTCAATCCTTAGGTCATTGGCGGCTTTATGAAGTTCCGAGCACTTCACGTTGCCGACGCTGATCGTTACACCTGCATCGCGAGTAACAAGGCTGGGGAGAAGTCACAAAATACACACATTACAATCAACAGTAAGCAGTCATGTTTTCCTATACTACTAAGGACAATGCTTTGTGTTTCCTATTGTTCCTTTAATAAAACACAACCCCATAGACTAAGCACATATTTTTACGTCAGAGGACCGATTTTAACAAAAGACCGACTCCCGAGGACAAGAAAGATTCCTTTGTATCATCTTTCTCCTCTTGTCCTCAAACTTTTATGCAGTACATGTACATCATACCCAACTACAGTGTAACAAGAGTGTCTAGACTTTTTCGGCAATTGAAACGGCTTTTTTAAACAGCTGTCAAGTGGAGAAAACAAAATGTATCAGGTGTTTGTTTTGTGCTAGTGGGGGAGGTTAGTTGGTCTCACCAACGGTGGAAGTTACCCCGTCTGGGGATAAAATTGGGATAGTTTCTTTGTTATCTATTGAAGCTTTATCCTCTATTTTGATCTAGGCCCAGGAAAATCGTAAGGGTGGTAGGGTTGGCAATCTAAAATGTGGCTAACCACATCACCTCTGTTGTAGCCCTTTATTACCTAGAGTGGCTTTTGGCCTTGTGTTGGGCGACTTTAGTAAATAAAATGTTAAAAATAGAATGCTAGAAAGCTCTACAGTTGACCTGTTGCGATAGTCACATCAACGTAGCTTGTGAACTATCGTCAAATCACTGGATAAGATTGGAAGGTTTGCATGGTGAAGGTAGCAGTAAGGTAAATATTTGCGGTAGCATTATGCGAAAACTTTCTCTTTTGTGAGTTGGTAGGTTTCTGATAAGAACCAGGGAAACTGAACGTTTCGGACAGTACACACTGCCCGTCTTCGGGCGATGGCGTCGGACAACTTTGACAGTGGGCTAGGAATAAACTACAGCATAACACAATAACAGGACTGCGTTCCACTCACGCGAACAATTCAAACGTTCGCCAACGTTCGCCAATTTTTGTAGTTGGCGAACGTTCGCATAGTTCGCGTAAGTGGAACGCACCCCAGTTTTCAAATTTTGCTACTTTGCACCTGTCACATGGTGCCGGGTTACCGTTTTACACACCCCTCCCACTTAAGTTTTATTCTTTGCTTTACCCCAGCCGTGCTGGTGACTCCAGCTGCCCTGAGCGTCACCATCACCCCCTACAGCTACTTCGCTAAGATCCAGTGGAGTATCATTGCTAACGGTGGCTACAGAGTCAGCAGCTTTCAGCTGGAGTATAGACAAATCAAGCCCGTCGTCTCGGAGTGGACGGTGTATGAGAACATAGGAGCCAATCAGGTACAAGCAAGATCTATTAAGTCCCGCCCCTTGATATATTAAGTCCCACCCCTTAATATATAAAACTTTGCACTAACCTGATGATCTGTTCTCTCACTATTCAGCGGTCATTTGGCATCAAGAAATTAGACTCGGAGGCGTGGTACCAGATCAATGTCTGGGCCAATAACCAGCTTGGTAAAGGTGAAGTCGTTACCATGGAGTTTCAGACAAAGGAAAGCGGTAAGCTCACAACAAAGATTTCAATTATCCCCTGAGGTGACAATTGTTAAAGGTTCAAAAAATCACAATCAGAAAATCCCTTCAATTTGTTTTGAAAACACTGATGGTTATACCAGAAATAGAATTTGATGTTTTTTTTGTGTTTTTGTAATTTATTCAGAGATAAGATAAATTATTATGGGGTATACCCCATAATTTATTTTGTCTATAAAATCTTGGTAAATGAGTGAAAAACTAAAATACTTCAACATCCTTATTTCTTATATAATCAATTGTTTCAGAACAATTTATAGTGTTTTTGCTGTATTGATTTCCGTGAACTTTCAGTGAGTTTTAACTTTAAAAAAAGGCATTTAAGAAGAGCAATAAAATTGTAATGAGCCAATCTTTACTGAAGTGATGATGTAATTCTCGTTTTCCTGCACAAGTATACATGTAAAGACATTAGCGCCTGGACCAAGGTGTTAACCAGAGTGATGACAAATGACGTCACTCTTCAGGACTCATAAGACATAGCTTTGATATTTGAGTTAATCAAATATCAATTTAAATGTCTCTTCTGTTTCGAAATAGTAAGTTGTGTGGTTCTGAGTGTGAGTAGTGGTAGAGCACTGGAACTGCAATTGAGGGGTCTCAGGTTTCGAGTCCAGTCGTAGTCAATCTTCAAAATTTTCAAAATTTTGATTTTGTTCGTGACAGAGAGTGGCGGGATCCTGGAGCTGTCTATGTCACAGCTGATCATAATCATCGTCATAATCATCGCTGCCATCGGCATGCTGATTGCAATCATCTGTGTCATTATCTGCAAACGGCACGGATCCAATCTCACCGTCATGCGGGCAAGACGTAAGCATATGTGACCAGCTTTACACAAAATGGGTATTATGTGGCACTATGTGAAAACACAAACAGGGCTGTTCTATGTGAAGCGGGCGGAAAAAATCTTCACATCGGTGATTTTTGTTTGGTTTGTTGGCTTCTATTATATCGGTATTTTCATAATATATTTTCAGAAACATTAATATTGATCAATAAAGATGAAGAAATGTTTATAGAAATGACTTCTATCTCATTTCTTTGCACTTTTTGTGTTTAAAGGGCTATATATTTCTAAACGCACTTCCGTTAAATTGGAAAATATGAGTATACAAATGTCAAAATGCCACAGGGGTCAAACCTACACCAAATTAAAGCTTAGGATGTGACAAATTCAACCATGTATGTAACTCATTTTTCAGATTTTGCGACATAATACCCATTTTTTTCTCGAGCTGGTCACATTTTTGTAAAAACTAGAGTGTTAATTTCCTAGTAGATTACTGTTCCAGTGGTTACGGTGCCTGGCTGATGTACAGTATGTGGCAGGCTTTCAAATATTCCTACTTTCCTGACTTGTTCGTACCTTTTTGTCCCACAACTCTGAAAAATACAATCTCATTGAATATGTTTCATAAAATTGTTATATGAAAATCGCACAAGGAAGAGTTTGGTTGTAGGAGTACTGCAATTTAACTTCCAAGAGCAAAGTTGAGCAACAGGTGTTTAATTAAAGAACATGCCAAATGAGGCTTGTGATGCTGTGGACAGGGGTGAGTATCAAAGGAAACTTTCTGAAAGCCCACAAAAGTCCTACTTTTTATCCTGATTTTCTCCTCCAAATTTGTACTTTTGTCCTAGTTTTTGGTTAAATTTTGATCGTATTATTCTCGTACTTTTTCAGCTGGGTCTGCTTGAAAGCCCGACACTGGTACTACGGTTACAACCTTTATATAAGGATTTGCTTCCTCATTGTGTATTGATCCTGGAAATTTCTTAGAGTGTGGTAAATTTCTTGAGCTACTAAACCGCATCGTCGACCAGTGTTTTTTTTTTACAAAATTTAAGTCTGTTCTGTTGATGTTTCTTTGATTTGAGCAGAGGCCGGGCAAGATGACAATCAAGCCCTCGTCAGCGACCAGCATGATCAGTCCTCTCATGTTAACCCCGCCTACGAAGGGGGAGGAGCTAACAACCAGAAGGAGATGGAGCTAAAGGAGGTGAAGCCCAACGGAGGGGACGGGGCCGGCGGGGATGCTAAGGTGAAACCAGACCCGTCAGGCGGAGCCAACGGGGACGCCAAGAAGGAGACGACCGCGACGTAGGAGATGTACACATCCCAAGTCCGGGTAGCAGACCTGAGGCTAATTAAATGGAGCTGCTTGTCACAAATAAAAATGCTAAGCAAAAGAAAAATCTCGCTTATCAGAAACTGGTACCAGCCAAAAATTAGCGGGGAAATTGGCTGAGCAATATTTTGTGCGATATAGCAACACCCTAATCTTGGACCATGGGGCTGGTTACATAGAGCTGCTCAACACCAATTATTGCTTAGCCGATTTTTCCACTGAGTAAAAATCCGCGGAGAGCCAGTCACAAGCTGTGCCCATCACATGCTCTTTTGGCTGGTAACCTGTTTTTGTTAAGCAAAACTTTTTGTTGCTTAAGTGCTTATTGGCTCCATTGAAGTGGCCCTGGTGGAAACAGAGATATGGCCCCCAAAAAAATAGTTCTGCTTCCGATTACATGGCATTTAAAAATACGGTAGGTGGGCAGGTAATTTATTAAATTTTTTTGTCACTGTTTTTTGTCACATTTTTTTGTGCTGATCATATGTAGGTATGTAGTTGTCTACGTGTAGTCAAGGTTTAAAGGTAGTATTTACAGCATTTAGTTTTTTTTTCGTTTTTTTTCGTTTTTCATGAATAAGGTAGGTAGGGTAACCGGAAGCAAAACTATTTTTGTTGGCCTAAGTGTGTAGTTCCTTGACAAAGTAAAACTACTACGCATGGTATGATGTGATTTTTTTCATTCAAAACGGACGGTTATGATTTCATGAATGTGATTTCATGAATATGCATCCAAAATTACATCAAACTTTTTATCCTTAACCAAGTTCTAAGTCTTCATTAAAGTCGTAATGAATCTGGATACGATTTGAAGTTTAGCATGGTGGGTGCGGTATGAGAGAGACTGGGATTGCGGGTAACACCATGTGAAATAAATCTCTTCTAGGAAAAAGTGTGGTTCTGAAAAGAACCGGGGTGAGTGTGTAACTCGACGTTTCGGACATTGTGCTCTGTCCCTCCTCACACTCCTGAGGACGGACAGAGCACACTATCCGAAACGTCCGAGTTACACACTCACCCCGGTTCTTTTCAAAACCACACTTCTTCCTAGAAGAGATTTATTTCACATAGTGTTACCCGCAATCCCAGTCTCTCTCATAATGAATCTGCTCGCTTTTAGGGGCGGGTCTGAAATTTTTTGCAGGGGGGTCAGTCAGAACCGATTTTTGTTTTGTACCTGTAAAAGCAATCACTCAGCCCCCCCCCACCCCCCCCCACCCCCCCCCCCCACCCCCCCCCCAAAATTTTTTTTTTAAATTCACGATAAAAAAATCTGGGTTATCAAAAACTAGCTACCAAAGGGTCATTTGCCTTTGTGAAAGAACTTTCTTAAGCTTGAAACGTTAGGCCAGCTAATTTTTTGATTTGTATATTTCAGGTCAATTCAGTCGGTAAGCAGTTTTTTTTGCAGCAGTTTAACTCATTTTCAAAATAAAGAAATAAAATCCCTCTGGTACCATTTTAGTTGTTACAACAATAATCCAAGATGTATATTTGGATTAGAATTTGGTATGGGCCCGATGTATTTTTTAATAGGATTTTTTATTATATTTGGAAAAAGCTGAAATGGTTTATAGCTGACCGAAGAATTTGGAATGAACTGTGCAATAAACTTTCTGGGTTTATGACTTCTGACTAGCGCCCACCCGAACAAAGATACTGACAATTTGGGAGACCGCCAACATAGGGCAAGATAGCTCAGATTGTAGAGCACCGGTACGGTAACCAGGAGGTCGCAGTTCGAATCCCGCTCCTGCCAGTTTCTTTGTTCACTTTGAAAGTGTGCAATAAACTTGTTAGGCAGGTAAAGATGATTTTGGGCATTGTGTGTATGCAGTATTTGAAAAATTTAGAGTATTTTCTGCACATTGTACCATAGCATGCTAATACAAAATTAGATATTTCCATGTATCCAAGATGTTGTGTCATACGTTTGTAAATTAGAACAGAGATGTTTTCTCTTTTGCCCTGTCCCGACGTAATATATGAAGTACTGTATACTCAGTGCAGACATCTTAATCACTCGACCACCGAGCTTGCCGGGGTCGGGTGGCCGATTCGAATCCAATGCAGCAGCGGGTCAGTCAGAAGATGAAATGTTTGCGTCGGGGATGATGTAAATTAGAACAGAGATGTTTTCTCTCTTGCCCTGTCCCGACGTAATATATGAAGCTTTTGTAACTTTTTAAGTGTAAAATTATTAAAAGTAATGACAGATATTAAAAGGTTTTATGGTTTGCACAAAATTCCCAGAATTTTTGAAGCACTCGGCAATTTTCTTGCGGAACACAGATTAGCAGAGGACCAGCCACAAACAGTTTACATCCTGTGGTTATTTGGCTGGTAACCCTGTTTTTGCTAAGGCAAACTTAGCTTTGCTGTACTTGGCAAAAATGTGTACAAAAACAGGTGCGGATCCAGAGAGGGGAGTGGGGGTGTTGGAGGTCGAAACCCCCTCCTGCTCATTGACAATTTGTTGTTGTTGTTTTTTTGTTTGTTTTGCTTGTAAGGGCTTACGCCTAGCTACTGTAGCAAACCAGAAAAGAAAAGCAAAACCCTGTGAAGGTCCTATTTTGCGTGTACGGGTCAAGAACAAAACAAAGAGGTTAAATGGCGCCATCAATGTTGGGAAACTTGTAAAATGTACTGAAAAATGTACTTAGTAAAAAATGTTTGCTCCATGAACTGTCTTGACATAATATGCTGTTCTTGATAGAGTATACTATAAAAAAGCAACAGCGACAAAATTGATGTAAATACTTAATTGCTTTTAAATACATTTCATGCGAGTGCCACTTACAGGACGCAGCATTGATGCTGGCATGATGTTTTTTTTTTTTTTAAGGTGGACCAAAGTACAGTTTCTATTACCCCCGATTGTCAGGCTTACAGCTATTCCAGAAACCTTTTTAGTTCCTTTAGCAGCGCACAGTCTGCTGAAAGCACGTTCACTGGTGTCCCATGCCAACCTTTCAGCAGAAAGGCAACAATAATTTTCGGCATTAATTACAGGACGCAGCATTGATGCTAGCATGATGTTTTTTTCTTTTTGAAGGTGGACCAAAGTACAGTTTCTATTACCCCCGATTGTCAGGCTTACAGCTATTCCAGAAACCTTTTTAGTTCCTTTAGCAGCGCACAGTCTGCTGAAAGCACGTTCACTGGTGTCCCATGCCAAACTTTTCATCAGAAAGGCAACAATAATTTTCGGCATTAATTTTTTGGTTCATACGTCATTTTCAAATGGTTCTGGAAGTGTGAGTTTGAACCACGACAGTGCAAGTGGACCATAGCTTTTTTGAGGCAAGACATTTAGCATGTTGATGATTTTTTCCCCCCCCCCCCCCCCCCTAAGTCGAACTGGAGAGCATGACTTTGGTCATTTCTGTTATGATTGCATGACTATACTTGTGTAAATTTCAAACGTTTAATAGCCAATCTATCTCGTTTATTAGTTGGGGTTTTCCAGTGAAATATCTCGTCTTCTCTGTTCAAATTGCTTAATATAAACACAATATTGTTCAGCATTTGTAAATAAGTGAAATATTCGAGCTGCATGTATATTCCTCAAAATAATTTTGTGAAAAATGAAATATGTAAACTAAAATTATTGTGGAAACGTTCACTTGTTTGTGTCATTGGTGTTTTCTTTATGTAGCTTTCAGTGCATTTTTAAAAAATCTTGACCCATACAAGAAACATTTAGAAACAATTCTCATCTTAAAGCATTCTTTTCAGCATGTTTGTGGGCGACTCTTACTTCACAAAATTTCAGATTTTTACATTTTTTGTGTCATTTTTTAAGACAAGTGGTTAACCTTGCAATTTTATTCAAAATTATTCAAAAAACTTTCTTGCATGAAATTTCAGATTTTTACATTTTTCAGTCCAATTAGACAAGGGGTTAACCTTGCAATTTCATTTAAATTATTTAAAAAGCTTACTTGCACGAAATTTCAGATTTTTACATTTTTCAACAAGACAAGTGGTTAACCTTGCAATTTCATTCAAAATTATTCAAAAAACTTACTTGCACAAAATTTCAGATTTTTACATTTTCCAACAAGACAAGGGGTTAACCTTGCAATTTCATTCAAAATTATTTTTAAAAAATTACTTGCACGGAATTACAGATTTTTACATTTGTCAGATTTTTCAACAAGAGAAGGGGTTAACCTTGCAATTTCATTCAAAATTATTCAAAAAACTTACTTGCACAAAATTTCAGATTTTTACATTTTCCAACAAGACAAGGGGTTAACCTTGCAATTTCATTCAAAATTATTTTAAAAAAATTACTTGCACGGAATTACAGATTTTTACATTTGTCAGATTTTTCAACAAGAGAAGGGGTTAACCTTGCAATTTCATTCAAAATTATTCAAAAAACTTACTTGCACAAAATTTCAGATTTTTACATTTTCCAACAAGACAAGGGGTTAACCTTGCAATTTCATTCAAAATTATTTTTAAAAAATTACTTGCACGGAATTACAGATTTTTACATTTGTCAGATTTTTCAACAAGAGAAGGGGTTAACCTTGCAATTTCATTCAAAATTATTCAAAAATATTACTTGCACGAAATATTAAATTTTTTCATTTTTCAAGAAGACAAGGGGTTAACCTTGAAATTTTATTCAAAATTATTCAAAAAACTTTCTTGCATGAAATTTCAGATTTTTACATTTTTCAGTCCAATTAGACAAGGGGTTAACCTTGCAATTCCATTTAAATTATTAAAAAAGCTTACTTGCACGAAATTTCCGATTTTTACATTTTTCAACAAGACAAGTGGTTAACCTTGCAATTTTATTCAAAATTATTCAAAAAACTTTCTTGCATGAAATTTCAGATTTTTACATTTTTCAGTCCAATTAGACAAGGGGTTAACCTTGCAATTTCATTCAAAATTATTCAAAAAACTTACTTGCACAACATTTCAGATTTTTACATTTTCCAACAAGACAAGGGGTTAACCTTGCAATTTCATTCAAAATTATTAAAAAAAACTTACTTGCACGGAATTACAGATTTTTACATTTGTCAGATTTTTCAACAAGACAAGTGGTTAACCTTGCAATTTTATTCAAAATTATTCAAAAAACTTTCTTGCATGAAATTTCAGATTTTTACATTTTTCAGTCCAATTAGACAAGGGGTTAACCTTGCAATTTCATTTAAATTATTTAAAAAGCTTACTTGCACGAAATTTCAGATTTTTACATTTTTCAACAAGACAAGTGGTTAACCTTGCAATTTCATTCAAAATTATTCAAAAAACTTACTTGCACAAAATTTCAGATTTTTACATTTTCCAACAAGACAAGGGGTTAACCTTGCAATTTCATTCAAAATTGTTTTTAAAAAATTACTTGCACGGAATTACAGATTTTTACATTTGTCAGATTTTTCAACAAGAGAAGGGGTTAACCTTGCAATTTCATTCAAAATTATTCAAAAAACTTACTTGCACAAAATTTCAGATTTTTACATTTTCCAACAAGACAAGGGGTTAACCTTGCAATTTCATTCAAAATTATTTTAAAAAAATTACTTGCACGGAATTACAGATTTTTACATTTGTCAGATTTTTCAACAAGAGAAGGGGTTAACCTTGCAATTTCATTCAAAATTATTCAAAAAACTTACTTGCACAAAATTTCAGATTTTTACATTTTCCAACAAGACAAGGGGTTAACCTTGCAATTTCATTCAAAATTATTTTTTAAAAATTACTTGCACGGAATTACAGATTTTTACATTTGTCAGATTTTTCAACAAGAGAAGGGGTTAACCTTGCAATTTCATTCAAAATTATTCAAAAATATTACTTGCACGAAATATTAAATTTTTTCATTTTTCAAGAAGACAAGGGGTTAACCTTGAAATTTTATTCAAAATTATTCAAAAAACTTTCTTGCATGAAATTTCAGATTTTTACATTTTTCAGTCCAATTAGACAAGGGGTTAACCTTGCAATTCCATTTAAATTATTAAAAAAGCTTACTTGCACGAAATTTCCGATTTTTACATTTTTCAACAAGACAAGTGGTTAACCTTGCAATTTTATTCAAAATTATTCAAAAAACTTTCTTGCATGAAATTTCAGATTTTTACATTTTTCAGTCCAATTAGACAAGGGGTTAACCTTGCAATTTCATTCAAAATTATTCAAAAAACTTACTTGCACAACATTTCAGATTTTTACATTTTCCAACAAAATTATTAAAAAAAACTTACTTGCACGGAATTACAGATTTTTACATTTGTCAGATTTTTCAACAAGAGAAGGGGTTAACCTTGCAATTTCATTCAAAATTATTCAAAAATATTACTTGCACGAAATATTAAATTTTTTCATTTTTCAAGAAGACAAGGGGTTAACCTTGCAATTTTATTCAAAATTATTCAAAAAGCTTACTTGCACGAAATTTCAGATTTTTACATTTTTCAACAAGACAAGGGGTTAACCTTGCAATTTCATTCAAAATTATTTTTAAAAAATTACTTGCACGGAATTACAGATTTTTACATTTGTCAGATTTTTCAACAAGAGAAGGGGTTAACCTTGCAATTTCATTCAAAATTATTCAAAAAACTTACTTGCACAACATTTCAGATTTTTACATTTTCCAACAAGACAAGGGGTTAACCTTGCAATTTCATTCAAAATTATTTAAAAAAACTTACTTGCACGGAATTACAGATTTTTACATTTGTCAGATTTTTCAACAAGAGAAGGGGTTAACCTTGCAATTTCATTCAAAATTATTCAAAAATATTACTTGCACGAAATATTAAATTTTTTCATTTTTCAAGAAGACAAGGGGTTAACCTTGCAATTTTATTCAAAATTATTCAAAAAGCTTACTTGCACGAAATTTCAGATTTTTACATTTTTCAACAAGACAAGGGGTTAACCTTGCAATTTCATTCAAAATTATTTTAAAAAAATTACTTGCACGGAATTACAGATTTTTACATTTGTCAGATTTTTCAACAAGAGAAGGGGTTAACCTTGCAATTTCATTCAAAATTATTCAAAAAACTTACTTGCACAAAATTTCAGATTTTTACATTTTCCAACAAGACAAGGGGTTAACCTTGCAATTTCATTCAAAATTATTTTTAAAAAATTACTTGCACGGAATTACAGATTTTTACATTTGTCAGATTTTTCAACAAGAGAAGGGGTTAACCTTGCAATTTCATTCAAAATTATTCAAAAAACTTACTTGCACAACATTTCAGATTTTTACATTTTCCAACAAGACAAGGGGTTAACCTTGCAATTTCATTCAAAATTATTTAAAAAAACTTACTTGCACGGAATTACAGATTTTTACATTTGTCAGATTTTTCAACAAGAGAAGGGGTTAACCTTGCAATTTCATTCAAAATTATTCAAAAATATTACTTGCACGAAATATTAAATTTTTTCATTTTTCAAGAAGACAAGGGGTTAACCTTGCAATTTTATTCAAAATTATTCAAAAAGCTTACTTGCACGAAATTTCAGATTTTTACATTTTTCAACAAGACAAGGGGTTAACCTTGCAATTTCATTCAAAATTATTTTTAAAAAATTACTTGCACGGAATTACAGATTTTTACATTTGTCAGATTTTTCAACAAGAGAAGGGGTTAACCTTGCAATTTCATTCAAAATTATTCAAAAAACTTACTTGCACAAAATTTCAGATTTTTACATTTTCCAACAAGACAAGGGGTTAACCTTGCAATTTCATTCAAAATTATTTTTAAAAAATTACTTGCACGGAATTACAGATTTTTACATTTGTCAGATTTTTCAACAAGAGAAGGGGTTAACCTTGCAATTTCATTCAAAATTATTCAAAAAACTTACTTGCACAACATTTCAGATTTTTACATTTTCCAACAAGACAAGGGGTTAACCTTGCAATTTCATTCAAAATTATTAAACAAAACTTACTTGCACGGAATTACAGATTTTTACATTTGTCAGATTTTTCAACAAGAGAAGGGGTTAACCTTGCAATTTCATTCAAAATTATTCAAAAATATTACTTGCACGAAATATTAAATTTTTTCATTTTTCAAGAAGACAAGGGGTTAACCTTGCAATTTCATTCAAAATTATTAAAAAATATTACTTGCACGAAATTTCAGATATTTAAATTTTTCAGTTAGATTTTTCAACAAGAGAAGGGATTAACCTTGCAATTTCTTTCAAATTATTTCAAAATCTTACTTGCACGAAATTTCAGATTTTTACATTTTTAAAGAAGACGATTGGTTAACCTTGCAATTTCATTCAAAATTATTCAAAAATATTACTTGCACGAAATTCCAGATTGTTACATTTCTCAGTCAGATTTTTCAACAATACAAGGGGTTAACCTTGTAATTTCATTCAAATGTTACAAAATAATTAACTTTCACGAAATTTCAGATTTTAACATTTTTCGGTCAGATTTTTTAAAGTTATTCAAAAAGCTTACTTGCACAAAATTTCAGATCTTTACATTTTTCAACAAGAGAAGGGGTTAACCTTGCAATTTCATTCAAAATATTTTAAAATCTTACTTGCACGAAATTTCAGATTTTCTTATTTTTCAGTCAGATTTTTCAACCTTGTAATTTCATTCAAATGGTACAAAATAATTTACTTTCACGAAATTTCAGATTTTAAAATTTTTCGGTCAGATTTTTTAAAAGGACAAGGCGTTTCATTTAAAAAGCAATTTCATTTAAATTATTTAAAATCTTACTTTCAGACATTTCAGATTTTTACATTTCTCAGATTTTTCAAGGGGATTTCTTTTCTGCAAGTCGCCCATCACAAGGTCAAGGACCACTCGAGTTGTGGACTACAGAGGAAAGTGTGGAAGAACCAGCCCCTCACACTGAAACAAGACAAGATAATCTGATCTCTTCACAGTATGAATAGGGTCGGGATGGGTAACAAATTAAGTCCATTAATAATGCCTCTACCCATATTAAGCGTAAGAAGTGCTACAGCCCAGGACTGGGCTCGAACCCACAACTTACAGAATTACCCGCAGACCACGAATTCAATGCTCCAAACCACTAGGCCACGGCACTTCCACAGAAGGTTAAGATTGCAATTTCATTCAAAGTATTCAAAAAACTTACTTTCACGAAATTTAACATTATTACTGTTTTCAGTCACATTTTTCAGGAAGACCAAATTATACAAAATCTTATCTTGCACGAAATTGCAGTTTTTACATTTGTGTCAGATTTTTCAAGAAGACAAGGGGTTAACCTGGCAATTTCATTCAAATTATTAAAAAAAACTTGCACGAAACTGCAGATTTTTACATTTTTCAGCAAGATTCTCCAAGACACTTGGGGGTTAAACCTTGGAATTCGACTCGATTCGACACAAAAACAAATGCAGAAAATCGGTAACACCGTCACTTCCAGAAAGGTTGAAATTTCCGTAATAAATGTATTCATAATTCGTGTAAGCACATTTTATTAAAGATGTATAAACTTCTCAACACGTTGTTAAAATCAAAGTGAAGAACATAAAATCAATAAAACCAGTCCAAAAATATAGTTTAGTAAAGTCGTGATACTTTGTGAAATAAAGACAATCATTTAAAATTGTGCGTACATGTATGTAATCCAAGTGCAGTAAGCCATGCAGGTTGGAAAACCGTTTTCCTTCCTCCACGAGTAAGCTAATTAATGCTGGAAACAAAAAAAATGACATCGCACAGTTTTGTTTTCGTAATTAGTACCGTAGTACGTACATTGGTAAACATACCCAGTTGTACACATTTGAATAAAAAATCAAAATAAAAAGAGATATGCTTTTTTTCTGGTTGTCACTCTGAAATACAGAACTAAGTTCTACTGAAATCTCACCGATGGATCGGTTGACTTTTTGGGTTTTTCCACCTTTTTCAATCAAAGCGGCCCCCAAAAAGAAAGTGGGCGGGACGCTAAACGTTTCTTTTTTACTTCGCCTGATTAATAAGTGTTTGTGAGATTTTTTAAACTACAGAATATGTTTCCCAACCAACACTGAAATTCTGTTGACTCCAAAGAATGTTTTTCAGCCTCTTGAATTCTATTACTGCAAATATTTTGCACACTAACATTTTGTTGATTTTACAGAAACTCCTTCGGCCTATTGGTTTATGACAAGTTATGAGAGTTGAAGTTTGTAAACTACATACTGTAGTGATTTTTATTCTGTTGACTTTACAGAATATTCTTCAACTTCTGGGCTTTAATGATTAGTTTGAGTTTGTAAACTGCAGAACATCTGACAAAAAAACACATTCTGTTGAGCTTGCAACATGTTCTTTGGTGTCTCCGCTAATTTGTGCACGACAGAATATTTTCTCAGCAATACTGGAATTCTCTTGATGACTTTGTAAAATGCGAATGCATCGTTGTATAGAACAAAATGCACTGTTTACATAGTATAAAGATGCACATATTTCAATACCGAGTAGGATACTATAATAAGAGCACTGTTAATACAACATCCTGCTTATAACAAGGAAAAAATAGGTCCAGAGTCTTTGTTTTCCATTACAGAATATTTTCTCAGCAATACTGGAATTCTCTTGATGACTTTGTAAAATGCGAATGCATCGTTGTATAGAACAAAATGCACTGTTTACATAGTATAAAGATGCACATATTTCAATACCGAGTAGGATACTATAATAAGAGCACTGTTAATACAACATCCTGCTTATAACAAGGAAAAAATAGGTCCAGAGTCTTTGTTTTCCATTACTGATAATACAATGTACCTGATATACAGGAATTCGCCGACGCCATTTTTACAGTGGTGCCGCGCTCGCGTGCAGGTTGCGCGCGTTCTTTAATTTCAGTCGCGCGCGCATTTTGGCAAGTTGTAAACACCCTGTTGGTCGAAGCTGCATCGAGCGCGTGCGTAAAATACGCACGCGAGCGTGATGCCACCGCAGTAAATGCTTCTAATTGTGGTCGCCGGAGCATAGAGCAAGGTAAAGTCCCAAGGACCTTGTTATATAAAGGTGTGTCTGTATTTATATATCTATAGATGTCTTGCCACATTTAATATCTTTACCACAAATTCAAATACTTTATAGTGAAAGCTTAAAACATTGAAACACTGGTATTTAAAAAATATGTTTTAAACAATTGTGCATCTAGAGTAAATGATTCTAAAGACCACATTTTTAACATTTAATTGCATTGGTTGTAAGGTTTACGTGGTCAAAAGCAATTAAAATATTTTATATGGTTAATACAATAAAATTAAGCAGCTGTATTTAGTATAACATCGATCAAGTCTTGTCCATATTCTGCAGTGACAACTGCACCGACTGTTCAGAGTTCTCAGAGATAAGAAAATGACCTTTCACGCTGTAAGTAGAGAAGATTTTCGCATTCCCTATTAAAACATTTTAAAATTGCTAGTACCTAAAACATTAATTTCAGCTACTCGTTTACTTCTCTATCAAGCTGATCCTTTGAAGGAATAAATGTACAGCACATTTAATAAAAATCATCAAAAACAATGGTTTATACATTTTTATGATTTACGTTATCCGCTTTGTACTCTCTTCCCGTAACAAGTCAGGAAGCTGTGTTCCCTAAAAAATGGAAAGTTGTAAAGCTTAAAGATATAAGAAATAAATGAAAGATTGCGGGTAACACCATGTGGAAATCTCTTTTAGGAAGATGTGTGGTTCTGAAAAGAACCGGGGTGAGAATGGTGTGCTCTGTCCGTCATCATTTTGTTTTATTTATTTCTCGTTTCCACCATGTAAAGCTTGTTATTTATCTCAAAGATATATCCATGCTTTGAGAGATCGATCATTTCTGGTTTCAGGACTATCAAATGAATGTTTTAGAGCAAAAATTGACGCCCCAACCGAACTAAAAAATATAAATAACAAAAAACATCAAATAAGCCACGCCTCTTGATGTGTTGTCCAATCACAGCCTGTGATCCATCGGTCGCTCAAGAATGCTGGACTTTTGTAAGACAGTCGTTGTGGTTGGACAATTAGTAACCGCCCATGAACCTATGCAGTAAATATCCAGTTCGTTTTAACGTGTATAACCATGTCTTCCATGACCCCGATTTAAATGTTAATGTTCCTTGCATATACAAAGTAGCCCCCCCCCCCCCCTACTTATGTTATTCCAATCTAGTCATAAAAGAGGGCACTATTTTCACTTGGTAATTGGAAGAATTCCTTGTCAAAAAGATTAACTGTACAAGAAAATCACCTTTAAAAATTGTTTGAGTAACTTTTGGTGAGAAAGGGACTCCAAGTGAGCTAATTATGTAAATCAACTATGTGAAACCTTTTCAAATAAATCATAAACAAAGTTTCTGAAATTGTTTTTGTACACATTATAGAGACAACGCTGTTGTGATGACCTCATAAAATGGTCATGAGAATAAAAATCGGCACTTTTTTCTTTTCTTTTAATTACTCCATATAAACTGCTACAGAAGACCTGCAATTTATAGGAATATGTGCAAAATGTATTTATGTAGTAAAACAAAAATCATTAAATGTACATACTAAAACTGATTTCGGCCAAAATCTCAAATGCATTGGTTTGAAAGACGATTTAATAAATTGCTCTCCATCAATGATGTCACGTTCATTACTCTGTCAGTAATCAATATCCTTCCCTGGATTTCACTGTTTGATGTCACAATAAAAAATTCATAACTTTGGCCGTCTGGTACACACACAATTTAAAATGTCCTGAGGTTCTAAGATCACCGTGTTCGAAGGTATAACATGTGCTACAAAGCTGTCGGCAACTTCGTACATGGGAGAAAAGTCCAATGATGTACGGGTAGTAAGATCATCTTGAGTACTAGGATGTCTGAGTGAATAAAAGAAGACAATAAATGATAACATGACTCTCCAAGTCCGCATACCAGTAGATGAGCGCTGTGGCACCGTGGCCTGGTGTACCGGACGCAAGATCTTGGTGATACTACAGATTGTGGGTTCGAGTCCAGCCTGGTGCTTGTGTCCTTGAGCAAGACACTTTGTCACAAGTTGCTTCTCACCACCCATGAATAAATGGGTACAAGTGAGGGACAGTGATGGTTTGATTAGACCACGTGTACTTAACTTGCAGCTGGGGGTGTATACTCCCCAGGGGGCTGAGGTTTCAGGAATGATTAATAGGCCTGATGAGCAGGGGTAATAATGGAGCGCCTTCAGCACTATGATATATGTGCGCTTTACAAATCTATATTATTATCAGTGTTGAAAGCTAAGAGGGAGAGGATGATGGATTTTTGTTTAAGAATCATCCCCTAGAAGTGAGCCTATTAAAATATCTGCCTACAAAAATGTAATGAAAAGTGGGATGGGTGATGGGCAGGGTGCTACTCAAAAAGGGTTTATTATATGTACGTATATGCAGTCTTAACATCAAAGACTTTGTACAACTCTCATAATAGTAAAATTTCATACACATTTTCGCGCTTTATTTGTTTAAATGCTGAACATTTTTTCAAGGCATTAACAAATCTGGCGGGATGATTCCTTGGACCACTCATATTCATTGACAATTATGGTCGCTAAGCGTGGAATGACATTAGGCAACAAAAAAAAAACTTGTGTTGCCCTTAAATGGGAAAAATCGGGAGGGAGGGAGGGAGGGTCGGTCGATTTTCTTTTCATGAAAACATCAAAACAATACATTATATTGTGTATTTCGGAAGTCGTGAGGCAAAAAGCAAGCTATTAAATATGTTGGAATGCATGATTGTGCCATCGTAGCTGTATTTAAAGACAATGGTTTTAATATAACTTGTTCACTTTGTGCGGAAGGCAAGATTTTGAAAATATAAAAATAAATTTAAAAACGGCAACCCGACTTTTGTGACTTAGGGTTGGTCGCAGAGGGCAGCAAAACATTTGTTTGTTTTTTTGCCTTATGTGAAATGGGTTTTTATCTTTGCAAAATTATGTCACAAAATACTGCTTTCAAGCAAACATAATCATACAGCTTAGCCATTGTAAGGGTTGATCTAAGGGGGTGGGTGCACAGGGACCAATACCCACCCCTCCAAAAAAAAAAAAAACCTAAAAAAAATGGGGAAACGGAGTTACCGTTAAGGGGAAAAGTGACCTTAGGGCGAAAAATGCGTTTCGCCTTAACGTCATAGGTACCTTTTCTAGGCAGAATTTTACTGTTGCAAATGTTTCTATTTTGTTCTTTGGGGTCTAAATAGAATGATTTAACTTGTTTGGTCGAAATAGGTAAAGTTTGGGTTAGGTTACAGTAAAAAGAAATTTGTGCACAACTCTATGGGATTTCGCCTTTACGTCAGACCTAGCGTAATGTATATATATATATATATATATATGCTAAATAGACAATGCCCAGGATTCTAGTTATTGCAGGCACTCAGCAAACGAAGGACTCATCGTGATCATGAGGTAAAAAGCAGGCACGGTTGATCTGGGAAATGCTCATGTTGCTGCTGGTGAGGGGTGTATGATGGTGCGTAGAACAGCGAAAAGGAACTACTTTTTCATGCGTAGGAACACCGCCGACAAGGTGAGAAAGAAGACGGCCCAGGCCAGAGTGATAACGTAACCTATCCAGACTTCCAAATGCTCCATACCCCAACCTGAGTACAAAAGGGCAGAATCATTTTCAGATATCAGAAGATGAATTATACCTTTAAAGATGATGTAAATTTAAAGGAGATTTTGTGACCTCGGTGTGGCGTTCAGCACCGCATGCTCAGTGCTTTCTAATAGGCTATGCGAAACATTTCTCTTTTGACACTGACTGCGCAATTCCACTGCTATATTGGAGAGTCCTCACAATGCTTAACCTCATGAATCAGGACGACATGCATAGCCGTGATTTGAAAAACACCACATGGGCTGGTTGATGTCTATAGGCACATTACTGGGCATACTCAATCCATTCATGTTTTAACTATATTGTACTTGAATGGGAGTGTAACGAATAGATGGAGCTTTTTCAAACAAAGCTTTTATTCACACAAAATGGGGAGGGGGAACTCCGAGTCCGATGAATAGGACCACTCTATTCAGTGTGGTGCCTATTATTTGCATTTACGCTTGGCCGCACAGCCCCGATCCTGACATACTATAAGCACCCCATCAATAACAGCTGGACACTGGGGGTAAACACAATGTCTGGGACAGTATTGTAGTTAAGACCTAAAAAGCCTGAGACCAAGAACTTGAGGTTTGAGAACTGGTGGTCCGAGACCAAGACTGAGATTTGGCGTCCCAAATTGATACCTCGAGAGACAATGTGTGTAAATTACACAATAAGAAGAATGATCACATGTGTTTATAAACAACTTCAGAAATATGCACTACAAAAATGTTTTGGTCAACTCTGCGGTTGCCGAAACTTCCTACCAAAATACACAGTGCTCCCCAACAAAGATACTGACAATTTGAGAGACCGCCAACATAGGGCAAGATAGCTCAGTTGGTAGAGCACCGGTACGGTAACCCGGAGGTCGCAGGTTCGAATCCCGCTCCTGCCAGTTTTCTTTGTTCACTTTGAAAAAATACACAAAGTTAAAATTAAGAGCTTCAAGGCTTTGACAAACCGAGCTAACCTTTGCTTAAGATGTCCCTCAACCCCTCATTGGCATAGGTCTGTGGCAGGCAAATACTGATGTAGTACAAAACGTCCGGCATTGACTGAATCGGCCAAATAATACCTGAAAAATATGGACGCCACATAAAATGGAATGCAGGAAACAGAGGGGGGGGGGGGGGGGGAACTTGTATGGCTAAGCAGTGTATTTTTACACATTGACTGTTTGAGTTGAGGTAACATGAGTTAACTTCTAAAATCTGAGTGTTAGGAAGGAAGAAAGGAATATTTGGCCAGTTTAAGAAACGAGTACTCTACGCAGATCCAATCAAAGCAAATGACCCCTAAAAACACAACCCAACAAATTTAGTCAAGTTTCTTGAAACTTCCTTCTTTGTTTTGCCATACAAAGGCCGGGCAGGGGCATGGAGGGGTTGTCTGGTTTATAAATTAGCTCCAAACTTGAATTTTGTAGTTAGCTGAACCATGAAAATTGTGACCCGCTCTACAAAAATGAGTCTGATGTGTTAAAAATACATTTTTAAGCTTTACAGTTGGTCTGAAAGAGCATGAAATAAGCTTTCATTTGATATATGGCACAACTCTGTAGTGTAATGCATTAGGTTTTTTTCACAATGTTTTTAAGTGTGCGATTTCTCAGTTATATACAAAAGTCTGAGACAGTAAACCGCCCTGTACGTGAAAGTGTAATGCGCGACATCCAACTCATTTTTGCAGAGCGGGTCAAAATTGGGCCCAGATCATCTGCCAACGTTTTATACGTTACCAAAATATCTTGAACATGAATTCAACTGCTGCAAACTGCTTACTGACTAAATGGACCTGAAATATACAAATATTTTTTGACCAAAATATCTTGCCAGATAAGTTTCTTAGCTGCATTTTGCACAGAAAGTTTGCTTGAGATTTTGTGCTCATCTGCTCAACACACGGACCAATGAAACTGCTGTCGGCTTACCACTCATGATTATTATGGGATAGAAGAAGCCCTGAGTGAACTGCATGACGGTGATCTCGGTACTACAGACAGACGACGAAAAGAGTCCGAATGCCTGGCCGCAGAATCCTTGCAGAATGCACAGCAACGAGATCAACAACAGACTTCCTTCGTTGGGAATCTGTCAATGAGAAATGAGAAATGGGAAATTCAAATCGAGCTGACTAATTCTTTGAGAAGATATAAAATGTTGCAGCAATAAAGAAGATAATGGTGAACCCATTAGAATATTATTCCCAAGAGGTTAATTCCTATCCGACTAACCCAAAACAACCGGCAACCCCCACGAACAACTCACCAGAATTCACCTCCCCCACAACAACCACACCTGAGCTACCTACGTTGCTGGTCTCCCAAATTGTTAGTGTCTCTGTTCGGCAGGTGGTAGTCAGAAGTCATTAACCAAGGAGCAAGTTTGGGTGCTGCTGATCTAGTCCCTTTTGTCAATTTTGCGATATATATCACGCATGCGTGGTCTGTTTTCAATCGAACGCATCTAGTCGATCAACTATGTCAAATCTAGTTTGTGTAGCAACAACAAACTGTAAAGAATGTCGTAATTGTTAACGAAGCAAATGTTGGTACGTTATTTTTATTTTCTATTATGTTTTTTTTATTTTCTCTATTTAACTTTAGTGCAATAAATAATTCATTATCTTATTGCAAAGAGTTATTATCATTAGACAAAACTAACAATTTACCGTAAACGTTTGCAAAACTTGCCCAGTTTACCTATCCACCATCTTGAAACCGTGACGTAACTCGCGAGTGACTAGAGAAACCATGGTCCGGAGCTTGGTTGATCAAGTTGGACTAGCTAGTCAAACCACGCAGCGTTCGAGTGACATCTAGATTGACTAAGGTAAAGTCTAGTCACCCTAGTCGCCCAACCGAACTTGCTCCATGCTGTGTAGCCAGGGAACATACCCCAACTTTATGATACAACATGGAAAGTGACATTGTCGGGATAGATGGTTTGAGGTAACACCATGTGAAATTTATCTCTTTTGAGTTGTGCGATTCTGAGAAGAAACGGTTGTTTTAACTTGACGTTTTGAATAATATGCTTCCTTAGTCATTGTAGGGATCACTCAACAAAGATACTGACAATTTGGGAGACCGCCAACATAGGGTAAGATGGCTTAGTAGGTAGAGCGCGGGTACGCTATTCCAAAGGTTGCAGGTTCGAATCCTGCTCCTGCCAGTTTTGCTGTTTCATTACTTACTTTAAAAACTGCGAGTACAAAGACCAGCACAAGAATGATCTGCACGATAGTCAACATGCCAGTGACGAGGACGTGGGAAAGCATCACTTCAGTGGAACTCACACCTGGAAACAGAAATAAATAAATCAGGTGTGTTGACAAACACAAACGCCCTGCTGAACATGGGAGTCGCGAGGGGGGGGGGGCAAGGGGTTGAACCCTACCTGCTACCCAGCTCCGATCCAGCAAACCTTCCCTTCTCTCAGTCACCAACGACAACGCCGTCACACCCATTGCCAGAAAGAAAATGATCCTGAAAACAGAGAGCAAAAATATAGATACTAGGACAAATATCTTATCAAAGTTTGCTTTATTTCAAACCTCATTTTTTTTTTCAAACCCATTTTTTAAAATAAAGTTTCAGTAGCCCAGTGAAAACCAAATGAGAGTCGGCAGGATTTACAACACCTGCAGCCGATTTCACGAAACCTTGCGCAATTGCGCAACTCTACTTACGCCACAATTTATTGCGTAAGTTGCACAACGTCTGTTATATTTTTAAAATTGATTTCACGAAAGTTCCGCAGTGCGTAAGTCGCTGACTTGCGCCACAAATTATGGCGTAACTTACGCACTCGTTTTAGGTGGCTTAAGTTGTTGGCACAAAACACCGAAATGATGACTTAGCTAGCTGAGCGTGAGCACAGCAGAGCCGTTAGTTGTTCAAATCATTTATTAAATTCACTAGATTATTTCAGAAAGTAATGAAATGATCATCCGCTGCAGGTTTACCTGTGAGATATTTCGGAAAGTTGCCATCAATTTTTTTCGGAGCGATTTTTTAAAAGCGAAAAGTTTTAAAATGGCGCCCCACAGTTCAATTTTAGGACTGTTCCATGTATTTTTAATGTTGTACTAAAACAGTCGTCGGTAAAAGCGGCATTCAGCCTCGTCCGTGATGTATAAAACAAATAAAACATTGTGCAGCTACGCAGTGTTTCATGAAATCGGCTGCTGCACCTTTTTCACAAAATAGCGCACAGCAATGCAACGTTTTATTTTAGTGTTTTTACATCACATTCTTTTAGAAGATACTAAACTTACGTCAGTATTATACCTGGCGCAGCAAAGTCTACAAATTTGGTCAATGCGCTACCGTAGATGGGTTTCTCAAACTGCAAATAAACAAGAAATATGCCACACAAAAAGAAAACAATTACTTATATGTAAACAATGTATTCTTTAAAACAGGGCTCAATTTAATTTACTACTTTAGGCTAGTAAACGGGGCTCAATTTCATTTACTAGGCCAACGTACACACATCAGTAAAACTATTTAGGCTAGTAAACGGGGCTCAATTTCATTTACTAGGCCAGCGTACACACATCAGTAAAACTATTTAGGCTAGTAAACGGGGCTCAATTTCTTTTACTAGGCCAGTGTACAAACATCAGTAAAACTATTTAGGCTAGTAAACAGAGCTCAATTTCTTTCAATACTTTAGGCTAGTAAACAGAGCTCAATTTCTTTCACTACTTTAGGCTAGTAAACGGGGCTCAATTTCTTTTACTAGGCCAGTGTACAAACATCAGTAAAACTATTTAGGCTAGTAAACAGACCTCAATTTCTTTCACTACTTTAGGCTAGTAAACAGAGCTCAATTTCTTTCACTACTTTAGGCCAGTAAACAGAGCTCAATTTCTTTCACTACTTTAGGCTAGTAAACAGAGCTCAATTTCTTTCACTACTTTAGGCTAGTAAACAGGGCTAATTTTTTTTTACTAGCCCAGTGTACACACACTGCAGTACCTCTGCCAAAACAACGGTCCCACTATCAATACCGCCTGTTTAACCATTGAGCCTGGATGACCTTTATAGAGGCGGATTAAAAATTGCCACATGGCTGGTTGACATCTGTACATGCCAATCTCTGCATTTTCAATCCATTATTGGGGTATTGTGTACGTTATGCTTGGTTGCACAAGCCTCTTGTTTCCATTTCCCTTGGCTGCACAAGCCGGCATGGCACCCTGGCGCCCCCATATAATACCTGGGCTTCTCAAGGAGTTAGGACCACCTGACTAAAATTCTATGTAGGCTAGGGAAAATAGCCATAAGGTTAATAAGGAAAAGACTGAGGCTTTGCATGGTGGAATATCGATATCGTTTCGGTTTGCGGTAACACCATGTGTTTATCTCTCCTGACGAAGATTAGAGCAGGCTAATCGAAACGTTGAGAACCCGAGAAGTCCCCATGGTTCTCCCTGAACCATATTAACCCGTGAAGTCCCCATGGTTCTCCCCTGAACCATATTTCTCACTTATCGCCAGTAGAGAAAACGAGTTACACGAAATTGGTTCTCCCTTGAACTCTTCTCACTTAACAAAGGTTGAGATTCGAGTTGTGCGATAAGGTTCTTTTCAGAACCCATACCTCTCGTTAGTTGAGATAAACACATGGTGTTACCGCAAACCGAAACGATAAGGAAAAGACTGTCAGGCACGGCTTTTGGAGTTCCCTTGTTGCAAATGAAAGCAGACAACTTTCACAACTCACCATGACTGGAATCTCGGCAACCAGCGGATTGGGCAGCAAATACGTGAGATTCTGCACAGCAAGGAAAAAATAAAACGTCAAATTCACGAAGACTGAAAAACCAATCACGGCTGAATGTTGTGTCACGTGATCTCCACTCACATCGTGAATGAGCAAGTTAGGCTGTCAGAGCAAATACATTGGGGACGACACAGGTTTCAGAGAGAAATATCACAAGAAATCATCAGTTCTCAAAGCCTCTAGGTGGATGTGGGGCAATGGGGTAACTTCCCTCCCCCCTTGCCCCTCCTCCCAGATACTACCCTAGGACTGTAGATAGATATACCTGAAATGCTGCCAGCAGCTTCTGTTGCAGTGAAATCGCAATTTGCGAATCTGTAGAGAAATAAAAAGATACAAGGACAGATGGTAAGTGAACCAACAGACTAAAGTAAGAACCGAATTTCAACAGACATTTTTCCAAATTTACATTATTCCCGACGCAAATGCCATCTTCTGACTGATTACGCGGTACCCGCTGCTGCATTGGATTCGAATCGGCCAGCCGACCCCGGCAAACTCAGTGGTCGAGTGGTTAAGACGTCTGCACTAATAAGCAGGAAGTCGTGGGTTCGAGTCCCGCCCGAGGAAGCCTGTGAAGTTTTTCACACAGGCTCTCGGAAAGCACTGAGTATACAGTGCTTCAGACATTATGTCGGGATAGGGCAAAAGAGAAAAATCTCTGTTCTAATTTACATCATTTCCTATAGGATTACTAAGTATTTCGCTGGTGGAAACTTTCACGGATATCATACTCAGTAAGCCCAGCAGAGGTCGCTAACTTTAGAAGCAAATTTTGAGTTAACCCTCCTACTGTTATAACTATCATAACCTATCAAAAACCTAAGCCCTTCCTCTCCAACAGCTTGTGTGTTTCAACCTGTCACTCAATAGGTTTTAATAGGTAGGGTAGTTGGCTCCATTTTGGCACCGAGAGAGAGGGATGGTTAATGAGACAGAATTTGTGACTTACTTGTCATGTCTAGATACACATGGACAGAACCACCCTGAACAGTAGCGTTATCCACTCCAGTACAATTAGTAAACCTGAAATGATGGACAAAGTTAAAATTGAATGCAAACAAAGACAACTTACAAACTTTACCCTAAAAGATTCACAGGCTTGCTTGGAACCACCTGAGCAAGCCCGTGAATTTTATTTCCCAAAGGCTCTCGGAAAGCGCTCGGGAATGGCATTTTTTTTCTCGTTCACTTTGAGAATCGACTTAAGCCTGTGAATGTTTTTTTTTTCCCACAAGCTCTGAGAAAGCACTGAGCACCACCACGTTGGCACAATTTCTTCTAATATATTGTGGACGACTCCATCATACCATGAACCCTGGATGATTTTAAAGCTACCATAAACACCAATATCTTACAAAGCTCCACAAAATTGTAGACAATACCACACCTCTCGATGAGATCTCTTGAGAAGTTGGGTCCGAACTCTATCACTCCCCAGTACTCCCCTCTCCTGACCCCTGCCTTGGCTAAGCTCAAGTTATCCACAGGAAACTGGAGAAATAAAGGTCAAAATTCATTTAAACGTGGACTATTATCAGGGAAGTGAGGTTCTTGTCTGGAGCCTGGAAGTAAGACAAGGGAAGCCTGATTATGTGTATTACTGATTGCCTGAAATCAGCCGAACATTTACAATGCAAAAGCCCAAGTCAGGCCTTCTCCTGAAAACTTACGTCCTCGTTTTGTTCATTTTGAAATCATCAGACAGTTCGGTTTAGTTATGATAAAAAATCAGAGTTTTAAACAGGGGAAAGGGGGAGAGATAAAAATAGAATAGACTGCGCTGCAATCAAGTGACATGACAAGGAAGCGTTTCCCTGACCGCATTTTCCATGTTTACCTGATGCACGGTGTAGTTGTCAAGCTTCTGCAAGTACATCTTACTCAGAAGTGGCGGCTGTTCCAGATTCACCACGGCAACGGCCAGGTCTCTGGGGTCGTTGCCGACGGCCAGACAAAAGAGAGAGGTCTGTAGGATTGGAATGACCACCGAGAAGAAAATAATCCTGGGAAGAGAAAGAAGAAACTTGGATAAAGTTGTAAATAAGTTAACACAGAATTACCATTAAGAATACTGTTAAGATTTTTTTAACACTGAGCATTTTTTTAAATTAAAAAACATAATAAATTTCATATCTTACAGGAAATTATATCTCACCATTATTTTTAAAGCCTCTTTCTTTCCTCTCCTAAAGAAGCACGATGCAGAACGTTTTTTTATATCAAATTGTGAAAGTGGTGTTTCCATACTAATGTGGAATTGAATCAAGCCAGGTGCTCACGGTGCTTGTGTCCTTGAGCAAGACACTTTGCGACAATTTGCTTTTTTGGGCAAAGAAACACGATAAGCTGAACTTTGTACTTACCCAGGGTTCCTCAAGATCCTGATGACGTTCTTGACCATCAATGCCCACAAGTGGACGGGGCTTAGAAAAATATTGGAACAGTTCAGCTTTGACTGGCCTGGTTGGGGACAACAAAATTAAGAAAACAACCTTATTTTTAAACACGTGTTAGTTGTACAATGTACAAAATTAGAGGTTTTTCAGTAATCAGAGCAATCCAAAATGCTTTGTGGGATACAGTCGAACAAACGCTACCATAGTTGGGATGTAAATCAGACGGTCATGGAATAACGGTCTGGTGAGGTGCTGCAGTTTCTGTAATGCCTGTCGTAACGACTTTACCTGGCAAAAGTGACTTCAACTATGACTAACCAGACTCGGAAGCTCTGCTGTCTTCAATCAGCAAGGCAGAGTCCGACGTGAAGGCAACATCATCGTGGCTACTTCTACCGGAATGAATGCCTTCGGAGGGAACGCCGCTACGGATGAAAACTTCAGCTGACTGCTAAAAGAAAAGTAAAAGACAGAAGAAATTAAATATTGTATTTCTTTTATCTGTTGACCCCTTGCATTCAACCATTTTGGGTGTCAAAGAAAATTCGAATTACAGGTGCACATGGGTAGTTTAAAAACATCAGATAGAGAAATAAATATTGTATTTCCTCATCTATTGACCAATTGCATTTTTAAATTTTTGTTATGCAAATCGCCTATCACAAGCCCTAGGGCACTCGAGGTGTGAGCTACAGAGGATTATGTGGAAGAACCAGCCCCTCACACTGAAACAAGACCAGCTATAAATCTCTTCACAGTATGAATAGGGTCGGGATGGAAACTAGTCCACTGCAAGGCATTAATAATGCCTCTACCCATATTGAGCGTAGAAGTGCTATAGCCCAGGACTGGACTCGAACCCACAACTTGCAGAATTACCCACAGACCTTGAATTCAATGTGCCAAACCACTAGGCCACGGCAGTTCCACAGCCATTTTGAGACTTAAATTACATGACTGCGTATTATACAATTAGGTGCAGTGTGAAAACGCGCATTAGTTGCTAGATATTTGTTTGAAACACAGTGTGGCCGTTTATGAAAATTTGACTTCCAAGATGACAATGGACGTGCCAATCTGTAGGCAGTGACATCATTTGCACAAGCTCAACAAAGTACCGAAGTCTGAAGTCAGTTGGCACGACAACTGGCTCCAAACAAATGGAGATTTCGACTGTTCCTTTGTTAACAGCCAGTCATGCGAACACATCGACATAAAATAACAAAAGTATTCTGGTTTCAAACATTGAACTGACGTCATCACTTTCGGTACTCTATAGACATGTTCTGACTGGTCGTGGCCTGATGTCGTAACTGACCAACAGAGGGCCCGCTTTCAGTGCATACATGTTCATGTATATAAACCAAACAATTGAATACACAGGGGAGCATCAAATGTTATCTTACATGTCCTTCGCCATCCTCTTTCCTTTCACTGTCTCGCATGCACAGCTTCAGGAATACGTCTTCCAGCGTCTGCAAGAAAAATAGTGACAGGAAGTTATGACGTGGCCCACTGAAAAGAGGGAGATAGTCACTGTGGCATTTGGAGCCACAACCAAAATTTGTTGGGTTTTTTTTAATATAAATTTTCAAAGTGAACAGAGAAAACTTGCAGGAGCGGGATTCAAACCTGCGACCTCCGGAATACCATACCGGCCGGAGGTCACAGGCTCGAATCCCGCTCCTGCCAGTTTACTTTGTTTACTTTGAAAATTTATTCAAATTTACCTAGTCAGTTTCCCTTGTGGATTGCATGACAATTTTGTTTTTTCAGTGGGAAGTTGATTTGGGGATGTAACTATTTTTACATTAGTAAAACCTCTTTCTATCATATCCCAAAGATGTACAACGGAATTCAATCTCAAAATGCTATTTTGGGGGGATTTCTGCACGCATTGCACTGTGAATATAGAACACGGTTCACAAACTGTGAGTGCCAGAACGAGTGTTCACGCTCTCATTACCAAAAGTTAACAGCGTCAAAAATAAAGTTTACTCCCTGCACTAATACACAACTGTACGGGTACTTCTCACGGCCAGGAGAACAACATTTATAGACAAGCAGACAGACAGACAAACAGATTCTTACTGGCATTTGGTAGTGTTCAATCAGCTCCTGAGGCGCCGATTCTGATAGCAATTTTCCGTTCCTCATCAGACCGACCTGTAAGGAGGAAAACAATATTTATATCAATCCACACAATATGTTTAAAATCGGTCACTGATAACCTCTGAATACCTGGAAGAAATAACTGATTCAACTTCGTACCATTTCTGCGGAGGTAGGACTTCCATGTACGAGGGGCAAAAAAAAAATATCATTTAGTCGAAAATTCCTCTCTATTTACTGAAGACAGCCGAGGTTAGTACAATGACCTGTGTGGAATGAAACAAGTGCAGACAAATCCTATTGTGATGGACTTATCCAATACTATTGGTTATTACTTTAGTGATGACTCGTATTTTATTTATTCCACGTAGTACAAAAAGATAGAGGGACGGGCATATCAGGTTGGATCTACTATAGTTGTCCATAAATGTTTCACCGCTTTGTCTAACTTGGTTCCTCCAGTTAGGGTGTTTGAGCGTGAAACTTGGCTTTCCACCTGTTCCCACCAATATACTCTAACTGTACCCAGATGTACATGTAGAACAAAAAGCTATGCCAATAGCTTTTTCCCTCATTCTGTATCTCTGTGGAATTCTTTGCCTGGTGCATGTTTCATCTAACGATCTCCGGATTAACTCTTACCTCTTGCGCACTACAGAGATAACAAAAGGTAAACAGCACTGTTAAGCAAACACTCAAAGTGTATCCACGATCTCCGAATAGTAACTTTTCCGTCTTTGGTTTGGGAGATTAATTTATTCCAGTGCATATCAATGTATCCATGGAAACCAATCTAAGGAATAACATTAATTGGTCTTGAAAGATACTATCCGCGCCATCTGAAAACAGCCCGTCTGATCAGATTTCACAAACCAATGGACCTGTCAATGACGACCCATTTTGGAATTTTGTGTAGTAATATTTGTCTAATTTGTTTTGCAAATTCTGCGCTAAAGTGTAACTAATGTGATTGGACATTAACATGTTGACTGCCGACTACGAATATATTCGTAGTGACGGGTGTACCGGATTCTGCCACTATGAGTATACTCATAGTGAACCAAACGCTATTGTTATGGTAATTGAATACTCTGGCATCACCGAAGACGCATCAAATACGCTGCTGGCAGTATGAGTACATCAATGTATGGAATGGTTGTGATCGATAGAGACAGCCTGAAAGCAAAGATCATCAGTGGCAATGTAGTGACGCCCTATAAATTATGGCTGGCAGTCAACGTGTTAAATATTTGCAAACTGTGTTCATGCAATTCTACCATGATTGGTCAATTGAAAGAGCAGCGTCTATTTTCATTTGTTGAAAAAAAGCCAGTGTAATTGGATAAAATAAAAAACTGGACTTTCCCCAGCCAGTGTGGTCGGAGAAATGTGTTTGGCCAACAGCCAATTACACCTGCTCTGGAAGATGAGGTGTCTTCTACAAAAGGTTCCAATTTAAGATAAATTGACCTGCATGTACATGTGTCTACTTTTGTGAACTAACCACGCTTCTTAGAAACTCTGGAAACTCTGTGTGGTGACTGTTTGTGCATTCCGTGTGGAGTCAAAGTGACTGAACAATATTTCCCTGGCTCTGTTCACGTGATTCTATTGTGATTCAGGACAATTCATTCCCACTTTGCTTTTTGCATGCAGCTTTGTAGGCACTTTTCAGAAGAAAAGTGAGCAGCGAGAAATCTGAAAACTTCATCATCTACGTGTACGTGAAAAGAAAATTGTGACAATCAGGTGTGTTGTGCCTACATGTACATGCCTTCA
Organism: Hippasteria phrygiana; assembly: GCA_037893225.1. Classification (NCBI taxonomy): domain Eukaryota; kingdom Metazoa; phylum Echinodermata; class Asteroidea; order Valvatida; family Goniasteridae; genus Hippasteria; species Hippasteria phrygiana. The sequence continues at coordinate 934,979 of JAZGUH010000639.1, read as the reverse complement.
AAACTTGTTGTCAAGAGAGACAGAGAAACACAACTGTCGAATATTCACGGAAAATTTGCAAAGCTGCGATGGATGTGATTGGAATACTCAGTATCTTTATTGGTGTTGTAGGAGTCATCGGCAACAGCGTAGTTTGCTTTGTCATTTGGCACGAGCCCAACCTTCGCACCTTGACGAATGCCTTCATTGTCAACCAAGCCATCGCGGACTTGCTGTGCTCGTTCCTCCTACCCTTCCAGTTTAACATTCCATCCCCAGACGTTCTCCCCGAGGGAAGCTGGGGGGAATTCATCTGCAAAGTGTGGACGTTTGAGTACATACTGTGGCTGTTTCTCAACACGTCTACTTTGGGTCTGGCCGCGTTGACATTAGAACGCTACGTGGCCATTGTGTTCCCGTTCAAGTACATCGCTCTGACCGGGACCAAATGCTTGCCGACTTTTGTCATAGCATCCACGTGGTTACTAAGTGTGGCTTCGGCTACCCTGACGCTGTCCACTGTGGAGTTTTCGACTGCTGGCAATCACTGCGATGTGAGCCCTGATCTGCAGGTCCGTAACCCTGTACTTCACATCCTTCTGGTTCTGGACAGTGCTCTGCTGTTCTTTCTTCCGGCTGTCCTCATGCTCTTTGCCTACATCCACATCATGGTGGTGCTGCGTCGGAAGGCCAGGATGATCCAGCCGCTTCCGTCAAGCATTACCGTCAGTGGCGTCAATCCCCAGCCCCCGCCCCCTGACATGCAGACCGCATCCATGCTGCGAGCCAGCAAGAACGTCATCAAGGCACTACTGCTGGTGTTTGGCGTCTACATCATCTGCTGGCTGCCCAATCTGATTGCCTACGTTGTTCAATTCTCAGATGAGGTCTACAGAGTTAGCATTATTCTGGGGGCAGCCAACTCGTGCGCAAATCCCGTCATTTATGCTTTGAAGTACAAGTCTTTTCAGGCCGGCTTGAAAAAGCTGTTCATGAGGAATGGCTGAGATAAATGAAAGACCTATAGACGAATTCAAAATTGACGAAAAAAACACCGATCTGTGCAATTCCAGGTTTGTAAAAGAGGCTCTTAGTTAATACTAAAAAAAATAATAATACCAGTGCTTATATAGCGCAATTCCAAGTTTATGATCAATGCGCTTTACAAAAAGTATACACACACAAATAAAACAATTACACTCGTAGAGAAAAAATAGCAAGGGAAACCAAAATATGAGGTCAGCCTGAGGTAAACAGGTGTGTTTTGAGGAGACATTTGAACTTTTGTGGGTCAGGAGCCAATCTGATAGTTCCAAGTAAACAGCTGAATATGCTGAATATGCTAAACGTGCGCTGTGCTGCCATTTATGGCGTCATTCATTCATGTATGAATTAATTTGTTGAATAACACTGTGGTTGTTTAGCACTGGGAGCCTCATTTTCAACCCGGAAGTGCGCAGACGGGGCTAATGTGAAATTCTTCTATAAGCTTGTATAATTTCAATAATTACGATGACTCTGTATGGTTTTAGCTAGGATTTTAAACAGGGTGTTTAAGTTTGCTAGAAATTGAAAAACAGGGTTTCCAAATTACTGAGTTATATTATCGGCCTTTCGCCATTCATAAGTATTAGCCAATCACAGCGTCTGTTGAATATCACATGACATTCTAAATCTTAGACAGAAAACTTCCTAACACGTGCACACATCTTGACGTATGCACCCTTATGGGGTACCACTACTGTTTTCCTCGTAGGGCCCCAAGACTACCTCGTGGGGTTCCATTGTTCCTATAATTGTTACCCATTGTGCGTGGTTCCCCCTAAGGCAGTACAAGTGTATGTCACTGACAAGCATGTGTGTCTTGTTTACTTAATTAAAGGTAGCGTACATGATTGGTCATTGTTGCAATTTTCAGAAATGGGCGGATTTGGGGGTTTAGTATTTTATAGGAAATATCGTTCCACTGACCTTGTATGACCATTGTATGATGGCGGGAAAAAACGAGAGAAAAACGGCGCTCGTTTTCGACTGTCGGGCGGATGATAGCTTTCAGTCAAGGCGTGCGTGGCTACCTGGATGCCATCGTGTCCAGGACGCCCGACTCGTCCGGGTAGCCACGCGTGCCTTGACTAAAGGCTACATTTGTTATTAAGGGCAATTTTCCAACGATTGCCAGCCAGCAATCGTTGGAAAACGATATAAATTTCCACTTTTCTTGACAACGACAGCACACCTGGTGCCATCATTTCACAGGATGATTGAGACTACTATATTAACTTACAGTCTAGTAAGGTATTTCGTAATAATTCAGTAAAACTAATTTGGAGTATTAACAATCGTGTACACTACCATTTAACTACAGGTATGATGTGTCCATACCTTCCTTCACGTACACACTATAAGAAAAGCTGTCTCCGACCAATCCTAGACAACTCCGGTCAGAAGTACAGTGCAAGAAACTCTTTACGAGAACTTGTGTATGCACTGTGTTATTATGCACTACGTTTAGCATACTGCACGCGAGCAAACGGTGTCCAAAATGTCCCAAAAATTCAAACAAGGATTCCAACGGACACTTGGACGCCCCTCTGGCTAAAACCAAGACTTGGCATCTCGTTTGAACTTTCACTTCGTGTAAAGTTTAACAATCACCGCGAGGAAAATCTTCAGTAGATAAGTATTGCTTTCATTGAAAATCTTCCTGTTTGTATTACAGTGTATCACAAAGTATTCAATGAGTTACTGTATAGACTAATCCGGCGACCAAAATTAGAAGCATTTACTGCGGTGGCACCAGTTCGCGTGCGTATTTTACGCAAGCGCTCGATGCAGCTTCGACCAACAGGGTGTTTACAACTTGCCAAAATGCGCGCGCGACTGAAATTAAAGAACGCGGGCAACCTGCATGCAAGCGTGGCACCAGAGCAAAAATGGCTTCTAATTTTGTTTGGTGAATTCCCGTATTTATGCTAAAATTACATGTAGAGTATAGCACCCACTAAGCTTTCGGGAATTACATGTAGCACTACGCTTCAATGCTACCCCTACGTACGCTACCACTATGCTATTAAGAGCAGGAGTATGATCTAAACAGTTTCAAATGAACTAAATTTTTCCTATATGATCTTTAAAACTTTTGCTCAAAAGAGTCAAGGGAAAGTGGCCAGGAATTGCCCCAGATTGCACCACAGAGCATCTAGAATCTAAAATTGTTCGGGCCCCTTAAGCAGACACCGGGCCCGGACCCCACACCGTACGGGATTCACGCTTCGTGCTCGCATTATCCGTCCTTGAGCAGAATGCCCCAAATCTTTCACCCTGGCTAGAGCACTGATTCAAATAACCTACTTCCAGTGAAAAATTGTAAACTGAATTAGACAATATACTATCTTTGACAAAGCGTAAACTCCTCTACAAACTAAAATCAGGGCTGGTTGTGACCCTGACAATGTCATTACTCGGCGTGACCAATCCACTGATGGACCTGAATTGACAGGCATTATTTGTCTACAACACGGCTATCACTCCGATGGGCAGAATTTGTTGATTTCTTCAATAGCCTGCCCATCCATTCTTTTTCTTCAACATTACAGCTCTGGAGTGTTTTTGTAAAGGCCCTGTGGTCACTGAATCCTGCAAACTATATCCAGTCATTGGGAGGGCTTTTCATGCAGCACTTCACTCAGTGCTTTTTGTTGGCATGACTAAGAGCTGGATGGGAACTTCCGGTGAAATCAGTTAACTGTTATTCGGTTTGAATAAAGTTAGGATAACCTGATTTTGAAATCTCGAACAAGATTGAAGGTATGATCTAGTGCAGGGACAAATCGGAGGTTTCCAAAACCGAATAACTGAATTTTTAAAAATCGAATAATCGATCCTCCGAATTCCTCAATCGGTTTGCAAAATACAAAATCTCGCCGCGCGCGTGCCCGTACACACTGTACATGGAGCAATTACAATGTAACAATTTGTTACCCCCTGCTGTGCTGTGCCTTCCAAGTTCACTCCAAGCTTTCCCGCAACGATAACAACAACATAACGTATTGATTAATCCAGGTCTTGTCTGTCATATTTCATTACAGGATATAAGAGAGAAAATTCTAAACTTCCATCTTCAGCGAGGCCGCGATGCAAGGCTATTTGAAAACGTGCACTTGAAATTTCACTTCCTTTGCTCACTTACGTATTTCCAGTTCCCAGGCATTGCTTCAGCCTGTCGACCAATCATCAACAATTTAACGGGCGCACCGCATTAAACCATTCATCATCTGACCTTGCTTTTGCCCGCTCCCCAATTTCCTACCCTTTGATTTTGTCCACTTCCCTGCCCAGTCAGAAGTCTGCCAATCAGAGCCCTTTGAAATCGTCGTTATTGAACAACCAATAATAGCCCCTATGTCTTGGTCTTGAATAGCTGAATGCAATGTACATCAAAGGAAACCGGCCTAACTGTTATGGAGACGGCGTATGGCTTTGATGACTGTGAAGAATAGGTTTTGATTGACAGGCTCTACAAAAGGATCGTGGCGTTCTCCCCAGCAGAAAGATTATTTCTCCCCAGCAGAGAGATTATATTACGCAACTTGGGGAAAGGGCAAAATAATGAAGTCAGGGGGATTATTGAGAGAAATAATGAAGTCAGGAAAAATGCAGTTGTTGTGCTAGTGTCTATTATATTTCTTGTAATAAAAAAACCAAAATACATGCTATTGAAGTTAATGAACATCACCGAAAGCCACACAATTTTCTAATAAAAGTTACGCGAACTGCTTAAAATGATCGGCAACAACTTTTTTACGGGGGGGGGGGGGGGGGGGGGGATGTCAGTCCTCTTATTAGACCCCGTTCCCACTAGATCCACCAATTGCCGGATCTGATCCACCTTTTGCCAAATTGCCGGATCAGATCCCCCAATTGGTGGATCAGATCCTGCAATTGGTGGATCACGATCAAGTGGGAACGCAAAAGGTGGATCTGATCCGGCAATTTGACCTGTCAACATCCGGCTGGTGCACGAGTGGCGCGAACAGTTTGCGGTCTGATGAACGAAGAAATACGTTTAGGCGTGTAGCTCATGTGAAAATTTCCCACGTGCACGACATGCACAATAAACAACTACTGAACTACGGGCTGTATACAAAATGTGTCACCACGCGTGCGCGATGCAAGCGTGCATGCATCCATTCAGCGTACATGTGTATTCCTTTCGTTCCGTACTGGAAAGTCGTCCGCTTCTAAACCTTTTTCATTCGTGTAATTTTACTTATTTTTCCATCCACAAATAATTCCGTGTTAGTGTATAGCCTGCAGCGTGTCATAGAACAACAAACGTAGCAAAGTTTGAAGAAAATACGTTTTACGATCCGATTCGAGCCAGTACTTATAATATTACGATTAAGTTTGGACTGCTCTCTGCATCCATGGGCAAAATCAGACCGAGAAGCATTTGGATTTCTTCCTCCATGTTGAAACTTCGAACATCAAAACATCGCACATGTATTTGACCCGTCCCAGCATGCAACACAGCCACACAGCGCGCGCTCAGCAAGCAAGCGCATGCGTAATACCGAACTCGGTGACCTTTTGGACTCGACACTTCCGTTCGAAAAGGTGGATCAAGCATAAGTGGGAACGCGACTTGCGGTTTCGTTGCGGTTAGACAACGGTCACACCAAAATGCCGGATCTTGATCCACCTTTTCCCAATTCGAGTGGGAACGCGGTCTTAGAGTCCAACAGTTGCGGTCTCATAGTGCCCAAGTTCGCCAAACACAAACGGTTTCGGCTTGGCGTCATTGTTCTTTGATGATTGCGGCTTTGCTACTACACAGAAGCCGGAGTCTTGCGGTTACCATCTGGAGAGTCTCCTATAACAAGACACTGACAAGTAATTGATGCCCAATTGAGCGGAACAATAACCTCCGGACCTGTTTAGGAAAAGTTCAAATAGACTGACAAATGATTTTCCGGAATCAATTAAAATGAGAATTTCAAATTGAACAACTTTATTATTTTTTGCGTGCAGATATCGTGAAAAAGGAAGCTTCCCTTTTCTTATTTTTGGTTTCGAATATTCGGTTTCAAAATACCAAACCGGTTTGAAGAAGCCAATTCGAATAACCGAAAATTCGGTTTCGAGTCCCTGCACTAGTATGATCTCGCCTTGACAAAACAGTAGCAGGCAGTGTTCATACTTTGTGAATTCTTTAGAACATGGTCAATGTCAACGCGGAAAATCAATTAGTGGTTGACTAACATTCACTGTACAATGTACCTGCATTGTACCATGCTCTCCGCATTGCTACACAAAAATCTGCACCACAAATGGGGAGGTGAATTGGTCTCATAAAATGGTGGAGGTTACCCCGCCTGGGTCTACGAGTCAAAAATTTGGATAATTCTTTGGTATCTTTTAAAGATTTACCCTCTATTTAGAACTGGACCCAGGAAAACCATAAGGCTGGCAACCTAAAATGTGGCCAACCCCACCACCTCTGTTGTAACCCTTTACCCAGAATGGCTTTTAGCCTTGTATTGGGCAACTTCCATAAAAAAAAAAACTGTCAATGAAATGAATAATTCTACTTACGATATTGGCCTGGCGTGCCTCCTCTATGTAATGGGTGGTCAGTATAATGGTTGTATTCGATTCATTCGCAAATGCCAACAAATGTTCCCAAATCCTGTCAAGTTGCACAACAAATTTAAGTTGATATTTAGAGGGGTAGTGGAAATTGAAGATTTCTTTTTCAATTACTTCCAACTGCTTCATTAGATGAACAAATTGTATCTGCTAGTGCTTGTCTCAGTCAGTAATTAGGCCAATTAAAAAGAAACATATTTTGCACAACCACCTACTCTATTTTGTGGGGGAAACAAGGATTTATCCCAAAAATAAAATCTTCCCAACAGAGATGTCACAAATTCCACCTATATTTGTTTAACCCTAACTACCCCAAGCCTTGCAAACTCCAACAGCAGGTTTTGTCAAGTTTTGACGGGTTCAGTACTGCAGGGGCCTTGATGATGCCCTAATTTGTCCAAGTCCAAAGAATGTGCCATAGGTTTACTGCACAGTGTTGGATTTTGACAGGTTGAGGAAGCCTCCTAGTAAAAATGCCTTGGGGGGTTAGGGTTAAGGAAAAAGTGCAACTTGAAAAACAAAATGCCACAAGCTATTTTTGAATATAAAACTAGCAGCCATTTTGGGATAAAATTACCCTTTCTGTCTCCTTAAAAAAAAAAACAGGATGAAAAAAATAATATTTATCCTTTTTTAACAACTGGGATACCTCATTCGTAGAAGCGGGTCAACACCGACCGTCGGCTCATCAAGTATCAAAAGGGGCGGACATTGTATCAGGGCAGCAGCAAACGACACTCGACGCTTCTGACCCCCACTGGTGGGCGGAGCAGGAACACAAAGAGGAGTAAGGGAAAGAAACAGATAGTAATATTGTCATCATCACTTTTAATTTAATCACAAAAATGTTAAATTCAATCAGAATGGGCGTTCGCGTAACATGGCGTGACATTACGTCAGCAATTTTATTCTGAATAGCCTTTGACCTTTGAGATACCGAACTGGCTTATTCTCACTGTGACCTTCACCCTCACCCTATATTTTTCATTGTTTTTGCATACTGGGGCCTACTGAGCATGTGCAGTATAACAAACAAGTCGGACTTTCAGGGAATCTGATATTCACATGACAACACCACACTATGGTACTCAAAAGTCAATTAGTATACGGTTTAGTATACATGCAAGTATACCTCAGGTTTCCAACCATTGAACTCATGGACGGCAGATCGAGTAGATCAATCAGAAAGTGTTTTCTGGCCCGAAGGACATCCTTCGCCATCTGATGGATTGTGCCAAAATAGTTCAAGGTCTCGCTGATGGTGAAGTCATCATACAAGGCTGTTTCCTAAACGACACAAGACCAGAGAGAAACTCTGAGCTGCTTAGTACAAAATGCTGCCCAGCGAGGCAAAAGACAGCAGGGAACCGGTCACAATCTGTGTACATGTAAGTCGGTAATTTTGGCTGGTGACCTGTTTTTTGCCAAGGAGAGTTTTTCTGTGCTAAGGAATGTTTGTTTGCCGAGTGGGTCTTTGGCATTGGATTGATTGATTGATTGATTGATTGATTGATTGATTGATTGATTGATTGATTGATTGATTGATTGATTGATTGATTGATTTATTGATTGATTTATTGATTTATTGATTTATTGATTGATTTATTGCCACATATATGTATACAAAAACAGGGGACATCTTGGTCCTAACTCCCTAGGGTGAGTGAAATATCAGGACTGTTAAATCAGGTTTAATGGAGCTGTGTAGTCAGGAGAACAGTTGCGCCAACTATCCAGAAATATTGACAGCCAAAGGAAGAAGCAAGCTTGTACATGAACTATGAGCAATTTAAGCATTGCTATATGGTGACTAGTTTGACTAACTTTAAAATCAAACTTTGGGTTGGGTCAGGTCGGGTCAGGTCGGGTCAGGTCGGGTCAAAACTGGTATCTACACTGCCTCACAAGCACTTTTAAATTTATTTTCGGGTAACAAAAATTAATGTTTTTGTCAATTCTGCCACCCCCCCCCCCCCCCCCCAAAAAAATATATCTGAACTAAGGTTACAAACAAGTATTTTTGTCTCGTACCTGCGGCATGTATCCCACCATGCTGCCTGGTACTCCGTGGCCTCTGGATCCCGGCGGCTTGCCGAGGGTCAGAATAGTACCATGGTCCATACTGAGCCTTCCCAGAATGCACCGTAGGAGGGTGGTTTTTCCACAGCCACTGGGGCCCAAAAGTCCGTATCTGTACATGCGGGTAATATGACAAATTTAAGTTAAAAACTTCAATATAGATTAATCCCTTGTGTCTGGCTGTTATTGATGGGGTGCTGGTATGCCAAGAATGGGCTGCGTAGCCAAGCATAAATGTAAACAATAGCCACCACACTGAATAGAGTGGTTCTATTCATCGCACTTGGAGCCCCCTTTCTTGTGAATGAAAGCTTTGTTTGAAAAAGCTCCATCTATTCATGACACTCCCATTCAAGAACAATATAGATATAAAATGAATGGCTTGAGTCAGCACAGGAATGGGCCTATAGACATCAACCGGTCATGTGGTCTTTTTCAAACCATGGCTATGGCTGTTGTGTACATGTCTCACATCCATCGCTTTTGTTGAACGTCCGTATTCAAGAGAATGAAGCCATACTTACATGGTTCCCCGCGGCACCGTCATATTCAGGTTCTGCAGCACATCGAGACGGCTGGTACCTCGCCCATAATGCTTGCTCACGTTTGTGCACTGCACAGCGGCCATGGTGTGTCCAGCTCAATTCAAACTTCACTTCTCACAATTCCTGAAAATTATGCACGCAGCCATGCTATTGTTGCAGCATGAACAAATATTGTTGTTTTCAATAAATAGGATCAGCAGCCAGAGGTCCTAAAAAGTTTGATGTCATTCTATTTGCTTGAAAATCCACAGAATAAAGGCAAAACAAAGAAATTAATTTTCTCAACCCCAACCTTATGTAAAATATATGATGTATGTACATGTACATTGTACATCAATGACATATTCACTTATTGCATTGGGACAACTACAAGTTTACAATTTACACCTTCCGCGAGCTGTGCCGTTTTACCCAGCATCGAGCTTTAGATTCTTTTTTTACCTCCCCTACATGTACATGTAGCTATCTTTTCTTGGTTGTTTTTCTTGGGCAATTGTTCTCGAAAAGATTTTACTTTAATACCCCCCCCCCCCCAACCAAAATGAGTCAGGAACAGTACAAAAATTGAAAATAACCAACCCTCCTTGATGGCGATTGTGTGGTGTAGGGCCCCTCTTGATCAAATTTGATCATAAGGGATTATTAAGGGTATTTTTTCTCATTCCAAAATGACTTTTTCAACCTAAAGCAGACTTCTCCTAATTCTATTGACATATTTTTGTAATTTTGAACAGATTATTACGGTACACGCTATGCGAATCAACTTGGTTTTGCATGTTTACGTTGCGTCGCGTTGATCGCCATTCTTTATTTTCGCATTGCGTTTTGTCGTCTTCATCGTCACTTTACCCCAAAATTTCCCTCAAAAACTAAAACCCTGCCCTTTATACAACACACCTGTTGGTTTGTAATGTCGCTAACTAGTTTGGCAATTCCAATAACCTAAAAGTGGATTTTTTGTTCCCTTATAGGGAACAGGGCCATACACTACACAATCGTCTCCTTGAAAACAAGTGTCAAAACATGTGGCAAAACCTGGTATTTCAAGATTTATGTCAGCAAAATCTGTAAAAAAGGGCCTATCATTACTTTGTACACAGCTCGTTTGTGCATACTCTGGGGGAAAGAGTTCCATATCCGGCCATCACTTATTTTCCCTTAATATGACTTAAAAACTACCAAAAACCTAAAAAGTGTAAATCTGATGAAGAAACACGAATTTAGGTAGTCCGAGTAACTTGGACCCTTCATATCGCCTTTTTTAACATTTGGACATGATCTGGCGAAAATGTTAAAAAAGGCGATAAGGGTCCAAGTTACTCGGACTAGAATTTAGGAGGGAACAAATTTCAACTTTTTCTTTGAAAATACTTTGACTTTTTCTGTCATGGAACTCTTTCCAGATTTGTTTGTACTGGTCTATTTTGGTAGGGGGCATTACAGTAAAATCTATCAACGTTGCCATCAAAACACTTACCAACCATGGACTTTCTTTTTTTTAACACAGGCCTAACGTTAGATATTCTGCACATTTTATTGCACTGCAGGCTCGATATTAAGACTGGTGCTCACCTGCATTTATTCATCGCAAACGGGGTATGATATGAACAGACTATAGGTACCATCCCAAATCATATTCCACCAAGAGAGGGCGCTCAACGGCAAGCTCGCTCCCATGATTGCAACCTGTGGTTGCCCAAAGTGTAATATTAATTCGGACACAGCCTAAAACACCATGCGGCCTATATTTGTAGTATGCTCGGTATAGGCCTATTTATGCAGTATGCCTAATATTCATTAATGAAATTGCATGTTGACAACTGGAGTGGCCTCCTGAAAAGTATCTCGTGCTGCATGGCCTTCCTTGTTTTCCGTCTACTGCAGTCATCAACAGCGTCCCATAAATTCCGATTAAATAAAGCCGGTGTCATAAAGTCTAAAAGCTTTTGGGGCCAAAAAGGTGGGGTTTTTTAAGGTGACAAAAAAATGATATATAACCAACAAAATAAAAAGGTTGTGCGGAAGATTCTCTTCATGGAATCGTTACGGGCGGTTTTTATTATCCGCTGCACTTAGCTTGTAAATGCAGTTTTATTTCCAGGCTCGGTCACTCATCCACATATAAATACAAGAAAAAGATTATACAATCACAGAACGCAATATTAATAATGCATTCTTACCGTCTTGACATTGACTAGTTAATGCAAACATTAGATTATACCAATACCGTAAACGATGAGTGTGTCCGCAATGAACAAGCGAAATCATTGACATTAATGCGCCTATATCAACTGCTTCCCCCAGCTCCCCCCCCCCCCCCCCCCCCCCCCCCCCTTCCCGGGCTGCCCCACCCAAGATGTGGAGATTGTCATATTTTTTAAATTAATAATAAAATAGAAACGTAAATCCTAGCAAATGATACAATATAGTTATAGCCCAGGAGCCGTACAAAATGCACCTGATAGTCCGGTCATCAAGCAATTGATATGCGCATAAAGTTCCGTGTTTTAGGGACATGGCACCCCTCTTTTTGTTATTCGACTACAATTTTTTTCTAGCAAATACAGAAGTTACCCATAAGTTCGCTTATGTTTTGTTTGGTCGAATAACTACTTGGCGGCCCGCCCTCAGGGCGGATCTTTTTGTGCGGTAGAGCTATGAAAAGCAACCCAGAATAAGCTTATTTTAATATGTAGGGTAATTTGCAGATGTGACAAATTATACAGTTTTTCCTCATGATCGAAATATCTACAATTTACAAAATTCGGACATAATAGCAACTTTAAACGCAACTTATAAGCGACTTTCAGTGTGACAGTGCAAAGTTTTACGCCTAATATTCTTTTTTCTACATCAACAAGTTAGACCAATATTTTTGCCACCAAGAACATTTTTTTAATCTAAACTATGCAAGACACTTTGCCTATAACGCTACACGTAAACAATGGCAGTGTCATCGAAAAAAAAACAACCGCAGCTATGGTGCAATAAATATCCGAGAAACGTGAAGAACAATACCTGAAGGGCGGGGTTTAATGCACCGGTCTATGGTACAACTACTAATTCTTAATTACTAATTCCAGGTCTAAACCAACCGGTTATTAGACTAACCAAACTTACAAATTACGAATACTTAACAACTAATTCCCAAGCAGGAAGGTACTAGTAGTATAATCGAGAAAACCACAAAAAACTCATATAATCAAATCCACATATTCAGCTCATTCGTTGTCTCCTTCAAGTTGGAAGTCGTGACGTAACTTCCAAAAACAGAAAATAAACTTGTATTAATTTGTTGACTAAAATAATGAACATTTCGGGTATTTCCCGACGCTTCACGACTTTCAAGAAAAGAACTTCTTTTCACTGTACTTTTTGAATAACTATAATGTCCTCTCTTAAAGAATATTTCCTGCCCTAGTTGTTAAAACTGATGTCAATGTGTATCAACCTTTTATTTAATACTTATGTGCCTCCTTAGAGGTCATATTGAATTAAAGATTATACATTATTATTATTATTATTATTATTATTATTATTTTACTAAATAGGGCAACAGGGAGACACTTTAGGGTTCATAATCATCACTTAGGGAGACATTTGCTTTTAGGGAGACTTTTTGGTGTCTCCCTATTTATCTAGCCTCCTTAAGGAGTGAGAATTTTACCGTCGGAACTGAGTTATATCGATAGAGAATGGTCCAAAACATAAATATACCAACTTTCGTGGGGTTTCAACAGGTAATATTTGGGTTAGGTTACATTAAAGTCGGAAAAAAAGTTGTGCACAAGTCTATGGGAAAGTCTCCCTAATGACCCATCGCCGGTAATCATTATTATTATTATTATTATTATTATTAAAAAATTAATATATTACTTATGTTGTGGTGAGGTATTGAACTCGGAGGATAATGCTCTTTCAATGTCAACCTTCGGCAAATATGAAAAAAAAACTGGAAGCAGGGGACCCTTGTTTTACTTTAAATTTTAGATCATGTCAGGCAATATTTTCCAAGATGTCCGCCATTCTTCAAGGTGGCTTTCGCTGGCTTGAACTCCCCCAAGTCGATTCAAAACATGCAATAGATCGACTGTATGGGAGGTAGGTCTAAGTCTTCTCCCCTCCCGCGGTATACTCTCTAATCCTAAAGAGTGAAAATAGGGACTAGACGATTTAGAGTGAAAATCACTCTGTTTTTAGATTGAATACACTAAAAAAAAAATAACTAATTAAGTCGCCGCTCGAGTGAAAATTCGATCTTTTCGATTGAATGAATTTCACTCTTAAACGTCTGGTCCCTAGTTCTAGACTGTGTGGGTGAATTTGCACTCGAATAGTGAATTTTCACTATTTGGAAATAAGGGAGTATGGGTTTTTGGAGGAAAGAAAAAGAAACAGAATAAAGGCAGGAAGCAATTAGAAGCAGGCGGGAATCTAAACATGTTCTGTTTGCGCTTGACCAAGTGGAAACGAAGAGTTTATTTCCAAATAAGAACGAAAAACGCCAAGAAAGAAATGTAACTTGTTTCAAGTTTTGGAAACAAATTTGAGAGTGAATTTATTGGAAATATGGGCATGCGCATGCACCCTCCCATCGGAGCCACCTATAATTAAACATTTGTTTCACTCTAACCGATTGTAACATTTAACTTCTCGAATTTTCATGCTGCATTCTTTCAGCGAATAGTCATATCCTTTCCAGCCGCCCCATACCACACCTCGCCCCACTTCTCGAACGTATTTCTTTCCTAGATACTCGCCATTTAGATGTGCCTGGTGGCATATGGTGAACCACCAAGCCCCTCTAAAGTCATTTGCACAGTTTCCGGTTCCGGGCTTGTCGTTGTCTCGATCTTTCGTCGTGAACAGAATCCCATCGTGTATTCTCAGGGAGTCTCCTGCTGTACCCAATGGATTATACGACCCTACGTGCAGTTTGTAGTTCTCCCCGGAAAGACTGAAGTCCTCGTACTCAGCCCAAGCAGTGTTGTCTTCCCAGTCTCCCAAGTCCACGATGAGTTGCCACTTACCAGACGCAGTCAGGTTCCGTAGGAGGTCATTCCCAAGCCAGAACTCGCCAGACGGGTCACCAAAGCCTAAGCGATAGTCAGACCAAGTGCGGTAGAAGTCGACAGAACCGTCCTTGCGCGTCTGAAACACCATCCAACCCCCGCCGTCATTCTCCATGTCACAGTAGACTTGCACGCCGCCAGGCGCCCCAGCCGGGAAGATGGTGTAGATACCGCTCTCTTGGTTGCCATCTCTGAGAAGCATCTGACAGCTGCTTCTATCCACGTCAAAAGGTGCCGAGCAGAGCAGAGTGTCAACGCTGTGATCGAAATACGTGCTTCCTCCAAGCTCGACAAGGTCCACGGGGCTTTGGCGTCGAGCAGCGTTGTTCAACTCGCAAACATGGTCGCTTTCTTCGTAGTTGAACGATGCACAGCGTGGATCTAACGCACAATCGCGTGCACAGCTTACTACGGAAGGTTTAATTTTTCTCTGGTACGAAAAGTTCTTGAAGGCTCGATTGTTGGCCATGTAAAAGCTCGGAGGATCCCGGAGGCTAAAGGAGCAATCGCTACTACACTTTTGTGCCGTGGAAATCTGAAACAAGACTGCCGCGAGAAGCCTCATCATCACGGTGAAACTACTGTGCCTGGCCATCACAGATGCGATCGGTATTCACCGAGTCAACTGTTGCACCAACAAGTGTCACTGGTTGAAAGGGACGAGGATTTCGACTCAGCTTTGGCTCGCGTAGCAGCACCCGTTATGGTAAATGGACGTTTGCTGTGATGTCACCTGCACTCTGACAGGCTTCCCCTCGGCACATCAAAAACTCACCCTTCATCAGCTTTTTCAAAACTCAGTGGAAAAAGATTTCCCACTTTCAAACGCCCGTGCAAAGCACAGTACGTTAACGTTAAATGTTACTGTTTTTCAACTATGGCTGTGATATTCTTGGTAGTGATGGAACTACACGCCGCTGTACAAAAACTGGGGATGTTGCAACCTCTGTACTGGGCTAAATTGCGTAACTCCTGCTTAGAACATTTTGCGCTTCGTAAAAAATGAAACAAACTAGGCTGAACATCGAAGGCAACTGGCACGGCATATGCATCCTGGCATGCAGGACCGAACGAATTTATAACGACCGCGATATCTGCATAAGATCCTTCGAGCCTCCAACAGAGGAAATTTAATTATCGTACGTTAATGATCCGGTCGATCTTTCGCCTTGACGTTAACCGGTTAAAATCCAGTTTTACGGCTCCACTGTAATAGTTGTTGAATGCACGTAACGTCTAAACCTCTAAACGTCTAAACCTTGATAAATTCGATTTGTTCTCAAATTCCCTTGAGGTATAAACTGGCTTTAGCTGCCGAATCGAATTTCCATTCACGAATAACATTTTTAAAATCCTCTTTGCAGTCGCTATTTGAAGTTAAGTCAATTTTCGACGTTTCTTTCAACCTTCATCTAAACGGCAATACAGCCATTGAATTTTGAAAAAAATGATTATGACCCTGGTATTTTTGATTTAAAGTCTCTGATGGTAATGATTTGGCTCCCTTGAAGATCTCCGTTATTATGCTCGGAGTTGCACGATGCGCTTAAGTACCGAGGAAGTCAATAGAAGCTTTGAAACATTGTCGCCGCAATCCATTGACGTGACGCCATTCAGGGCCCATCTTATTATTTAGCTAAATTGTCGATCAATATCTCATCAGGCGCATGTGGGTTTCTCAAAAAATAATTATTCGACTCTTTTGGAAAAACAACCTTTGAACGATCAGCATTTAGAATAGTTGCCATCATTGTGGCTTCAATTTCTTGCTCGGTATAGGTGGTAAACTAATAACAATGCCGTTTTTGTTTTTAAAATGAGGAATTTCACCTCTTCTTTTCGTCCTGCATATTTGAAAACCCTATGAGAATGATATTCTGAAATTTGTTAATATGTGGTTCCATTGACGAGCTACTCAGTTGTGAAAAATGTTACTTCTTTCTTTCTTAAAGCATTATGTTACATTTGATGTCGAGTAAATAATCAGAAAGGGCGACTGAAATTAGTTTTTTTTAAATGGTGGAAAATACCCTTTTAAATTGGTGTTTGGAAAGTTTAAGCCTACACAGAAACCACAAACATTTACATGTTCTTGTCAGGGTTTCGTTTTTTAGTATATTCCCATCCCGTATTAAACATACATGTACATAGGTTGTTTTGAATTTATTTCTAATCAATATTTCTACAAGACGTTCTTGATTGTTTGTACTGTTATAATGTTGTTTTTACGTGTTTCTTCTTTCATCAAACAAAAATAGCGCCCTTTTACAAAGAGTAAACTGGGGGGAAAATCAAAATAAAATGCGAAATGAAATAGATTTGTCCAAGACAACTTCAACTGGATAGGCCTATTTAATGCTTGGTTCTTTCAGGTGGCTTTCAGGGCGCACAGTACAGAACCTGTTGGCCGTGAATCTTACGATCTTCAACGTGGCTTTCCGTCGAGACCACGCTGACTGGATCCGCACAGCCTTCCGGAACGGAAACCCCGGAGAAGTCGTTGTCCAGACA
Source organism: Hippasteria phrygiana (assembly GCA_037893225.1). Classification (NCBI taxonomy): domain Eukaryota; kingdom Metazoa; phylum Echinodermata; class Asteroidea; order Valvatida; family Goniasteridae; genus Hippasteria; species Hippasteria phrygiana. The sequence continues at coordinate 918,145 of JAZGUH010000639.1, read as the reverse complement.
AAACGCCACTCTGTTGTTAGTCAATAACCCCGAGCACTGCAGGACGTACCCAACGTTGTCGCACAGGCGAAACGGCTCAGATTCGTCTTCTGTTCGCACAGCACAAAGAGCGAAATGAATGGTTTGTAAATAATTTTTCAACTGGGCTTATAGTCCCGTTACCCTCAAAGGGCCGGGGAGGTGGATGCTCCCCCCCCCCCCCTAGTTTTTCGTCATGGTGTCGCAGTCCTTTATTTTGTTTCGAGCAGAGTCTTAATAACGTTTTGGGCTATCGTCGTATGCATCATTTGACACCCGGCAAATTTATAAATATTGGGGGTACTTTTCTTTCGCAATGTGATTGTTTGTTCTTATAGTGGGTAAAAACTGCCGCGAAATCCTGCTTTCACATGATGACATGGTGTACCGTGTATAATGTGTAACTTACCAGGGTTTGTAATAAGATAATAAAATCACAAGTCAAATCATTAGTAAATCACGAGTCAACTGGCAAGCTACAGGGTATAACTTAGCACGATATGGGATCAAGGGGTATACCCCTATTAACGTGTGGCGTGATTCAATTATGCATGAATGAATTTGTTGAATATCTTAGCATTGTGTTTTTCAGCACTGAGAGCCTCGCTTTCAATTCGGAAGGGCGCAGACGGGGCGAGTGTGAAATTCGTCTATACGAAAGTTAAGGTTGTTTCCTAGGCTTCGGATTTTCTCAATAATAAACCCTAAAATAACGTCCCAATTTATGCCCAAGAGTTACCAAGAATTCGTTGGTTGAGGCATTTGGGATAAAACGTAAGAAAAGATCCCTGGCGCTAATTACAATTCACCATATCATGATACCGAAATTGTAATTTACTTTTTAGTTAAAATTTGTACAAGTGTCCTTCGAGCTTACCTTGAACGAAATAAAGATTCGTATCGCGTGCAGCCGACAACGAGGAAAACTGAAATTTGTTGCCTATCTGCAAAAATAATAATTTCTTAAATATGGATTTTTTTATGTACAACAAATGCAAGCTATTTAAAAAGAAATACGTCAAACAATCCACAAGGGAAACTGACTAGGTACATTTCAATACATTTTCAAAGTGAACAAAGAAACTGGCAGGAGCGGGATTCGAAACTGCGACCTCCGGTTCGTGGCTATTAATAGTTTGTCGTGATAACGCCCTCTCGCGGCGGCCGGTTATCGCGTATATGCCTAACAACATCTTGAACCAAGACTATACATTTGTATTTAGTACGAAACGCTGCACGCTTGACTGTTTTACCTGAATAGGCGCTTCATTAGAATCGCTACACTATGCGGTCCATGAAGACACAATTATTTGTTTATTCTTTCTCAGAATACTCAAGGTATACATCCCCCCCCCCCCCCCCCAATTTTTCGAAATATTCTGTTGAGCGTCACTGTTCCTTCCCCGCGTCCACATACAGAGGACGACATCCATTTAAGCAATTCGCAAGCAGGCATTTTTGCAAGTAAAATATTATAGATCACAGGCTTTTTACACGTTTAAGTATCGACATCCGTTTGCGGTTCACACAGAGGATACATCAACGTTTCGACTAGTGCGCTCTAGTCGTCGTCAGGGGACAATTCCAGCAAGGATTCGGGCAGCAATAAAGTATGAAATACATCTTACAAGAGCTGGAAAAGTAAGGTGATTTTTGCATTTTGACTACTGCAGCGTGTTTATGAAGGCAAACTCCAGATTGAATAACTGTTGTGCAGTAGGCCTACATGTAGTGTCGACTTCACCATTTCGGGTGTGCAATGTACCATGAACAAAAATTGAATTCATGTTTCAGTGAACTTGCAACAAAAGAAAACTTCTGTTGACAGCAAAGGGAACTAGTTTCACTTCCATTGAGCGCCAATTCAATGCAGTCTGAATCGGATTATGTTTTGTTCGAACCTAGTACATATGTGACACTGCATATTTTTGGGGGGTGCAAATAATGAACTGGTTAGCCTATATCGACGATCAAAAGGAAACATGCATTAGACCTACGGGTTTCATTCGTGATGCTCATGATAGTGCTCATGATATGTCAACACGGCAACACCCAGCTGGGTACTCTTGAGATTCCAGCCATTTTTACACGAATAAAAATCATCTTCCGTATGCTCCCTCCCGTGGGATTTCTAGTATAAGATCTTGTGAGGTAAGTGAAACTAAACGATATACATCTAAATCTCGGGAATGCCGGGATTTCACGGGAATTTGGCAACTGTGCAAAATTGTCGCAAACCGCTGGATTTAAATCCCCGTACTTTATTTTGTTTACTTTTTGTTTACTTTTTGTTTACTTTTTGCTTTTTACTATTTCACTTTGTTTCCCTTTACCTCTGGCTGGATATTACGGATCATTTTCTTTGACTCGACTTAATTTTCCTAATTTTTCCTTGGTAAACAAATCTGCATTGCGCTTCATTGTTATTCATGCGTGTACTTCGTTTGTTTTACTTATTTTTTTTCTCCAATAAGAGCCGACATAGCTTTTATGCAACAATACACAGCCTTGTATTTGTCATGTTCTATTTATATAAACGTAACGACTAAGTTAGGGATTTTCCTGTCGGTTGCGCAATTAATTAAAAAAATGGTTTTTCCCATGAAGTGGGTTTCCTATATTCGTACGTTTTAATCGTGAATTGTGCAGTAATATGCGCCGAGGATTTCATGGATTTGCCGCGAGGTTAATATTGCTTAGCATATTAAACGCGCTCAGCGAATATCAGCAGAGGAAACCTCACAAGCAAACGACATTAAAACGACCTTCAGGCTGGTATGCTGTTTTGACTAAGCAGTTTTCTTTTTCTGTCGTCAGCAAAATTGTCTGCTTTTTCAGAGACTGAAACACCCATAATTTGTCATGAACCCCAGTATATATCCCTACCGATGATTTCTAAATGTCATAAAGATACATGCATGCATATAGCAACAAAACATTTTTTGTAAGGAAGTCGCCCCATACAAGGCTAAAAGCCACTCTGGGTAAAGGGCTACAACATAGGTGGTAGGGTTGGCCATGGTTGCCAGCCATAGCCGGCGGAACGACGTGGGGGGGGGGGGGGGGCATTCCCCCCCCCCACACTTTGTCTTTTCCACTTTGGGGAAATGGCACTCCACTTTTGGCAGCATCCGGCCGGCACCGGCGTTGCTTTGCCCCCCCCCCCCCCCCCCCCCCCCCACCTACTTTCAAAAGTGTTCCGCTGCATCTGTTGCTACAGCACTACCACCCTTAAGGTTTTCCTGGGTCCAGATCTAAATAGGCCTAGAGGATAAATCTTCAATAGATACCAAAGAAATTATCTCATTTTTCATGAACAGCAAACAAAAGGAGCCGAGAGCATCGCACCGTGAGAGTAGCAGTAGACATGTCGAGGACACCAAGACAAGCAGAAGTGAAGCAAAAATACAGAGTGCATGAGCCAGTTAGGACAGGTAAAAATTAGGGTGTCGCTGTCGGGGAAAGTCGGATCTGTCCGGATTAGTCGGACCTAGCTGGCCGGACCCTCCATTTGAAACGCTTTTAATGTCAGAAAAGACTCACTATGCTCTTAGAAATGCAGGAACTCACTATGGTTGTCAAAATCAGATTACCTTGTTTATAACTTGCCACAAAATCAAATTAGTGACAGTCCGTAATACCTGTATAGTATAGAGGAATTTCACATTAGCCCCGTCTGCGCACTTCCGGGTTGAAAGCGAGAATGTCAGTGTTAAACAAAATACTTGCATATAACATGGGACGCTGCATACGTTGTATCTCATAATTCGGTGTGCCCGAAAATTTGTATTCTCGCCAAATCTTGTTGGATTAAGAGGTCAGGTTGCAAGCTCTATTATTCTTTTATAAGTACATCCATTTTATTCGGTGAGAATTGGAAGACAGCTTTTTGTCCGCTTTTGCCTTTTAATTTACATTATCCCCGACGCAAATTGGATTTGAACCAGCCAGCCGACCCCGGCAAGCTCGGTGGTCGAGTGCTTAAGACGTCTGCACTAGTAGGCACGAGGTCGTGGGTTCGAGTCCTGCCAGAGTAAGCCTGTGTTTTTTTTCACACAGGATCTCTAAATGGACTGAGCATGCAGTGCTCCATACACTACGTCGGGAAAGGGCAAAAAAGCTGTATTCGAATTCACATTATATTTCTTTGATCTTTGGAGTTTCGTTCATTGAGCAAATTGGTTTTTCTTCCTCCTCAGTGATTAGTGAGCCGGAGTTGCGCGATTTAGCTTCGCAGATTGGTCCTGACTGGGAGAAACTTTCCACATCCCTTGGCTTCAGTTTTCCAGAAATTTTAGGTTTCCGGAGGGACAACCCATGGCAGACGGAAGGCCAAGCCTTCCACATGCTCGTCACGTGGAAACAACGGTCCCCGAGAGAAGACCAGATTGGCATATTGATCACAGCACTTCACAAGGTTAAAAGAGTTGATCTTTCCGACCAACTGATAAGACGTACGTATGTAGGCCTTAATTAATGATGTAAAAACATCACCAAACTAGTTAGATGACCATCTGATTTAAAGTCCTGATAACACCATCGGTGTCTTGTCGAAAGCCATGATCTCTCCTTGATCTCTCCTTGATCTCCAATTAAACTCAATGTTGTTTTTTTGTATCTGCATGCAGAGAGAAATATACCAAATGATCTTACCACTCCAGAGTTTAACCGTGAGACACGAAGAGAGAAAGACATGCCCAGATGCCAGGACCATCGCAGGGAGGTGACTCAGTTCTTTTGCCAGACATGCAAGGAACTCATCTGCCGTGAGTGTATCGTTCTAGCTCACCGCGGACCCCAGCATGATGTCATCGACTCGGGGGAAGCAGCTCTGAAGTACAGAAATTTAATCATGAAACATAGGCTCCCAGGTCTTGAGGGAGAGGTCGAAGAGCTAAAGAAATCCCTAGCAGACACATCTGAAGCTAAGCAGAAGTTTGTGGAACAATACGTGGACACCAAGAAGAAAGTTCAGAAGGCTTCTGCTGGGATGATAGCACAGGTCAAGGCCGAGGAGAAACGAATTACGAACGAGATGGAAAATCTCAGACGGGAACGCGATAGGAAATTTCAAGAGCACGAGAAAACAGTGAGTGAGATACTGCAGCTGAAAAAAGACTCACTGGGGAAGGCCACAGAGATGCTAAACGCCCCCGACAGCGTCTTTCTGTCACGCTACCAAGAGATTGACAGGAACCAAGACTCGCCGAGAAGCCAGAGGTCTGCCCAGGTCGACCGCAGGCTGCCGTATATGAGGTTCAAGCCCGGCCGGAAGCTTTCTGATTTCCGCCTCGGTGAGCTGGAGACAAAGAGCAGAGAATGGGAGCTTTGTCGTGAGTTTGCGACCCAGGACAGCGAGCAAGGGGAACCTAGTGGGGCAAGAGGTATTGCAGTCCTGAGAACTCGTGAAATCGTTCTTGCAGAACACTTGAAAGAGCGGTTGGTCATCTGCAATATGGAAGGTCAACAACAGAAAACCATTCCAATACAAGGAGGTAAGTAGGCATCAACTGTTAATGTGTGACCAATGCACAGTTTTGTTTTTGTGGACGCAAAATTTGATCACACAATTAAAAAGGAACACAAGTTTGTTAAACATAATGAAAGAAGAAAGATGAACAAATATGACGGGAAAAAACAGTAGTAGCAAAGCATCATCATCATCACCACCATCATCACCATGAACACCATTTTCGCCATCAACACAACCATCACAGCCATAAACACTACAGTCACCGTCTTCACCGTCAGTACAACATCACCATCACTTGTTACAAGACCATTTTCCTTATACAACACCATCTCCATATAATCTACAGCAGCAAAACTAGTAATCACACAATCTTAGCAACTATTCACGAAATCAGATCAAATATATACACAATAATACCAGTCCTATTTTCTTCTGACCTTGCAGCCCCCTTTGATGTTGCAGCTGTCCCCGAGACTGATCAGATTGCGGTTGTAGACAAGACCAAACACGTCAAGGTTTTCACCAAGAACGGGCTGGTAGCTGAGTTCCCAACGGTTCCACAGAGTGAGGTTGATAAGGCAGAAGTAGACCTCCGGAGTGTTGCAGTCAAGAAGGATGGTACCATTGTAGTCGGTGACATCAAAAGGAAGGTGTTGACTGAGCACAGAAGTACGAGTGGAGCACTCCTACGTACCATACCAGTCAAGACGAAACCTTACTTCTTGGCTATTGACAATGATAGAGTTATAGTCAGTGGAATCATGCGGAAGGTGTACGTTACTGATACAAGTGGAGATACCATATTCACCATCAAACCAACCATCGACGGACAGAGAGTGAAGCAGTGCAATGGTGTATGCTGTGACAGCTCGGGTATCTACATTGCGATGAATAACGGTGATGAACACACGGGGCATATTCACCACTACAATGACAGAGGAGGGTTTGTGGGCTGCCTGGCACAGGATCTACACCTGCCCTTGGGGGTCGCGTTCTCGGCAGACGGGAGGCAGTTAGCGGTGGCAGATTGGTCTGGTCCAGTCAAGATGTATCAGAGGGATGTGTGAGATTAGCCAAGAAGGTACTCAGTCCCACGATCTCAGAATCAACCCCATTCATCACTGGATGGGCAATTAAAGGTCTAGAGATCTGAACATTTGAATAATTTATGTGGAATCTGTTGAAGAATTATCCTCTATTTAGATCTGGGCCCGGAAAAACCGTAAGGGTGTTACAGTTGACAATTGAAAAAGTCGCCAATCCTACCACCTCTGATTGTATCCCGTTTAGCTTTGTATTCGGCGACTTCAAAAAAGAGAAACGCCGGGCTACAAAAAGCCTTCTAGGCTTAGAATTGCTGTAACTCAAAGATCTTTAAAATTGTAAGATGATAACACGATTAAAAGTTTACAACTTTAACAAATAGGTTATTATATATTGATGTGGATGGGTAAGAAAATCAAAGCCAGTGAAATATCCTGGAGAGAGAATGCCCCCCCCCCCCCCCGCTTTGTGATATACATGTAATGGTTTATTAACACGGTTGTCATTTTTTTCTCTTTCTTTGTATTTTCTGCTGCAGATTTTGATGTGCTGGCTCACCGTCGAGTTCACTACCATTGCCTACTGCAAACTTACTTCCTTGCTGTTTAGCCTCTGGGATAACTTGTTTACTGACAACGCCTGAATGAAACTTGTGAATTACAGTGTTGCGAGGGGTGGAAGAACTTCTCGAATTGATTGTTTGCAGATACCATATTTCTAGTAACATACTGGAAAACTTCTTGGTCACTTGACAACTTTACAATTATTCTGACTGTAAATTTCTGCTTATTAAGGACATGTTCTAAATCACCTGTTGACACCTTTTTGTAGCGATTACGTAACCGTATCGTATGTTCACAGCTTTTGCATAGGTTAACAAAGCCTTTGTTTTCTTCAATATATATGCTGCACATTGCGGTAGAGCTTTGCTTTTTCCTGCCTCAAAGCCTGCGGTGTTGACATTTGTCAGAACGGTGTGAGCTAGCCGCCTGTTTTATACACATTTCTGCTTGTTGTCTGCATGTACGCTTCAATTAGTACAGTGCTCCGTATCGTTAATTATAGCCTGACGGCTGAAATTTATCGTAAACATATCTTTTGCTCCTGGCTTTTGCCAGGTGGCAATTCATCAATATTGAGGACTGTGTGCGTTGGCAATGGCAGTGGACCCTTGGTGAGTGAGTACCTTTTGTAAATATATTATTTTGTATTATACACTAAAATTTTGTTTAAGATTGAAAATGTTGTGGCATATTTTGTGTGCTGACATATTGTGTCCAGAGTCGAGTTTTCTCTAGACATTTTCCTGATTCCATGAATTTAAGCGAGACGTCTCCCAGATTTTCGGAAGATTATTTGATCCTGAAATTGGATTCTATCATTCCGAAATGACTTTTGCAACCCGACAATCTCTTAATTTTGATAACCATATTTTTAGAATTTTGAACCATAGTTTTTAGTAGATGCAGTTCTTATGCATTTTTCAACAAAGCTATAGGTGATTGAAATGCATAAGTGTTTCATGGATTTTCCATTTTCCTCAAATCTCGCCCCAGGTGCCATTTAAGGTACATTTTATGTACTGTAGAAGTCTTAATTTTCATTTGGACATTTCCATATAAATATTAAGTTGATATCTGATTGTCTATTAAAGGGATGAGAATAAACTCCTTTTACACTTGCAAGCGAGCGGTTAGCTTACATTTTAAGTAAACTGACCCACCAAATCTTGTAAAAAACCTTAATTGCTATGTAATCGAAAGTAGGTTGCCATAAAACGGAGATATTCTCGCAAACACTCATAAATTGTGCATTTTATATCGCTGTTTAAGGCATCGATATTTATAAAATGAGTGTAGAATTATTTGGATTGTTGATGGTTTGTTTACAGTGGATGTTAGCACACCTTTACTGATGTACACCAGTAGCTGAGCATTCTTCCTATGCTTGCCTTAGCACCCCAAGCCTTATTGTAAAACCATATTGACTGTCGTTTCTATTTTGGGCATTATGTGTGCCAAGTGAGACAGATTTCAAAACTCAAAAACGAAAGGAATTTAAAATTGAATAAAATCATCTCTATTTTTTTGTAAATCAAGTCTTGCATTCTTGCTTCTGTTGATCTGCATTTCTGTTTCCTGATATTTATCTGGGGTTTGGGTACTTATCTCGCCTATTCCACCATCATAATATTTAAATAAATATAAAAAAAAACACTCGGTAACATTGAGATCAGAAGAAATTGCGCCACCAACGTTAGAGGTATTCCTATACCCCTATGTGCAACTCCAGAATCGGCGCCTAAAAATTCACAATTCACAATCGAACAGAATATGCATGTTCAGATGTAATTTATGTAATCAGTGCTACTTAATTACTTCGGAATCTGCTGTCAGTGTTAGCCTAGACTAATGGTTTATCCTCCATCCACCAATTAACAGACACAGACACTCTCGACTGCATCTCTGTGTTGAACCATTCGTTCATACTTGTATTAACATTAATAAAAGGGGTAGGCCCTAAGGTGAGTTTGTCTCATCACCAGCGGTGGAAGTTTTCCCGCCTGGGTCTACAGGTCTAACATTAACAATTCGGATAATCTCGTTGACATCTTAGATTTATCCCCTATTTAGATCTGGACCCAGAAAAACCGCAAGGGTGGTGGGCAGGCAACTTAAAATGTGGCCAACCCCACCATCTCTGTTGTAGCTCTTTACCTAGAGCGGCTTTTGGCCTTGTATTGGGCGACTTCCATAAAATATAGTTGTTGCAGTGTAGGCTTCAGTACCTTTAACCATATGGCTGGTTCCGGCCCCGCATCTGCAATCCAGCGTCCGGACAGAGTGGATGTTTGCCTTCTTGGCTACCCCCCACGTCTTACTAGCGGCAGCTCCGGCTACGGCTGTTCCATGTTTGCAGCAGTCATTACCCAGAACAGCAATGCAGGAAAAAATGTCACGGTGGCAGTGTCGTTATCCTTGCAAACTGTAACTTTTCGAAGCCTCAAAATGGAATTTGAAAATAATTCTGCAATGCCCTCCTAATTTTGATCACGTATATATCGCAGGCAATTACTGAGAGAAAAAAATTGCTCTTTCGGCAGTATGTATTGCCGCCCGTTTTTAAAATCAGTTGTGCAGTTATATAAATTGTAGTATTAAACAGCAATGGCAGACAACTGAGGAATTGGCAATAAACATTGTAATAGTATAAAATAAATTAAATATAAGCTGGATTGTACAGTTGGTGGTTGGACCAATTTTTTAAAGAAGGCTTTAAAAATGCCGTGGGTTAACCAGCGTTTGAGGAACTGAATTTCATAAATGTCTATAAAATATAATAAGATCTTCCAGTTTATTTGGTCAATGCACTTTCCCTCTATCTAGAATTACTTGTCCGATTCATGTTTCGCTTCATTCTCTTCTGATTCAAGAAGATCTCTAAATTTATGTTCTCATTGTGGCTTCGTATCTTAAGTGCTCCGAGTCTCGTCCGGGCCGAGTTTGCCCTGAAAGGAAATTCTTTGGTGAAATTTAGTTTACTGTAATTATTGTTTGGGGTTACACCCCCTGCTGATTTTGTCATGTCGAGGAGGCTGCTTACCGTCGAGTTAAACACGTCATAGACTTTGACTGCTCGCCCCTCAAAATCTTCATGCTTATCGTTTATTCCACTATCCAGGACGTAAATATTGACTCCTTCGCCATCGCCTGGTCAGAAAATGGATAAAATTCACCCTGAATTATCGGCTGCGAACTGGTCTTTATTCAGTCACACAATACTTCTTTTTTTCTCGCTTTTTGCCTTTGACCACGTGAAACCCAGTTGCCAAAATATTAGTTTCAATATTAGTTGCCAAAATATGAGTTGTATAGTTGTGGAGCCCACACCTCGAGCGCCCTAGGGCTTGTGATGGGCGATTTGCATTAAAAAAACTTTTTAAAAATAATTTACTAATTCTGAAAGGCGCAATTTCAAATTTGAAAGCCAAAATATCAACACAGAATTAAGAACTGAATTGTTCTCTGTCAACTATTTCAATTTTTTCCTTCTAAAAATACTTTATCAAAAGCAACAAAATTTCATACCGATACTGCCCCCATTTTTGCAAAATAGTTTTTGTGAAAAAAGATGGGGCCACTTTTCAGAGAAAATGGTAATATTCGCCCTCCCCGTACCAAAAACCTGGATACGCCGAAGCGTAAATCTAATATGCAGCCTCTTTTTCTTACCACTGAAGGAGATGTCTTTATCTAGATCGTAGCTAACTTGGTTGATGCGGTCTTGCGCCCATGTTGTTGATGGCATAGCTCGTACGGAAGGAGTAACGACGTTGTCTGGGTCGTTATAACCATCTTCCTCGACGTAACCAACTAGAGTACTCATGCGCACCTCAATGGAATAAACAGGGCAACTTCAATCCCAAATGAGCAGTGTTGTAAAACGGAGGAGAGATTGAACTAGTTATGAAGAGAGGAACTTTCAGTGCTAACACCCAAAACGCCCCCTCCCTCCTAATTCCTCCCAGTTGAATGCTTCACCTTTTCCTTGTCCATCCCACCCACCTGTTTTGCTTACCATTTTCAACATCTTCTTATCCTTTTGCATGACGAGGACACTAGGAGTTGCCAGCAAAACCGACTCGATCGTGTAATGGCTGAAGATTCCATCACTCTGTTCCTCCAATTCCTGGCTGGTTTCCTCAACCCTTTCTTTGAAACTCTCCAGGAGAACGCTGGACTGTTTGGGAAGGGAATTCGTCATTAGGCTTACAAAGTCCGTGGAGTCTACATAAAATGCCACTTCATATGTACACGATTCAATCATGTGCTAGGATCGAGTAACGAGTCACTTAGTTTTGATTTGAGTCAAAAGTCACCTGATTCTGTGTCTGCGTGTTGGGTCAATGAATCTCGATCTTGAATCACTTGATTTGATTCTGAATTTCGAGACACTCCAGGCAATCTGAAATCACCTAGTTTGATTCTCTGTATCGAGTCATTTTGAGTGTAATTTTAGAGTCCCTCGATTTAAGGCAGTTTGGAGTCACTCGGTTTGAGTAATGAGTCACTTTGAGTGTGGTTTTTCAATTCATTTGGAATCTGTTTACTTTCTTTTCTATTTGAGTGTCGAGCGACTTGAATTGAGTCTTGATTTCGAGAAAGCTTGAATCCAAGTCTTGAGTAACTTGGTTAGACTCTTGGGTTACTTGGTTGAAGTCCATCTCGCCATTTGGTTCTAGTAGGCCCCTACGTAAATAGGCAGTTTTAATCCTTCTCAAAACCTGACACTACAATCCGAAGCCTTGAATACTTGGCCAAAAAAAAAAATAATGAGCAGGCCCCGCCTCTAGGTTACAAAAACAGCGCCCCAGATCAAGCCACATCTTGGGGCGTAAAATCCGAACGCCAAAACCAAATCCAGTTTGGGAAGTGGCCCTAGAGTCGGTCTATATAGGCGTCGATTCATTTACTCTGATTTTGACAATATACTGGTTTTCATATTCTGGGCCACCTCCACCACCAATCAGCGGAGCAATGCGATCACCTAAGCTGCCCACAGCAAACAGCAAGATCAGGAAAACCTTCATGGTGAGATCTCCTGCAACAAAGTAAAAGACGGACTGATTAAATGGACAAAGGTTAGGCCTAAGTTACGAAGTTAAACAAAAAATCAGTCGGGAGCGAAATCCAGCAACCGTTTGTCGACAACTGCATGGTTGGTTTTGCCTACTACCTTCCGTGCATATTGGTCACCATGGAACACTGACCAATAGTTGAAAAATGGTCGAACTTGCCCAAGGTTGGGAGACTCATAAGGAGGCAAACGGAGCAAAAAACACCCCAAAATAATAGTCGGTAATCAACGAACGAGCAAGCAAGAAAGAAGGTTCAATAGTTGAAATACGAGACTGTGCCTCATAGTTACTTTTAAAATAGTTTTGGTTCCATAATCGAAAATATGACACATTTTTCCTGATAAAAAATGACCAGTTTCAAGTGAAACCGGGTGGAATGCGTTTACGTGATAAATTGAAAAACTGTGGACATAAATGATAAAAGGAAATTTTAGATTGGGAAATAACTTACCAGCTTCCAAATTTCGACGAATACGTCCATGAAGTACGTTTACGTCTGAGATCGCGCCAAGACGAAGAGTCCGCTTAATACACGAACCATAACCCAGAAAGTCTTAGCAATAGTTAATAACTTACTCCGTATACGACAGAGAGAGGGTTTGCCCTTTCAAAACCAAGCCGGTATCGCTTTCCACATAAGTGCTTTGCTGATAACCAATGTCAGGGGAAGTATATCAACTGATGATTGACGGTTAGTCTGAGCATTTGTAGGCCTCGGGTACTAGTTTCACTGGTGCAACGAATTCACCTGCCAAAGAAGGTATTTTTCACATCTAGCACTGAAAACATTGCAAAGTATAAACATTTAGAGAAGGGGAGACGTAAGACCAATTACTTTCCACTTCTTTCTAGTGGGATCTCTCTTTAGGCCTGATTGTGCTGTGACGGGCGTACGTACGCCCCTAAGGTGTTACATGAAACCACGCCCCTGGAGATAAGGACGTTCGGGTTTTGCATGTATTTTCTTTGGTCAGGTCCCAAACGTTGTGCTCTGAAGTACATTGTTAACCTTTCCTGCCTCCGAAATAGAGCACCGAAGTGATGACGTCAATGCAATGTTTGGAACCAGAATACTTTTGTTATGTGTTTGCATGACTGGCTGTTAACAAAGGAACAGTCGAAATTTACATTTGTTTGGAACCAGTTGTCATGCCAACTGACGTCAGACTTCGGTACTCTATGCGTCCAGCGGCGTACATGACCTATTTTCCTATAATTTCCACTTAATGCTACGATTTCAGAACTCACTGTCGATCATTTTGAGGCTTACTATTCAGATAGTATTTTAGTTTTGAGATCCGTCTCAGATAGGCCCAGCTATACAGGAAATTATCCAATTGATAAACAGTAAACAACGGCTGGCAATATTTCTGATGGACAGCCAGGCCCATACGCATGATTGTTGATGGGGGAGGTACTTACATCCGAGTTTTGTGGACGAAACTGTAAACAATATCCCCAAAACGTTGCAACAATTCTGGTGTTTTTTTCCCCTTTATTTTTGGGTGGAGGAGTGGTCGAGGGAAGGAGTTGAGAGAGTTGCTACTAATGTCGTCTTACGGCGGCGATCCCGGGGGGACGGGGGAACCCTAACGCAACTTTGTGGACAAAGTGTGCCTTCATAACCACTCAGGCGGATTGCACATGAACCTTGGACAGGACAAACTACAGATGCTGTACAAAATTCACACTTGATCTCATGTTGAGGAAAACTCTTGTAATATGTACAAGTTCTGGGCCCAAAAGGCATCAGTATAAAAACCTGCAAACATTTGTTGTAAAATATACCGTTACACTATGATACAAATGACTAGCAATTATTATTGAATATTTATCTACAAAACCTACATTTTTTGGAATAAATCGGTCATTGTTGAAAGTGGTCTTGGAATGATATTACATGTTGGAAATGTCTTATAATTGTTCAGTTTAAGTTTGGATAACTCATAGGCCATACAAATATCATATATTATACTGGAATGGGTGATTCTATCATATTTTTAAGTCGCCCAATACGTACAAGGCATTATAGTCACACATGGGTGTATGTGTGTGGGGGGGGGGGGGGGGAGTACTAGGGGTGTACACCCCCCCCCCCCAAAAAAAAATAACCAAAAATAAATAAATAAAATTACAAATGTATCACCTATCCACAAAAAGCAACATTATTTATTATTTCTGTGTGCCGTTCCCCCCCCCCCCCTCTCCTCCTTGGAAAAAAATCTTAACAAGAAACCTGGTATCCACAAATGTGTACACAATAAAGATTCCCACAGCAGAACACTGATCTTCACAAAAATATACAAAACTAGAGGCATGAGGTTGGTGTTTGTGGACAAACACAGGGCTGTTTCGTTTTTTTTTTTTAGTTTGGATGTGAAATGTGAATACAACAATTAAAGTTTGTCAAACAATCGCACTACTGCCACTTTTCTTTGTTAATTTTGAAATTAATTAAAGTTGTTTGTAATAGTGACATGTGATGACGTCATCATAAAGTCACATAAATTTTCATCTATAAACTTGCTGACCTACCTAGATATAACTTTTCAACTTAATCGGACTTGTACTTTTGTATATATATGGCTTCAAAAACTGGCTCTTTAAGATGACGTCACGTGACATGTGATGAAGTCATAATGTCATGTCAATTTTCATCTATAACCTGCAGACCTGCCTGGATATTACATTTCAACTTAATCGAACTTGTACTTTTGTTTATATGTGGCTTCAAAAACTGCCCCTTTAAGATGACGTCACGTAACATGTGATGACAACATGATAATGTCATGTCAATTTTCAACTATAGACCTATTGGGCTACCTAGATATTACTTTATAACTTAATTGGACTTGTACTTCTGTAGATATGGACCTTCAAAAACTGCCCCTTTAAGATGACGTCACGTGACATGTTCTGACTTATAATCATAACGTCATGTAAATTTTCATCTATAACACCCGGTGGCATACCTAGATATCACGTTCCAACTTAATCGGACTCGTACTTTTGTAGATATATGGCTTCGAAAAATGCCCCTTTAAGATGACGTCACGTGACATGTGATGACGTCATCATGACATAAAATTCGGCACACATTGTGAGCAGTTGGGGTAAGTGTCTGTCAAGTTTAAAAGTAGCCAAAGTGGCCGGTAAGAAAGAAAACCTTAACAAATGCTATGGGCAATAGTCTAGCGACTTGAAAAAAGACTACAAATCAACCCTTTTTATAAACAGCATGCACATTTGAGCCATGGTTATCTGCCCTTCCCAGAATTCCTTTGTGTTATATTGAATTTGGTCTAAATTTTGAAATGGCTGTTATTTCTTACTTGAGTGAGCCACGATCATGACATTTTGGAATTAGGGAGAGGAAAATTCAATATATACATTTTTGTAATCGGATTGACCCTGACATGCGTTAAAAAAAAAACACATTTTTGATGACGTCATCATGACGTCACACAATTTTCGCCTTTTAGGGCATATCTTTGAGACATACCAAAGCTATCACAAAAAGAATTTTGAAAATATCTTGTTTTGTTCGCTAGATATATTGAAACAAATGTTACGATTTTCAAAATTCAAAAATTCATAAAAAATCACGTGATGACGTCATCATGACGTAAAAGTTCGGCACACATTCTGAGCAGTTGCTTTAAGTGTTTGCTAAGTTTAAAGACAATCGGCTGCATAAAAGTAGCCAAAGTGCCGGTAAAAAGGAAAACGTGTACAAATGCTATGGGCAATAGTCTGAAAGAGAAAAAGAAAAAAAAAAGAAAAAAAAAAAAATCTTAACGAAAACAAAGGCTGTTTCGGAAAACTTCCGAAACAGCCAATAATTAACGAAGTAATACATCCTCCCCCTCCCTCGTCAAGCCCTGGCCACGCCCACTGGATCTCTCAGTACTCCCGCACTCTTATCTGATTGTTGTCGTCCAGCTCTAGTCTTGTAGAGGGCGCTCTTCGTGCGCTGCCCTGAGGGAGGCTGGTGGCCGAGGCGGAACGGCCAGAGAGCGACGTGTCATTGTTAGAGCTGACCGCATGACTGGTCAAGGTAATCAAGGTAACAGGTAGACGAACCAAAAGCACAAAGTCGACCACTCGAATGTTGTACAGGTAAAACTTGCTTCAGGTATAAATTTAGATCTGAACCCAGGAAAGCCGTAAGGGTGATAGTGCTGGTAACCTAAAATGTGGCCAACCCCACGACCTCTGTTGTAGCCCTTTACCTAGAGTGGCTTTTAGCCTTGCAATGAACAACTTCCATAACAAACAAAAATGCATGAGAAATGCATGGGAATTGATCAGTAAATGTTGAGACCAAGCTTACCCCTGTGGCACTTTAACTGGAAAGTCTCCTGAACTTGTCAAAATCCAACACTGTGCAGTACACCTATGGCACATTCTTTGGACTTAGACAAATTGGGGCATCATAGCTCCATGTAATGTCATGGTGCCAAGGCGGTACAGTCCTGAATCCATCAAAACCCAACATGATGTTGGATTTTGATGGATTTGGAATGGTTAGGGTTAAGTCTTTGCTGGAATTGAATGGAAGTGAACAATAAGTGGTCCTGATCTAATTGGTATCATAAGCAGAACGGGACAAATAATCACAGATTTCTGCAAAATGAAAGCGTATCTCAAGGATACGTAGTGTTGTCATGACGGAAGCCCTTCATCCAATCACTCATCTGCTGCAGGTTGGTTTCTGTAGAGGCCGAGGTGGGGAAGGATGCATCACTAGGGAGGACGTGGGGTGGGCTGGGCTGCGACGACTGACGGAATGCTCGTAGCTGCTCCTTCGCTGATACATAGCCTCCGAAGGTGGGCTTACCCAAGGACAGGTTGGGTACCCCGGGACGAGCCACGGAGGAATGGGTAGACAGGCCACGTCCAAGTCCTTAAAGAAAGATAAGGACGTTTACAGCAGGAATACACTGCTACAAAATGGTTGAGAGTATAGATAGTATAAGAAAAAGGGTCATCAATATCGACTAAGCATATTTTTAGCAGATATGAAGGCAGTTTTGGTTGTTGCTGAGGTACAGTCAGTACCTTGAATTCGAACCGGCCAGCAAACTCTTGCAAGCTGAGTGGTTGAGTGGTTAAGACGTCTGCACTAGTAAGCAGTATAGTTCAAAAATTTGGGACTCCCGTTGCACATGTAAACATATTCAATTCAATTTCAATTTCAATTAAAATTCATAGAAAACAAAGAACATAGAAATTTGGTGCCCACTGACAAAACACTAAAACAAACTAAAAACACAAAACAGAATACAATAAAATCTAAGATATTCGGGACAGTGGTTGCTTGTTATAGTGAATAATGGTATGTACCAAACACAAAAATATTGGAGCCAGATTAGATGTTTGTTATAGTCAAATGTTCGACATAGCGGTTTTCGTTATGTTCTACTTTACCTCCAAAGTATGTCTTCCATTTTCGTTCTAAGGCCTGCTCAGCTGTTTCCCGTGGGACAGATGTTCGAAGTGACGATACATCAAATCTAACGTTTGGTGACACCCTGTTTGTTCCCCTACCACTGGACGACCAGCCGGGGGTATAACTGACAGCAGGGTCAGGCCTGGGGTAGCTGACAGCAGGGTCAGGTCTGGGGTAACTGCCCCCTGTCGGACCCAAGTAACTGGTGTAGTCTGCTGTTGGGTTTGTGTACCCATTCTCACTGGATGGAAAGTTAGGTCCGGAATGAGACCAGTGTGATGCATTGTGGGATTGTTGACCCAATGCAGGATGGGGGATTGACCCAGGTGCATTGTGGGATGGCACTGCACTTGAGTCAGGCAGTCCGAACTCAGGCAGGGCATTACGTATCCTTCCAGGTGCATGATGGGTACGACTGTGGGTTGCAGATGGCGCAGGTCCCTTGGACGTGCTTTGCCCTGCCGTGTCACTGGTAGACGGCACACTGGTCCCAGTTTGTCGCTGCAGCATCCCCATGACGTTGGACAGTTGTTGGTTAATGTTGTTGAGAAACGACACCACAGGGTCTTGCGCAGCGCTTCCGGCAGACAGGTTTGTGCCGCCGGGGTCAACGTTTGGGGCGGAGGTCGATGCGCCTTGTTTCTGATTACGGAGGATTTCTTGCAGTTGAGCAAGCACAGCAGATGCCTGATTCTCCGGAGAGGTGTCTGAAAAAAAATCACGAATGAAAAAATGTCGCCGACTTGGCCATGTCCAAGACTGTTGGTGTCAAAGCAAAAACAAACAAGACAACAAAATCCAGATGAGATATTACACATAAAAGCAAAAAAAAAATAACTTGCACTCCTACCTAGGTCAGCTGTCCTTTCCTCAGCATCGCTAAGACTTGTATTGCTAGCGTTGGAAGAATCGCTGAGTGACAGCTTAGACATGGTGAGCTGAGGAAAGTTGACGTCCATCTCACTACCCGACATCTACCAAGAAACCAAACCATACAAGGTCACGGAGAAAAAAGAAAGACAAGACGGAACGCAGCACAAACTCTGCAGAAAGTAAGACCTTGACACAAACAAAAATCAGAGGTTTGGGTGTAAAAATGTGAACCGATATAGAACAAATTTGTAAACTGGCCATCAGTATGACAGTTGAATCATAGTCAGCCGGTACCAAGCAAGGATGAAGTCAAGCAGTATCTAGGGAAAAATCCAGAATTCTCAGGCCGGACAGGTTTCTAATTTCTTATCCATACAAGGAAAAAGTTGGGCGAACCAAAGCGAGCAAGCAAACAAACGAGAAGAAAGCTTTTCCTGACACACCCCTCTTGATCTGCCCCTGAGTAAGAGGGCGCCAATTAACGTAGCAGTCATTTGTCAAATATGCAGAAGGTAGTATACAACATTTGCTTTTGCCGTAATTGTCAGAAACGAATGGTTTTGGGGTAGTATTTTGTAACAAATACTGTAACATTGACCTGTTTAAAGTTTTGTGTGCATAGATGCTGGAAAAGCAGAGGAAAAAAATGCTGTTTTTGTAGTCTGGTTCCCTGACCCTACTTCAGACAAAATGGTGCAATCTGTATACGGCAGGGAAATATCAGGTCAGGGAACAGTTTTTCTGTGATGGTCGGCTGACAATTGATGCAGAAATTCCATTTTTCTTTAAAAATGACAGCACACCATGAGCCGTGATTTCACAGGATGCTTGAGACTATTTTTTACTTACAGTCAAGTGAGGTATTTCATAATAATTTAGTACTTTTGTTTTTTGATATTTGAAAATTCTGTATATTACATATATTTGCAAAGTTGATAGTACCCATTGAAATAAAAAAAGGTCAAATCTAATTTATACGGGTGCATTTGATATAAAATTGAGGACCTACCTCATCTTGAATGGTCGTCTCCAGCTTCCTGATCCTATTAGCCTTCTCTCGGACGAGCCTACGACCCGTTGACATGTTCACCATCTCCTTGTCAATATCAAGAGCCTCCTACAGTTACAGATATGTTTGGACGTGGTTAACCCCTTTGAGTATGGTTATTACAGTGAGGAGCCGGGGTGCCGTGTCGGATTTGCAGCTAAGCGAAACGGACACAAAAAAACTTGTGCAGCCAAGTGTAACGGACACAATAATCCAACAATGGATTGAAAATGCAGAAAATGGCGTCTATAGACGTCATCCGGCCTGGTGGCACTGTTTTTTTTTGCGCCATATGGCATCCTCCATACGCAAAGGGTTAATTAAAGACTAAGCCTCTATAACCCTTTCCGTACCAATGTTGAGTTTACTCAACAAGGAAACCACACACCAGAGTATCCAAACAACAAATATATTCACCATGTTTCAACAAACTGTAGTGCTTGTGTTTTTCCCCATTCATACATGATCCTTATACCAGCAGAAAGATCTTTCTAATGGTGCTTTCAAATTCATGTGTCACCGTCATATTTTGAGAAAATTCTATCCGAACATCCCCTGTACAGTTGTATGCATGGAGTGCCATTTATTCTCGAAACAAACAACTTTCCTGTTTGATAGAGCGGGCCAGAAGAGAAAACAGCCATAACTTTGCTATTTTAGCAGTAATGACTCATTTCTACACCATATGAAAGAGTCATTTTCCTGGCTCAAACTTAACACTCAATATTTCCTTTTCAATGTTGAGATGCATATTTTTTACCCTTATGTAAGCCATTTTTTTGTATCATAGTGTAATTAGGGCTTTGCTGGTCACAAATAGAAGTAAAGACAATGATTGGTACAACTACCTACCCTTTCCAATCCCAGCCTGACATCTTCCAAGATGGACGCCCCTGTCGGTGACAGCCCTGTTGTTTGTTGGTTTCTCAGATCTCTCCTCCACTCATACCTAGCGTCGTTCAGCACCCTCTGGCGTTGTTTCAGGATGTGGCGTTGACGACGAAGGAACTCCCCGGCCCGACGGATGGCACTACTCTCCTTGAGGAGTCCAGTTTGAGTGTCACTGTGGCAGGTGGATAGACCAGATCAGAAGAAAAAGGTCAAGATTTGAGGGAGACCCAGGTGGAAAAGTAGGAGAAAAGTAGGATCCAAATAAAAAAATTAATTAAAAAAAACAAAGAAAGGGCAAAGTCAGACTTTTGTGGGCTTTTAGGAGTAGTTTTCGTTGTCCACAGCATCACAAGCCTCATTTGGCATGTTCTGTACTCACAACACTTGTGCTCCATCCTCAACTAAGCTCTTGGAAGTAAAGTTGCAGTACTCCTGCACCCAAGCCCTTCATTGTGTGATTTTCACATGACAGTGTGTAACACATTTATAAACAAAATATTCAATGAGATTTCATTTTTCGGAGTTATGGGAGGAAAAAGTAGGAATAAATATGAATTTCATAATAAAAATATAAAAAACTAATAACAAGTAGGAATGACATATCCTTGAATCAAACTATCAAAATCAGTACTTTTTATTAATTTGATTTTAGTGATCGCTGATTTCTGAGAAATATGACTACCATTTAGGAGAACATGTACCATGACAGACTTCAGATCAAGAACAAGAACTATTTCTCTTTCTTGCCGACTACAAATGTTTTCCTGGGATGCGAATGGACCGTGCTGGTTTCCAAAGACTTACAACTGCCTCATGCGTTGTCTGATTTCCACCTCGGTGAAATCTTCAGACTCATCTGAGTCAGTCACATACTGGTCCCAGGCCTGTTGTCTTGGTTTCCTGTGACTGTATCCAGGCTGCGCAAAAAAAACACCACAAGTAACAAAATAAGAGGAGATGGCTGACAAACAAAATGAGGCATTTTTAGCCAAAATCACTGATCCGTAACTTGCCTTGCACCTGCATTAAAATCGTCAGGCTTATCTGACTGTATATCAGGATAATTTTACTATTTTTGTACGAAAGGGCGATTCACAATGGTGCACCAGAAGCTGGTCACGCAGTAGCCATTCTACGTAATGCACGTTTGAAGAGGGTTGGCACGTCCGGACTCGAGGACCCATTTAGGACCCGCATTGCGTACAATGGCCACTGCATTACAAACTCTCGGTGGTGCGCTATTGTGAATCGCACCTGTAGTTTCTTCTATAATTAATTTCGTATGTAACTGAGATACCACAGACAGAGCCACACGATTTCAATGGAAGAACTCACAAAAAAAATTACATTTAAAAGCCAAATAGAAAAGTTTAGAGCCACGTCTTAAAAAAATAAATAAACCACTTTTTTTCCCATCCTGCCAGGCAGTTTTTCGAACACAACAACCCTGTTTTTTTTAAGACGACTTTGACGCTGAAGTCAACCAAAATTATTTAAAACATGCCACAGGTTGACTAGGAGATATTTCCCTAGGTATTTTTGGATTATTTTGGAGAAAAGCAGGGAAAAGCAAGAGGCAGCCTCAACAAATGAAGCAGGTAGTGACACTGAACAGTTTTGAAACATTCTGCCTCAGTGCAGGGCAGACTCGTCTTAGAGCTTTTACCAGTCCGTTTGCATCAATGTCACTCGTGTAGCGTGAACTCCTGTCACTCTCACGGCGCCCTCGCAGGACTCTTTCAGTTGCTTGTCTCCCGATAGGCGTCTGGTAGTCATCATCCGAACCTTCAAATTGGAAAATTTGTATTGGTCTAATATCCACTTTTACAGTTAAAAACACCTTCAGGGCAACACCAGGAATTCCAGATTGCAAAAGAGATTCTTTAAACATTCTGAAATCCCGACAAAAAAACGTGACAAATTTCACCCCTGCTGGGCCCAGGGAACCTGTCGGGGTGGTGGGGTAAATAGAATCTGTCCTCACCTAATGAGTAATCTTCTTTTTCAGCAGGTGTGCGTAGAAGATCTCTCGGATGGACCATTGGACGTACCTAAGCAAAAAAACAAATACAAACAAAATATATCTGCTGAAATACATGTAAACATGCCTCTTTTATTGATACTATCATGGAAGGTGTTCCAGTGGCCTTTCATCATTAGTTCCCCCGTCCAAACTTTCAGGCACTCTACTCGCCTGGCTGTCTCATCATGTCCTTTCATTGTTATTCTAAAGGCTAGTACTGTGAGATATTCTTCAAGTTTTTCCCCTCGTACTGCCTCTCTTTGGAACTCCTTACCTGTAACCTGCTTCCCTTCCACCTATAATCTTTCACAACTCAAACGAAATGTGAATAGATACCTTCTATCCCTGTGATTTCTGTCTTTTCTTGTCTTTTGTAGCCCACAGCTTAAGTAGCCTTTTGGATTTGTGTTGGGCAATACCCATTAAAATTTCTTCAAAAACAAACAAAAAACCAAACAAAACTAAGACAGGAACTACACCTTACCCCTTTTGATGGGGATGGTGTCGGCTGTGACAACTCGTCCATGTCCATGGCATCAGCACTCGGCGTCTTGGGGACCTTCAGGGTCCGTTGTGACGGTGATCCATCGTCAATGTGATGGTGTCCATTGGTGTACGGTTCAGCCACACTGCCTCCACCCTCCTCAGCGAGAAGTGGCATCCTGAAATTGAACAAGAAGTAGGGTATTAGACAGTGTCGTCCAAAGTCCAGAATCAACTAGAGTATCCTATCATCCCCCTGCACAGCCTGTTGAGGGCAGCAGCAGCTAAATCACGGAAATTTTTTTACTTTGTTTCTTTTTTTAAACAATTTTTTAAAATAAAAATTTAAATAAACATTTTAAAATTAAAAAATCTGATCTCTTTTTGAAGCTTTTAGTCAAATAAAATAATAACAGGCATTCAAGCAGACCCAGATGAAAAATAAAAAATAAATCAAGATAAAACAGCATCACAAGCCTCATTTGGCATGTTCTGTACTCACAACACTTGTGCTCCATCCTCAATTAAGCTCTTGAAAGTAAAGTTGCAGTACTCCTGCACCCAAGCCCTTCATTGTGTAAATGTTCATATGACAGTGTTACACTGGTATGAAAAAAATATTCAATGAGATTTCGTTTTTCTTGTGGAACAAAAAAGTAGGAAAAATAGGAAATAATAGGAATTTCAAGTAAAAAGTAGGAAAAGTAGGAGCAAGGTAAAATAAATTATGAAAATGTAGGGAAAAGTGGGGAATACATGAAAGCCTGTAATCAAGATATACTACAATCTTATATAAAAAAACTTGTTGGCCCCGGACTTATTTTTAATGTTCTTCCACTGTTACCTTGCCGCTGTCTTTGTTTGTTGCTTCAATCTCTGCACCGTGGCCGTCAGATCATCTTTCTCTTTCTCGAGATGTTTCACCCTTCGTCTTTCCTCCTGTATGGACTCAAACAGCTCCTGTCGCTCGTCTTGAATCTTTTTGATGGCCTCAGGGTCCATCTTAGCGGCCTGACCGGCCAGCATCTCCTATTGAATGGAAATAAATCCAAATGATAAATGATAATAGTGAGTAGGACCTATGTGGCCTATTCTAGCCACCTCAAGGGAGCAGATTTTGTATCCAACCACTGAGAGCCCTCCAGTTCATGGAGGTTTGGGCCGGTTTTTCTAGCATTTTGTGGCCATGTTTTCAAAAACTGCTGGAAACTAGAGGGCATCCAGCGGTTGGGTTAAAATCTGGTCTCTAACTGGCCAACATTCCCTAGATTGCAAAAGAGATTCTTTCAAAATTCGGAAATCCCGACAAAAAATCCTGAAATCAGGAAAAATCTTGACAAATCTCAGCCCCTGTGAGATATCTTACGTGCTGCTCTCGTCCGAGTCTTTCCTTCTCTGCTTCCAGTATCTCTCTCCTCTTCTTTACTTTCCCGTCTTCCTTCTCCAAGTTCTTTCTTTCTTTCTCCAGCTCCTTTCTCCGCTGTTCCAGTCCCTCGCTCGTCTCCCGGAGGACGCTTTCCTGTTCCTCGTGGGCACTGTGCAGCTCCTCTTTACGCTGCTCAAACTCTCGCCTCATCTCTCTCAACTCCAGCTCAAAGTCTTTGGCAAGTTGGTTCTTCTCTGCCTCCCAGTTAGACTGAAGAGAGGACTTCTCTTTCTTCTCCTGTGAGTAAAAGAAATGGCATTAAGGGATCATTTCTTTTTATCAACTGCGGTAATGCTGGTTATTTTTGCAGTACCCGCATTAATGCCCAGCATGAACTCCCTCCCCCTCTCCAAACCCCATACCAGTTCTTCCATCTCTCTCTTTGTCTTCTTCATGTTACTCTCATGTTCCCGTCTCATCTTCTCTAATTCCTTTTTCTGTTCCTCCTTCAGTTCTTGCTTCCTCTCCTTCAAGACGTTCTCCAACTGCAAGTGAAAAAAAAATGGAAATGAAACTGAATTCGGCCAATGATTAACAAAAATTTGGGGGCTAAAATATTTTTAGTTAGGAGAATCTTTCTCGAAGGCTCAATCTCAAAATATTCCAGACGTTCTTGGTACCTTTTATTTTGTTTGAAATGTTCAGCTGAGACAAGTACCTACCTCTCCCTCCATCTCCTGTACCACCGAGTGTTTCTCCCGAGCCAGTCGTAGCTTGTCTGCCTCTCTGCGTTTCTCCTCAGCGTGAGCTTCTTGCAATCTCGCTCTGACATCATCCATCTCCTAGCAAAGAATCAAGGACACTGTCCTGTTAGTTTTTTGTGGAAGTGCCGTGGCCTAGTGGTTTGGAGCATTGAATTCGTGGTCTGCGGGTAATTCTGCAAGTTGTGGGTTCGAGCACAGTCCTGGGCTATAGTACTTCTACGCTTAATACGGGTAGAGGCATTATTGATGCCTTGCAGTGGACTAGTTACCCATCCCGACCCTATTCATACTGTGAAGAGATCAGATTATCTTGTCTTGTTTCAGTGTGAGGGGCCGGTTCTTCCACACTTTCCTCTCTAGCCCACACCTCGAGCGGCCTTTGGCCTTGTGATGGTCAATTTGCATAAAAACAAAAAACACAGACAAAATTATTTAAATTAATCAATTGAGATTTGTGTGATAGCGTCACAGGAAAAACTAACACCAAAGAGTAAGATATATTGTCCATGCTCTTCAACAACTTTTACTATTTTCTTTCAGTACTTTTGTCTTTAATAAAGAGCCCTACTTGTTGCTATTTTTTCTTTGTTCTTTGTTTGATTTCGTGCATCTAATGCACATGCCCGAATTATTGCCAGTCGCATATGATTTGATATTTGTAACATAATTATTCAATGACTAAACATGGGTGCCTGTTTTCGTTCAATGACTCTAGAAAAATAGCAATTTAGAAGCCCCACCACCCATACATTTTACTATGTCCAGATCTAGACACCAAAGAAATTATTCAAATTTTCTGACTGATAGACCCAGGCCGGGGTAACTTCCATCATCTGTGAGACCAACTCTCCTTCCCCATGAATGGGCTATACAAGAAAAACATCAAACAAAACAAAAACTAACAGGACAGTGTCTAGTTTCTTTTCCATTTCTTCTTTTACCCTTTCATGTTTATGTTTCATCTCCTTCGTCTTCTTCTCCAGCTCCGCATCCTGAGTCTTCTGCAGCTCGGAAAGAGCAGATCGCTCCTCCGATTCCAACTGATGTCTCAGATCATCAACAACCTGAAGTTAATCATTTAATTTATTTATATGAATCATAAATTCATTTAGAATTGTAACTGACTTAATCTTTGGGAAAAATGACAAAACTCTCCTGCCACCTTCTTGCTCTTGTCCTCCAGTTCCTTCCGTTCTTTCTCCTCCATCTCGGCAACCTCTTTTTTGATTGCATTCATCATCTTTTTCTTCTCCTCTTCCAGTTTGTCCGTCTGGTTCTCCTGCAGGTCTTGCACCTCATCTCGCAGCATCTTCACGGTTTTGTCCATGTCGGCTCTGCAAGGGAATCAATACCAGAAGTCACTAATAATCTAGGTCCAATTTCACGGACCAGCGAAGCACAAAATGCTACTTATAGGGAGTATCCAACACACGCTTTTGCTGTAATTTTCAGAAATGGATGGATGTGGGATCAGGATTTTATAGCAAATATTATTACAATGACATGTTTGAAGTTTTTGGTTCATAGATGCTGGAAAAACCAAGAACAAAATGTTGTTCTTGTAGTCTGGTTCCTTCACCCTACTTCAGACAAAACGAAGCAATTCATAGAGATCAGGGAATTATCAGGTCGGGGAACTAGACTAGCTGGCTTGCACCCGTTCACAGATGTGTAACCAATTGCCAAACAAAATGTGACCTAACTAAAGTTGGTCAATTTGAGGCAGTATTTGAAAAAGTCATCCGACCATCGTTGGAAATTGATACAAAAAATCAAAGTTCGTGAAAATGACAGCGCGCCAAATGCCATAATTTCACAGGATGCTTGAGACATTTATTTACTGACTGTCACTGGCTGCATATATCTAACCTCACTTTTTGCTTTTATTGTTCTTTCTACATCTCCTTTAGTTTCCCTCCATCATCAGCCACGCCTACAGCCACACCCCTCCCCTCTCCCATGGCTACAGATTCACATGCCAATAGCTAACCTCACTTTGTCTTTTTGCTGTTGTTCTTTCAACATCTCGTTTAGTTTCCCTCCATCATCAGCCACGCCTATAGCCACGCCTACAGCCACACTCCTCCCCTCTCCCATGGCTGACAGATTCATATGCCAATAGCTAACCTTAATTTGTCTTCTTGCTGCTGTTGTTCTCTTCGTATCGTCTCCTTCAGTTTCCTCATGGCGTCTGACTTGCCCTCCATCATCATCGCCTCTTCTTCCTCTGCATCTTCTTTCATCTTCTTCCTCAACTCACTAAGACATTAAAGAAGAAATGCACCACGGTAACCCCAACAGGGAAGATCTCAAGTTTGAGTTGACAGGACACGCACACATAACTTCGAACCACTCCTCATATCCTCAACCCCTGACTTCTTTAAATTTTTATTTTGGCCAATTCTACATCTAGGCAAAGACGGATTGGGCAGCCAGGTCAATTAAATGGTTTCTAAATACGGACCATACATTTGCAAAAATATATCATCATGATTTTTGATATTCTTTTCTTTCTTCTTCTGCATAATGCAATGGTGCCTCTGTTTTGATTGACAGTTAACTGACCTGATGTTCTTTTCTTTCTCCTTATGTAGTTTGTCCTCTTCCTGCTCTTCTGCCCTCTCTATCTCCTCTTTCATCTTCCGCATCCTGTCTTCCTTGTCATCAAGGAGATCCAACTTGGCATCCTCCAGCTCCTTCTCTAGTTTCTTCTTCATGTGGGCCAAGGAGGTCTCGTGGTCCTTGCGGAGTTTGGCTTCCTGCTCCTCAAGATCTTTTTGATTTTCCTCCTGTCTGAATGATAAATGTTCAGAAAAGTTTGTATCATGAACAGAGAAATTGACGTAAAGCAAGACTTGAATCTTGTGCTCTACCATCTGAGCCATCTTACCCTATGTTCGTGGTCTCCAAGTTTGCCAATATCTTTGTTCAGGGGCGCTAGTCAGAAGCCATGGACCCTTCAAACCTTTCTAACCGGTTGTTATTAATGGGAATGCGTGTATGAACAACAACCGGCCAGGTGGTATTTTTCAAACTGCGGGTATAGCCGTCGTTGATATAATCATAAACAATTAGTGCTGTCACAAGGGATTTTGATCCAACTGTTCTATACAACTAGGACGTGGCAGTGCAGTAGAAAACTATTTATCATCAAACCACAAGGGAGACTCACTAGTAAAGATTAATACCTTTGTAAGAGAATTATTTAAGAAATTTGTTTGTTTGTTAAGTACCGTGTTCATGATTGTCAGGATCCTATTTTGCGAAAGAGTCTTCCAAATGTGGGTTCATGCTCAATCTGGGCATCGTGTCCTTGAGCAAGAGACTTTGCTGTAACTGCTTCTACAGAGATTTGCCTCATGGCATTCTATATTAATTCTACAGAGTCAGTAGAAGTCTTCCATATCTATATCATAGCCTTCTGTAGTGATTCTAGTCGGCAGAAATCTGCTGACATCTGCATCCTGGCCTTCAATACCCATTCTGCAAAGTCAGCAAAAGTCTACAGATTTCTGTGTACTGTCTCCTGAATCGATTGTAAAGAGTCACCACTAGAGGTCAACCAGTAAGTGTTGACGATTCAAATTTCTGTAAAAGATATATTGAATTGAAAATGTTTCCACAAATTTGATAAATATCTCACTTCTTTGCCAGGCTTTGCTTCACTTCCTTCTGCACTTTCTCCACTTCCTCTTTCTCCACCTTGTCTTCTTTCTTTGCCAATGCCTTCTGATCGACCTCAGGCTCCGCCTCTGCTTCTGCAGAAGATCCTGGTGCTGGTTTGGAGTCGGCAGCAGCAGAGGGCGTGTCTAACTCTGATGTCACCCTGATGGCTGGTGTTAGTGTTGATGCGGAGGCTGGTTGTTGACTCTGTTTCTTGGCCGGGATAGATTTGTTGTCTTCTTTGTCGTCTTTTTTGTTCGCTTCTTTTTTGTTGCTTTTCAAGAACTTTGACAAATCAAATAAGACAAGTCTGACACAATGAACGTTTTATCCTGCTGTTGAATCAAACCAATTACAACAGGTGTTTGTTTGTATGAGCCCTGTCAAACCTAACAAAATCCAACTGAAATTTTACTCGAATTCTGCTTTCATCTCCCTAAATACGACAAAATCCAACAGGTGTATTTAGCTTCCACCCTGCTAATATGCCAAGATCCAACAAGTATATATTTAGCTGCTACCCTGCTAAATACAACAATATCCAACACACCATGTAGTTTGTGTTGACTGCTAAATCAAAAAACTACAAGAGCAGTTAACCCCAACCCTACTAAATCCAACACAATCCAAGAATGGCATATTCACAGAAACTTCACTCACTCTTGATTTGATGGGTTCCGGCTCTTCGGTGATAGCCGGTATCAGGTCGTCTGCATCCATCAGTCCGAGGCGCTGAGAAAACTTAGCATCACTGCCAAAATCCTGCCAAAAAAACCACGGAATCAAGATAGATCGTTTACCCTAACCTTTCCAAATCTTCCAAAATCATCTTTGCCAAATGGAAGAATTTAGAGGATTGAGGGTCTTTGGAAGTTGAAGCATTGGAAGATTTTGCAGGATTGAGGGCATGAAAGGATTTTGACCTGCAGCATAAGTCTCACTACAGCATTTCTGAGTTACAAGCAGAAATAGAAAAATTTCACTGGGAAATCAATTTTAGGATAAAAAAAAAAAATTTATTTAAAAAGGCATATTCTGTCATGCCCTAAAATTAGAAATATTAATATTTTTGGGAGTGTTTTTGTTTTTGTTTTGAGGTAAAAAGGTAACAGAACATCAACAGCTTTAGGTAGTGTACACGATTGGTAATCCTCCAATTTATTTTTACTGAATTATTACGAAATACCTTACATGACTAAGTTAATAGTAGTCTCAATCATCCTGTGAAATGATGGCACCAGGTGTGCTGTCGTCAAGAAAAGTTAAAATTTATATAGTTTTCCAACGATTTCCAGATGGAATACTGCCCTGTAGCCTTTAGACAAGGCGCGCGTGGCTACCTGGACGAGTGGCGCGCCCCGGATGCTGGCATACGGGGAGCGTCACGCATCCAGTAGCCACATGCGCCTTGACTAAAGGCTATCATCCGCCCGACGGTTGAAAATGAGTGCCGCTTTTCTTTCGTTTTTTCCGCCATCCAACAACGCAAAAGTTTGAACAGGTCAGTGGAACGATATTTCCTATAAAATACTAACCCCCAAATCCGCCCATTTCTGAAAATTGCAACAATGACCAATCATGTACACTGCGTTTAATACAATGACAGCAGGGCCTAAGGATGAGCTACATCAACATACAATACATGCAATTCAATCTTATTGCATGTATTTTCAGAAAATATCAAAAATCTCAATCTCAATTTTCAAAATTTGCTAGTTTCAACCTGTTTTGTGGGGACGGGTCACAATTATACTTGGATAAAACAGACATAGTCAGAAAGGGACTGAAAAACCAATTCACAAAGTGCACCTGGCCAGGAATTAATGGAAGGCGAGCAAAGAAACACTACGTCAACTTGACCATTGAACTATCGTCTCTTTTCTCTTTCCCAAATTTCCACGAGAAAATATAACCTTGGACTCACCGCATCCAAGTCATCATCGCTGTCGGAGACTTCGACCCCTTTGAGTTGGATTTCGCTGGATTCCGAGTCCTGCAAGTGGGAAACACCATAAACCGATGAACAACAGACAGACAGACAGACACAACACACAGACAAACAGACAGACAGCAATGGGATTTTAAGCAAACCTATATTCGCAAAATGAAAAAAACTGTTAGTTACACCACTGAATATACTACAGGAAATTTACTCTTTCATATGATGTAAAAATGAAACTCATTTAACTGTTAAAATAGCAAAGTTATGGCTGCTTTCTCATCTGGCCTGTGACAGCGAAGGGACCCAAAACAACCCAGACTACTTAAAACACATATAACACATATATCACAACCATCATGTGAGGCTAGTGACAAAGGAAGTCACCAAATCAGTGACAAACGAAGGTCACCAAATCAGTGACAAACGAAGGTCACCAAATCAGTGACAAACGAATGTCACCAAATCAGTGACAAATGAATGTCACCAAATCAGTGACAAACGAATGTCACCAAATCAGTGACAAACGAATGTCACCAAATCCACCAACCTTTTCATCATATCCTAAACCATCAATATCTTGAAGATCCAGGTCAAGGTTCAACCTCGGCGTACCAGAATCCTGAAATTAAAAATAAGATAATATAAAATACTCATGTTATCATTTTTAACTAGTCCCCTTATCAGTTAGTTACACGTATGTACTCATGCAAGCAAAAATTATTTTATATCACCAAAAGAAATTCTGGCATTCCAGCATTGCATCTTACACTGTTGGGTCTACAGGTCTGAAAATTGAAAGAATTTCTCTAGAATCTGTTGAGGAATTATACTCTATTTAGAGTGGCTAGCTTTTTATTGGGTGACTTCAATAAAAAGAAATCTGAAAAGTCTGAAGGAGCAAGTGGGAAGATGATAAAGAAAGGTTCAGTTTTAGGTTTGAGAAAGCCCCAGACATTCTGGGAAGAACCCACGGAATAGGGAACTAAAAACCCAATCCCAAGGTGGGATTGGAAGGCTGGTTGCGGAGATGACGAGCAAGGATTTCTACCTCTTCATCTGAGAAGTCGGGCATCATCTGGATCTTTTCTTCTCTTGCTCCTTTGAGAGAGATGGTGGGATTCTTCTTCTGGTTGGCAGTGCTGCTCTTCAAGAAACGAGATGAGTCTGCCGTTCCTCCCAGACTACCGCCAGTCTTCTATGCGAGCAAGCAAACAGAGTAAAACTGGCAGGAGCGGGATTCGAACCTGCGACCTCCGGGTTACCGTACCGGCACTTTACCAACTGAGCTATCTTGCCCTATGTTGGCGGTCTCCCAAATTGTCATTTTTTTTGTTCGGGTGGGCGTTAGTCAGAAGTCATAAATCCATAATGCCGTATACCTAGGGATCACACCCAATTTTACGACACAGTCTAGGAAGCGACATTGTGGGGATCGCTCAATGATACAACTTTTTAATTTATAATTCGTCAAACAATCATCATGGGAAACGTGACTATGTAAATTTGAATAGATTTTTCAAAGTGAACAAAGAAAAGTTTTAAAATGTGGCCAACCCTACCACCTCTGATCGTAACCCTTTACCTAGAGTGGCTTTTAGCCTGTTATTGAGTGATTTCAATAATAGAAAAAAAAGTCCCAACTCACCCCTAACGTTGATCCGAGTGTTGACCCCGCACCTTTGAGTGACCCCAGGGGGTTGAGATGACCTGTGCCCTTTTTGCTCCCAAGGGTTCCCGTCCCGCTGAGACTTCCTGTTCCACCGAGGGTCGAGCCTAATGTTGACTCACCCTTCAAGGGTCCCAGAGACGGCTACAAAAATTTCAGAAATAGAAACAGTATAAATTAAGGTAATCTGGATCGTGTAATTCAAGCTATACTGTTCTATAGCTATATTTGTTTTTAAATTGCTATCTTTACAGCAACACAACAGTTATTCACTTTTGAATGAGAATCAACCGAAAACAAAACTGAAAATGAATTAAACTGTTGCAAACTGCTGACCGACTGAATGGACCTGAAATATACAAATAAAAAATTAGCTGGCCTGACGTTTCGAACTTAGGCAAGTTCTTTCTCAAAGGCAAAACAAAAACTGATCCACATTTAGCTATAAATCTGTAATGAATAATTACTTTACAATTATAAAGTATTTGCAGTCTGACAATAATTCGGGTGTATAGTTCAAAGAAGGCCCTTTTTTAGAAACCTTTTTGGGAGCAACTTCAACAGTAGATTTCTCTTAAAAAAGAAAAATCTCTTTCTATAACATTTACATAACAAAGCATCTCACTCCAGAAGCCTAAAAAGGACTGCCTGTAAGATAAACGTTTTGTGTACATTTCTATTTTTTCAGAGAGCATTTTAATTGTTTCCAGTCATTTACAAAACACAC
Organism: Hippasteria phrygiana; assembly: GCA_037893225.1. Lineage (NCBI taxonomy): Eukaryota > Metazoa > Echinodermata > Asteroidea > Valvatida > Goniasteridae > Hippasteria > Hippasteria phrygiana. Next base: position 885,074 of record JAZGUH010000639.1, on the reverse strand, counting down.
ATACATCTACACGTAGTCATGCACCGTAATTGTGGGGACGGACACTGGTCGTGCGATAGACATCGTGGAGACAGAGAAATGTCCCCATAACTTGATCCTAATTTGCCTAACAAATAAACATGCCCCACTACACAGTGTATGCCTACCCATACACGTACATGTATGCATTTTTGTATCGCTATACATGTGAGGACTTTCCATTGTTTCCCTTTGATATAACCCATCCCCAGACATAGCACTAGTTTGCCTGTCCTCACATTTTCCCTAACAAAGAACAAAAATGTAAGGACAGTATTGTTCAATTTGTTACACCCTCTTTTCTGTCCTCACGTGTAATGCGATACCATGACATGTATATACACACCCTCCAATCGTGGCCATGCCTAGGACGGCTTTAAGGCATCGGCATATGATCGAGGATTTAATGCAACTCTATGATTCGAAACCACATAATGTAATGCCACACAAGTGAAACATGTAAGCACTGGATCACAGTGCTTTGAACCGTAGGACCAAGCAGAGAAACTTACCCCTCCCGGTTTCTTGCCTCCATCTTTCTTCTCTTTGCTCTTCTTCTCTGTCTTATCTTTTTTCTTCTTCCCTTCCTTTTTGCCTCCTCCTCCTCCTCCCGTCCCTCCACCGCCCCCTCCTAGCTTCTCCCGTTCCTCGTTCACCATCTTACGGTAGAACTCATCGCAGGGATGGTCCCAAGTGCTCTCGCCCGAAGTAAAGTTGAAATAGTAAATATCTCCTCCTGTTGTGTCTTGACTGTATTCATAAAAGATTGGTGAGTACTACTGCACTTAAAATCTATTTAAAATGGTCGGAGTGAACTCCAAACATGTTCGAGTCACTCAAGCCTACAATAAACTGTATGCTCTTGGCTACTTTCTGATGTTTTCCCAGGCCGGGGAAGGCCACTGGCTTTACATTTCAACAAGGGCTTTACATTTCAACAATAATGACATGCTTTCCGGGACAATTTGTGATGCAGAATCACACCGGAGTAGAGTAAAACATGCATGTGACCGAACTCCTTTCGCCATAAAAAAAGAGGAAAAAAATGTTGGGGTGAAATTTGCATTTTCAAACATCTGTATTACCGTATTTTGGGGAATTTTCCATGTACACATGTATATGAAAGAAAGAAAATCTGTACTGGTTGGTAGGGCACAAGTACATGGGTTTTCATAGAAAATTTGTATTACACTGGACAATCGGAACCGTTGTTCCACTAAAACTGTTTCTGTAATAACAAATATGAATATTCATACATGTAGATAAGCAATTGATTATTCATGATACAATGGATGAAATGACTCATTACCATGGTTTCCAGTCATTGGGCAGTGGCGCACTTATCCCTTCTCGTGCGATCCACATAAGTTTCTTCTCTTTATCCACATCAATGCCGATTACCTGAGCATACTCCAGGATTTCTGCCAAGAAAATGTAGACAAACAGGTTTAGATGCTTTCCCGACTCATCTTCTTTCAGTTTTGGTAAATTCGTCAAAACCTCACCAAGGCCAATTCATTTCCCCAGCACTAATTTTAGCTCTAAATCTAGACTACATGTACATGTGCAGTTTGTGCAAAGAAATTTTTTATTTTCTCTTTCAATTTTGAATTTGACAAACCTACATCCAATTACCTGTGTTGTTAAGTAAAAATGTACAATACAGGAAATACGTGAAAACTTGAATGTCATGAAATTTTTACAAACAAATTCAGCTCCAGGTTTAAAATACAATGTCATCCAAAAAATTTGATCATTGGAGGTGTATACATGTATCCTAAAATTCCAAAAATATCATCACTTTTTGGTACATGTGGTTGTTGAGCGAAAATTATACAAGTCCAGAAATTTGCCTGATACATTGTAATTTTATTTTGCTCTCTAATGTGACAAACAAAGAAGTTTTGGAAAAAATTTGAATCATCCTTCCTTGCACTGAAAATAAAAGAGAAGAGTCCTTGTCCCTCAAAAAGCCAGTTTCTTTTCAAGATTACTATCCAAAAAAATACCAACTTTCCTGACCAGGATGGTCAGTTGCGTTTTCTCCCTTTTGCAAATTTTCTATTCATATTTACATGTTTTTCTCACTTTGGGGGGGATTTTACAATATTTTTTTTCGAAGAAAAAGCATTCTCCAAAAACCCGGCGAAGAAAAAGCATTATTCTCCAAAAACCCTTTTTCCCTCTTGGCCTTACCTTCCTCCGTTGCTAGATAATTCTCATCATAGTCCTCCTCTAGGATCAACTGATCTCCCATCATCTTGATACCAGGTCAAAGGTCACAACGGTCTCCGGGGCTGACTTTATCAACAAAACCAAGAAGTCATTTAAATGCCATACATTGTATATCAAGTTATTTGGGAAAGAGTTCCGGATCTGGCCACCACTATTTGGGGGTTTTATTTAAAATGGGGCGCCTCTTATTTTAAGGGGGATTTTAGCATGGAATTAAAGGGGGAGCCCATAGCCCTTGCAAAAAGGCTATCACGACGAATCTCACACTGGATTTCTCAAGCTAACCGCTAATAAACCTTTTCGACATTCTCAAAGCATCATGGGAACTGCATCAGCCTTAACTGGCATTAGAAGAGCAAGCACATTAGAACGGACGTGATTGGTCGCATTGGTCACATGTTCGTTGTCATGCTTGCAAAAATCCTCTTCTAAGTTCTGATTGGCTATAATACTATTACAAGTATTAGCTGTTCTAATTCCAGAAATATGCATTCATCAGTAACTGGTACCCTGAGTGAGAGGGATTCCCCAATTTTTTCCTTTATTTTTATTGCCATTTAAAATTGATTTTTCTGGTTATTATTTTCCTTATGTTCCATGCAAAGATATGTAAAAAGGGTATCGCTCAGCTCATGACAGATATTTAGCATAAAATAAATTTATATTTGGACTGGTTCACAGTGCCATAGGTTTGTGTATAAATTACATGGTTTGTTTGGCCTCCAAACCCATTTGAGAATGTCGAAAAGGTTTACCAGCAGTGTTTACGCTACTACTCTGTCGATGTCGTCTGTTTTATTCTTCCTAAACCTAAAATTCTACAAATGTTATCATAATTTTTACCTCTGTTTATACTCCAGGATTCCAGGCGATCATAGTCTTTAAAAAAAAATAAGTAACCAATGGCTTACATCAATGGATAAAATACACAAACTTCGATCGCTGATGACACTTCAGAGAGTTTGTAAACACCTCCATTTTGAAATTTAAATGCAGTTACGCGTTATCTCGCGTTATCTCGTACAGTCATCAGCGACGCTATTTTGGTAATGAATATGCAGCAGATGTCTTTTGCTGTTATAACTCCAGATGATTTTACTATGTATAACCCGCATAGTAAACTGCAATTTGATACACCTTTCCGAAATTTCATAGAGAAGATTAAAGAGTGATTTTTCTCTCTGTAATTATCAAATCATCTCCACCCAAAGAAAATGAATCATTTATATTGAAAAAAATATTGTAAATGTTTTCTCTGGAAATGTATACGCCAGCTGTTGCTATGAATTATTCATTACTTACCTTATCCTTTTCTCGAGACGCTTACGGCACTACATCCCGGGAAAAGCGAGACCATGCCAGCATTGTGTACGTACGTCGTGTACGTGTATGCAGGTCACGAAAAAAGAGAGCGTCTTGTTGAACAAAGAATACTGCAAGGTCAGGTCAATGTCTATTATTTACATAAAATAGTGTACATGTAACCAGGAAGTCGTTTAATCATTGGCTCGAAGTCGATCGAAATGGACTCGAAATATAAATTGTGATTTTGTTTTCACCATTTTTACTCTCAGGATGTCGCGATCTGTTAAAGCCAGCACCAGTACCAAAGCTGCAGAGGCAAAAACCGATGCTTATTTTCTGAAAAACAGAGTTGAAGAGGTAAATATTTCGAAATTTAGACGTGCGATGACAAATTTAATTTAGCCTATTTAGTTTTTTCCTCCGTTTGTTTCAATCGTACGCCACAACTTCATTACATTTTATTTGTATAGTCCCTGGACTGGAGGAAAAACAAGTTCAAATTTATGTTTTTCCTATGAACAGCTAGAGGCGGAAGTGCTGTCTCTGAAGAAAAGACTAGACGACTTGAGAAAAGCAAAGAACACAACTGTCCACAAGAAACAGAAGGAATATGTCACAACCGTTGCAGAACCAAGGTAAGGATTAAGAAAAGAAGGGCCATGTTTGAACAAGCAAATATGTAACGTGTACCGTAAAGCATGATGCGTTAAAAACTACACAAAATGCAATGGGCATAAATCCATTTTTCTGCAATGTATATTGCGTTTATAAGAGGACTTTATTTTCATTTCCTCTCTATTCCCAAACCCAATTGACCTATCGCGGTCGAATCGCGTCAACGCAGCTTGTGAATTATTGTCCAATCACATCAATTATAATTCCAGGTGGAACACGCAAAATCTGAGACAAACAAAAATTACCACACAAAATTTCCATAGGGTTGTCTAAGCCTGGGCGTGGTTAACTCGTAAACAGCGATAGGTCAATTAATCTATGCTTAAACTAAAGCGATTACATTTTCAGGACCAGCAGTGACCCAAAGGTCATTGACCTCCAGCACAGGATGGATGACCTCAGCCTGCAACATACAAAGGAGATGGACACCTTGAAGAAAAGCCATCAGGAAGCATTGCAAAAACTCCAAAAGGTACGACATTCCAACAGTTGAAGTAGCCTCAGCATTCACAATCTAATGTCTGGAAGAGCTGTTGGCCAGAGTTGCAATCGAGTCAGTCACAAGTCAGTCACAAGTCAGTCACAAGTCAGTCACAAGTCAGATCACAAGTCAGATCACAAGGCAGATCACAAGTCAATCACAAGTCAGCTCACAAGCTACATTGGATGAACAATGACAAAGGAATGCTTTTGTTATATAGTGTGTTTGGATAGCTTGTTAATTACATGGCTTGAGACCAGAATTGTGAAGTGACTTGATTAACAACTCTGTTGTTGGCCTTTTGAAGAAATTGTACATTCATAAGATAAATTGTACATTGTTCTGAGAAGGCAAAGGCAATTTCCATTTGGTAAAAATTTGTGTAAATGTGATTATACTTGGAAAAGTTATGTAGCACTTTAGGGTAAAACTTTACATTTAAACCTTTTGTAGCAACAACTACTTCATCATCAGATGCATCTGATAAAGTAGTCGTTGCTACGAAAGCTTTTGCAAAGTTTTACTATAGTTAGTAATAAAGTGCTATACAGTGTATAACTTTTTGCAAGTCCAGTCACAAGTCCTTTCATAAAGCTAGTCACAAGTAACTGGATGAACAATGACAAAGGAATGCCTTTGTCACAGCTTATTTGAATAGCTTGTGATTGGGATTGGGACTGGAGGGCTTGTGATGGACTCAACTACAGACCTGAACTTTTCTATGTATAATTGCCTAACATGGCTACCACAACTTAATTCTGTAAATATGATATGAGGTGCATGGTTGAGAGTACAGATTGAGTTTGCAGATACACCACGTTGTGTCACTGAAAATGAGATCGAATAGGTTTTTGAAATGGGATGCTCTTTATTCCTCCTTAGACGCCTTCATCTCCAACTCCTTGCAATCATGGCAAGGAAATTGCCGACTTGATGCGGAGAAATAAGGACTTGCAGTCTGAAAATGAGGAACTGAACCTGTTCAACAGTGAACTGAAAAAGGAAAACAGCGACATGAGAGAAAAGTTTGAAGAGTTGTTCGCCGAGTTGAGCATCAAGGAAGCACAGTGGTGTGAAAAGGAGGAACAGCTTAACCTTAAGGTGCAAATTAATTAATCTGGTATTATATAACTTTTTTGGCACTTTTCTAAAGAAAAAAATTTCATTTGAGATAATCCTAAATTCAATTTCAGCCATTCAGAGCATTTTTTGAAAATTTCTATTCACCATCTCAACGTGATACTTAGTTCATATGAACTTAAAATAGCTCAATCATTTCTTTCCTTTCCCAAGATCCACTGATAAGCTTCATTGAATTTTGGTTTGTCTGTTTGTCAGATGAAACTCCAGTGGGGGGAGAAGTACCGTGAGTGGATGGAAGTCACGGAGAAGAAGATTGCGGACCTCCAAACTGCCAACAACATTTTGTAAGAAACTCCAGCTTCTCTTATACAAACCTTTTACATGTAATAATGTCAGTGTATTAACCCCTTGTGTCCGGCTGTTATGAATGGGGTGCTGGTGTGCCAAGACGGGCTTGTTCAGCCAAGAGTAATACAAACAATAGGCAAACAATGGATTGAGTATGTGCAGGAATGTGCATATAGATGACAACCAGTCGTCTTTTTCAAACCGCAGGTATGGCTGTCATCTGTATGCAAGAGGATAATTGTCTGGGTTTTTTTTTCTCTAAAATGAAGGCTAACTAGCCACCCCCACCCCCCATCTGACCTCCCTGTGGCAAAACGTGTTAATTTGCATATCTTGTTTCAATTGCTTTTTCCACACAGACGCAGTTACATGAAAAATCCTGAAGGCACATGAACGCATGTTGACAACAAAAAGGACCACCACTCCTTATTGCAATATTTCTGTATTTAACCATATCACCAAAGAAGGAAATATTCACAAGTTATATTATGTACGCAAAGCTGACTTCAGATCACAGATACTTCGAGTACACAACCACACAGTCTGGGATATCCCCGTGTGTGGGATCTGAAGGTTTGTCATCAACCTGGGATATCCTGGGTGTGGGATCTGAAGGTTTGTGGCAATAACCTGGGATATCCTGGGTGTGGGATCTGAAGGTGTGGGGGGCATAACCTGGGATATCCTGGGTGTGGGATATGAAGGAGTGCACACATCTGCGTTTTTGCATCCCTGTGGAGACATGGCATTGTTCTCCCCTTTGTCCCTGTACTTAAGCAAACCCCCATAGACTTTGTACATAAAATTCCTTGTGGAGACAACCTAACCCATAGAATTGCCTAGTGGAGACCTATTCAGTCCCTTTGTTTCTGTTGTTTTCATGTCTCCACAGGGTAGGGTATATCTCTCCAATATAACAGGGGGTATCTGGGTGTGGGATCTGAAGGTGTGTGGCATAACCTGGGATATCCTGGGTGTGGGATCTGAAGGAGTGTGGCATAACCTGGGATATCCTGGGTGTGGGGGGAAAACGGGAATAAAGCACACTTTGCACACTCCTAAACCAAAGCATTTTGTAATACATTCAACATTGAATCATCCACTGCGACCAATTTCTTTTTATACCAAAACAATATTTTATTGGTACCGTCCAAGTGTTATTTATAATACATGTTTTCAAATTGGAAAAATCTAAAAAAAAGTTGTTCAAGTTGATGACATGTCTCCAATTCTACAGAAATCGAAATCTACCTCAAACAAGGAAATAGAGTTCCATTAAGTTGCTAATCCGTATAGTAGATTCAACCTCATATTCCCCTGTACCGATTCTGTGGAGGTAGGAGCCTCCGTGTATGAGGGGCAAAAAGTCTCGCAACAAATCACAGAGTCGGAAAATCATCATGCTGAGGTTAGGACAATGGCCTGTGTGGGATGAAACAAGTGCAGACAAATCCTATTGTGATGGACTTATCCAATACTATTGGTTATTACTGTAATTATGTCCCGATTTTATACAGTCCAGTTAGTCCAAAAGCATATCAGGTTGAATCTACTCTCTGAGTAAAATGTCCAGTTATCTTTTACGAACCAGCTTTTACAATCAAGACACATTATTCAGTTTTGTGCTTTTGTTGAATATCATACGAAAACACTCGTGTGACAGTTAAATATGTTTTGACTCGTACGAGACCATTTTAGATAATTTGAGTTTGAATTACACTTGTATAAGAACTGGCGGTTTGAGTACTTTGACTAAATTTCACACTTGATGACTCTGATGTTCGTATTTTACTCACTTAATTGTACCAGAAGTCTGGAGTTGTACTTTGCAATTTTTGGACTCATACAAGAACCATCTTGCTGTAGTTGCTAACATCTTACTCACATTAGGACTCATGGGCTGTAGTAATTTCTGACTCAAAGCCCTGAGAGTCTAAATGAGTAGGCGCATTGGAACCTTTAGGCTGTGGTTGGCATCTTTATAGCTCAACTCTAAACTCGTATTAGACCCAGTGCTGTAGTGTAGTTGAGCGATTGTTTTTTTTTAACTCGTACTAGAACTACAGCCCTAGAGTTCTAATCCGAGTACTGATTACTCAGCACCCATACTCTTAATGGAACTGTTGGGTTACAAGTAGCCGATAACATTTTGACTAAAACTCACAATAGAACTGGTATACCGCAGTTGAAATTTCTTTTTAAACTCAAAATAGTACTATACCCCAGGAGTTCTAATTCAGTATGTTGAGTACTAAGAACGGAGTCATTTGACTAAGGTACGTATGAGAAACGGGTTGAGTGGGTTTTAGTTGATACCATACTAGTCTTCCAAGGCAGTGGTTAGGTCCTCTTTTTTATGATCATCTGAGCGAGTAAAGGCAAGTATGGAACGGAATAAAGTTTCACGACATTGGCAATTTATCTACGACGAATACTCATGAACTAATGATGAACGCAAGGAAATTATATATCTAAAACTGTACAAACTACCCAACTACCAAATCTAGTTGTAAATAAATAAGTCTACACGGTATTACGGATAAATAAAACTGCATATTCTGAAATGTACCAAACTTGCACTGTGTTATTGTTTTTTTTACGTAATTTTTTTCTTTTTTCTAAACAACTGTTACATGTATTCAAAGGTACAAATGTATAAACATCAATATAATATGGTGGGAAGACGAGTATAATATTTTAGTTTAGAAGTGCAAACTCAATTTCTATCATTTTTTGCAAATTTGGTTTTGCGTTTGGATTTAAAGAAGCATTTTTAAAAAGGTGTAAAGAGGAAATTTTTACAAGGCAAATACAAGTCCATGGGTTGCAGCGTGTTAATATTTTTCTTCACAGGAAAATAAACGTTTTATTAAGTACACTTTGAAGTTATTACATTATAGGCCATTTCTACCTATCACTCAAGCCCAGCCAAAGTTAAATGCTGCGCGCTTAGTTCCGAAACTAAGGCACACAGAAAGCTTTGCTCAAGTATTTTGAAACAAATCGTTCATCCAAAAGTACACATCAAACTTTTTTGATACAGAAGACACGTTATTATCTTACAGTTGCATTGAATACAAATAAATAGATGAAAATCAAGTCATAAATCAGCCAAACAAATGCCCAAATCTAGGCCTAGTCCCCGACCAGTAAAAGGCAGTTTTAATATTGGAGGCGGGGCCAAACATGCCCCACCCCCTGCTTCGCTATGCATCTAAAATAATTCAAAATGTCTGAACCCAATTCCCAGGGGAAGATTCCATTATTCCTGTGCTGGAAAACTCTGCACAATCATTTTTCCCTACCATGTAGGAGCATTTAAACTCCAATTTCAGCCAATCAAATAATTTTAAAAGATCTAAACGAGCGTCCCCCCCCCCCCCCCCAGCCATCTAACTTTGCACTCGGCCCTGCCAGATGGACTCTAAGATGGCCAGACTTTATTGATTTCAGTCACAGCGTCTGCGCTAACAATGCAGCACCTTCAGGTTCAATAAGCCAGTTCGGTATTTCAACTGCGCATGCGCACAATGACATTTTATCCCGAATGGCCCGCGTGACCTAATGCATGTGCGTGTGAACGCAAAAGGTGGTCGCACAACGCGCACGTGTTAAATTTAATCAGCATGGGCGTTCGCGTGACATCACGTCAGCAATTTTATCCCGAATAACCTTTGACCTTTGAGATACCGAACTGGCTTATTCTCACTTAAAACCACTGTGGGTTTGTCTATAACGGCTCTCAAGTAATGTTTAGCATTCCCAAATTCAAGAGACAAACAAATGGACGAGGAATCCATTTGAATCGGTTTTATTTTTACACTATACAGTAAACAAATTTTCTTCGAAATGCTAAGATCTCGAAGAAATCAATGCCGAAATCAACATCACACGGCAGTGCATAGAAAATAATTAAGTCAGCCCTTTTTTTCAACTAGAACAGGTATGTACTCTGTACAACTCGGATTAAATTTTTATACATTCAGCTCATTTTATAAAGTTGTCTTGTTCATCATTAAAAACTCAACCTGTACTGTCATTTATACCGTTCTTCCAAACTGTAGGAGAAATGCAGAGTATAATCAACTTTATCTGTCTCGTCAAATGTTGACAAATTTCTCCCAGGTTGTATAAACATCCTCTGGTTTGCAATAGATCTTTCTCAGTCAAGATCACATTTGTGACCCGCTCTGCAAAAAGGGCACATAAGTCGCTGTATGCTTTTACGAGTTATGGGCCGTTCAATGTGAAGAGGGTGAAAAATTCTTCAAACAAGTGATTTTGAAGGGAGGGAATTTTTTGCATCTTTGATACCTATATTATTCTATTTCATAACCAAAATCTTTGATTTCAGCTAATAAAGTTGGAAAAAGAATGTGTTTTTGTCGAGTGCTTCCATCTGTTGCTTTGCTTTTTGTTTTTTTAAATGGATTGTTTCTCCTTAAGTCATTTCAAGAAATTCCTGAAAACAAACATGCAAATTTTCAAATATCTCGTGATTGCAAAATGCTAGAGACCTCAGACATATACCATATGAAAGCTTATAAAATGGCCTTTCCAGCTATATATAAAACACTCTTTTCAAATTTTGCAACATAAGTGCCCTTTTTGCAGAGCGGGTCACATTTTTCCTGCGTTTGCTGCCAACAAAAGGACAGGTAGCGGGATCGCAGTTTCCACGATCTTATTGGTTGCTCGTGCTGTGATTGATCTTCTCCCCTGTAGTCTGATTGGCCAAAATCCTACGCAAGCTCACATCAATTCCAATTTCACCAATCAAAAAGCTTATGTGACACAGAGGCCTAAATTGCCTGCTCGTAAGAAATACAACAGCAGTGGTCAAACAAATCTTATGCAAGTTTGCCCAAACAAGGCTAAAAGCCATTGAGGTATGGAGCTTTTAAAAAGAATCAAAGATGCAAGAGGTAGGAATTAAGATTCCTCTTGAAGCAGGAAAGATCGTACGATGAAGGGAATCATGCACCAGGCAAAGAATTACATAGAGATACAGAACATCTCCCTTTTACCTAATGTACATCTTGGCAAAGTCATTCACTATCATAAAACACCTGTTATGCTACCTCTTTTGAAGTCAGAGGTCCACTCGCAATGCCTCCCAGATCAAAAGTCAAAGAAGATCTCTTTTCTTTCTGTTAGTAAAACTTGCTCAGCAGTACGAAAATTCATTTCAGCCACAAATACCAGAACAGTTTTCATCTTCATCCTAACCAGACTGTGAAGACATTTTGTATTTATCACAAGGTCACAGGTCACACACCCCAACTTTTCCCAACTCATTGGAACTCCTTATATCCCTCCGCCCCCGTGACGATGACGTCCATCCATATCCGCATGGCTTCGGCCGTCGGTGCAACCAGGAAGAACGTTCGCTCCTTGGTCTTGATGCAGAAGGTCAGTACAGCGTCGGGGCTCTTGTGGGGCCGCAGGTGGTCGAAGTAGACGTCCTGAATGGCCTGGAAGTACATGCCCCCCTTTGGGCGGGACTCGTCGCGGTCCGACGAGAAGTAGAGGAAGGAGCGCTTGACCCGGTTGAAGACGAACCAGCGCCGTCGCCATGTCTTGATACGACCGCCCATCTTGATCATGTAACCGCGACAGGTGTTTCTGGATAAAGTAACCTGCAGAAAAAAAGGTTCATTTCTTATTCAAAAGGGGAATATAAAAAGGTCATTTGATTGACATGCTCCAAAGGAATATAAACAGTCCCAACATGCTCCAGGGGAATATAAAGTGTCATTCTTTGCTAAAAGGAGAATATAAATGCTTCAGGGGAATATAAAGGCCCTTACATGCTCATGTGACATTCTCGGGGGTAATCAGACAAGATAGAAAATATATTTTAAAAGTGGACGGAAAACCTTGATCACTTTTGGAAAATGCTACCTTGATAACAGAGACAGAAAGTAAATGTTTATTTCTTAATTTGTTAAAAGTATTATGTCTGTTAAATGTGCTATGATGCAACATCTGGTTGCATGGAAGAATTATAAAAAAAATATATATATTTTTCATGTTTGGATGAAGACATTTTGATGCTTGTTCTTTGGTGAACTCAACTTCTACAAGGTATGGCTGTGAACCCAGTCTACAATGCAGCCCTGATGGAACTCGAACCAGGGACAGCAGCAAGATAGAAAAAGTAGGAGCAAGATAGAAAAAAAGGGAAAAACAGGAATACTTGAAAGAGCCTACCAGAGTTATTATATCCAAGACTTACCTCCTTACACATATCCACACCGTGACCGGCATTCTCAATGTGACTCCTCAGATCAAAGTCATGGCTCGTAATCGGTAGAAACCTAGTCAGCGGACGCGACTGAAAAAAATTAACAAAAAGACTGACGATAAATTACATGGAAGCAGAGCTGTATAACGTGAGCAAGCCGGGACTGGAACTCAACTCGTACTAAATTGTAATTTGTTGTGACTCGGACTATTTCACAATGAACAATAACTCACACTCTCCATTTATCTTTCCAAATCCGACTCTGACTGACTCGATGTTCTTATCCGAGTTTTTGCTGAGTATATCAATTTTTGATTAACTCGTTTTCCTCTAAGAAGCTGAATGAAATCTGGCCCAGTCTCTTGTATTAGCAAAATCGTTTTACAATAAACCTTTTCGACATTTTCAAAGCATCATGGGAACTGCATCAGCCCTAACTGGCATTAGAAGAGCAAGCACATTAGAACGGACGTGATTGGTCGCATTGGCCACATGTTCGTTGTCATGCTTGCAAAAATCCTCTTCTGATTGGCTAATAATGTGACATTATTAGCTGTTCTAATTCCAGAAATTTGCATTCATCAGTAACTGGTACCCTGAGAGGGATTCCCCAATTATTTCCTTTATTTTTATTGCCATTTTAAATTGATTTTTCTGGTTATTATTTTCCTTAAGTTCCATGCAAAGATATGTGAAAAGGGTATCGCTCAACTCATGACAGATATTTAGCATAAAATCAATTAATATTTGGACTGGTTCACAGTGCCATAGGTTTGTGTATAAATTACTTAGTTTGTTTGGCCTCCAAACCCACAATGCATTGAGAATGTCGAAAAGGTTTATTGAAACTTCACAAAATTATAATCTCTTCTCATTCATTTGTAGAGTGCTCCGAGATATTTGTATAAGGTGCTATTCAAATGAGGAAATTCCAATCTTTAGAAGACTTGTGAAAAAGTGAAAAACAAGGAAATCAGCTAATCCGAGGAAAAGTTGCATGCCTGTATTCAAATAGGCACTATTTGTTATTATATGGCTCTTCCATGTGCATTGGTACCTCCCTCTGGGTGTGCTCAACTCACCTGAGCACTCCTCTGTTTCTCCCTCATCCTGACTTGGGTCTGCACCAGCTCTTCCCGTCTGAGCGTTTCATCCCTCAGCTGGTGTTCCAGGTCTTCCCTCTTGCGCTGTTCTTCCCTCAGGAGCTGCTCCTCAGCTTGTCGGAGGCGATTCTAAAAACAGGAGGGTATAAAGTTGAACAGGGGTGAGATTGGCCAAAAATGAAAAAATTTAGAAATCCACGTGGACCCCCAGATCATCATCTGTGCATGTACTTTATATTTGCCTAAAGGCACCTCCTTAAAATATCCGTTTTTATCTGGTCTATATCCACTTTTATAGGTAAAAACATCTCTGGAATTCCAGATTGCAAAAGAGATTCTAGAAAAATTTTGCAATCCCAAAACAAAATCCTGAAATCAGGAAATTTCCCGACAAATCGCACCCCTGGTTTAAGTGTGTTTATTACTACATTGATGGCCTCGGGGAATGTCTCGAGTCTGACATACTTGTAACTTTCCCACAAGCAGGCCCAGGTGAAAAAGTAGGAGAACGATGGGATAAAAAACAGGACAAAGATAGGATTTTTGAGGACACAGCATCACAAGTCTTATTTGGCATGTTCTGCACTCAACACTTGTGCTCCATTCTCACCTATTAAGCTCTTGAAGGTAAATCTAAGTTGCAGTAATCAAGTTTTCTGTTACGCATTAACTGACATATAATCCAATTACTGCTACAAGATTGCCAGGCAGTCGCTGTTTCATTCTCAAACTGACAGACCACTGCAACTGCACAATCTATTAAACCATAAGCTCACATAAAGCTACAAAATACTACTAGCAGTAAACTGTAGTATGCAGTACTCTCACCTATTTGTGTACAAACTACAATGCTTGTAGTAATTTTTAGTATTTGATACTTCACCCTAAAGAAAGTACGTAGTAATGTGTAGTACTACTGTTTGTTGCTGGGGTTGGAGGGAAAATGTCTGTTATCATCTAAGGCGGAAACACAGCATGAACTACCTACAAGTAGTACTTTGTAGTTGCAAGTATCAATGCCTAGGATGTTAGGGTTAAAGCAGGACACAGCGACTACAGCATTCTCAATTTCAAGCGAATGAAGATCTTTTCACACTTCATGCACGCACACATCATGGCTGTAGTCGAGTCCATCACAAGCACTCCAGTCCGAATTCCAATCACAAGCTATTCAAATGAGCTTTGACAAAGGCATTTCTTTGTCATTGTTCATCTAATTACTTGTGACCGGTTTTATGAAAGAACTTCTGTCTGGACTTGCCAAAGGACTTGTGAAAGGACTTGCAGGGACTCGACTACAGCTTTGGCACACATTACAGACAACAGTTGTTTTGTTTGACAGCTTTGTAAAGTTTTCTCAAAACATGCACTGAAAGTGAATTCCTTTTATTTCCAATTGGAAGAGGTCACTTTTTTGGAAATGACATGTAGAAAATCAGAGTTTATCATTTGTTTTCCACTTAACCTGGAGTGGCTGTTAGCCTTGAAAAGGGCAATTCCATTTCAGAAAAATTAGTGAAGGGCAAAAACAGAAAAGAGGTCGGATCACGATCTGTGCAAAACAAATAGGCCTGGCTGTTTTTGTATTACATTTGGACAAGCACGGTTCGTCGAGGTGAGGCTAGGGGACCGGAGGGGGCACAATATCCCACAAATTTGATCAGGGGGAAAGAGATCAAATTGGGTATCAACAGCGATTGGCATGAAGGAGGAAGAAGCTGAAAAATGATACAAATGCAATTTCTATGGCAATGTACATCGACACTTTTATGGTTTGTCAACAGACTGGAAGTGTGCCGTGAAGCCACACGTTGCACTGCAGAGTGGGACAATGCATGCTACACAAAAATCCTCGTTCGCCGTGCAAACTCACCCGCAATACAGTACAAAATACACCTTCACTTCACACTTCCGATCTGCACATAAAAGGGTCAATGCCGGCACAATTTCTAATTTTAATTCTACTTTTACGTGGAGCAGGTCTCTACGGTGGCATTCTAAGCTCGGCGGTGCGTCCGTCAAACACTCAAATCATGCAAAGTGTTAATAACTCACAACTGGCTGGGTTTCTTGACGTGCTTTATTGGGTACCTGCTGGTTAAGGAGGGCCTGTTTCTCAGCCTGGGCCTCCTTGAGTAATCGCTCCATCTCGGCCAGCTTCTCTCTCTCCTCCTTGGTGAAACTGGGCCTGTCAGGAGTCGGGGACAAGAGACCAGTGTGAGTCAAGAGCAGGCTTTTGATATGATTATTTTTTCCCTTCCTGAGATGGTATTAAACATTGGATACTCCGTGCCTTCCAAGAGCCTCTGGGGAAAAATTCACAGGTATACTTGGGCTGGACTCTAACATACAACCTCCTGCTCACTTGTGCAGACATATTAACCACTAACTGCCAATCTTCTCAAACTAATTTCAGTATTCAGAAAGCAAACAAAAATCAGTATTTTTTGCTCAGAAAATCCGTAATTTTCATGCAATTTAAACTTGACCTGAAAATCAGATTTTTTTTTCTGAGTTCATGTTATGCATGCACACCGCGTACCTGGTGAGTTTAACGAACCCACGTGCTGGATGGACAGTCTCATTTTCTTATTTTCAAAGCTAAAGTTGCATCTGTTCAGTTGGATCGCTATAATGAGGCCAGCACATCCGCAGTATAATAGCGTAATATACATAACTCTGCTGGTGCCCAGACACTGAGTGATTTCATTTCTTACCCTGTGCTGTACGTCCTCGAAGGCGTCGAGTTTCCAGAATATATACCAGAGGTCTCCAGATTCCCCTCGATGCTCTCAAAGCTGGACACGCTGGCGCAGTCGCTGCTGGACACAGCGGCCATCGGTGACTCCACCCCGCCGTGGGTTGGCGAGCCGGCCGACTGGCGGGGAGTGCTGTATAGGGAGTTGTTGGGGCTGGGATGGGAATCGGCATGCGGGGAACCGGGCGTTAGCAGCTGCTGCTCGCGTTGTTTTCTCTCCTCCCATTGGACTTTGGCTTCCTTGGATGCTCGGCGACGGAGCTCCTCAAGGCGTTTATGCTCCTCCTCGATTAGTCTTTCTCCTTCAATTAATCAGAAAAATAAAACACGTCAAAGAAACCACACGGGAGGTCGCAGTTTTAAATCCCGCACCTGCCAGTTTTCTTTATTCACTTTGAAGATTCTTTCACAAAAATAAATCATTAGGTGAGCATGTGATGCAACCCTATAGGTCATTACAGGTGTCAAGATGTAGATGAAAATATATTCCAATCCTTAAAATAATTTATAAATTGAAAAAAAAATTCCCCCCAAAATATTTAATGGTTTATGGACATTCCTTCAACTTGAAATTTAATATATTTTGTTTGATTTTTGACTGTTCTACAGACTTTAAGCAACGACAGGCTGAAATATAATTTCATCATCAAATAAGCCACGAAGTGGATTGAGTTGATAATTAATCAACATATTCCCATATTGCGCGATATTGAAATCCAAGATCCCCAACACCATGCTGACATTCTATCGACAGCTGAACAACCGTCCCCCAACCCCGTGTCACCACAAGAGGGCGCCCTACCTGTCTCCTCCAGCGTCATCCTCCGATTTCTCTCGATGTTCCCCAGGGTGTTGCCTTTGCGTGGCAGACTGCTGTGAGACGAGGCCGGCGAGAGCTGGGAGGGGCTTGATGAGGAATCACTGGGCGGACCCTTAACGCTCCTACTCTCCCTCGGCAGCGAGTTGTACTTCCGCTTAGCCAGGAACTCGTCGCTTAGCGACATCTCAGGTTGTAAGCGTAGACGGCGTTCGGCTAACTCACGGATTTTCTTCTACAATAACAAATCCAATAACTTTTGCTTTAAAGATACTGGTATAATGTCCATGCTGATTTCGAGTTTCATGCCGAAAATCTTTTTTTTTCAATTGCTAGTTTTCTAGCCATGTAAAAGTTATTCGTTTTGATTGAGACAAACAAAAATCTGTCCACAACTACTTTCCAAATGTCAAATTATTTGCAGCCCGACAATGATTCAGTTCCTGTACGGAACATTTTTGGGCGTCAGAGGTGCAGAACACTGGGTCTTGTTGTTGACATGAGAATGCCACCCGCGACAAACAAAACAATGTTACAATACACAGAATTTCTTTTCAACATGGGCATTGTCACAATAAAATTAATTTATTTATTAATAATTCTTACCAATTCTGGTGTCTCTTCGTGTTCACTTGAAGATTTCCTGGAGTAATACATGACCATGTTGTTATATTCCTTCTCGATGCTTGCTAACCGTTCCTTCTCCTACAACAACAAAAACAAAACAATATTTTCTAAAATTCACACTTCTATTACTTTGGAAATGTACATATTACATTTCTACGGTACTCTGCTGGCAAAACAAATAATCTTTCACAATATGAACTCGTAACTGCTTTTCTTTCAGCAAGCAAGTCACTGTGAGTGACACGCAGTCAATTTTTTCACAAAATCCAATGAGATTTTTTTTCCAACAAAGACTGAAACGAAGAGGATTTTAGTTGCAGCAATCGATCACTTCAAATGAAGATTTCAAAGGCTTCTGTTACGGCTATTCAAGCTTTCTGAAAAGGAAAAGTTTAATACAAAACAGTTATGTCTCATCAACCATACTTTAAATATCAGAGTTTTCAGGGTTTTTTTCCCCAACTTCTTGCCTATACCACACAAATCCCACAAAATAACGTGTTC
The DNA here is from genome assembly GCA_037893225.1 of Hippasteria phrygiana. Lineage (NCBI taxonomy): Eukaryota > Metazoa > Echinodermata > Asteroidea > Valvatida > Goniasteridae > Hippasteria > Hippasteria phrygiana. The sequence continues at coordinate 866,873 of JAZGUH010000639.1, read as the reverse complement.
AGCAATTTATTTTATTTTTTAATTTTTTAATTAATGTACGATTTTTTTGTTTTATTGTATGTTAAATTAAATGTAATTTGGTGTAGTGTCGCAAAATTTGATTTAAAAATAAACCACTATGGAATTGAACTATGTTGATCCAAGACATATCAAATCAAAGCTTATTTCACACTCTTTCCAGCCAAGTCTTCATACTTAAAATATAAATTTTCCAACATGAAACTTAACTCTGCAGAGCGGTTCACATACTTCCTACCGACATGAATACTCAATCAGTCTGTCCCTTGACATAGCCTGCATGACATACCTTAGCCAGTTCCTGCTCTGTGTTCTTCTGGTCTTGCTCTAGTTTCTCAGCTTTCACTTTGGCATCGGTGATGACATGGATCATCTGTTCATCAATGTCTGTTACATTCACCTGGGCACAAGATGTAGGAGTAAAAAGATGACAGCATGAAGTCAATAATTCATCACTCCAATAATGGACATCATTCCACATATTGTAAAAAAAAGATTTAGAATTTCATGAGCTACATTTGTACAATAGAATTGTGACATAGTAATCACTGATGTAGTCGAGCCCATCACAAGACCCTGCAAGACCATCACACAAGACCTTCAGGTCTTAATCTCAAGCTATTCAAATGAACTGTAATAAAAGCATTACTTTGTCATGGTTTATGCCTGTGACTTGTGCCTGTAACAAGCTGGCCTTGTGAATGGTCTTGTGAATGGTCTTGTGAATGGTCTTGTGAATGGTCTTGTGAATGGTCTTGAGAATGGTCTTGAGAATGGTCTTGAGAATGGTCTTGAGAATGGTCTTGAGAATGGTCTTGAGAATGGTCTTGAGAATGGTCTTGAGAATGGTCTTGAGAATGGTCTTGAGAATGGTCTTGAGAATGGTCTTGAGAATGGTCTTGAGAATGGTCTTGAGAATGGTCTTGAGAATGGTCTTGAGAATGGTCTTGAGAATGGTCTTGAGAATGGTCTTGAGAATGGTCTTGAGAATGGTCTTGAGAATGGTCTTGAGAATGGTCTTGAGAATGGTCTTGAGAATGGTCTTGAGAATGGTCTTGAGAATGGTCTTGAGAATGGTCTCGACTACATCACTGATATTAAGTTTAAGCGAAATGTGTAAGCAACTGAGATGTGTTTTTCAGAACAATTTTCATGGAGGGACAGAGTGTCAAATATTGAAATCTGCAATTGATGCAAGGGGGAGGGGAGGGGAGGGGGAGGGGGAGGAGTGACTGACCTTCCTAGTCTTGACCTTCTCTTCCTCCTTAGTCTCCTCCATCGTCAATTCATGCTCCATAATCTCTCTCTCTTCCTCAATCCTCGCTTCCGTCTCCAGCTGTTGAAATTCCAGGTCCTCAAATCGCTTCCTCTCATGCTCCAGCTTCTCCACCTCCCTCTGGTATTGGGACAGCAGGGCCTGCTTACGGGCTGTATCCCCTATTGGGCAGGCCTCCAGCTGCCATTCCGTTTCCAGGTGGACCTGCTCCAGGTGTTGAAGCTCGTAGCGGGCTTGGTCAACTTGTTGTCGCTCCTGAAACAAGACAGGGAGGGAATGATTACTGAAGATTATTTTGTTTCCTGATAGATTTGTGCCAAATGCAGCATTTTCTTTTTTTCTTCAAATGATGTTTACATCTGGAGAAAAGGTTAACGATAATAATGCTGTAACTGGGGAAAAGGGAGCAGATTGTTATTTGCAAATAGTAAAGATGTTTTTGTGCAGCCTTCTTGATATTGCAACTTACTACAGACCTTTTTTTATATTGAGCAGAAAAATGGAATACATTTGCATACAAATGCAAATGATTATTATTTTTAATTTAAATTTCCAAACAGCAGAAAAAAAGTTTCCAAAAATATGATAACAGGAAATAGAAAAGAAGTTAGAAAAATAACTTTAAATATTGGTTGCATCTATGCAAGTAATTTATTTGCCCAGGGACAAGCAATAAGCAATTTCATGTTCAATGCATGCACCAGACCAGGAGAAGAATTGATATGACCAGAGGGTAATATTTCATATGACCAGGTAGTAGTACATGTATTTCATATGACCAGCGTGTACTATTTCATTAGACAAAGGGTAATATATATTTTACATGACCTGGGGTAATGTTTCTTAACAGGGATAATATTTTGTTCATATAAACAGGGTTAATATTTCAGAAGCAAAAGTAATATATTACATTAACGGGGGAGATATTTCATCTCAACAGAGATAATATTCCACATGACCTGGGCCCAATTTCATGGCTCTGCTTACCGTTAGCGAAAAGTCCCACGCGTTAGTAGGGAATTTTGGCTCCTGAGCATGCGTACATCCTGTAACTAAGGATTCTGTGCTTGCAGGGTTAGCCCAGAATTTTTCCGCTAGTGCTATTAGCGCAAAATGGTGATCGTAAGCGCGGAAAGCTGAAATTGGGCCCAGGAGGTACAATGTATGTTGTTGTTTTTTTAAATAGGGTAATATTTCATATTAAAAGGGGTCATCGGTATCTTGGGATTATTATCGTTATTATTTTAATAACGGACCCTCTCTCGCTGTTCTATGGCCTTTCTGGTTATTCTGTGCTTGGTGCGTTTGAGCGTGCCTATCAACTCCTGCTGTTGCTGTAACTGCGTCAACTCGCTACGATGTTCGCCCTCCAGGAGCGCCGCCTCGATCTCCATCTATGTGTAGTCATGCAAGACGGTCATGTGAAGAGTGTGCCAGGACCATGTGATGATCATGAGAAGATCATGTGAAGACCATGCAATGATCAGGTGACGATCAGGTGACGATCAGGTGACGGCCCCATGATAATCATGTGGAGTTCATTTGAAGATCATGTGATCCAGGGACAACACAGCGAGACAAGACAGAGGTGAGTAGTAATTACAAGGAGGATGCCATCACAAGTTGAGTAGGGTGTAGTGTATGACAGCAGTCAGTTGATGCAATCATGCATTTTTATACACATTAGGTCATTATTGTTGAAGAGGAATCAAATTTATTACAGACGTCGATATTCATTAGTTTTCAAATTGAGCAGATACGGATATTAATTGGGAAAAGTGAGTGTGCGGTTAATATCATGGTGTAATAATGCAATAGACACAAGGAATGATTTAAATTAGCAAGCAAATGAACATACAAACGGCATGTGAAATGACCAGCCATTGGATAAGGGCAAAAAACCACAACAGAATACAGACAATGCAATTTAGTAAACAGTGTAACGGACATTGAACCAACATGAAATCAGTTACACAAGTACAGTTGAACATTGACAGTTGTTCATTCAGAATTTTAGATGAATTATGGGTAAGAAAATTATTGAAATGACGAGAAAACGAGACAACACAGAGTGAGGAAACAAGAGGAAGAGAGAAAAGTAGAAAAAAACACAAATTAGGCAGAGTTTTTTGCAAATAAAAAATGTGCATATTAAAAATGAGCAGTGCTTATGTTTACAGATGAACTGGCCATGAAACTTCAGACTACGGTATGATAAAAATTCTGCAGTTTCCTACTAAATCGCCAAGCTGTGCAAAACATATTTGCATATAATCAGGAGTACATATTTAGATGTACACAAATGTATACCGGCTTAGGCCGATTCATACTCACTACATGTGAGCACATTATACATTATTCATTTTTGTACGATGGGATTTAATTGGCCAAAATTGGTTTTTATAGAACAAATCAGGAAATGATTTTAAACAATTTAAAGCACACTTTAATGAACCACTTTACAAAGCAACCCACCACCACTGCAGCACCCTTAAATTATCATGGCATTATCATGTGACGATCTTGTGATGATCATGTGATGATCATGTGATGATCATGTGATTGACCCACCTCTCTCAGCATTTCCGATCCCTGCACCTCTAAGTCATCCAGCTTTCGCTCAAGGTCTTCAATCTTCTGTAAGGTGTCTGAGCGAGCTTCTTCCAGCTTACTGATGGCTTTGATGATGTCTGGGGCACTTGTTGAAGTTTGGGAAGGCTGTTAAAGGGAGGGAAAATATTCAATAATATCCCTAACTCCCTAGGTGGTGTGAAAAATTGTATTGAAATTGGAGGATTGAGGACTGTTAGGGTTAATGGAATATTTTCAGCTTGTGTTTTGTCAACGTTGAGTGAAATGCCAAAAATAAAAAGAAATGTCAAATATCCTTGGAGCTTCCATTTTTAGGCCGCCACTTCTTTAGGTTTTTTAATGTAATAAAATGTGACCAAACTCAACAAAATGCATTCAAAGTTGCCAGAGCTAATTCTGAAAATCTGAGTTACGGGCCTTCAAAATAAATCTCAAAGAATGAAAATTAGGCTTCAGTGACTCCAATATTTTTGAAGTCGACTTCGCTCGACTCCCAGTCAGAATCACAATTCCATTCAGAATCAGGGCCACACATTATGCAAGATTGGGCATCAGGCAGTCTCAGGTATCCTGAAATGTAACCAAAGTATTCATTAACCCTAACCCTCCAGGGTATTTTGGCTAGAAACCCTGCCAGACGCATCAGATTGCATACTTTGTCTGGCAGGGTTAGGGTTAATGAACTAATAAGTGACTCGGGATGAACTCACTTTTGACTCTGGACAGAGGGCATTCCGATCACACTCTCCCGATCGGGGTGGCTTCGGTGGTGGTGCTGTTTCTACTTTGATCGTTGGTGTTGCTGCTGTGTCAACAGAGGGCGGCACACTGCTGTCGTCTTTCAGAGGCTCAAACCAAGTATTCTGGTCACCCCGCTGGGGTGACGTCAGTGGCTGCTTGCTTCTTACTGGCATCTCTTGAGTTGACAAGTTACTCCTGACGATCGGTGAATCAACAATGACTTTGATTCCAACATTGGAACAGTACGATCTTGGACTTGTGTCTGCTGCCGACATATCGTTAACTGGACTGCTGGACATTAAGGGCTTGTCAGTGTTCTGTTCCATGGGTTTCTCATGGGCTTTGGGAGTTACTGGGCTGGAGTTGCTTTTGCTTTGAGGGGAGGTCGTAGGCTTACTGCCTCGTTCTTGTGCTTCATACTCGGCACAGATGTTAAGAATTTCCTCCATTCTTTGTCTCTCCAAGGAAGCCAGTTTCTGGGCTTCCTTGCGCTGCGCGACTGCCTGTATGTGGATCTTGCACAGCTCCTTTTGTGTCTGATCGTCAAAATCGTCCGGGTCTACTATCAGGGTCTGGCGGAAGTCAGCATCTGGCGGTGCAAAGAATCGCTGGTCTGGGCTTGTGGGAGTGGGGTTGGTTGAGGGGGTGGGGGTCTTAAGTGACTCCTGTCTTGGCTCTCGTCGAATGACGGAATTCACTGAGCTGGGTGCTTCGTTGCTGACAGTAGAGTTTGTGGATCTGTTACTGGCGGACATCGATAATGACGAAGACAGGCTGGTGCCAGAATAGTCCGATCCAGACCAGTCTTTGTCCGTTGTCGCTGTTGTGGTGGTACTGGTCACTGTTGTGAGTGAGGTAGAGCTCAGACTTGAGTCGCTGGATGACCGCTCGGAGTCTGTCCGTCGAGTCGGCGACGTGAGGGAGTTCTTGTTGCTGTACAAGCTGCTTTGTCCGAGCTTGACCCTCGTCGGGGATTGTGGCCCGATCTTGTGGTGTTCTCGCTCCAGGGTTCCACGGGGACTGGTTTGGATGTGGAAGTGCTTCCGGGTGGGGCTGGGGCTATTGTTTCTGATGACCTCCTCAAATTTGGACCTGATGGTGCTAACGGGCGGCTGGTACTCGCTAGTCGCATTAAATTCACTCTCCTCTCCGTCGATGTGATCATCGGTTATGGCCGTCTCCCGTATGTCGCCGTGGTTTGCGAAGAACAATGGTGACGCACTGTCACGGTTTCCAGCCTCGGGCCATATCTCGCTGCTGCTGGAGTCCGTGGAGGATGTACTGGGGATGATATCCCGTGGTTCATGGAGGTAATCTTTCCCAGGGGAGTCCATCAGAGCATACTGGTTGCTGTACGTCTCGTCCATAAAATCTTCTTCCGTCGACACCTGACGCATGATCTCCTTGAGTTCAGCCTCTATGGTTTGTTCTAGGTGGGTTGACCGCGTCGTGGCATTGTGGTTGCTATTGGCGTTACTGAAGTTCACCCTGGGAATAGCCTGTCCATGGGGTGATGCGTAGTCGACGTGATTGGTCGTCATGCCGTTTTGCGGTCTCGTGTTGGCGTTGATGTGGTCTGTGTTGAGGTTGGTGAGATCCAGATTGGCCGGAGTGGTTTGCTGGGGCATGTTGTCCGCCCGTGAGGTCCTCTCCTTTAGCCGCTTGGCCTCGAAGGGATTGTTGAACCGGAAGAAGCAGGATTTGCCAAAACATAGCATAGCACCTGCAAACAACAATAGAAATATTACCAACAGCAATATTATTACCAACAGCAATATTATTACCAACAGCAATATTATTACCAACAGCAATATTATTACCAACAGCAATATTATTACCAACAGCAATATTATTACCAACAGCAATATTACCAACAGTAATCTGTGACAATCAGGATTTTACTGTACTCAACATAGGTATCCACCACAATGGTGCTTAAACCCTTGTAGATGGATGACTCCCAGGTCTCACTTTGCAAAATGTAGTATTTCCCAGTATTTTCCAATGATTCATGTTCATTCTGAAAAGGGTATTGATCAGTGTTGTACATGTAGTCGAGACCATCACAAGACCAGGTACAAGACCATGCACAAGACCTTGCACAAGACCAGGCACAAGACCAGCTTATAACAGGCACAATTAACAGGCATAAACCATAACAAAGAAATGCTTTTGTTACAGTTCATTTGAATAGTTTAAGACTTGGATTAAGACTGAAGATCTTGTAATGGTCTTGTGCTGGTCTTGTGATGGTCTTGACTATACATGTACAACACTGATCAATACACTGGTATTTATTATACATGTACAATGTATAGATATAAATGTCTGAAAACCAACACAAAGTACTTTTGTATTTTTCAACAGAATTAGCTGGCCTAACGTTTCAAACTTAAGCAAGTTCTTTCTCAAAGGCAAGAGAAAGTTCTTTTGAGAAAGAACTTGCTCAAGTTTAAAACGTTAGGCCAGCTCATTTTATTGATTTGTATATTTCAGGTCAATTCAGTCAGTTGAAAGTTTGCAGTCAGTTTAATTCCTTTACTAAGTATTCTTCTACAACAGTTTCCCCCAGGGATTACCCTTCCCTGACGGGATAAAGACCTTCACTAGAACATTGCTGTTCAACTTGAAAATATCCGCCCGATGCCCAACTGAGAGGGCGGGAAATTGTACATTTCCAGCAAATTAAAAACGGATTTTAGTTAGCGGAACTTGGGCTTCATTCAAGTCACTTCAACGGCCCAGGGGGGAAGGTTTTTGTACTAAGAGAAAATGTGCCAGATAAAAACAATTCTTGTTTTGAAGCCAGAGTGGGCAGGCAAGAGGAAATTGATGGTACAAATATGGACTTCCGTGACAGGAAAGGTTGACTCCAGTTCCAGGTACACTGTCCAATAGACGAAATTTATAGATAATGGAGATAATTTTGATTTTGCAACAGCTAAAAATAATATTTTTAAGTACATTTAATTTATCTTCTGACATAAATACATGTAAATGTGCAGGAAATTGATGGAGAAGACAGAATCTTGCAAGCTACATTTTTGAGTTTACTGGCACAATGACAGACCATTACAAATTAGTTATCCCACGAGCGCGAGTGGAACACGGAATAATGTAGTGCGTCCGTGTCCCATATGCCACGAGGCCAAGTATAGCATATCAAGATTGAAAATCACTCATGTTTAGTTGCATGTCAGCTGTCAGGAAACGGCCAGCCTGAATAAGCCCCAAGCTTGCCTCTAGCTACAAACCGCTGAGACAAGGAGTTTCAGATACATGTAGCTCAGAGGAACACTCTTGTCGAGACATACTTGCAATAATCCCTCAAGAAACACATCTCGGCTTATCAGTGAGACATAAAGGCTGATTCTTAAAGGTCAACAAGATTAACTTCCTCACTGAATAAAACTTTCTGGATGCGAGCAGAACGAACCCTAACCAGATGTTTTATTTTTAAAACCTTAATCCTGCTTCAATTTTGCTAGGACCCTGCTGTATCCAACAATATCCTTTTCTATTATGGAAGTCACCAAATAGAGGCTAAAAGCCGCTCTAGGTAAAGAGTACTACAGAGGTGGTGTGGTTGGCCATATTTTAGGTTGCCAGCCCTACAACCATTCAGTTTTCCTGGGTACAGATCTAAATAGAGGAAAACTCTTCAACAGATACCAAAGAAATGATTCCATTTTTCAGACCTATACACCCAGACGGGTAACTTCCACCCATTGGTGAGACCAACTCACCTCCCCGAGAGCCTGTGTGAAAAAAATTCACAGGCTTACTCGGGCGGGATTCGAACCCATGACTTCCTGCTTACTAGTGCAGACGTCTTAACCACTCGACCACGGAGCTTGCCGGAAGAGAAAAAGTGTTTAGAGAAATTCACATTCCCAGATTAACTTTCAAGGGCAATGCATACACACTTGCAGCTTGTCCAGTTTACCTTGTGTGAGTTTGGTCGGCTCGATAGCCGGTTCCCCGTCCACGGTGCACGGCCCAATCGGGATGAGCGTAACCACGTTGTTCCTGTTTTCGATGCAGCATTGCTCGGGCTTGACGTCCTTACCCTGAATGACAATGTCCTGGGGTAACTTGGAGTCCATTGTCCCGATACATGTCTTGCCTTGTGTAGGAGGGGACAAAATATAGAAAGAAATCTTAGGGAAGATCGGGGGGGGGGGAATCCTTATTAAACAGGCGGGGGGGGGGGGGGGTAGTTTTGTTTTTTGTTTGCTTTTTTTAAATTTTTTATTATATAAGTCACACCTTTTCACACAGGTGGGAAAATAATTTCCCACTTGAATTCACAGGGGGGAAAAGTTGTATGTGAAATGTGAATGTGAATGGGAATTCTTTTCACACAATTTCTTATTCCCATTCAGTGTTAACATTCAATTGCAATGTACATTGTACAGTACTCTTCAGTCCCCAAAATGATCAGAGGCAAAACAGTACTAATCCCCAGCTCAAACGGTATACGCTTGAGCGCTCAGGGTCCAGAGTGGCTACAAACAGTAGAAAGCATACGCTGCTGTGATAGGGTTTTTAACCCCTTGCGTACGGATGACGCCAAATGGCGCAAAAAAAACAGTGCCACCAGGCCGGATGACGCCTACAGCCGCTATTTTTGCAGTTTCAATCCACTGTTGGATTATTGTGTATGTTACACTTGACTGCACAAGCACATTGTGTCAGTTTCGCTTGGCTGCACAGGCCGCCCCGGCACCCCAGCGCCTCGTGATAATAACCGTACTCAAGGGGTTAAAAGAGGTTCTTCAAGCCTCAGTCTTTAAATGTAGTGTACGAATGGCTAATTATACTCCTTTCCAGCTGCAAGGGAAGTTGACTTGTTAATTTAATCAATTTTTAGGGAGAACATAGAAAATTAGCACTCTGGGTGTAAGTTCTCCTGGTCGCATCTAAAGCTCACCTTCAGGTAGGGGCAGTAACGTAATTGCTGTGCTGACCCGACTACCACCTAAACTGACCAGGTGAGGGCGCTCTGACTGGACTTTGAGCGCCTTACCAGTCTCTGTAAGCTCCAGTGACCCATCCTTCATAAAAAAAAAGAACAGAACAAAACTGAAGTGTATAAGAAAATATGAAAAATAATGCAGTGTCCGAATGGGGTATTATGTGGCTATGGCTTTGGTTTTTGCTATTGGTGTATATTGTGAATAGCCATAGCCATAGCCAGAGCCAGATGCACCCATTTCCGACACGGCCAAACAGTTGTAACAGTGAAATTCCTACACATGAAGTAATAATGTGAGGTAATGTGGCAGATACTATAGAGTACCGAAGTGATGACGTCGATGCAATGTTTGGAACCAGAATACTTTTGTTATTTTGTGTCAATGTGTTTGCACGACTGCCTGTTAACAAAGGAACAGTCAAAATCTCCATTTGTTTGGAGCCAGTACAGATAGTCGTGCCAACTGACGTCAGACTTCGGTACTCTATACTTACCTGAATAGTTACTAATAGTTACTAATAATTACTATACTAACCTGAATGATCCTCTGGGTCCGTTTGATACTGTCCTCCCAACCACTATTCATCCTGAGGTCGTTCAACTCCTCGCTGCTTAGGACGTGGTCTGTCACTATCAGTTCACTGCTCTGCATGTTCTGCAACAGGAAGATAAAAAACCAGGAGAAAAACCAGGTTATCAGATTGTTATTTGGGGACAAATGGCAGAGTTGTACTCGAGTCCCTGCAAGTCCTTTCACATGTCCTTTCGCAAGTCCTTTCACAAGTCCTTTCACAAGTCCTTTCGCAAGTCCTTTCGCAAGTCCTTTCGCAAGTCCTTTCGCAAGTCCTTTCGCAAGCCCAGTCAGAAGTCCTTTCATAAAGCCGGTCACAAGCAACTGGATGAACAATGACAAAGGAATGCCTTTGTCAAAGCTCATTTGAATAGCTTGTATGTGATTGGGATTAGAACTGGAGGGCTTGCGATGGACTTGCAGGGACTTGCAGGGACTTGTGATGGACTCGCTGGACTCGAATACATCTCTGACAAATGGTACAGCCATTTTTTTCTAATGGAAGTCACAAATTACACAGCTACATTGTGTAAAACCCACTCTAGGCAAAGGCTACCAATGGTTTGAAGGTTTTTAATGCTAACCCCCTTCAATGCTTTTTCATACGGCCCTGCTAAATCCAAAAATTTCCAACAAAACTGAAATGAGAAGCCTGCTAAATACAACAGTAAATTTTGTTGGATTCTGCAGTGTACATGTACCACCTACACACCAGTGGCATAGCTAAGCGCCACACCATGTGAGTGCCCCCCCCCCCCCCTCCCCCCACTGTAACTTCCAGCACACCCCCTCCCCCCATAGAGACAGCCCTGCCTACACTGCTGTATCCAACACACTGCAACGTTTGTATTGACTGTTAAATCCGACAAAATACAACAGCTTTTTACCACAATTGGATTTGGGTGGATTTTGCAGAGTTAGGGGTAAAATGACTGCATTGTACCACAAACATGTTCAATTTTTAAAATTTCTACGCGATATTGAAACACCGCGATATTAAAATGCACAACCGGCTTTGTCGGTTATTTTGGTATTCCAAAAGAGCCAACCAGGGAAAAAAAATGAATACTCAGTAATATGGGGGGAAAAAAGCCTGCCTACCGGTACCCCTATTGAACATTTACTATTCAAAGCACGGCTTGTACCAACCAGCATGACATGGAAGTACAAAATGTACCTAAACCCTGTACCCTCTGTTGAACTTGAGAATTTCAGCCATGGCCTCTGCATGAGGCTTTTGCCGCCTTAGGATCACCTTACAATAACATTTATACTACAAGGATTGTGTGTTTGTTTGCCTGTAACCTCAGCTTTAGGGTAACAAGGTGTGACTATCATAACAAACACTAGGGGATCTAGATATGAAGCCGTTCCAACAGTAATGTAGCCAGGGACCAGGTTTCTTGTATTAACCGAGTGGTTTCTTGTATCATGGTGATATCCATATCAGCGCTGACACCCTACTTCAGGCCCCCCCCAAAAAAAATCCGTAAGAAATAAAAAAAAATAATAAAAAAAAAAAATAAAAAAAAATAAAAAAAAACGACTACTTGGCCCGTTGTCATCGATATGCGCATTCCTGCGCATACTCAGTCCATGGTTTTCCTATTGTGTGCATTACGCTTGGCTGCACAAGCCCATATTCGCACACCAGCACACTATTTATAACAGCCGGACAGAATGGGTTAAATGAAAGTTTCGAAAAATGTTACACATACAAATTATTCAATAATCTTCACAATTTCAAAAGCGCTTATCAATATGGTCAAATTCAGATCAACCTTGTCCCCTCCACCCAATTTTTAAAATCAAATATAAGTTTTAAGAATGTCTGAAAAAATTCCACAAACTTTTCGAAAATCTAAAAAAAAAAAAATGTTTTAAACAATTCTTAACCCCTTGAGTACAATGTGTTTTTGCATTCAAGCATAACCTATACACAATAATCCAACAATGGATTGAAACTGCACAAACAGCGGCCAATGGCGTCATCTGGCCTGGTGGCACTGTTTATCCAACAATGGATTGAAACTGCCCAAACGGCGGCCAATTGGGTCATTCGGCCTGGTGGCACTGTATTTTTTTCACATATTTGCGTCATCCGTACGCAAGGGGTTAAATAATCAGAGCTCTTCTAAACAAATTGTTACTTTCCAAATAACATAACTTCATTTCAACCACCAAACCTCCCCTCTGGATCCACCCGTGCCTCCCAAAATGACTTTGCCAGCAAACTGTATACACCGATATATGTATACATTTACTGTAAACATACATGTACCAGTACATTCACACTTGCTCCCCATTACAGCCCTCACACTGCATGTACATGTACGGCTATCACTCAACGTCAAAGTGTTTTGGCACACTAAATACCCAACCCCCTTAAGAAGAGGGAGAGGGGGTATCTACAGTAATCTGCCTATTAGCACTAATGGCTGTAAAAATTATCCAGGCCAGCAGAAAAACATGTCAATCATACAAGTGGAGGTAATAAAACGGTTGAATGATAAACCGCAGAAGGACACTAAAATTACCACTGTGACACTCTAAAAATGCCAAGCATTTATAAATTCATGCATGTTGGTGATAAAGCCCCCTTGGTGGTTGAAAAAACATGTCAGTCATGTAATGTCACGGTTTACCAACAATGTTGAGGTGTATATACATGCACCTGCACAGTGACAACAAAAAAATGCAGTGAATTATCAGAGAGTGTGTGTTTCTAAATTTGTAACAACGGCAACCTTGGCAATTTGTACAGTGCTCATAAATATCTCAAATGCATGAAAACTTGACAATTAAAGGAACAAGAAGAATCCAGAGAGAACCATCCATTGATTCGGAGTGTAACATTATCAGCTCGAAGCTTTAATCTCCTGTTTCACACATCACAACAAAGTACACATGTACATGTAATATGGGTCACATCCTGAAAATCCCTTGGAACTGTTATGATGTACCGTTAAACATACAGAAGAGCAGACAAAAGAGGAAATTTGAAACCCAAATATGTCCTGTTTGGGTCTCAATCATGAACCAAACCAGATTGCTGTGCAGCATTCCTGTCATTTCCTGATTTGAAATTTCCTGTTAGAGTCATCATTTTCTTCCCGTCATTCTTTTCTGTGTTTATGTTGTGACAATTGTGACAAATTTGATGCGACAATTTGAGAATTTGAAGAGATTTTGCTCGAGCTAACATACATAAAGTACATACATAGCAAGTTGAGCACTGTCTCCTCAGTGCTTGCTGAGAGCCTGCGGGATAAAATTCACAAGCTTACTCTAGAGGGACGTGAACCCCCAACCTCCTGCTTACTAGTGCAGACATCTTAACCACTCAACCACCAAGCTTGTAAGGGTCAGTTGGCCAATTTTAATCTGATTTTTCCAACATACTCAAACTTAAACTGAGCAAACAGCGATTAAAACCCCTTGCCACCGGTTGACACAAATACGTGCAGATTGAAATTGCCGTCTATACATGCCAATTTCTGCATTTTCAATCCATTATTGGGGTATTGTGTACGTTATGCTTGGCTGCACAAGCCTCTTGTTTCCGTTTTGCTTGCACAAGCCGGCCTGGTGCCCATATGAAATCCGGTGTCAAGGGGTTAACAATAAATCGAGAGAGCAAAAGCTCTTCTCATTTCCAATCGAATTTCTCTTCTAATCATCTAATATCATCCCAGACACAAATTTTATCTTCATGTTAATTTGCGAACTGCCAGATCTGGAACTGTCTATGTATTATAAGACAGTTATTTGTTATTCAAGCCGGAATTATTTCCGGCTAATGGCAATACGGAAAATGTTGACGTCTGCCATTTCTGAAACTGAAATACTACACATGTAGATCTGACAAGAAACCCTAGCCTGCGTTCCACATTTAAGCTCTGAAGACCTTCCTCTGCTCCTCAGATAAATAAATCAATCACAAATGGCAGGTTAGTGTCCTGTTTCGCTTTTCAGTCAGGAAGTGGTTCTTTCGATGTCAATTAGAGGGAAAGATTAGACTCTCAATGGAATAGTGAGGTATTTCATAATTGAGATGTGGGACAGAAAGATTAGATGTCAGGCTGGCTCGCCAGGTTGGGCTATAATATCACGGTCAAAAGGTTAATGCAATTTTTTTGTTTTCCTTTCCAATGTTGGAAGCTACATGTAATTTTGGAAATAGGTCTGTGGAAGGATCTGTGTACATGTCAGTGATGTTACTAAACAAAGAATTTTTCAAATGTAGTTTTGTGTGCATACATGTACAATGTAGATGCTGGGAAAAAAGAGACAAATTATGTTCCAGTAGTCTGGTTTCCCTGACCCTCACTTTAGACAAATAGAAGCAATATATACAGTCAGTGAGTTATCAGGTAGGGGAACTAGACTATTTCCAACGACTGTCGGTCGACAATCGTTGGAAAAAGATATAAATTTCCACTTTTCTTTAAACCGACAGCACACCAGGTGCCATGATTTTAAAGGATGCTTGCGACTGCTATTTACTTACAGTCTAGTTCGGTATTTCATACTAATTCAGTAGTTTTGTTTTTTGATGTTTGTAAATGTTGTATACAACCTCTAAGGTTTTTCACTGTTTACTTCTTAGTAACAAAAAATTATTTGGCTGTCTGTCTTTTGTTTATAAATAGGGTCTTTATACATGTACATGTATTTTTTTTTTATGGTGCAATGGTCCTAAAAATTTCTTTCCAGTCTGGCAGATTTCTAGAGCTACTTGCCCTGTGGTCAAGCAGATTTATTTTTCTTCAAAATTCAAGCCCTACAAAGTACACTTTTCCCTCCATCTTGGACTACTCACCATGACCTCCAGCATGAGCATGAGTGCAGGTTCCCCACCATCCTGGGACGGCACGTTGAACGCCTGGATGCACACCTCAAAGTTTTTGTTCCGCATGATTACGAAAGGTTATCCGCAAAATTCTCAACGAAACACTGAAACCGGATTGTGCAAAAACAAAAAACAGGTGCAACTGCTGTTTTACAACACAAGTGGTTCTCTTGATGCTTCAAAACCGCCGGGTCATTCCAAAGGAGTGGACAGCAAGAAGTCTTTCTGTACCTACAGGTAATAATTAATTTTCCCCTTGCCTCCTGATGAAGAATCTCCTTGAGCAAATATGTACAAATCCCCGAGAAATGTGGGTCAGCAGGGGGTCTCGCTCAAGAACCTTGAACTAATCAGGCTGGAGCATCCTGCCATACACTGACGTTGTTCCGTACTGTGGAGCTCGATAAAAAAAAAATCTCACCAAATCAACTGATGGCTACGTCCTGCAATGATGATACTGATTCCCGAGGCAGTCATCCATCAATTTCAATTTCAAGGTGATCTGAGGTGATTTCATCCCAACGGGTCTGGTTAAGACAAAATATCTAAAGAGCAAATCAAGAAGAGTTATTTTGTTGACGGTATACGTGTATCTGAAGCATTACCCAAACCTTCAGCACTCACCACACCTTCTTGCCATTAAAAACTCTAGACAATTATTTCTTTTTAAAACCTGGAGTCCGTGATCGCAAGGTCAAAGGTTAAATGGCTGTGATGGAAAAGCCAACCCTGTCTTTGTTCAACTGACGATAGGTAGCAAGCTTGACTGGTAAAGAGACTGAACGCGACACTGACCGACGTTACTCTGCAAACTTTGAGCAGCATCCATCCGGCAAATGCCAAAAACACTTCCTTGCAGTTTGACAAACCGGAAGAAAGGTAGACATGTACATGTACATGTACAACTTGCAATCTCAGATGATTTAGCAAAATACCTTCAAGACCTGGTTATCCCAAAAGAAACCTTGGGGCTTTTGTAAGCAGTTTTCCTCGCCAGGTAAAGTTTTTACTGAATAAGCATGTACTGTAATGCGTTCATTTTGTCCACGAAAATGTGGGGCTTCTTAATTTTCCTGGCTGGATTAAGAGAAGAGCAACTGCAGGAATCACATGGAATTCACAAGTAGGCGTTCTGAAGGACTTTCCAGGTGTATTCAAGTTTTCAAAAAGCTGTCAGATTTAATCACTCGACCTCTTGGACAGGCAACGGAAAAATTATGCAGCTTCCAAAGACACTTTCCTTATTCACTCAAGTCGGACACGATGCAGGAATCACATGGAAAAGCTTGGAAAAGAAGTGGAAAAGTTCGAGTTTCCCTCGGCAGTTTCCTAGTCAACTTCAGTTTTACAACCCACAGCTTGGGAAAGTAGTGGAAAAGTTCACTGAAGACAAAATTTGATGATTGATGAAGAAACTTTCTCAATCCTGCAATGTCCTAAAAAAAAACTCAAGGAATCGCAGTCACCAAGCACCATGGTCAATGGTCACACTGCTTGAACACTGGTCCCTGGGGCTCTGCTGATGTTGATGACCACTCCGCTGCTCGTTGATATGACTGCAGTTGAAGGAATTGTGAAGGACGTAGACACAAACACAGTGCATTAATCACAGGTTGATGAGAACAGGCAGACAAAAGGTGATCACACACACAAACTGTGAAGATTTCTGAAGGTCCTTGATTTGAGCAGATGAACCAAGCTTGTAATTCCAAGTGACTCGCCTGCAATGGAGCATCAAACCACTTTCACATTAGCAAGCAGCTTCCGTAATATTACGTTGTGCCAAAAATTAAAAATAAGTCCAAAAAAAGTTCGTCAAACCGTGATAAAAAACACAGCGATACTTTCAACTGCACCCTTTCGCATGAACTGCTTTCTACTGAACAAAAAAACACAACAAAGGTCACAGATACCCAGTGGCCTGATTTCTTGTCGGACTGATGCTTTTGCGCAACTCGTTGACTTTCAGAACCCTCCAACGAGAACTAATCACCCGGGTACAGACGCGGAGATCTTCCTGTCTGCCAAGAGATTGACACGGGCCGTTAATTCAGACGTGAAATGGGAAGGGGATGGTAGGCCCATGGCCAGTAAAAAAAAAATAGTTTCACGACCAAGGAGCACATCCAGAAAAATCAATCATTATTTTCCATTGTTTGTCGACAGCACATGCTGATGAGTTGAAGTTTACAGTTTCATCACAACAATGAAGATTCAAAGGAGAAAAGACCTCCAATTATTTTTAGGAAACGTGTTGATCCTCAAAAAGGGATCTACATGTACATTCATGTATCTGTTACTTGGGTCAATGTTAATCACTTCCTTCCAACAAAATTTTGTTTTCTTCTGGCCATTAGGTGACTCAGATTTTAACTCAATTACAGACTGGGGGCGGGGCTTGTTTTAGTCGGGGAGGGAGCACGGGAGCTAAATCTGAAGAACCTAGGGGGTTTTGTGAAACTTGGATGACCTTGGCCACAACCTGGATAAATGTGCAGGGAGTCAGTCACTCCTATGACCGACATCCTGTGAGCTAAGACAACATTCAAATTTGAAGAAAGTTTTTTCCCTTCCATCAGAGAAAAAATCTAAACGTAAATTAATATCTTGTGGGTTGCATTTTCATTTACAGTGTAATATGTTTGCTTGTTAATTCTTATGGATGACTCTGGCCACGACCTGGAAACTTTAACAAAAAATCCAAAACTTGTTTTCTTCCATGAGGGAAGAAGTATATTAAAATGTTGCTGCATTTAGGCTGCATTTTCATCACTATGTACAGTGTACTCTGTTTGCTTATCGACTCTTTTCTTGAGTGTTCGCAATTGTAAATTGGAATTTATTCACTTCTATAAATTAACCCATTTTATCCGGTTGTTATTAAGCCCTTGCGTACGGATGATGCCACCAGGCCGGATGACGCCATTGGCCGCTGTTTGTGCAGTTTCAATCCATTGTTGGATTATTGTGTTTATGTTACGCTTGACTGCATTGTAGCGATTCGCTTGGCTGCTAGAGCCGCTGCGGCACCCCGACGTCTCCCGTAAAATACCGTACTCATGGGGTTAATGGGGTGCTGGTATGCCAATATGGGTTTGTGCAGCCAAGCGTAACAATCATTCCAGGCAAACAATGCATTGAATACGCACAGGAATGTGCATAGACGACAACTGGCCAAGTGGTCTTTTTCAAATCACGGAGCTATGGGTTAATAATTCAAATTTGACCTCAAGTTCCGATCAATCTATCATTCACATTGCGAGAGGGTATAACAGACTAAAGAGTCCGTCACTAGACTTGTTAGTGTTTGGTACCAAGACCTTCTGATTGCAATTGAAAGTAAACCTCAAAATGGGAATTTCTCTTCACACTTTTCTCTTCCGAGGTAATTAATTTTCATTTCAGAAAAAGTGAAAACATTTTCCCAAAGTGGAAAAACATTTTCACGCCTTTTCACACAAGTGGGAAAATATGTTCACGTCTTTTCTCAAAGTGGGAAAATAATTTCCCACTTGAACTCACAGGTGGGAAAAGTTGTGTGAGAAATTATGTGAAATATGAATGTGAATGGGAATTCTTTTCACACAATTTTCCATTCCCATTTACAGTGTTAAATTTCAGTGTTGTAGTCGAGACCATTTCAAGACCAGGCACAAGACCAGGCACAAGACCAGGCACAAGACCAGGCACAAGACCAGGCACAAGACCAGGCACAAGACCAGGCACAAGACCAGGCACAAGACCAGGCACAAGACCAGGCACAAGACCAGCTTGTAACGGGCACAAGTACATGTAACAGGCATAAACCATGACAAAGTAATGCTTTTGTTACAGTTCACTTGGATTATGTGTGGAAAATCATATTAAAATTGGAGGATTCAGGACTGTTGGGGTTAAGACTGCTGGTCTTGTGCTGGTCTTGTACTGGTCTTGCAGGGTCTTGTGATGGTCTTGACTACAATACTGTTAACTTTCAATTGCAATGTAATGTACAAGTGATCATGACATTGCGAGGCTTACACGATCTATACAAAATAGCAGTATTACATGTAGTGCAATCTACAACCGCACCCTATATTCTCATCCCCTCCCATAAAACAGGAGGTCAAAAGGACACAAGTGAGTACAGTGTACAATCAAGCCGAGAAAACGTCAAAATCTTTGCAGACATCTGAAGGATTTTGATCTCTTTATCTAGGGAGGGGCTTTGACACTCCATGTACACTCCATCTCCTAGGATGTCCAGCACACTTCCCATTAGAGTTGGAACCACGCCCCTCACCCCCTGAGTCACATCAAGGTACCAGTGTCTCGTAACAAAAACGTCTGGCAATCTTCTGGACCCGAATATCAGACATTTCAGCAGTGTTTTAGAAATAATTGATTTTTTAGTCAAAGAGACAATTAGAAAACCTCTTGTGCCCGGCACCGGTATGCCAGACGGGTTTGTGCAGCCAAGCGTAATGCACACAATATGTGAACAATGGATTAAATACGCAAAAGTATGCAGGTATAGACATCAATCGGCCAGGTGGCTTTTTCAAACCGCAGCTATAGCCGTCATCCGTACTCAAGGGGTTAAGAATTCAGTTGTACACATGTACACTGTATAGCATTAGCAGAGCTGACAGAAAACTACCACGTTTTCGGTCGTCTTCAATTTTCTTGAGGACGACAGCATTTCTGACCGAAATATTTCTCAAGATCGGTACTGGTACCATCTCTCTGAATAGTAAGCTCTCAGATCCAAACTAATTAACTAATCAATTTTATTTTTGATCTTTACCAAAGCTACATTGTACAATGTATCACACATGTAAAAAAAAAAAATGCAAAACCAAATTTTGGGGGAGGGGCCAGATGAACTTTAGTGGGGGGCTGCAGCCCCAAGGCCTCCTGTATCAGGCAGAAAGTTGAAATGCACCAAATTGAAACTCTACCATGTTGCTTGTCACTTGTGACAAACCATACTTAGCAAACTTGCTAACCGCTATGCTAAGCAGCTCTTGGGCTGCAATCACTCAATGAGCTGTATGCACTGAGCAGCTGCTCGCTCAGTCTTGGAGATGGTCACGGCAGCTTTGCTAAGTCACCGGCCTCCTTGTAGGGTGTCAAAGTCACACTGCACTACACTTCAAGACAGGACAGACTGACTTACAAAATGTACTTAATGCTGACCAGGTGTCAAACGAATAATTGTTAGTCATACACATACATTTGTACATGTAATACCCTCACTGAAATCCTGCACAAGACTGAACTTGTACTTTGTTTTGTCTGTATATTGTACAGATATACATTGTCAAATATATTTCTTTAAATTCCCCCCCCCCCTCCCCCCGCAGTTCCTTTAGTCCTCTCCACTTACAGCCTCCTTATTCCTCTTTTGTCCTTTCATCTGTGTTGTGTGTTTCCAGACTTATTATTTTCTGGTTTTGTTTCATTAAAACCCTAACTACCCCAAGCCTTACAAACTCCAACAGCAGGTTTTGTCTAATTTGTATGGGTTCAGTACTGCAGGGCCTTGGCACCATTACTTTACATGGAGCTATGATTATACCCCAATTTGTGTAAGTCCATAGAATGTGCAATAGGTATACTGCACAGTGTTGGATTTTGACAGGTCGAGAAAGCCTCCAAAAAATGCCTAGGGGGTTAGGGTTAAGCCTTTGAGAAAGATTTCTGGTAGGATTCAAATGTTGGCCTCTCCTGACTTTTATCAATTTTCAAACATTCTTAACCCAAGCCCTAACGCACTGCAACCTTTGGGAAAATGCACTATATAAATGATGCCGCCGCCGCCGCCATTAACCCTCCGAAATCCTTTAAAGTCCAGTGGGGGTTAAGTGCATTTTACAGAATTTAGGAGAGTAGAGTTTAGCCACTATTATCGGCAAACCAAATAACATTTGCTATGACGTTTATAAAAAGAAACAAAAAGAGGTTGTTTTTTTCCCTACAAAGATTATTACAAAACTGCATCCTACACTTGAAATCAACTAATTAGTGCAACTTAAAGGTTCGGGTCTAAACAATTTCACATCTTAAATTTGCCTCAAAAAGTGTGTATTGTAATTTCAAAGAATGCATCAAAGTCACGAATTATAATTCCACAAAAATTCTTTAGGAGTCAAACCTTTCAAAGCTTGGCATTGGTCCGTAATTCGTTCATTTTTTTGGTACTATTTCAATGACGACAATTTTTCAAAACATTTTTCAACACGATCTCCAAAATCCTAGATATTATCAGTCAGAAGAATGTTTTGTGGTGTCTGTCTCCGAGTTGTTTTCATAACAGATGTGCCTGCTATTTTCACAGAGTTTACAATAATCCTCTGTCGTTAATACTCCATCGGAACCAAACAATTTCAAGTATTCCAAATGTGCTGTCAGGGTCCACTGTGGACAGTGAAATCTGCAAACGCAGCTTGTGTCGGACTTTGACAGCTCATACAGTGGGGCCCAAACACAAATGCACATTTTGCGCCAACATTGGAGAATGCGAAGCAATCGCCTGGAGACTTCAAACCAACATTTCTAATATTTTTAGAATCTTTTCTCTCCCCTCCTTCACTGGTCTCGGTGTGGGGGTAATTTGTGACCCGCTGAGGTTGCCGCAGGGTTCCTGTAACTGATCTGCCATCTTCTGGAGAGACACTCAATGTTATTCCACGACATACATGTACATTTGTATGTGTGCGTGAGGGAAAACTGGAGATGTCTTGAATGGTAGAACATTCAACTTTAATCTTTAAACAATGATCATGCTCCGTGAAAAAAAAATTCCTCACTTGCTTCCAGATTATTTAATAATTAATTATTAATCCTAGATCTGAACCAAGGATTCTCAGCAAAGAGAACAGGCAAAGTATACACGTGGGTCATTCCATAAATTTGGGGTCCAAAAGTGTGACTTCTTTTTGTTGTCCCTGTTACACCTGACCTGTGTAATTTCCCATCAAGTATCATTAAAATTGACTTTACACTATTTTGTACTTGCTTGGCAGGTACTTTGCTTTACACAATCACTCTTGGAGATAGAAGGCATTAAAACCCTAACCCTGCCAGACGCAGCACAGAGCATCTGTGGTGACAGCTTGACTTTGCTGCACTCTGCACACAAGTCAATGTGACAAAGTATGCAATCTTATGCGTCTGGCAGGGTTTCTAGCCAAAATACCCTGGAGGGTTAGGGTTAAAGAATGTGTCTGGAATTGCAAAATCTTATACATGTCACTACATATAACAGGGACAACAAAAATGTCACAATTTTGGACCCCGAATTTATGGAATGACCCACTATGTACAGAATAAGGAAAAATAGTTTTGGCTAGTTGGTACATATAAATGCCAGTAAGATGGAATTTGTGTTGATGATGGGGTATTGTAAATGAAAATGGGATTTTTGACCTTTCCAATGTCAGAGGTCAAAATTCTCCTTTTATGATTCATAAAGTGCCAACAATTTACATCTTTGTTTTTCCAAGATGGTTGTGCACATTTCAGGATCCCACAAATTCTTCACACAAGAGCAAATAACTTTTAAAAATAATAGTGAGACACAAATATCAACAACTCTGAAAATTAAATTTACATAATAATGTGTAATTAATCTTACCTTGTTGCCATAGTGAGACACTTGATAAATACACCATCCATCAGGCACTCTGTTCCCGTATGTTCCAAACATTGTGCGTCCGGAAAACTGGTGCAAAACTCCTCCAAATGAAACAATGTCGCAGACAAACTGTAGTTACGCAGCTCACCCGTTCAGTTGTTCTTAACAACTTATTGTCTTCATGAAGAGTGTCATCCGATGCACTACAAACTTAGTCCAAAGTCACTAAAAATTGATAGCAGCCACCGAATGTTGAACACTTCAACAAAACTTCAAGAAATACCTCTAAAGTTCACGAAGTATCAGGTAAAACTTTACTGACATAATACAAAGTTTAACTAAATTTCTTTCAAAACAATTTAGACAAGATCGAGACTGTCACCTGAAGTCTTTGGGAGTACTTTGCCACTTGGTCACTAAAAACAAATGCACTTATTTGGTGACTGTATAACTTTCCGCTTTCTTGACACCGGTGATCTGGCCATGCAGTTGTCTTGACTGTGCCCTCTACAAGTTCAAAGTCACACCGGCGATGTCTCACAAATTGTCAAGATTTGCAAGCCCTGGGGACTCGGGAAAACCGGAGACAACCAACTTTAGCAGAGGAAGGGAGAAGACTCCTCCGACAATAACGTTTCCTGCGTGCGGGTTCTCCGGGGAGAAATGGTTACATATGCCCTCGTTTCAGATTTCCAGAAACCGTCCCCACTCCCTGTCATTGTTACTCATCAAGATTCATCACCAAAGACTCATCATCGCCAGGTCTGTATTTTTCTCGCGCCGTATTTGCCGAATACTTCCTCTCAGTCATGCGCTCGGAGACGACACAATATTTAGATTCAGCTCCCCTCGTTTGTTGACAGTCTGGAATGTCATTACGAAAAATGGAGCAGCGATAGGGGCACACCAAATTCAGAAGCGATTCAGAATGTGTGCAAAGTCACTGTCTATGTAAATATGATAAATGATTTGGACGAACCGATGAATAACAGGAGAAGACTCCAAACCGATCAATCTTTTCAGCGGCTACAACTTATGTGTACTCGTACAGTACACATGAACACTGTACAGGAAAAAACATGTTGCAGGAAATAAGGTGTACAAATTTATGCATACATGTACACGCGTATGTTGAGGAAACTAGATTTTGCCGGCTGCTATGGTTCACCTACATTCACCTCTCATGGTTAGCCTTTTATTTCTTTCACAAACCGAAACTACACGCATTTGGAAACGGGAATTTGAAATAATTGGTGGACAGATAGGGGGCACTGAGACAAGTTCAGAAAATCATTCCAAAAAACCTCAGAGGCAAATCCCTCAAGAAAACAGCAGATTGGTGATGTTCAGGATGTCCCTGGTTATTGAAACAAATTCCTTGAGAAGCACATATCAGGTTTCAGAGGAATTTCTGTTTGTAAAGAAATTGCCAGATGTTAGACAGAATGCACCAAATGGAAGATGAGGGGTCAGAACTTCATCAATCTCGGTGGCATCATTAAAAGTGCTGTCAAATTTATTTTTTACTCTAGAAAGAGAGGATGCAGACTCTACAACAATGATGACAGACACTGTTTCTTAGAAAATATTAGAAGCTCCTTCCAATGACATCCCAAAGACACTGATGGATGAGGTTAATGGAAAAAACTGATTGATCCAAAAAAGAAGTCCACAACGATCAACATTGAAGCAAGTTGACACAGGAACCATAGTTAACGATGGTTGGACTAACGTACTCCAAAACTTGGCTAGTTGACAATGGTTGGAATATAAGTCAACTGTTTAACCAGTTTATTGAAGTAAGCCGCACGGCTGGTTATCAAAAGCCGTAAGTATCACTATGTACAGCAGGGAACCACCTTTCAAAAGGCTTGTGGTTACGACCGCAGTTTGACAAAAGATTGTTTGGACTTCAATACGGTAAGCGGGTAAGCAGGCAAACGGCACATCACACAACAACACCTGCTTAACCAAAATTCAATCTTGAGACACTGATTAACCAATAGCCATTGATGGAACTTGCTCATTGATGGAACTTGTTGGAGCATCACAGACAGTAGAGCTCTGCATCATTTTTCCATTACATTTATGTGTCATCTCCTCCCGCCTCCAGTGGGTACATCAAAATGTGAGTGGAGCAGGCCTGATCAGTCACCCAACACAACCTCAGCCTTGGGCTCTCATGAGGGATTTTTACAAGACCATTTGGCAAATTCTGAAGGAAATCGCACAGCTAAAATGATTACATTACCGAGCCTAGAAGGAAGTGTGGCGGTCCAGTTAAACTAATATCTCAAGGGAACATGAAGCTACACTTTTTCTGTCAGATCTGGAGCATGTGGTTCTTTAGGAAGTTGGTGTTAGTACAATAAGCTCTACAATAACGGCTAATTCAATTGACCTGTGAATTTGTCAGTTGTTATTATGGAGTCCGGATCAATCAATACCATAGAGAAGCTGCTTTTAAACCATGCTCCTCAGCAGTGTTCTAGCCAAGCATAAAATAGCGCTACCACCCACTACGCTTGAATGCTACCCCTGCGCTACATGTACCACAACACTATTAAGAGCAAGAGTATAGTCTAAACAATTTCAAATGAACACAATTTTGCCTATCTTAAAAACTTTCGATAACCACTACAAGCCTGTCAACATCCCAGGCTGAGATTTTGTTTTTACTGCGAGATTCCAAAAATGTAACAAGAACTTCTCAACAGACTTTCAAGACACAAGTGTCCTTGACATCGGAATATGAAATCAAGATGTTAGACTTTCCAAAATGAGAATACCATTTGCCTCCCTAAGAAGGGCAGTGACTTCTAATAGTTTCCTGCGGATGACAAATGTATTAAAGACTGAAATCTGCTGAGGTGTTGACCAGAAATCCCAGACTCCCACGGAAACCAGTGTCAATCAGGAGAACGTCTGATGCGTGTCACTCGCCAGCCAGAGTCACAATCACAAGTTCAAGATTGCAAATCCAGAATATGACAGACATTTTCTGCCAAAGCTGCTTCATTAGATTTCCTGATAGTACAGGCATCCTTTCATAGCTACATGTACATGCAGACTCTCTTTATCCATGTTTCATCGATAAGCAATTTTGATCAAAATCTCTAATTTTGGGAGGGGAAAAATCCATCCTGAATATAAAAATTAAATTTCCCTTGTTCTGACAAAGAACACAGCAGCCAGTGCTTTCCAACTCGGTTTGCAGGAAATGAAGTCACTTGTCGGGAGCACAACTTGACATTTTCAACCTTGCTGAAAAACAAGAGATACTACTTGTACAATTATCTTGACTCTTGATGCACAGTAACATTTCACAGATCCTTACTGCAGTACAGAAATAGCGGCTTGTCTTAAAAGTCTGTTGTCCATGGTGCAACTACATGCACCTGCAGAGAAATGATAAGGCATTGTAAATGTGTCCATACAACTGTACATGGATGGATGTATGGATGGCAATGTGTACAACTGGAGTAGCACCTTAGCTCTAGTTTCTCACATTCTTCCTTTGACGATACCATCTACAATTACTGTAGTGAGAACAGGACCAACACACAAAGCCAGGATGGAAAGAAATCAGAGTTATCACAGATCTTAACAGCATCATCTGACTTTAACAGCAATAGAACTTGATCCTAGTGCTGTTGAATCTAGGGCACAAAGTGCACAGTCCCCTGTACAGTGCACACACAAGAAAAATGAGGTACAATGTACTGTATTCAACTCGAAATGCACAGGTACAAGTACACTGTCCAAAATAATATGCCAAAACATCCTGGAGGGTATTAAACTTATTTTTTCCCCAAATGAACTGTGCTGGTTTCAACTGTGCACAAACACACTTCGTGTACCTGACCTAATTCTCCATACACTTGAAACACTTTGCAAGCCCTCGTGGTGCAAAACCGCCCCTAATAAATTTTAATCCCCTGGATTTTTGTTGTAAAGGATAACTGTGAAACAGGTTACATGTTGGAAGTTTCAGGCAGTCTACTCGCCTGGCTGTCTCATCACATCATTTCACTGTTGTTGTTCCAAAGGCTAGTACTTACTGTGAGATACTCTTCCAATTTTTGTTTTCCATCATATTGCCTCTCTTTGGAATTCCTTACCTGTAACCTGCTTCATTTCCACCTACATGTATTATCTTTTACCATTCAAACGAAATGTGAATACATCAGGGGTGAGATTGGCCAAAAATGAAAATTCCACGAATTCCACGAAATCCACGAAAAATCCACGAGGACCCCAGATCAACATAAAGTTTGTATTTGCCTAAAGGTACCCCCTTATAACATCCGTTTTTATTAGTCTATATCCACTTTTACGGGTAAAAACACCTTTAGGACACCTGAGGATTTCCAGATTGCAAAAGAGATTCTTAAAAAATTCTGAAATCCCGACAAAAAATCCTGAAATGAGGAAAAATCCTGACAAATCTCATCACTGATATATATCCCTGTGATTTCAGTCTTTTCTTGTCTTTTGTAGCCCACACCTTGAGTGGCCTTTTGGCCTTGTGTTGGGATACCCCAAACAAATGTATGCAGTGCCTAATGGAAAGTTGAGTAAAGAAGGTGTACGTGTAATTGTTTTTTACAACAGTATTGGAGAATGGGCAAACAAATCCAGATGGCCTGAGAAAAAGGAAGTGGACAGCGACGCTAAATACATTTTATTTTGCTTAATACTCAATTTAACTCAAAATGCCTTCCCATTTTTCATATCCTTTGGTGTGAATGTACCAGTCAGTAGAAAAAAAAACCAAAAAAATCGATCAACAGAAAGAGTCCTGTAAATTAGAACAGATTTTTCTCTTTTTCCCGACGTAATGAATGATTGAAGCACTGTATACTCAATCCTTTCCGAGAGCCTGATAGGGCAAAAAGAGAAAAATCTCTGTTCTAATTTACATCATCATCCCGGACGCGAACATTCTATCTTCACACAGAAAGAGTCCTCTTGAGAGTAAAGCATTCTTCAATCCTAGCCACGAAACCAACCAGCATCCATCCATCTTCACCTTTAACCAAATGGCAATCAATTTCCAAACCATTGCGCCTCCACTACAAGGGCAAGCCATATTTTCTCCTCAGTGATGCTTCCTGATTGAATGAAACAGAGTATCTTAAATGTATACAAGTGAGACAACAACAATCAATCTTTAAACCCCTTGAGCACGGTATTTTACGGGAGAAGTCGGGGTGTCGCGGCGGTTCTGGCAGCCAAATCGAACCGCTACAATGTGTTTGTGCAGTCAAGCGTATCATAAACAATAATCCAACAATGGATTGAAACTGCACAAACAGTGGCCAGTGGCGTCATCCGGCCTGGTGACACTGTTTTTTTGTGCCCACAGGCGTCATCCGTACGCAAGGGGTTAAAGAGACTTTCCTGCGCATCTATGCCTGTAATGCCTTCCTTACATGTCCATCCCCAAAGTCAATTTACAGCAGTACTGCCCCGATGACTTCTCCTTGTAGATGTTTCATTTAGATGAGGTGCTGAATTTTGTACTGTCTGCCAAACAACTTTCCCTCAGAAATTTATTTCACTCCATAACAGGAAAGACTAATTAATGCCAATCTGTCCACAGTTCTAACCAGGTACATGTATAAGGAGGCTAAATTCAATAAAAATGTTCAGTAGCCTGCGTTTTTATCTTTAAAAAGAAGTGAGGGCACTGTTTTCTTTTGAACTTTAAGCAAAATTTTCAGGCCTCTTTGGGAGGTTATCTGTCTCTTTTCTCAAGATGGCCACATCTTTTTCCAACCAAAATTTGCTACAAATGTACAAACTTTCTCTTTTTAACTAGTGACTGTGTTTCCCCATTTTACAGTGTTGTAGTACTTACTCATAAACACACTCACACTCATTCTCAAGTACAATTTTCTATACTCATCCAAAAAATACTCAAGTGTAATACTGCTTTTTAACACATTTTCCACACACCCCCCCCTAATCCTTTTTGACGATTTTTTCTATAAAAAAAACACAGGCAGCTTAAAAAAAGGAATCCAAGGCAGACAAGACATTTCTATTTTTGCATGACTCAAATCACAACTTTCATATTCCTACATCCTTTTGAGACGGCAGCATAAATTGCCATCTTTCAATGAAGCAATGGCAACGACCCATAATAGTACTGTACACAGTCGTGTTTTCCTATACTGCTGAGGACAATGCTTTGTGTTTCCTAATGTTCCTTTACTTAAAAAAACTCCCATAGACTAAGCATGTATTTTTATGTCCGAGGACCGATTTAAATAAAAGAGACTCCCGAGGACAAGCAAGATTCCTTTGTATTTTCTTTCTCCTCTTGTCCCCGAACGTAGTACAGTACACGTACACATGTAAGAAGTCAACAAACTTTCCACAGATAAGATTAGTTCCAGAAAAACAATGACACAAACTTGTACCTCCATCCACAATTCTACACACATGAAGACAGACTCCCAAACACTGCAAGTGCAACTGCTACAAAAAAACACACCCAAAATCCACAGGGTACCTGAAACAAAATTTTCATAAACTTGGATGCCAGCGTTCCTTAGAGGACCGATTTTATGATGATACTTTAAGATACTCCTGAATAAAACCCTTCACTGCTCTCATAAAAATTACACTGCAGGAGGCGGCTAAACATCACATCGGGTGATTCTCCAAGAGCTACATCCACCCACAATTTACTGAATTTATCAATTTGACTGGCCCATATAATTGGGACGCTGAAGCATAAATTCTAAGATCTCTTCCAAGAACATTTGTACATGTAGCTTTGGAGATCAAAGTTACCTGTACATGTACTTCAGAAGAAAATGACTGAGGTGATGGTGAACCATGCCAGGCAGAGTCAACCTTATTTAATGGGATGAAATATATTGCACTACACCAACACAGGCATCCATCCATCCACGATCCTAACCACACCATAAATTCCTCAAGTCCATCCTGTGGTTTATTTCACAGCCAGCAGCCAGCAGCACGTGTGTAAATTCCACTTCCAGTCAAACTGATGCCTTCAGAACAAGGAGACAGATGCAAAATAAGAGAGCAGCTCACCTCCCCTTGCCCAGATTCACAACACCATTAATCAAACATGCAGCCAGCCATCCACACTGCTTACTGTTTGGTGAATTCCTTTGTTCATCTCAAACCACATTTCACCAATTTCCTCCAAAAGATGTTGTTTCCTGGTTGAAAGATCCCAAGCCAACTACACACCAGCCTGATTCTGCCTGATGCTGGTAGCTCACCATTCAGAAGTCCTTTAATTTATCAGTCTCCTACACAGCATTCCCTGAGGGACCGGCCAGTAATGTACACAGACTGTGAAGTGATTGACTGCTGATGTGTGTGGCTACTGCTGTTAGCTGGGGGCTGGTGAAGGAATTGATTGGGGAGCTTCCTGATTATGTCATAAAAAAACTAAACTGAACTCCATGGGGTGGTCTTTGGGCATTAATGTATGATGTCATCAGTAACTGAAACAAACTCCAGGAGTCTAATTTGATATTCTGCATTATGATGTCATCAATGCTACAGTAGATGCCGCAAATAAATGGAATTTATACTTTAACTCCACAGGGCTCTTGAGTGGGTAGATTTGTGACCCAAGCTCAATGAGTCACAAGGTGATGTAACTTCAGAACTGGTTTGAAGTTACAGAAACAAGCCATTAAATGTGTTCTCTAAAAAACAAAATCAAAGCCAAACATTTCACAAAATTTCTCAAATCAAATTCCTGTTCGTTGGGAATGTCAACCTGACCGATACTGTACATCACAATGGTGATATCACTGTAAATTTTCTCATACAAAAAGCATCCTTCAGACTCAAGTCATAGCAATACTTACACGTACCTGTAATATCGGCCACTTATTTGCCAATAAACTTGGCTCCGAGAAGTCCTTTGAGAGAATTTACTTGCACATTATAAAGTTGGCAATAATTCTGAAATGTCACTAAAAACAGAAACTGAACTATCAAATAACAAGAGTTCAAACTTGATGATATCATCAAAACTGTCATCATGAAATGTCGGTAATACACGAACATGTAAAATGTGGGTAACTATTAAACTTCATGGGATCCTAGGAGTCAAGTGATTCTCACTATCAGCAACAATAAATGATGTCATTCTTTTGTCACCCGATGACAGAACTAACCCAGATGGGAATCTGAGTTTAGTTTCCAACTAACATGTACTGCATCACCAATCTATTACTTGTAGTGGAAATTGGTTAATCCTTTGTTTTGGTCTCAACATTTGCTGATATTTGCGATAGTTTTCTATTGATTAGAACAAGCCAGAACATACGGAAAGTGTAATTAATTTGCACATAGCAGGTTTAGTTGGCTTTCCATGGGTGTTTTACATTCAATTTGTGTCTGCTGGGTAAACAATTATCAGGCATGCAACTTTGAATTAACCAAAAAAAGAGGAAATTCCAATCTTTACAAGACTTTGTAAAGTGTTTTTCAATTTTCAATGGCATAAGTGTGAAGTGAAAAACGAGGAAATCAGCTGATCAGAGGAAAAATTACATGCCATGTGTTCTGTATTTTATTTTTTTCATATTAAAGCAGAAATAACTAGAGGTCTGTGTCTCTTTTTATGAACAGAACACACATCTTTTCCAGTTTTCCTCTTGATTCAGCATAAAACTTCATTTAAAGGTGTATTCTGCATTTTATTTTCCTCAAAGTTCTCCACAGTCTTACAATTTTCCCTTTCTCCCACTCCCCTTTTCCCCAAGAAATCTCCCTCTGACATCAACATTTCCTGGCCCTCCTACTAACAAATTGTAATCATGTTCCACATCCACTGGCAGACCGCCAACTACGTGTAAAATGACAGCTTCCAAAATGTAGTAACTGGAACACATTTTAAAAACCAAAATATCAGTCATTTGCTTTTGAGAAAGAACTTGCTTTAAGTTGGAAACATTAGGCCAGCTAACTTTGTTGATTTGTAGGCTACATGTATTTCAGGTCAACCAAGTCAGTTACCAGTTTGCAGCAGTTTAATTCACTTTCATATTATACAAATAATGAATGTTTATGAGTGCGATGGTAAGAATAATTTCATGAGGTGACAGATGGAATGTTCCATTCCACGAGCGAAGCCGAGTGGATGGGACATTCCATCTGTCACCGAATGAAATTATTCTTACCATTGCACGAATGTGAAACATTCATTATTTGTTTTATACAACGCCTGAATAAATCCGACAGATTGCATGCATGGATTTCTTTGTGTACAATGTGCCGCTTACCGTTCTCAGTCCCGCATAAAACCGCGACAAAAAGTGGTCCAGTTCCGAATCAGTCAAAGCTTTAATTGTTGTTCCTGCATGTCTTGCAAATTCCTCTAATCGTTTGACTGCATATTTCATTTGTCTCTTTGTGTTAGCAGCGTCAGCATCGCCTACGAGTTCCAATATTTCGTCGTCTGTTAGGAAAACAAACCACGGTTCGGAAACACCGTCCGCCATTTTGTGTGAATGACAGCCTAGACTGTTTCCCGGTCCCCATATGTATATAATATCCGAAGGACAACAGAAGGGAACCAGTCCAATGACAGCCGTGTTGTGGCGGCGGGGAAGTTCTATCAAACGCGTTACTGTTTGATAGAACCATGTGATATAACTTCTTTTAGCGGTGCGGGTTCCCGTCATGCGATGGGACGAATAATTCAATGCATGTGATCGACGATCCACCAATCGGATGGCTGGGATTTATTCAGGTGTTGTATAAAAAGTAATATAATTAAAACTTGCAAGCTGTTTATAATTACATGATGTGACCGACAGTAGACTACTGCACACACAATATTTCTCTATTCTTGAGGGACTTATCAAGGAGTACAAGGACACAACAAATTTTTTCTGTTTTTGTAACTTCATTTAAGTGGTCCAAACTGTAGTCATGTACATAAAATACTACAGCCCACAAGAGGGCTCAATTCTTGGTAGACAGTGGAAAGGTAATTTATTTCACTGAGAAGATTCAATTCTTGTCTTGAATGCACTTTGTTTATTTTTCAACTATTTGTTTACTTTAGAAAGTGGAAGCGGCTGTCCGCTTAATCCACGTTTCAATCCTGTTTGTTTGGTTGGATATCCCCAGTTGAGTAAGAAACTGCGTTGATGTTTTCAGCATGTTTACTGGCTATCACTGATAGCCCTGTATGAGTCATGGTTAGGATTTGTGGGTGGGTGGTATACATGTACAGTGATGACCTTTCTCCTTGTTGATTGGCTGGTAGGGAGGGCTAGGGTAGGTGTGATGTAAAAAGTTCAACCTCTGGAGATAAAAAGATGCTGTATCATGCACTCATTTATAAGGAAAACATGCGCATTTAAAGCATGTACATGTACATGTACATTTACTGTATAACCCTAACTCCCTGCATCATTTTCCCCCCATGTAACCTGAATCCTCCAACATCCTCTGATTTCAAAGTGTTAATACTCCATATAACCTGAATCCTCCAAAATCCTCTTATGGGGATCATAGCATGAATCCTCCAAAATCCTCCAGGTTTTTTTTGCATACCCCTAGTAACCTCAATCCTCCAAAATCCTCATGTATCACATTGAGCCTGATAACCTGGATCCTCCATATTCCTGCAGGGGCAAAAACCCCAAGTAACCTCAATCCTGCAAAATCCTCCAATGCATCAACTTCCAAGTGCCCTCAATCCTCAAAATTCCTCTATTTTGCAAAGAGGATTTTGGAGGATTTGGGAAGGTTAGGGTTAATTAAAGAATTGTCCAACTAGTTTATCCATAACGAAGTGTGCAATGCAAAATTATTTTTGAAAACAATTTGCAAAGTGAACAATCTAAAGAAAACTGGTAGGAGCGGGATTTGAACCTGCAACCTCCGGAATAGCGTACCGGCACTCTAGCGAACAAGACACTGACAATTTTGGGAATAAGGCAAGATATGTAGGCCTACATGTAAATGTTGGTAAAGCACTGGTGTGTCATTCTGGGGGTCACAGGTTCAAATCCAGCTCCTACAATTTTCTTTGTTCGCTTTGAAAATTCATTTAAAATTGCCGAGTCAGTTTCTCTTGTGGTTTGTTTGATATTATAATTGAGGAAACTTTACATGTCAGTCACAGAGTCCACAAAGCCAAAGCCTATCACTAGACTAAGTCGAGCAGTGCAGTGTAAATTCCAATCCATGCTTTTTTCAACCTCTCTTTTAGGAGTGCACCATACATGTACTTCTCACTCAAGAGAGGATTACCGCTCTTAACATTAAGCCACGCTTAACATTAAATGCTCAACATTTAAGTGCACCTATTGGCCGGTAACCCGCACCCATTATCCTGTGGTAGCATTGTAATCCCTTGCAAGCCACCTATTAATAATATCAGGCTACCAGCTGGGGCCAGCTGCAATCTTTTGACAACCCTGACCTTTTCCTGATCCAAAATCATTACTTGCAGAAAACCACTGGCTTCAAAATAGGATGATGTGATACAACGTATAATGTACATTGTAACTTCCTCTTTGGAGTGATGTCATTCCAACATACACGTATAAGCTATGCCAACCGCAGATAGACTATCCAGCCAAAAAATATTGTGTATGCTTGACTGCACAAAAACATTGTGGCCGTTTCGCTTGGCTGCCAGAGCCGCCGACGTCTTTCGTAAAAAAAACGCACTCAAGGGGTTAAAGTGTTCTAAGCCAGATCTAACCATTCATTACAGCAAGACCTATAAACCATTCATTACAGCCAGATCTAACCATTCATTACAGCAAGACCTAACCATTCATTACAGCAAGACCTCCACTCATCAAGTTCATTGTCCATGGTCTGACCGCTGCACACTGGAAATCTTTGACAAGCCGACTGGGATTTAATGAGCTCCAAACTCAGTTCCAGATTGCATGAAATTGGGCCCTGATTTTGCCACAGACCACAGACCACAGACAAAACGTACATAAAGCTCCCTAATTGTTTCACCCCCTCTCACCCATAGAAAGAAGGTTTAGTTTGCCCCTCCCATCCCACCTGAAAATTGGGTTCTACAACCATCCATTTCTGCTGGGATTTCAGTCTTAAAGTTCAGTTCGAATTTCAGACCAGTGGTGGGTGGCATTCTGAATCTAAATCCAGCCTAGGGCTACTCCCCTGACCCTCGTGTGACTCCACTGACCTGATGACAGTCCAATAATCCAGCTACTTTACTGGAAGGCCTCTGATTGCCACAGTCAAGTCTACATTTGTAGTTTCTCCTCATCTCAAACTTGAATCGTACACAGACCACCACGCCAGTCACTTGCTTTGGGGAAAACACTTTCAATGAACATGTACAAGCAGGGTTGTAAAACTTTCCCTCATCATTTACGTACAAGTTCCCACTTAATTGAAAAACCCTGCTTTCAATCCCACCATGAATTGGTAAAGTCACCTGTGGCTCAGGGGAAGCTTTCCACTCTGCACCCATTGTAAACATTTCATCAATTACAAGTTCCCATTTACTTGAAAACCTGAGGCCAATATCATAGAGCTGCTTAAGCACAAAATCTGCTTAAGCACAAAATCTGCTTAAGCACAAAAACCCTTGCTTAGTAAAATCAGGTTACCAGCTAAAACCACATGCGATTATTACATGCTAAGAAAACAATGCCAATGCCAGGATGGATCTGGATAAACCAGGCGCTCAGTTTTCTTCAGGGATGCTTCGTTTTCAGCAGGGCTGTAAACCTGCCATCAGAATCAAGCGTATGTGGGTAACACAATGTGAAATATCTTTTTAGAAGTGCAGTTCTGAAAAGAACTGGCTGTCAAAAAAAGGAAAACTTACTAGGTACATGTAATTTTACGAAATATTTCAAAGTGAAAAACAGAGAACTGGCAGCAGCAGTGGGATTTGAATGTGCTTCCTCTAGAATACCATTCATGTACATGGTCTCCCAAGTTGCCAGTGTCTGTTCGGAGGGCGGACTATTTTTAGACTACTGTGCTGTATACATGTACATTGTACTTCCTACATATGTACATTATCACAGAATGCTCCCAATACATGTACAATGTAATGAATGTACCAGTACTATCCAGATCAAAACACTGATCTACAAATGTATAATAACACAGACACTTATACATATAGGTAGTATAGAACATTTACAAACATCAAAAAACAAAACTACTGAATTATTACGAAATACCGCACTAAATAGCAGTCTCAAGCATCCTGTGAAATCATGGCACCTTCATGTACATGTAAAATGTAGTGTGCTGTCATTTTCAATATTTATAAGTGGAAATTTATATCATTTTCCAACAATTGTCGGCCAACAATCACTGAAAATAGTCTAGTTCCCCAACATGATAATTCCCTAACTCTATAAATTACTCCATTTTCTCTAAACTAAAGTATGGTGAGGGAACCAGACTACTAAACATAATTTTTTTCTCAATACACACAAAACCTTAAACAGGTCAGTGTTACAGTACATGTATTTTCTAGCACGCTATCAGATACTCACCCCCGAATCCATTTATTTCTATAAATTACAGCAAAAGCAAATGATGCACATATTATACAAATACTACCTTTATTGGTTGGGACTATTTTTGTTCTATTTGTTCAGATGACAAATGCAGGAAATTTTCTCATCAATAAGTTCAGGGCGCCTACCCAGTACAATAACAGGAAAGAATCACTTTTGCCTCATTTTTCTGCCACAGGGGAGCCTGGGTTTTGCTTTCGAAACCACCTGTCTCCGCTTTGACCTCATCCAATACTTTAAAGACATTCCTGAGGCATGACTCAGTTGTTCCTCCAATATTTATGTCCCTATGACTCAAATGAAAACTACTGGACAGGGGATTTTCTAGAGTTTGTTGGCCAGTTTGTGGTTTGGCTGAAAACCAAAAGTAGAAAAGCCACCTACATGTACATATTGAAGTGTCACTGGGGGAACCTGTCATTAAGCCTGTGATTTTTCCCCACAGCCTCTCGGAAAGCAGGGGTGTGCATTTACGGGTAGTAAAAGAACCGGGTACCCGATTGAAAAAATACGGGTACCCGGGTACCCGGTAAAGAAACTCAACCCAAAACTTCCAATCCCGAAAGTTGCAATAATGTCTTTCTCTGAGATTCAAAAGTCTGATTTCAGACAAAAGTCCGAAAAATCTCATGCCTGTCCAGTAAACATGATCACTACTCCGCCATTACATGTTCCGGCATATATCACAAAAGACAGAAGCTTTATACAGTTGTATTTATTGTGGAATGAGGCATGCTACATGTATTATGTCTCGTCGAGGCTCTTTATCCATACCCAGACTACAAAAACCACAACCGGTAATGAGCGTCATAAACATGAAATCTGTGCTGGTTTTCCATGCAGTTGGGTTTTAATTTTGAAATTCACGACAAATAACATTTGAAACCTTTCCTTTTTCATTTTCAGGGAAGTTAGCATGCGATAATGTGAAGTTGTACGGGTACTCGATTACATAATCTAGAACCGGTTCCTGACATGAACAGTCGGGTACTCGGGTACCCGGTTCCGATGCACACCCCTACCTGTCATATTGGTTAACCCTAACAGCCCAAGGCTTTTTACTAGAATCCTTCCCTAACCACACAAACTCCAACACTGTGTAGTAAACCAATGGCACATTCTTTGTACTTAGACAAAATCAGGGCATCAAGTCCCATGCAAAGTGATGGTGCCAAGGCTCTACAGTACCCAATCACACAAAATTCAACACAAATGGGGTGTTTGATTTTGGCAGGTTAGGGGTGGTTAGGGTTAATTAATTTGGCAATTTAAAGAGGTGCTGTGGGACTGGGAAAGAAACTAACCTCAACAGCCAATGATTTTTCAATGAAAAAAATATTTGATTTCCATAATTTGTGAATTGTCTAATCCAGAACTACTCTTTCAACTTTGAGCATCTGTTCATAATGCCTGCAATGTACACGTAGTTCTTTCTCAAACTGACAGTAGTACAAGAGAAAAACATGAAAATAACCTAAAATTTCCAACCCATTCTGATTGGCAATGAAAATCTTCTTAAAGTTTGGAAATGAGCGTAATGAATGATGCATGAATTAGGGGAACAGCACATTGCGGCTTCGCCTACAGCGGGGTCTGGGATGTTGTAAAATATTATATTTCTCGGTTTCATGTTTTTAATAATAATCCAGGATATCCAGGTAGTGCAGAAACCCGAAATTTTTACCAATAGGTATCCTGTCCAGCTTGAATCAATTTTTTGCCCAATCTCTATTTGACATACCAACTGCAGCAAAACTAGAGGAGAGGTTACACTGTACACACAGGATATAATCAGGGGGGAACTGTCTGTAAAACATTCCCATGATAGTACATGACATCCAGCGTAAGCTGGCTAATCCAGGATTTTCCCTGTGAACAAAATTCACCACTGTCTGTCTGTGGGAACAGACAATCGGCGCCACATGGTAGGCGCTCCAGACAGCCGGTCCTGTGAAAGATTGAAACCCGGTGGAGGAACAAGAGAAATCCCTCAATTCTCACCAATCCAAGTCTTTCTGCGGTGCAGACAGCCTGCCCCCCAAAAAACCTGTTCAATAAAGACCCAATTTGTTCAAAAGGGGTTTTCTTTCCTGCAAACAGGCTACTCCCCAAGTTAAGGTTTGGCCCTCTGGGGAAGTTGTAGAAGGGAGATGAGCTGTCTGGGAGAATAAATTGTACGCTTCCTGTCACTTATTAACCACCCCCTTGAGACACGTGTTGATTAGACAAGCTAGAGGAGGCACAGAGAACAACAGAGGTCTCCCTTCGAAGACTGGACGGACGAAAATTGGCAGCTGTAGTCAGTCATAGGAGGCTGTTGTGGCCCAACGGGATTTGATCTTTAGGTATGCATTTTCCCTGAAGCATTTTAAAACTATCTGACCACAATCTTTCAGAGAAGGGAACAATACATTTTGGACTATTGACAAAATGGGTTAACACCCCCCCTCCCCCAACCATTAACTTTCTTCCTTTTCCAAAATGGAGATGTTGCAGTTTGATATTTGGAGCACAGATGGGAGAGGTGAGTTGGGTCTCAACAACAGTGGAAATTACCCACCTGGGTCTATGGGCTTCGTGCGCCGTCGAATGAGGGCGCTGTCCACATAGCAACCGCACTTCCATGGGGAGTACGTCGCTGGTATTACGCACTGCGCTCCTCGTTCATTTGATACTCGTATACCAGTGGGATTGCTTTGTCTGTTCGCTGACTCTCGATAATTGCTTTTTCAATAAGAATATCACAGCGGGAACCAGACACTTAAATTTAAGTCAGGTAAGATGGCGTCAATATGACCCCCCAACTCGCCTTTTCTTTCCGCTGAGGGGGTAGTTGTGCACGGAGCCCATACAGGTATGAACATTTAAAAAAAAATGTTTTGGGTATCTATTGAAGATTTATCCCCAATTTAGATCTGGACCCAGGAAAACCATAAGGGTGATAGGGCTGGCAACCTAAAATGCGGCCAACACAACCACCTCTGTTGTAGCTCTTTACGCAGATTGGCTTTTAGCCTTGTAGTGGGCAACTTCCATAAAAAAGGGTGGTCATCTTTGGAGGGGAAGCTCACCCAAAAGTGAATGACAATCAATCAAGCTTTCATTTCATGAACCTTGAACAACTTGGAGAGCTGTGGTTATTTTCCTTGATTATTTGAACTTGAGGTCATTATTATTGCCGTCT
The DNA here is from genome assembly GCA_037893225.1 of Hippasteria phrygiana. NCBI lineage: Eukaryota > Metazoa > Echinodermata > Asteroidea > Valvatida > Goniasteridae > Hippasteria > Hippasteria phrygiana. Next base: position 827,493 of record JAZGUH010000639.1, on the reverse strand, counting down.
TGGATGATTTTTAGTAGGCTGCAATCTGATCATTGTCTATTTGACAGAGTTGAGAAACTCAAGGTGCAAACAGAGGGCGACAAACCACTTTAAGCAAACGTCATCTGAAGCCAACCTCATCCCAACAGTGTTCAAGCAATGCGCTTCCATCAGCTGGCTCTACACACATGTACTTATGAGAATGAAGACCCTGGGAACAAGGCTGCATCTGAAAGCGCTCTCATTCCGGTCGAGGGACCCTAACCTTTCTCCATCCCTACAGGGAGGCTGTTTTCTCAGACGTGCAGACATGCTCGGCTAGATGTTTAACATTGCACAGATAATTGAAAGTGAATGTTGGGAAAAGGTCGTCCGCCAACACATGACACAGACCGTGAAATTAATATTTTGTCTCTATGGATTCTTCTCTCTCCTCCGCAGTTTTAACACGAGATTATCGAAAGTGTCATACAGGAATACATTTTTAATAGGATCAGTATGGCTTTGGCTGGCGTTAGTCAGTCACACTTAATGTGCTACATGTACCTAGAATTCCCTGATGGATTTGATAATTAGTGCAATCTGACAGGGGGTGATGTTTCTGGCTCAAATCCAATAATGGTCACCATTTGCTCCTGTGATTTTACAGTTAAACCGGAAAACAGATGGACCAATTGATTATTTCAACCTTGAAATGGTATTTAAATGCAGATGTAAACCAGAAAAAAAGTACATGTATGCAGTAAAGATACACAAAAAATTCCATGTAAAATTATTTATTTACACAATGTACATAGTACACAAGTTTCAAACATGTTTTTATTCCAGAAAATCTTGAGCAAGTTTTGCGGTAAATTTCAATTGACATTTAATTAGAAAAACACACCTGTCATGAGAGTAAAACAGATTTGTGATGGCATTCAGTGAAATTAAGTTTATGATTTTAGAATCTGCTGTTGCCAGCAGGTTTGAGACAAAAATAGTACACTAAAAAGTGTTTTAAAATATGTTTTAGGCTGCTAAAACTTTGTTGTGGCTAGTGAAAATGTGAAAATGTGGCTAGGTACATGTACTGTGGAAATATACTGTTGTAAAGTTACACTCCCTCCACTGCACATGATCAGATACTCTCCTTTCAAATCTTGTCTAAATTCCCCTCCCATAAATGACCATCACACAGATAATACTAAGCATTCTGGTACAAAGCACCACATAATAAAATGACCCAGACACCTGCTGTTCAGTCTAGAATTCTAGACCAGTGACAACACCAACCATTAACCAGTCAATAAATCAATCAATCAATTTATTGATTGCTGGGATGGCAGCCAGGATTCACACATCACTGTCTATATTGGGCCTTTTATAGAGGAGGTCAGTGATGAGGGCAAGGTCATGCAACAGGTTATCATCTCACAGACAGGTGATCAAATTTATATTCAGGCCTGTTCAGAATATGCAATTTACATTGTGTGGCAGTTCAAGTACAAGTAACCCATACAATTACATATGTACACTAAAATTGTCCCTTGAAACTGCTGCTGAAGAAATATTTTTTTAAAAGCTTCCTTTCCAAGTCATAAAAGCTGTGTTTGCATTGGGATTTTTTTGTTGCAAAACTCCCCGAGACGATGTCAAGTCGAGTTCAAACACTCCATGAAATTTTCCTCTTAGTTATTTGTTTCTGAGTCTGATAGTTGCTTTTAACCCCTTGCGTACAGTTGACACAAATACGTGCAGATTGAAATTGCCACCTGGCTGGGTGACGTCTATACACGTCAATTTCTGCATTTTCAATCCATTATTGGGGTATTGTGTACGTTGTGCTTGGCTGCACAAGCCTCTTGTTTCCGTTTCGCTTGATAACCCGGCCTGGTGCCCCGGCGCCACCCGGTGGCAAGGGGTTAACAGCCAACCTCTGCCCAGTAAAACTGACCAAGATAAAGCCAGTGTGAACGGGAATTTCGGGAAAACAATTGGGGGAAAAAGTGCAGTGCGAACACCAAGAGTATAGGGTACATGTAGGACTGCACAAAGACACCACAATGGCCTCTAATTGTTGTGAGGCCCCCCCCCCCCCCCCCCTCAAGCGACAAATCTTGGGAGCCCCACTGTGAACTACATGTAGTAACACTGCAGGTACACTGCACATTCAGTCCTTTTCCGGGTCTCCAGACTTTTTAATGCAGTACCTTATAGGAAGTTGAGCACTAATGTTCATGTACTCAGTGCAATGTTATTACACAAATGAAATAATTGCACAAGTGAAAACTCAATCTGCACAATATACTGGATCATTCCCAAGAATCCACTCAGCAACAAGACTTACCAAACTCTCCCAGCCTCTTGTTGGTTCAAGTACTTGTTTAAAGTGCTAAATGCTGTCACGTTCTCCACTTGACAATGACTGTGACTGTGAGTGGTTAGGGTCGTTGAGTCTCAAGCATTGTGCTATATAGAGGTCGTCCTTTTACATTTCCAAGTCCTGATAACAAAAAAAAAAAAATCAGTTCAGTTTGAAGTGTGGAGTTCGGCGCAATTTTCCCAAGATAGAGTGTTGTACAAAAATGGGGGAGGTAGTGCATACATAGGTGTGTTGGGGTATTCAAACCGTGGACGAAAAATGCCGGAGAACAAAAGAGAACAATATCGTCCACAATTCCCAGCATACATGTACGTCCGCGATTGAGAGTGTGTACAAAACCTATGGAGGTCTTCCGAAAAAGTTAAAGTACAAACAAAAGAGGAACAATAGGACGTCCGCGTTCGACGGTGGATACGCGTTTGTGTGTACATGTGTACATACTTAGTCCAAACCCTGAGCAGTTTCTCTAAACAGTACATGTTCTTTAGCTATACAGTCCAAAATGGTACAATACATTATGTACATGTATTTTGTCAATGTACAATGTACATTGTACTATGACTTATAACTGTGGTACCATACATGTACACGATTATGTCCCTGTACGTGTACATGCAGCTCAGTCCCTATTGAATTTTTAAAGTTATTTTTCCCTCCTCTGCCCCCAAGCTCTACACATCTCTGTTAACATGTCCTGGCATATGACCACAAAGAATTTCCTGCAAATGCCAAATTTAATTTGACAGAATTCTACTCCAACTGACACAAAGATATTACAGCATGTACATGTACATGTATGTGTACCCGTACATGTATGCATACAGTTGAATCAGACTGAAATTGAACAGACAAAACGATGTAATGTTACTGAATGCATACATGTAAGCCGCTGTTGTATCAAGGGTTTTACGGACGGGAACAATAAACCTCCGTCCACAAGAAGTTACGATTGACAAAAATGCGGCATTTGACACTGCTAAGCGCCGTAACTTTTCTTTTAAAATAGCATCAGAGTCGTATCTGTACGTGCATATTGGTGTATTATCTTTTCGAATATTCAAACTGGCAATATGGTATTCGAATATTTGCTTGACGATCGAATATCGAATATTCGGTTTCTTCGGGACAGCCCTAGTACCTGTAGAATATAATCATGACAAGTACATGTACATGACCTTTCCTTGAAAATGTTTTGTTTACAAAATCACTGATAACAATCATTACGGGGATGCCAGTTTGGTTTGGAAAAGTCGGACCATTGGAAAGTTGGAAAATGCAGAATTGTGCTCTTGGTCTGTAATGCTTTATAATTGTTAAAATGTTCTTTGATATATAAATTGTAAGGAAATCTTACATGTATAGGCCTACATGTACACATGTAAACTGTGTACCCTGTGTACATTTACGTGTACGTACAATGTACAAGTGAACAAGTCTACAAGAATTTCATCCTGTTAATCATTTGCCAAACCACACACTACATTGTACAGGGGGATAATACCTTAATAGTGAGTGACCTCATTGAGGTCATGACCTTTCCTGACCCATGTAAGTGAAAACAAACTTTTATGGTTTTTAGATGTGGTAGCAAGCTAGAGGCAAAATCAATCAAAATGGGTTTGGCCATGTACATGTAAGCCACAGGGATATCTGGGTGTGTACTGGACATCTTGTTTGAATTTGGACACCCTACAAAAGTTTCAGCGAATAATTTACATACATGTAGTTTAGAATAATCTAATTTATAACAATTTCAGGACCAATCGTTTCAAAATCCTTATCCTGCATGTACATGTACATGTAGCTTAAAGGGACACTGATTTTGAGGTGCCCAATTAGCAATTACTACAGTTACTACAGTTAGAAAGATCGTTGAAAAGATCACTGATGGAAAAAAAATACCGACCTTTTAAACCCTCCAACTACTATTTACCTATCACAACCTATTGAAAAACAAAATCCTCTCCTCTCCCACAGCTTGTGTGTCTCAACCTGTCACTCGATAGGTTTTGATAGATAGGGTAGTTGGCTCCATTTTGGCACCAAGAGAGGGAGGGCTAATTAATGATCTTTTCAACCATTGCAATACTGGGACCAATGCTTTTCCCAAGGCAATGCGCTTCCGACTGAAGGTACATTGTATGCACTACATTGTATGTATAGTATATACAATGTACAGTATGTATGTACAAGTATGTGCAACCCTTGTTCAAACTTGACTGAACAATTTCTCCTTATAAGGCATGAGCAATTTAAGTCAGCAAATTTTTTTTTTAAATCAGTGCATACAATTTTCTGAAAGGAATTTGGACCCATAAACAATAATTTGTGTCGCTGGCCTTACCAGCATGTGAGAGCTGACAATTTACAGCAAATTCAATTTCAACTGTCAGGATGGTTTACGACCAATGTCACAGGAGTAAACTGGTACCAGATGTACAGGTCACCCATGATATTCCATGTCTATGAGGCTGCGTCCGAATCGCTTGTCAAGGCCATTGTCTAGGTGTTCGTCCATTACAACTACGGGTGACGTAGCCGTGACGTAGCCGTAGCTGTAGACGCCCATTTCGGACACGGCCTTATACTCCCTTCCAAAGAAGGGACCGTGTTGGTAGAACAGGGTTCTTGCACCTTTAGGGCAATAAAATTCAATAATTTTTCCATGACTAACTTATGAAAATCCATGACCTACATGTATTTCATCAAAATGCTGATCAAAAATGTGAAACTTGTTCCGCGAAAAGTCCCCAACAGAAATAGTATGCCGACAAGACAAATTTGAAGACGCATTATGTAAGGTATTCAGATTTCTGATGGTCTTCACAAAATTCCATGACTTTTCTATGACTTTTCCATGACTTTTTACAAAATAATTAATTTAGTCCTGTCTTAATATGTTGGTGCTTTTGGTGTTAGTAATTTGTGTATCTCTATTGAGAATTTTAATGTTAATCGTGGTTTTAATGTTTTTAAAAACCATGCAATTCAGCCTGTGGTTGCGAGATTTTTTTGTTTTAATAAACCATTTTCAATTCAATTCAATTCAATTCAAATTCAAATTTGTTCCATACAACCAACATGTATACAATATGAAAACAAAAATGAAAAGACCCACAATTTCTCTGTCTGGTTACTTACTGGGGAAAACATTCAGAATCATTTTGGTTTGGGGCACATTGGTGGTTATTGATCAATAAATCCATTCTTTACTGAGGTTTAGAATACGACAATTGAAGCATACAAATAACTGTGTGGTATGTCTGGTATGGTGGTCATGGTGTCCCAAATTCAAAGAAATCATCCGCATAGTCTATTACTCTCAATAGACATAAATTTCACACCCCCTAACCTATCTGGCACAAACTTGTATAATAGAGGAAATCACTGAAGCAAGATACTGTAGGCCACCAATTTACCGCACATAACAGGACAACTGTGAACTGAAAAATTCAATCTTTTCTGATGAAGCAACATTGTACATACACACGTACTTGGGCAATTCCAACATTTTTGGACTAAAGTCTGATTCTGAGCAGATACACTTAGTTGTACATGTACTTCCCCAATACGTCCGAGGACAATGCTTTGTGTTTCCTATTGTTCCTTTAATATAACCAACCCCCATAGACTAAGCACGTATCCTTACGTTCGAGGACCGATTTCAACAAAAGACTCTACGTTCGAGGACTGAAAGGTTTCTTTGTGTTTCCTTTCTTCTCTTGTCCTCGGAGATATATACAGTGTACGTACATGAGTATGTAAATGCCAGCAATCGTGGATGAGGGGCAAAAGAGTTAGGTCCTAGACAAAGGGTCCACGATTAAAATTCATGTACAAAACATATGGGGGACCTTCCGAAAAAGTACAAACAAAAGAGGGACAATAGGGAGTCCGCGATTGCCAGTATTTACACAATTGGGTACACACATTTGCGTGAAACACATAGTAATGAGAGCAGAACAGCTGTCCCCATTGTTCAGGAATGTTTGCAAGTTACGCATCAAAATCTGTCATAATATGCATACATGTGTACATCACGTGGTACTGTGCATGTACACGTGTTCAGTACACAGGTCTGCCTGCAATGCAAGTTCTCATAAACTGTCTGCTTCAACCGGGCAGTAAGCTAACGGTTAACGATGCGGAAATTAATAACCAGGTTAATACACAGCCTTCATTTCTGAGGCATTGGGCCGCGACAAGATCACAAAGACCGCGTGTGTGTATGAATTTAACAGCTGCTTGCATGAGCAAGACTCCTTTTCTAAACATGCTTTAATCGTGGCTTTTTGTAATTTTCTTTTAAAAGAAATACTATTTTAAATTTAAATCAGATCTAATTGGTTAGAACCCCTTTCTGTCGGCTGTTTTTAATGGGGTGCTGGTATGCCAATACAGGTTTATGTAGCCAAGCGTAACGCAAAGTTCTGCAAATAATAGGCAAACAATGCACTGAGTACATACATGCAGGAATGTGTGTGTATGATACTTTGAGCATAGAGCAAGGTTCCTTCTTTGCTCTATGCTTTGAGCAAGTTCGATCAAGGACCAATGGTTAACTACACATGTAGTGGTTGGTTCGTGAGGTACGTAGCACATGAGCACTGAAGTTGAAGTGCGAACGACTCTAGTCGAACTATTGTCATGTCAACGCGACCATGAAAAATGGAGGTGGCTAGTTTGTTTATGTTTTTGGACGAGTTCATACATGTAGATGAAAGCGACATGGACGATATTTGCTCAGTATATCAACAATGTCACAAGTGGTAACAAGTGCATTATTTCAACATGTTCAAAGAAAGACAAAGTAACAAAAAAATGATCGTTCACTGCTGCTGAATATTTACTTACATACACGTGTACATCTTTCGTTTTCTTCACAATTTTTTTTTATAACTGATTCTCTCTGCACTGTGCTATTAAAAATGGCTATTGGTAACCAGCGATGCGACCAACCTCGGTAGGCTGGTCTCGAATCGTCGACTAGACTAGTCCAATCATCGTTGACTATAGCGTGCGTTCGATCAGAGTTAGTCAAAGTGGTTAACTATAGTCCTTGATCGAACTTGCTCATGTGTAGATGACAACCAGCCAGGTGGTCTTTTACAAATCATGGTTTAATGTCTGTCGTCAATATTCAATGGGTTAAATTACAAGTACATGTACGTGTAGTCCATCTTTTACCTTCAACATTTATATTGTTATGTAATGAATACTGCATCATGATAAAATTTACCACCAAATATTACACATACATCATAATTTTTTTTTTTGTATCTTCAGTCACTTTGTATTTTAGACATTTCCCAACTTTTATTGATCAATAAGACCGAGGATTCACAAATAAATAACTACATTAAATCATTGAATACTATTAATTCCAGCGTCCATTACATACATGGGGTTGCACATGTATACATGTATACCATGCAAACCATAAAACATCCCTTTGTCAACAAACACCAAATTGTTATTGCAAAACTCATAAACAAAACGGCCAAGCTGATGAGGATGCGTCAAATATTTCCAGGCCATTTCTAATTATAGACCCAGTCAATATGATTCAAGAATTAGTCAAGACCAACCAGCTGCCAGCCAGGCACAGACAGATGACTGAAGTGAGTTGTCCTTGCTCTAGTTTCCTCCCACACCTATGGCCGGACAGACCCCTCCAATGAGACCCCCTCCAATACAGGAAGGAAAGGATGTCTACGGTTCCTGTTTCAAAAGCATCACGTATCCAGCCAGATTAGGAGTTGTGCTTGCCAATTAAAATAACCTATCCAGTTTATTTTAGGCTTAGGCCGCATCCGAAACTCTTGTCTAGGGCTATTGTCTAGGTGTGCACCCATTACAACTACGTGAAGAAATGCTGACAATAGCCGTAGCCGTAGCTCTGGAGGCCCGTTTCGGACACGGCCTTAGTGCAAAACAAGCTGATGCACCATTCTTTTTTTTTTCATTTCTTAAATTGTGATTATGCCTTTTTCAATTTTTTGAGCTTCCAAATTAGACAGTTTGTCAACTATTTCCAGCCGTTTTTTTAATTTAATATCCTCACTGGATGATCCCTACATTGCCACTTCCCAGGTTGCATCATAAAGTTGGGGTACATTGTACATGTAGGTTTATAACTTCTGACTAGCACATCGCAAGTATCTTGCTATGTAATAAGGCAAAGAACAGTTGGTACAATGCTCACCTTCTGGAGGTTCAAGCCCCGCTTATGTCAATTTCCTCTGATTACTTAAAACATTTTCCTTATTTGTAACCTATTTTCAACTTTGGCTTTTCCATACCTTTTTTTCAAATTCCACTTTTTTTCCCCCAATTTTTATTAAAATTTTTTTTTTTAGGATTTATTTATTTATTGGGGAGGGGGTGGTTTGGGGGTTCACCACATGCAATATCTTACAATAAGCCAGTTCGGTATCTCAAAGGTCAAAGGTTATTCGGGATAAAATTGCTGACGAAATGTCACGCCATGTTTTACGCGAACGCCCATTCTGATTGAATTTAACACGTGCGCGTTGTGCAACCACCCATTCACATGCGCACGTTAGGTCACGCGGGTCATTCGGGATAAAATGTCATTGTGCACATATGCACAGCTGAAATACCAAACTGGCTTAATAATATAGAATCTTCAATGGATGTTACAGCATCCTGTTTTATCAAGCCAAAATAAATAATGGGTGAATACATGTAGCTCTAATTAATGCTGTTTTTCAACGCATGTTCAAATTTCCCACACTGGCTACACAACTACAAGAAAGGAATCGAAACCACTCCTCCACCAAACTGGGAAGTCAGCGACAAATTAATGATAAAAAAAGACTGATCTGTCATCTGGCCTAAAGCTAAACCTACATGTAGTTATACAATGTTTGTTTTCATTGCAGATATTGGATTTGGACAGGATGAACATGGGACACATGGGAATAGAAACTACAGACTGGTTATTTTTATAAGCAGACTGGTTATTTTTATTAGCAAAAGGTGCAAGATTCTGATTACATAGCCGTTTAGAAACCAGACAAGAGGATGTTTGATCAGATTAACAAACCAAGTATGTCACAATGAAATAAAGATGAGTCTTTTTCTCTAATTTGATTATAAATCACAGAAATTCGAGTAGAAAGACACATTGATGTTTCTGTGTAGTTCTAAATAAAGAAAAATTCAAACAGTGGCCTTTGACTTTTTAGACTTGGAAAAAGGTCGTCTCTGTTACACCTTACCAAGAAACTTTCACAACCCCTTGTTCCATACCCCTACCACCCTTCCCCCACAACACTGGGCTTGACCTGTAGACTGGCCAATTAATAGTGACCCATGCAGAGGTCAGATGACTGCCCTTTTGTTCAGGGTCACAATGACCAGCATTCCAGGCCATATAGTGGTCATCCACACTGGGATATGGACATTGACATGTACGGTAAGGTATGGACAAATGTTGATGTGTACATGTACACTGAATGGAATGCGTAAATGCACACACCCTACCGGTGTACAACATCTAGGCATGTATACATGTAAGACATCCAATGCTGGTTTGAACAAAGTTGTTTTGACTTGGAAGTTAAGACGAGGAGAACACCAGGCATGAAGGGAAACTCTCTTTATTAGGCTGAAAATTTCATTTCAATGGATTTCCACCTACAAATGAATAATGGCGGAAAACTTTGTTTTTGAACGACAAAAAAAATACACAAAAAAACAACAACAAGAAACTGCTTTCTACACCAAACTATTTTGTCTTAACTTTACGTTTGATGATTGCCTTAAAACTGCACCCCGCTCCTGCTGCAAAAACTTAAACCTATTAACTGAGTTACTTATCTTCAATCATTCTGAATAAGTTTGGGGTTTTTTTACGCTGCAAATTTATCTATCTTTGATGGACATTATTCTTATCCTTCGCAAAGTGAATTACATTGTGTTTCTTGCCGATTTTGGCACTACATGTCTTAGATTATTAGTATTGTCCAAAAACTGTCCAGGCATAGCAACCATCAGTTTACAATTTAACAACAATCTTTGTTTTTTTGTTTTTGAAAAACAGCCGACACTGAATACATGTACATGTACTTTCATCTAAAATTTCATCTTTAAAAAACCCTTGAGAAAGATTGAGTAACATATAACACAGGGAAAACTGTGTGGCATAATCTGTAACCAAACCATCACACTCTGGCATCACTTCCACTCAGCTTGGTTTTAATACACGTTTAGTAACGGAACCCAAACTAGGCGAGAGTAATTTAATAGTGTTCAATCAACACAAATTACAGCCACAGAGTTCTTCATACATTTATTAGTTTATGGACAAATGTACATTTGTACAGTACTGTACATGTACATGTATGTAGGTAAAAATAAGCCCCGATTCACACTTGAAATTCTCACGTCTACGGCTTAAACATATTGCTTCGCGTGTGACATCGATCCACAGACCATATGTGACCCGCTCTGCAAAAAGGGCACATAAGTCGCTGTATGGTTTTATGCATAATTGGCCGTTCTATGTGAAGAGGGTGAAAAATTCTTCAAACAAGTGATTTTTAAGGGAGGGATTTTTGTGCATCTTTGATACCTATATTATCCTAGTTCGTAACGAAAATCTTTGATTTCAGTGAGTAAAGTTGGAAAAAGAATGTGTTTGTGACGAGTGCTTCAATCTATTGCTTTGCTTTTTGTTTTTTTAAATGGCTTGTTTCTCCTTAAGTCATTTCAAGAAATTCCTGAAATTTCCAAATATCTCACGAATGCAAAATGGTACAGGCCTTAGATATATTCCATATGAAAGCTTATAAAATGGCCTTTCCAGCTATATATAAAACACTATTTTCAAATTTTGCAACATAATTGCCCTTTTTGCAGAGTGGGTCACATATCGCAAATACGGCCTGGTTGAGACATCACAATGGTCCATGGGCGTCAAAAGGTGGGGGACGGGGGGAACATGTCCCCCCCACTTTTGAAAGTGGGGGGGATATCATATCGTTTGTCCCCCCCCACTTTTCAGAACAATAATTTTAAAAAATGGCAGGCATATGTTCGATTTTTTGTATCAATTGCTGACTCAAATAGAATCAAACTCGATATTAGTGAAAACAGCCATTTTTCGACTCATTATCAAAATCATCAAAACTTAGAGGCAGACGAACCGTTGCCGCCGTGTATGCCTACTAGGTAGACCTATAACGTTACTCACGGAGACAGAGGAGGTGGACGCTTAATATTCCTGTACCGTACAGTAGGAACATATTAGAAGCCAGCCGCGCAGGCATGTTTTCCAACGCTGCTCACTATGCACAAACGGCGTGCGGTGCAGAATGCCAGCGACACTTTTTTGAGACATGCGCACTGAAAGCCAAAGATCGTATTGCGTGCGTATGTATTTTCGCCCCCAGTTCATAGCGTTATACGGGGCGAGCAGGCGATTCGACGTCGCTTGTTTCTAACGTTACTCACGCATCATGTGTCAGTTTTTTGTAGCATGATTAGTTTGAACAAATAGTATAAATTTCAATATTTTTTCTTCAAGAAATATACAATTCTTTACAAAATATAGCACCATTTAGCACCTAAGCACCCTTAATTATGCAAACAATCTCTAAGGGCAAGGGGACACCCCCTCCCCTTAGATAACTCCCCAGGACACAGATCACTAATTGGGGCTCATGTCCCCCCCACTTTTCATAAGCTGTTGACGCCCATGCAATGGTCACAAGGGATTGTGGGAAGGAAATGGTAGCCATTTGGTGCGCATTCCTCCCACAATCCTTTGTAACCATTGTGACGTCTCAACCAGGCGGTATTTGCGATAAGGTCTATGGAGACTATGCAGGCGCCATGTTTGTAACTGTTGCACTGTGGGAAAAATCTTCACGCGCTTCCACCGAAGGTGCGCGTAAGGTGCGCGTAAGTTGCGCATAAGGTTCGCGTAAGGTGTGTGTAAAGTGTGCGTATTTTTGCATAAATCAACAAACAAACAATAAAATCACTTGGTTTATCCTGTTTTATAAAATTGCGGTGATTGTGTAGTGTACTGTAGTCTGTGACTGTAGGGCCCCTCTTTAGTTTTGATGAAATTAGATTCAAGGGTATTTTTTCTCATTCCAAAATGAATTTTTCAACCTAAAAAAGCAGACTTCTCTTAATTTTATTGACATCGTTTTTTGTAATTTTGAACAGTTTATTGCCATTTGAATCAATGCGGTTTTGCGTGTTTACTGTACATGTACGTCGCGGTGATCGGCATCTTTTTTTTTGCGTTTCGTTTTGTCGTCCTCATCGCCGCTTTACCCCAAAAACTTCCCTCAAAAACTAAAACCTGCTTTATCTAGACTACGTACCCGTACGACATAGTATAAACAGTGACAGTTTTAGTGTAGTGTTGGTTTGTCATGTCGCTAACTAGTTTGGCAATTCCATTAACCTAAAAGTGGATTTTTGTTTCTTTATAGGGAACAGGGCCCTACACTACACAATCGCCAAAATTGCATTGAATATCAAATTCCACCCGATACCCCGATTCTTTAACTAAAATACACTTTGTGTACTCCCATTGATATGTGCGTTGTACAATACACGTTGAACCCCATTGCCGTTTGGCGTTTCCATGCAAGCCGATTTTAAAATTAACAAACTCACCCATAAACTCCTCTTCGATACAAAATCAGCTGCACTGCCGGATAATCCGATGGTGTGGGTCTCCGTGAGGATCAACAGGGGGAATCTAAAGCACCGAACGATGTGGAGAAAAGTTAGATTTTCATCGATCGTAAAAGTTCCTCGGCATCATTTCCGGTGGCTGAAATCGAATGAGTTTTTGATTAATGTTTTAAGTTCGAGCAAGAGAGGGCGCGTGTACGGCTTCGTCTCCGACATCTGAATAATTATTACTGAGAAGCAAACAAAATGTAAATATTCTAATTTTTGCTTTCATAATCAACCGAATGAATGTTTCTGAAGCAGAACATGCACCAAAATTTAGAATATTTCCATTTTGTTTGCTTCTCAGTTATTCAGAAGTTCGAGACGAAGCCAAAGCCAAGACGAAGCCAGGTTTCGAAAAACCCCATTAGCCTTTTAGAGGTATGGCGGACACAATAGGAGAGGGCGCTATTTTATTTGGGTATACCTTTTGTTAAACCACAGGAAATTTCAAAGTTGAAGATTAGGCATGATCTAAGGATTGTACTATGGATTGTACTTTAACTCAAAACAATATCTGATTCTGACTTTCACTGGAATTTGTGTTTTCACAAAATGTTTACCCAAATCAAATAGCGCCCTCCTATTGTGTCCGCCATACCTCTAAAAGGCTAATGGGACACCTCAAGCGCGTTTGCACACGTTCGATGGACAACGCTGCGGAACGCCGAGTCAACTCACACCCGTCTACGCAGTTCCCGATATCAGGATAACTTGTTGGATTATAAAGACAATAAATAAATAAATAATACAAATAAAAAGTTTAAAATAACTAAACAAAACAGGACAAATCAAAACAAAAGAAAACAAAACAAATCCGGCGCTAAGATTACACACAATAATAAGTCAGGCATGTAACAGCAAAGGCTCAATGTCTTTCTACAGACTAACAAACTTGCTTGTGGAACGAAATCCCATTTTTCCAAGCATCTGTGGGTCTTGAGTTTTGACAGCCTATATACATGTAGCTGCACAACACTTAACAATTGTTGCATCGGAATCTAGTTTTAATTAATTTTTTCACATTCTTTTTTTTAAATTGCGAAGAATTAAAAAAAGTTTGGTGAAGAAATAATTTGCCCCGACTCCCAATTTCATTTGTTTGCGTTGCGTCACAGTCTAGTGTGATGACTTCGCGTTCAAATTTTAAAACCACCTATATCGAACGCACGCGTTCACGCAATTAATGGCGGCGCAACGTAGCATTACCGGTCGCAACCTCGTTCCCATGGCTTACTTCATTTTCAACCTCGTTTCCAATAGTAAGAGCAGCTGTGGTGTCGGTGAGGGCGCTGCTCGACACCATGGGAATTTTCTGTCAGCGCTGTGACCAGCTTATAATTTGTTTTCTATTTATTTTTTGATCATTTATTGACAAATAATTGGTGTTTGTTAATTGTTACTATTTTAAATGACTCACAGAATTATTTATATTTTTATAACAAATTGATAAGAAATGAATGAGGCTAAAATTTTCAATTATTTTTTTTTTGCAATTTAGCAATATGGTCACAACTTTTTAACTGAAATTGTCCTCCAAAATGACCAAAAATTAAATCAACAAAAATCCATAGCTTTGCATAGGATTAACCTATCATGACCATACTATTGACCCCTCAATTTATTTCAATTTTGTTACTATTTCCAGTGATATAATATTTAAAAGAATTCAAGCAACTTAACATTTTCATGAATCTGCCTTGTTAGGCGGAGTGTCCATGATTGTTGATGGACAGACAGAATCGGAGCTCCATTTTAAAGTGGATTGGTTTTAAATTAGGTGACATACTTCACTGAAGCCGAGCAAGTTCGGGTGCTGCTGACCTAGTCCTTTTTGTCAATTTGCTATTTATAAAACGCATGCGTGGTCTGTCCTTCACTCGAACGCATCTAGTCGATCGACTACGTCAAATCTAGTTAGTGTGCAGCAACAACAAACTGCAAAGAATGTCGTCTGCTAGTTGTTAACGAAGCAAATGTTTGCATGTCATTTCTATTTTCTATTATTTATTTCTATTATTTTCTCTACTTAACTTTGGTGCAATAAATAATTCATTATTTTATTGCAAAGAGTTATTATCATTGGACAAAACCAACAAATTATCGTAAACGTTTGCAAAACTTGCCCAGTTTACCGATCCTCCATCTTGAAACCGTGACGTAACTCGCGAGTGACTAGAGAAACCATGGTCCGGAGCTAGGTTGATCCAGTTGCACTAGCTAGTCAAACCGTGCAGCGTTCGGGTGACATCTAGATCGACTATGGTTAAGTCTAGTCACTCTAGTCGCCCAACCGAACTTGCTCATGATGCTGCTTCGTTCGTTGGCAGCAATACCCTTACAAAAAAGTTCTATAGAATTCTATAGAGTGTGTTATAGAGCTCTATACGGTTCTATAGAGGCAATGGTTTTCTATAGAATATTTAAGGCTGTCTATAGAGATTTTTAAAAAATATATAAATTTCTATAGAACAAATCTTCCAGTTCTATAGAATGGTTTCTATAGAAATTAGACATATCAATTTGTTTGTTGAAAGTATGTACATTTATATAGTAAACCACAATATGTTTCTAATTTCTATAGAAACATAGAATTGTATAGAATACTTCAATAAGAAGACTGTCTATAGAGATTTTTAAAAAAATCTATAGATTTCTATAGAGCACTGATTAAACAAATTCCTGTCAGTCTTCTATAGAATTCTATGTTTCTATAGAAATTATAGACACATTAATTTGTTTGTAGAAAGTATGTACATATTTAAAGTAACCCACAATATGCCCCTAATTTCTATAGAAACATAGAATTATATAGAACACTCCATATGATTTTATTTTTCTGTAGAAATTAGAGATGAGTATAACTATATAATACTTTAACAAATCTTTTTTTTTCAATCAAATTTACTAACAAGATCAAGGCTGAGGACTATGATTTTTAAAGAAGCGATTATAAGCATTTTCAAAGTATTCATTTGTTTTCCCTTACCGAACTGTGGTGTCTGTACACCACATCATAATTCGGTGCAGGTTTGGTACATAATATGTACCTCTCTGGGTGTACACCATGCAACACTGAATATATGCAACAGCACATACATGCATGGAGGAAATTCCTTCCTCCATGATACATGTAAGTACACCACACAGCTAGCCCAAAAGTTTACTAAGCCAAACAGGAAGTTGATGTGTACACAGACCCTGTACAGACCAAAGCCTACATGTACTGTTACATCATCAAGAGTATCATGTTACTTAGACTCTAGTCACATGACAAGGTGACCTTGCTGCTTGCATACCAGAGATAAACGGTCAGTGTGGGAAATTTGAAATCTGCACTACAGTCAGTTGAATGTCAGTGCAGCTAGCAGTGCAGTATGGGCTTGATGGCAGAAATTGTATAAAACTGGGTCAAAATCGTGGATATTTGCATGGCATTTACATGTACGCCTGTGGACATAATTCACTGCTCATGTACACACTCAACCTGTACATGACATGTAAAAAATACACTGGTGATTGCTGGATGGATGGACAAGTCTTTGGACATGATCGATCACACGTACAAGATACAAGCAACATGTTGAACCATAGAGGAAGGAATGGTTGAACCATGTCGTCACGCTGATCACAAGCTGTTTGTATGCGGTAAGTCTACAATTGTTACTATAGTAGGAGGTGACATTCCCTTTTTTGGCTTACACAATCTTATTTTGACTAATATTCTGTAAAGATTGTCCCCATTGTTGCTTGTATGTTAGTGATAACAAAACAGTTGTTTATTAGCCAGTTAGCTGTCTAAATTTCAAATGAAAAGGGAAAATAAAATGTATATGACAAAGGGGAAAATATTGGGGGAGGGGGACGTGTCCCCCCCCCCCCCCCCCCCCCCCGGATTGCCCGTGCTTTAAGTCCATTTTTAACTTTAAATTTGTGCCTATTGATCGCCACAAAATTATTTCATACATTTTTATCTGTGTAATAGGCCTACGGTTCAGTATTTGGGGCTCATATCCCCATATTTTTGCGTCGGGAGCCAATGTCGTCCCCCGCTGTTTCGTCTCTTTGCGGCTGTTTGTTGGAGGTGAATTCGCCCCGTGTTCAAGCTCGTTAGCATCGAACTGTGTTTGCCCGCACCATTTGGAGTCATCCTCATCCATTGCATATGCAGAGCTACCCAAGTCGTCCAAGTCTTCGCCCATTACAGAGCTGCCTAAGTCGTCTGAGTCCTCGCTCAAGTCCTCTCCCGTAAGATCTTACGAGTTACATGTATATTATATAAGATCTTTTCTTAATTGTACACTTGAAAATGAATAAAACTGCTGCAAACTGCTGACTGACTGAATGGACCTGAAATATACAAATACAAAAATTAGCTGGCCTGACGTTTCGAATTTAAGCAAGTTCTTTCTCAAAGGCAAATGACAGAGTACAAGAAACAAACTTGCAGGGAACACACATGCCAGCTATTTTTTTAATTGTACACTTGTTAAACCTTTTTGAATGCAGTATAAGTCTACAATTGTTACTATAGTAGGAGGTGACATTCCTTTTTTTTGGCTTACACAATCATATTTTGACTAATATTCTGTAAAGATTGTACCCATTGTTGCTTTGTACGTTAGTGATACCAAAACAGTTGTTAGCCAGCTGTCTAAATTTCAAATAAAAAGGGAAAATAAAATGTATATGACAAAGGAGAATCTTTTTGTTTTTTTGGGGGACACACTGCCATAGCCGTCAACTCCAAAAATATTGGGGGGGGGGGGGAGGTTTCCCCCATGATTGCCCCCCATGATTGCCCATGCTTTAAGTCCATCAGAAAGTCCATTTAACCCTCAAAAATAGTTTTATTTTATAACTTTTAATTTTTGCCTATTGATCGCCACAAAATTATTTCATAAATTTTCATCTGTGTCCGGAGTAAACCGAGTTTCACTAGTCCGTGTGTATTTTAGATTTTCGGAAGTATGAGTTAAATTTTTCGCCAGGACATTTCTCTTTACGTCAGGTGATTTATCAGTTTCCACAAATGTATATACTAGTAAAAGTTTCACAAAGGCCGTCTTCAGGGCTGATTTTCTGAAGAGATCAATGTAAATTTTCCAAGTGCGCCAACAGGGGTGATTGTTCACTATTAATATTTTAACAACCAAAATGTAGTTTCCCCCCTTAAATCTCAGTTACATTTCAGAGATTTTTGGTGGGATCTTTTATCATTGTTAAAGATTCATGTGTTTTAGGCTCTTTTATCTTTCATACTGTAATCATTCTTGGTCGTCTCCTTGCATTTGTTTATAAAATACAAAACTATTCAAGCCTTCTTTAATTTACTTGTTTTGTATCCGTCCAAAGTTTTTTAAATTCCTTTTTGCCTACCATTTTTTAAATATAAAAACAATGATGTATGTGGAATTATTTAGTTTCCTATTTAATTAATGTTGATCGCATATCAGGTGCTTATACATGTATTTATAAATTTTTCATTAATTCCCTGTGTGAAATTATTCATGTACAGTATTAGATTTGGAAAAATTCAGGACGTTTTGGCCATGGCCTATGCTGGAAATAAATGCAGTGAAAAGTACACAGCAAAAAAGTATTGATCTCCAATTATATTAATTTTGAAGGATGAAGTGTATCACGTTGATATTTAATTAAAATGTTTAGAAAAGTTACCAAGTTTGTAAATATTTATGACATTTTATAAAAATGGAGTCATCTTTCTATATAATTCTATTAGATGTTTTATAGAAAAGTGGTCATATTTCTATAGAATTCTATTAGATGTTTTATAGAAAAGTGGTCCTATTTCTATAGAATTCTACTAGATGTTTTATAGAAAAGTGGTCCTATTTCTATAGAACTCTACTAGATGTTTTATAGAAAAGTGGTCCTAGTTCTATAGAATTCTATTTGATGTTTTATAGAAAAGTGGTCATATTTCTATAGAATTCTATTAGCTGTTTTATAGAAAAGTGGTCATATTTCTATAGAATTCTACTAGCTGTTTTATAGAAAAGTGGTAATTTTTCTATAGAATTCTATAAAAACTATAGAGGATCTCTAAAGAAATTATATACAAATCTATAGAAAAATTCTGTAGAATCTTATAGACATTCTATAGAATTATCTTTTATAGAATTGTAAAATTTCTATAGAATTCTATAAAATGTCTTATAGAGAAGTGGCCCATTTTCTAAAGAAACTCTACAGAAACTCTAAAGAAACTCTAAAGAAACTCTATAAAGGAATTCTATAGAATATCATATAGAAATTCTACAGAATTTTTTTTTATAGATTTCTATAGAACTTTTTTGTAAGGGTACGCCTCCGTACTTCCGTAATTTTCATGCGAACATGAGTACATTGTATATACTAACCGGGTTCAACCAATCAGATTGCAGCATTAATTGATTTGCCAACGTCTGCGCCACTGTACACCTGGCCTGTTTATGTTTACACAATTACAAAGGCACAAACGGCTACACAAAAAGGGTATAACGTGTATCATGTATCAAGCACATTTAATACGCGATTGACGATGTGATTGCGCAGACGAAATTAAAAATGGCGTCCGAAAAAAGAAAACAAAAGAGAAAAATTCACCACTCAACTGTGGCCGATGTGCTAGAATTTGAGCCCGAGGAGAATCCTCCTTGGCGTAAAGAGAAGACAGTTCAAATCAAAGACATGATATCAGAGATTCTGGGATTTCAAGAAGAGTGGAATTCCATGAAAGAAAACTGCGACGTCGGCAACGTTCAGCGGACATTTCTACAAACGTTCATATATCATTGCATTTACAACAACGAAGAGGAACATGGCTGTGGGGCACTCAAAGAAACAGAGAAATGCCTAACCTCGGGAACAAACTCCGAGTCGTCGCAGGAAGAGCAGAGGTTACAGCAAGAAACAATAGATTTGCGGGATGCATACAGATATTTGATGGACGTCAAAGAGAAGGAAAACAATTCCCAAAATCATGGTCTGATCGAGGAATCGATGCTCAGAGAAGCAAATAAAACCATACTGAAAAGTGCGCCACCGACAAAACCAGGTTTGATATATTATTTACTTTTCCCACCCCTTTCCAAAAGTTCCTGCCAGGACAGATTTTCTTTGATATCCCCTCCCCCAACAAAATGGGTCAGGAACTATAGTCCGAGTAACTTGAACGCAAATACCAGCTTTTAAAAACGTGGGTCATAGACCGATGTTTTCAAAGTCTGGTTTATACTCGGACTATCATGGACGTCAGAAACATCTGACGAAATAACCATCACTTGGTGTTCAGAATTGTACAAACACAGCAAAACCTCTAACTTCAAGACGTTTGTCGGTAAATGTTCTTGTAAAATAGGGGTAGAAAGTGTGTTTATTCCATGAAGGAAGTAATATTTACATGCGCTGAAATAGTGTACACACTTCTGACTTATTTTTCGAAGATTTTTCAACCGTAGGCCCAACTCTTCAATTAACAATTTGCACCACATTGTATTTAGATAATTGTTACCAAGGAGAGTTTTAAGTTCAGCATTTTTTCTGTTCCTGACCAATTATGATGGGGTGGTAGTGGGAGGGGGAATGAAACTTTTCCCTTTATGGCGGGGTTATAAATGTGCACAATTTCTCCCTCATTCTTCCTAAATCCTGCATGCATATTGTAGGGACCTAAGGAGCGTACATTTTGTGTTATATTTTCTTTGTGAATGAATATACCGTAATGAATGTACAATGTACATCTAAATTCAACCTGTTAATCGCAAGAGTTTAGTTAGCGATGAATAATAATAAAAAGACAGATTTTTGTATAAATTAATTCTATTTTGAATTTCAGGTCGCACTGAACCGGGAGTTTATAGTCCGTTGCCTCGTTATACAAAATTTGAGGGTGAGAAGTATAAGTATCCGCAACCAAAGGATATGCAGGCTGCTGTCAATAACATTTTATTAGACAGATTTAACTCTCTTTTTGAAGAGTCGCAAAATACTGAGGCAGACTCTCAAGACAGCCAAGCAGATAAAAAGAAACGGCTGTGTAACCTATTCAAGGCCTGCAGTTGGTTGGTCTTTGAGATGCTTGACCTTCATCCGTTTGGGGATGGCAATGGAAGACTTTGCCGGCTACTGTGCAGTTACGTTCTTTCAAGATGTACCCCTTTTCCCACACCCATTTACAACATATGGAGTGAGTCCTGCAAAGACGACTACCTAAGAGCTCTGGTGCAGGCAAGAAAGTCAAAGCCTAATCGTCACCCACGTGCTTTGGCTTCCATGATTATTGAGTGTAATTGGCACGGCTGGAAAAACTTCATGATCAGTGTACGTTCACTTACTCCAGCAGCGACTGTCAACATCGTGGTGTAGAAGAGCTAGGACAAAGAAGCAGCATCCAAAAAAGGTGAAATTCCGTTCATGTCTGAGATATGAAAATTCATATAGGCCAAATGGTTTCTGCCAGAAACTTCTCCCCAGTTCTTAAAGTTATTTGAATTCCTTCCTCAAGTGTCTTCAGTTCAAAAGCTGGATGCTGATGTAGTTAAAATGCCCTAACAGGCTACCTGTGACAGTACCAATAAATGAAGAGGGGGGGGGGGGGGACCAGGTAATCTTTTCCGCCTGGATTTTTCAGACATATAGTTTGATCAAATCTGGTTTAAATTTTCCGTGTCTTTTTTTTGTTTACAGATGACTTGAACCTGGCCTCTTCAACTTGAAGAATTAACTTGAGGCACACAACATGCAAGGATATAATTATTAGTAGCGTTTTAATATTAATGTTTGTTTATATTAATGGTAAGGTGTAGGCCTAGCTATAGGGGTAATGAATATTTTGCAAAATAATCTTTATTCAAAACTTTGCTGCATGGGTTATTTGTGACATCGTAGCTATTACGCAAAAATTGTTTGTAATCGCAGTATATTGAATGTATTCAATTATTGCTTTTATATGTATGCATTGGTTATCGATCTTAGGTTTTTATCAATAATAATGAAACTAAGTGATGTTCCTCCTGGAGCCATGACAGCAAATTACATCAAGATCAAGATCACGTATTAGTTTGTCCAAAGGAATTTGGCCAGAAACTTTTCCCAAATTCACTAAAATCCAGCCCGTTTTGAAACATACCCCCGGTACAAAATGCTGCAGTCAAAGCTGCCAAAATCCAACAACAGTGTGAAGCTGGTGCAGTGGTGTATCCAGCGGGGAGGGGGGGGGGGGGACTTGTCCCCCCTGGCGGCATTTGAGGCGTCATAAAAAATAGTGTTTTTAAGGCGGTTTTAAGACGATTCGGACGTCGTTTGCCATATGTATTGATGACAGATTGGGCTAAAACTGCACATTTGACTGTCTTTTGGTGGAAAACCGATCGTACATCGGCATTCTGCACGTAAAAGTATAGCGAGCGGCGAGCGTCGAGCGCTGACCCCCCCCCCCCCCCCCCCCCACTGAAAACTGCAATGTCATGCCGTAAACACTGACATGACGTCATCAATACATAGGGCTATTCTGTGGAGCTGATTAGCACACAAAATGTATAACACTTACTAAAAACAGCCACTACCATAGACATCTGTGTAATTCCAAGTCGCAGCCAAGTAATTCGGACACGGGCTTAGTCTGCGGCAACCGTTGCTGAGGGCAGCCATTTTGATGGCTTGGCAACCCCTTAGCAACAGCTGTAGCCATGGGCGTCGCGGGGGGAGGGGGCAAGGGGAGCACTCCCCCCCCCCCCCGAAACTGTAAAAAAGAGTAAAGAAATAAATAGAAAAAAAGAAGACGAGTTGTCATATTACTGTTAATTTCATGCACATTTAACAAAATGACGGGGTGTCAATGGTGGTGGGGTGGGAAAATGTCCCCACCCACCCTCGAAAAAAATTGATGTTGGGATTTTTCCCCTCTAGAAAGTTACAAGATAACCTCAAAATCAGCATTTTGTTTGTTTCTCATCACACAAATCTGGGGGGGGGGGATCCCCCTGGTCAAAAAGTGGTGGGTATATATACCCCCCCCCCCCGGGATTTGCCCCATGAGTGTCTTTATAGTGTACATGTATGCACACAGATTGTATTTGTACTCAATTATTTTGTAAACATATGCCAAAATGAAAGAATAAATAATACTTTTTAAAGTAAATATACAGGGTTTCACAATTGCAGGTTATTGACGGATATGGTTTCGCTCGTGCCCACCGTCCATACTGGGCGCTGGGAAGCGCTGAGTGAGCTTCACGCTCTGGAGTGTGTTTTGGCGGTTTAACCGAAAACTGGTTCTGTTGTTTCTCTTTGTGATGCGTAATTTTCGCCTATTTCAAATTCCCAAAGAAATTCATAGACAAGAAGCAACCGAACCAATTCTTGGTTTATGGCCGTTTGTGACCGCCAAACTAATTGGATAGGTCTTGTTTGACCCGTGACCTGCGGAGGTCACCAGTTCCGCATCAGCACAACGTTCAATGGGTGGTCGGTCACTCCGCCCATTTTCCACTTCGCCCACAACCACTTCGCCATTTACCACTTTGCCCATGTTCGTACGCACATGTATGTACGTACGTACACATGGAGCTATAGTAAAAACGGGTTGTTCTAAAACCCCCTCGACCCCCTCGACCCCCACGACCCACGACCCCTCGACTCTTACGCTTTTAAGCACACACTACGCACGATGCACAAACTGTTTCGCAATGCATGTGTCGCAAGGCCGGCCCGACCCAGAATCAGATTGTATCCCAAATGAGAACTAGCGTTTACGGGCCCGAATTCGAATTCCTGTCGTGTCGTTTTGCTGCATGACTTCGAATTGGTGTCTGCGTCGTTTGCTGCATGGCGACATGTAGTCGCAAAATACAAGAATTTATAATGATGCCTCAACACAAATGATCCTCTTCCCGAGTAGATAATTTCATATTCTATAAAGAAATGGGCATACATATGTCTGATATTTGCTAGCTGGGTCAGTGCGCAGTTTTTAGCAACGTTCTTCTATGGCCTACAACTCATTAGGTCGTAGAAGGATATCGCTTCCATCCAAGACCGCGTGGCCACTCCTTGGGATTTTTCCCAAGATCTTGTGAATTTTGGTAGGAAAATAAGGATTACCCATGCGCAAAATGCTCATTATAAAAAGGTGCTTGGCATATACACTTGTACAGTATTTTCCACTGCCTTGGAAATCTTTGGATTTCAAATTTGATGAGTGGCCACACTGTTCACGCGACGGCCGCATGGATTTTCGGCATCCTGATTGGTCAACCAGCCTGCATCACAAACATGGGACGTGGTACGTCTTTTTGTGATGGGCAAAGGCGAAATGCAACCAAAACTTGATCATGGAGCACCATGGATTGATCACGTAACACTAAACAGGCGCGAAGCCGCCCCCCCCCCCCCCCCCCCCCTTGTAAAATATTTAGTACATCAATGTTTCTTGAGAAAATGAAGACTTTTAAACAGGCTATACATGCCAGGGATTTACTATTTCCAAGAAGATTTTTTAATTCAATAAATACGTGAAGAAAACAAATCCTCATCTACTTTGTGCTCATTATTTCAGCAAAACTTAACTATTTCATAACATTGTTATTTTTCAAATTAGGCCCTATGCAGGGAATTATTTCTTCGATTTTTTAAACCAATAAATTCAACGTTATTCTTTGGGACGCAATATTTAAAGTGTATTTATTTTTTACATAAGGGGGGGGGGGGGGGTGGGGGGGGGGGGGGGGCGGGTCATCATGCACAAGTCATAACATGTTTAGTTAGTTTACGTTGTCAAAATCACGTTGGCAGATTGCGACCTGATTGTCTAAGTTTATTGCAGAAAATCTACCCATTTTGTATTTCCTTCCTCCATGCAGTTTGTCACACAATATTTAGAGAACTAATAAGGCTTTCCTGTCTTTGTCAGGATGTGAATCTCCAATTCTTGCAGTGGGGCCAATTTCACGGCGATGCTAAGCACAAAAATTTGCTTAGCATGAAAAATCTTCCTTGATAAACAGGATTACCAACCAAATTTTGATGTGAAGTGTACCGCTTGTGGCTGGCATTCAGCTAGCTGTTTGCTTAGCATGAAAATCCCATGGCCTTTTGGCTGGTAACCTGTTTTAACCAAGCAAGATATTTTAGTGCTAAGCAAATGTTTGTGCTTAGCAGCTCCGTGACATTGGCCCAGCATGCAGCTGCAGTTCATTCAGTCCGTTCCTCGATCCTCCGTGTTCAGTAAAATAATGTGTGCAGCGCGCGCAGCATGCATTCGATCTGGGGCCGTATTCGAACTCCGGGTTTCGATTTGGGATACGATCCGACTCAGAACGTACCTCGAGGGGGTCGAGGGGTCGTGGGGTCGTGGGGGGGGGGTCGAGGGGGTCGAGGGGGTTTTAGAACAACCAGTAAAAACGGACATCATGCCCATGCCCAACGTATTGTACAAAAATAAATTAGGGCTTTATAGAATGGAAATGCTCCTCGAAACTACGGTATGTTTGCCAATACAAATACAGCTTCTAACGTACAGAGAAGGAATTTGCGCCGAGCTAAAAAATGGAAACTCACAAAACGAATTTCCAAAATTTCTAACAAATTTCTAAAAATACAGGTCTCCGTTACAATCATGAATTCGATTAGCTTGAGAAACTCCAACTCCAATGCTCATCGGGATTTGTTTTCCAATTTTTAGTCAGTATGCCCATATCCTTCCTCCATGGTATGCCTATAGTTCTGTTTCAAGTCGACCATTTGCTTCGTGAATGACTGAAATTATCTCATCTGGGTGGGTTTGGATAATAGGGAAAAGGACCACTTTAGTAGAGGCCAAATTTCACGGCATCCGCCATTTTTCGACCGCTGGCTACAAGTACATTGTAGTATACATGTACAAGAACACGTACATGTATATATATTTTTTATAGCTCCATGCGTGTACGTACGTACGTACGTACATGTGCGTAGGAACGTGGCAAATGGGCGAAGTGGCGCGTGAGCGAAGTATGGCAAATGGGCAAAGCGGTGCGTGGGCGAAGTGGTAAATGGGCGAAGTGACAAATGGGCGAAGTGGGAAAATAGGCGAAGTGGTTGTGGGCGAAGTGACTGTAAAGCTTCAAATTTAAGACGGATATTCGGGCAACAAAATGAAAATCTGTCATAAAAACGCAGAATTCCATTCCTCAAATTGTGTACCATTCGAAGTGTCCTTTTTTGACACTGCGAAGCGCGGCATCATAACAGTTGTTCATGAACTTTGTTCTTTCTATGACGTCATGCGCGTGCTTCTAAAAAAAGTACTGCCTGTTTTAGACTGGATCCCGATCCGTCCTATATACGCATTGTCCTTCGGATCCGAATTATTAACCAATCAGATTTCCAGAAATTCGCCAACAACGCGCCCATTGCACAACAACAAATCAACGGCTGGGTCCGGGTTAACTCCTACGCGTATTATCATCATATATGCACGTTACAACATAAATGTAAATGTACATGAACATGCAACACACGATTTTTGTGCACAGAAATTGAAAATGGGGTCCGGAAAAAATCAGAGGAAGAAGAAAACGCACCACTCGCCTGTGGCCGATGTGATAGAATTTCAGCCCGAGGAGAATCCTCCTTGGCGTATAAAGGAGACTGTTTATCCAATCAAACAGATGATAAAAGAGATTGTGCGATATCAAGAAGACTGGAAGTGGAATTCTATGAAAGGAGACTGCGACGCAGGCACCGTTCAGCAGAATTTTCTACAAAAGTTCATATATCATTGCAACAACGAAGAGGAACATGGCTGTGGGACACTCGAAGAAACAGAGAAATGCCTAACCTCGGGAACAAACTCCGAGTCGTCGCAGGAAGAGCAGAGGTTACAGCAAGAAACAATAGATTTGCGGGATGCATACGAATATTTGATGGGCGGTCAAAGAGAAGGAAAAAGATTCCCAAAATCATGGTCTGATCGAGGAATCGATGCTCAGAAAAGCAAATGAAATCATACTGAAAAGTGCACCGACAAGATCAGGTTTGATTTATTATTTGATACCAACTCGGACCCATGCCAACTCGGACCCAAAACCAACTCGGACCCAACGAGACCAACCCGGACCCTAACCCTAATTACTTTGAATTTTTTTGATTAATTCTTTAATTTTTTTAAATTTCCAAATCTCCAATTCTTATTCAGTTATGTTATGAATAGCAATTGTTTACACACGGTAGGCCTAGTATTAACAAATCCTTCAGGTACTGAAGAATAACTTGGTTGCCAGGGGCCACAGCTAGCTAGCTCCTGCCAAGTTCAACGTGCTATCGCCAGAGCCAAATCTATCACCAGAGATTTGGCTCTCAAGGAAAAGACGCCCAGCACTAATGCCGACCCCAAGATTCCCTTGGTCACCACCTTTCATCCTAGTCTCCCTCCCCTTCGTAAAATAACTAATGACAAACATCATATCCTTCATACTTCAGATCGCCTTGCCCGTGCCGCCCCTGACAACCCAGTATTGGCTTTATAGGCGCCCCCGCAATCTACGAGACCTGATTGTTCGAGCCGAGGTCCCCACCTTGGCTGCATCCCCTCCCATACAGCATGGTACTTTTAAGTGCGATTCCAGGTGTGTTGTTTGCCAGACTCACATGCAGGAGTCTGACTCCTTTTCTGGCCATTCATCTGGCACTACTCACAGAACCAATGGCAACATTACTTGCAACACCTCTAATGTCATATATCTCATTTCTTGCAGGGTTTGTGGTATCCAGTATGTCGGGGAGACCAAGAACACGCTCAAAAAGCGTTTCTATGGCCATCGATCGACTGTGAACACCAAGAAAATGGACACCCCTGTTGGTCATCACTTCAACTTGCCTAACCATTCCATTTCTGATATGATTCGATCTACAGGGCATAGAATCACTTGGCCACCGCAAGGACTCAGTTCGCCTTAGCAGAGAGAAAGTGTGGATGAAACGTCTTCGGACTATTCAACCACATGGTCTCAACATCCAGGAAGGGAATCATTAACTCATAATTTAAAGTAAAATCTTTCCCCATTATTTTAAGTTGTGGAGGTAATTATAACATTTTGAATTAGGTTTTTGTGATTTTTAAAAAATTATATTGTATTGTGATATAGTGAATTGGGGTTGGGAAACCCCCCCCCCCCCCTTTTTATTAGACATTTTTATTAGAAACCCCCCTCACGTGCCGGTAAAAAGTTGAACCCGGTGGTTTACTGCGGCGATCGATATTATGGACCGCCAGATTGACTTTTGTTGCATGCGCCTTCCCTGTTGTATCAAGATCATTATGGGTACGTACATGTATATTGTTCTGATAACAAGAAACGGCGATTAGTAAAACCCGGATCTAATGCTACCATTAGTCGGACAGACGGACCTTCCCGGATCCTGTACTGTCTCATTGTTCGTAAAGGTATGGTTTGAAAACATCGATTTTGAAACCATCGATTATTTTAAGAGTTAATATTAATTGGAATGCCATTCCATCCATTTAATTGAAAGAATAACATTTACTTTGGAGGATCCAGGAGGGTCCGACTAGGTCCGGAGGATCCGACTTTCACCCACACCCACAAGAAACCTAACTCCAGCCTGCGCTTTTTCAGTTGTGTCAAGGTACTTGTAAGTGTCAAGGATTTTACGGATGGAAACAATAATCCTTCGTCCACAAAAAGTTACCATCAACAAAAATGCGACATTTGACACTGCTACTGTAGCTAAGCGTTGTAACTTTTCTACTAAAATGGCATCAGAGTCGTATCTGTACATGCATATATTTTTCAAATTTCGAACTGGGAAAAAGGTATTAGAATATTCGGTTGACGATGGAATATTTGGTATATTCAGCCTTCAGGACAGCCCGAGTGGACACCTCCATATTTTATTCACCGTATATGTATGCAGCTGTTGGTCACATGGGACAGCTTGTGATGTCACTTCCTGTGGACTACCACACTGAGAAAAATGGTAGCCCGATGTTTGAAATTGGTAGTCCTGTGCAGCCAAACCTATGGAAACTGTTTAAAATTGTATTATTTATCACTGTTTATGGACTGTGGAAATACAACTGATAATTACATGCCTGCTGGACGTTTATTATACCTGCGTACGTGTGCGTGCGTGTGCATTTTTTCATAGCTTGTGGCGGGAGCCAGTTTAGCACATCATAGTCAATCATAGAGTTCCCAGTCCCTCCATCATTTTCTAATGCAAAATAAGTGTGAGTAGCGCGTATAAAAAATTACTAACCCGTAAAATACATTCCTGATAGTAAACGTGAAATGTTCTGCTACAGTTATAATTTAGCGTTGATTTTTCGTAATTTTTGAAGCCAAAAGATAAAGGGAAGGATCGAGAACAGTCTATGAAAAGTGACTGACATCATAAACGTACAATCTGTTGAGGTCGCTGGTTCTGTTCAACTCTTGCACGGCCAGTACATGGACAGCGCGCAGTACCAGTGGCATAAAGACGGCAGCTAGCTCTGAGAAGTGAGTATTTCACTTATTTTTTTTGGGGGGGGGGGGAGGGGGGGGATATGAAGTCACAGAATGGCGATATTAAACTTTATTTGTGGGTGAATGTTTAATGTTATTTGTGACCCCCCGCTCTATAAAAATGAGTTAATGGATGTGTTAAAATACATTTTTAAGCTTTACAGTTGGTATGAAAGAGCACAACATAGCTTTCATTTTATGGCACAACTCTGTAGTGTAATGCATTGTTTTTTACGATTTTTTTCAGTGTGCAATTTCTTAGTTATATTAAAGTCTACGACATTAAACCACCCCATACGTGAAAGTGTAATGCGCGACATCCGACTCATTTTTGCAGAGCGGGTCACATTTTTGCTTGTATTTTTGCCTGCTGATCTGTGTAACTTTGTGTTCTGGTCCATGATTATTGAGTTTGATTCTCTAAAAAACACGTGCAATACAGTTGGTGGTCCAGTGGGCTCTAGCACGGGAAACTCCGGGCCCAGGATTTGTCGAGCTCTGCCACCACACCGAGCTAACCTAGCATCCATTTGTCTTAATTTTACAGAGTCCTTTTTAATGAATGCCTTGCAGCGGCTGCTCCTATGGCTGTTGGCGACCAAAGGGATAGGGATTTAGACATGAATCCATGGAGCCAATGATGGATACTAGGAGAGCCCGAATGACAAAACGCCACTGACGCTACCAGCTACCGAGCCGGCAATTAGCTGAGAGGGGCACACCACCGTACACAGGGGACAACAGTAGTGGCTAGGGGGACCGGTGCATTTACGTTTGCCCCTGTAATACAGCCCACCAGTCCAAGATGGAGGGGTCTCCACAAGAGCTGTGCCAGCAATTGATGCAGCAGATTGGCAGACTGTTGCAGGAGTCCTTGCTCAAGGTGTGCCAGCATATCGGTCTTCCGGGATTTGAAGAGCTGACACAAAGGGAGGACTCTGCAAAGGCCCTGGTGAGAAAGTCCAATGGCATCTCCTGAGGGAAGAACTGGAGGACATGGAAGATTCCTCCGGAAGACAGTTGGTGGAAAGCATGAACCACCGAAAGCAGCGGCAAAAGAGAATCCTTACAGTAGCATGATGGTTGGATCCCTCCACCCTGCCTATGCTACCGGATTCATTGCCACCATGATTTCAAGATATCAGGCCAAGATATCAGGCGAGCAAGGTTAACAAAATCGACTTAGCTTCTCCAGCCTTGCGCACTAAATTGACGGTGGTCGAGGTATTAAGGTCACAACGAGCACGAGATAGTCGAGGCTGTGATGATTCGAGCCTTTGTTCCTGGGTCGGCCTTAAGAAAGTACCTTGAGGAGCGAAGCGACCTGACCCTACCGAAGCTTCGTCGACTGCTGCAGTCCTGGTCCTGGAACCTGCCGTTGGAATGGCGATGATCACATGGGATAGCCTGTAATGTCACTTCCTGTGGGCACTAGAGGGCTGTGTGATGGCATTTGTTCTATGGTCATTCTGACTCAAGACATTGAACATTGAACATTGACCACCACACCAAGCTAAACCTAGTTTCACACAAAAAAATTCCATCTTATGACTAGTGTCCATTTGTTTTCATTTTACAGAGTCCTTTTTAACCCCTTGCGTACGGTTGACACATATAAATTGCCACCTGGCTGGTTGACGTCTGTACACGCCAATTTCTGCATTTTCCATCCATTATTGGGGTATTGTGTAGGGGTGTGCATTTACGGGTAGTAAAAGAACCGGGTACCCGATTGAAAAAAATATGGGTACCCGTGGTACCCGTTAAAGAAACCCAACCCAAAACTTCCAATCCCGGAAGTTGCAATAATGTCTTTCTCTGAGATTCAAAAGTCTGATTTCAGACAAAAGTCTGAAAAATCTTATGCCTGTCTAGTAAACATGATCACTACTCCACCATTACATAGTACATGTTCCGGCATGTGCATGCGCCGGCATATCATAAAAGACAGAAGCTTTATACAGTTGTATTTATAGTGGAATGAGGCATGCTATTACACATATGTCTTGTCGAGGCTCTTTATCCATACCCAGACTACAAAAACCACAACTGGTAAATTCCCTTTATTGTCAATTTTCGTGAGCGTCATAAACATGAAATCTGTGCTGGTTTCCCATGTAGTCGTGTTTTAATTTTGAAAATTCCCGACAAATAACATTCGAAACCTTATCTTTTTCTGGGAAGTTACTGTGCTATAATGTAAAGTTGTACGGGTACTCGATTCCATAATCTGGAACCGGTTCCTGACAGACATGAATGGTCAGGTACCGGTTCTGATGCACACCCCTAGTATTGTGTACGCTATGCTTGGCTGCACAAACCTCTTGTTTCCGTTTCACTTGGCTGCGTAACCCGGCCTGGCGCCCCCATGAAATAACCGGTATTACCGGGTTCAAGGGGTTAATAAAGGCCCTGCAGCAGCTGCTCCCGTGGCTGTTGGGGGTGTAACGAAATTAAATTGAAATTTGAGCAGTTTGTCAGGCAAGTTTAATGAGTAAAAAATTAATACATAATAAAGACTGATTTCTTAATTTTTATTTTGAATTTCAGGTTGCACTAAAGGGGGAGTTTATTGTGACAACCGTCGTTTTACGACATTTGAGGGTGAGATGTACGAGTATCAGCAACCAGAGGATATGCACAATGCTGTCAATAACATTTTAGACAGATTTAACTCTCTTTATGGAGAGTTGCAAAATACTGAGGCAGACTCTCAAGACAGCCAGGCAGACTCTCAAGACAGCCAGGCAGACTCTCAAGACAGCCAGGCAGACTCTCAAGACAGCCAGGCAGACTCTCAAGACAGCCAGGCAGACTCTCAAGACAGCCATGCAGACTCTCAAGACAGCCAGGCAGACTCTCAAGACAGCCAGGCAGACTCTCAAGACAGCCAGGCAGACTCTCAAGACAGCCAGGCAGACTCTCAAGACAGCCAGGCAGACTCTCAAGACAGCCAGGCAGATAAAGAGAAACGGCTGTGCAACCTATTCAAGGCCTGCAGTTGGTTGATCTTTGAGATACTTGACCTACATCCGTTTGGGGATGGTAATGGAAGACTTTGCCGTCTGCTGTGCAGTTACGTCCTTTCAACATGCACCCCTTTTCCCACAC
The DNA here is from genome assembly GCA_037893225.1 of Hippasteria phrygiana. Lineage (NCBI taxonomy): Eukaryota > Metazoa > Echinodermata > Asteroidea > Valvatida > Goniasteridae > Hippasteria > Hippasteria phrygiana. The sequence continues at coordinate 794,802 of JAZGUH010000639.1, read as the reverse complement.
CCATTTACAACATATGGAGCGAGTCCTCCAAAAAGGACTACGAAAGAGCTCTGGTGGAGGCAAGAAAGTCAAAGCATCGTCACCCACAGGCATTGGCTACTATGATCATTGAGTGTAATCACAAAGGCTGGAAAAACTTCATAGACAAAATAAATCCAACTCCAGCAGCAATTGACGAGTCGGCATCTAAAAGGACTTTGTTAGTCACAGACTTCACAGACATTTACAGATGTAACGGTATGCGGAATAGGACACAGAAGAGGTGTTCACCGAAAGGTAAAGTTTATGTCCAAGATTCCTTAGAATGGAAATAGATATGGGCAATGTCAAAGCCTGCTAGGTTTACAAATTCAAATGCTTACAAGAAAAAATGGGACCATGAATAATTTGAGAATTTGTACAGTGGTTCCTTTTCCCTGCCTTCAATTCCTGCCTGGTGTGGGGATTTTAGTTCAGTCCCTACATCAAGCTGATCGGCTGGTTTCCGCAGGCCTAATTATTCCGTGGGATTCTCCGCACTTCTTAAACTAACTTGGTTTTCTTCCTTAAGTGTGTGCAGTTCAAAAGCTGCAACCTGATGTAGACAAGTTCAAATGCCCTTACAGGAGTAATAACAAATGTGGGGCGGGGGGAATCGGGTATTCTTCCCTCTCATAGATTTTCAGATCTACTTTGTCCGAATTTGGTTTTAATTTGTTTTTGTCATTTTTCTTTTTTGTTGCAGATAAAACTGGCCATCTTTCAACTCCAAGAGCAGAAACCATCAAGGCATAGAACATGTAAGAAGAGCAGGCCTAGTATTTTTGTTAACCCTAATCCCTAGTGTGCATGCAAAATCACATAAAAATTGTTGGATTTAGCAGGGTTATGGTACCGAAATTTTCTGAATATAGGCCGCGCAGAGTATAAGCCGCAGCATGCTGAAGCGCCAGTATGTACATTGTAAATGGTTCCACTACACATGCAATCCTAAAGTGTAAGCAGCGCGCGAACGAGTGTCACTATGGGCTCCACCCCCTGAGCGGAAAGAAAAGGCGAGTTGGGGGTCAATATCGACGCCATCTTACCTGACTTCAATTTAAGTGTCTGGTTCCCGCTATGACATTCTTATTAAAAACGCAATTATCAAGAGTCGGCAAACAGACAAAGCAATCCCATTGGTATACGAGACTACGAGTATCAAATGAACGAGAAGCGCAGTGCGTAATACCAGCGACGTAAGTGCGGTTGCTATGTGGACAGCGCCCCATTGGACGCGCACGGAGCCCATTACAAATAAACTTTTATAAGTCCTCGAAATTACCAATTTTGGCGGGCTGGATGAGTGTCCTGGCTGGATGGGCTGCGTGGAAGTTATTCTTGTTCTTTTTTTTTTTTACGGGGTGAGGGGGGGGGGGGGGAATAAAAAAGAAAATGACAACTCTAATCTGAGCTCAACAGTCACCAATTGACCAGTGAAATAATAAACAACCTGGATTACACAACGATAAAACAGACAAAAACGAACAGACGCACCACACGATTTGTAAGGTGTGAATGGTACTTAAGTACATTTGCAAGTCTATTCGGTCCCTCTTGACTGGTTTCCTTTATTTCCAACACGTGAGTAGAGCGAACGTAAACGGCAACCAACGTAAACATGACTGCCTGACCCGGAGCGCCGTCTGCACGCGTGGCCCAGGCTGAGGCGCGGCTTCTGTGACTGATTTTATTCTTCAGATGTTGCCGCATAAGCAGCCCGGAGTATAAGCCGCAGGGAAATTGTTCAGCTTGAGAATCAACGTATAAGCCGCGGCCTATATTCCGAAAATTACGGGAATGGTGAGGTGTAAGGGTTATGAACAAATATGAAAACTTGACTCGGTTATTTGTGGCATCGGAGCAAAAAAATTGTTCGTATTCGCAATGTGTTCTATTTTTCTTGTTTTTAAAGAATATATGTTTGCTCTCTTAGGTTTTATCATTACTAATTATTATCATTACTAATTATATTGGTTTTTCCCTGAAGAGTTCCATTAAACCTAACACCCAATGATTTTTGGTCAGAAACTTTTTTCCAAATTCACTTAAATCCAGTCCTTTTTTAAACTAGGGCTGTTCATTTCCGAATAATTCAGTATTCGATTATTCGAAACTTGATTTGACCGAATATTCGAATATTCGATACTCGCCGATCAAGTTTTTCACGCGTCAGCTGCAACTGCATGCCACGCCATTACGCCGGTGTTTAACGTGCGCCGATCAATATTATGGACTGCTCAATCGACATTTTTGTGCATGCGCCCATTGTATCAAGATCATTACGGGTACATAACGTTCTGATAAGAAGTGTCAAGGGTTTTACGGACGGGAACAAAAACTTCTGGCCACAAAAAAGTTACCTTTGACAAAAATGCGGCATTTGACACTGCTAAGCTCCGTAACGTTTCTACTAAAATAGCATCAGAGTCATATTTGTACGTGCATATATATTGTTTTCGAATATTCGAACCGCCAAACAGATATTGGAATATTCGGTTGACAATCAAAGCTTCCAAAATCCAACAGTAGTGTGAAGCTGGGGCCAATCTCATGGAGCTACTCAGTACAAACATTTGCTGAGCACACACAAAAAACGCTTAGTAAAAACATGATACAAGCCAAAACGCCATGATGCAATTTTCATGTTAAAAGCAAAAAGTGTGAAGCCAGCCACAAGCAATATACATACATGTACATTGTACATGTACATTAAATGAAAATTTTGTGGGTTATCCTGTCGTTACCGAGAAGAAATTGGCCTTTTGGGCCACATGAAGCTGCTAGGCTAGTGTTTTTGCTAAGCACAAGAAAGTTTCGCTTAGCAAGACCCGGTTACCAGCCAAAACTGCATGTGACATGGATTGTCTCCGACAGTCTGACTGGTTCTCAGCCGATTTTTGCTAAGTAATATTCTGTGCTAAGCAGATCAATGAAATTGGGCCCGGAACTGATTCCATCAAAATCTGTGTCGGGTTTAGTTATGGCTTATCTGTCCTTTACAGAGTGAGTTTGCCATGTTGACACCTTAAAAATGCAAATCGGGAAAGTAAAGTCATATCTGAATTGGCAGTTGCGGCTACGGCTGTTGCTGAAGGCAGCCATTTTGATTGCTTGGCAACCAACCCCTTAGCAACAGCCATAGCCATACATGTAGCTGCCAAAGGGGTCAATTTTCATCCTCTATGCAGTGCCTTTTGATAGACAAGGGAGATACGGGGTAGTTAAGTTTGTACTTTCTGAAGTGACTTTAAAAATTGCTTAGCAGAATCTAGCATGTAAATACGCAACATGTGAGCTCAGTGGCACCACAAAACGGGTGGAAAGCAGCAATGGTTAAAATACAGATGATGTAAGCTTCTAAAAACATGTCATAAGCTTCAATTTGTTTATTGAGTGTTGATGTACATGTATAGCTCATTCTGTGAATCTCTAACCTTCTGAAGTTGATACATGTAGTCTTGATCTCTGTTTTGAGAAAGTAAAGCTCAAAGTTTGTGACCTGTGCACATTCTTAGTTATAATATAAAAATGTTAAAATCAAAAATTTGACTTTACAGTGAAAAATTGTTGTTTCTGCTCATTTTGTGTTGTCGAGTCACATTTTTAACGAATGTCGAGCTCGCCAATTAGTGTCTTTCATGTACATGTACCTGTATGCACAAAGATTTTTATTTGTACTAATACAATATATTTGTATACACAGAACAGATGCCAAAAGGAAAAGAATAAAGTACTTTTTTAATCGTAAATATTGAGCTGTTTCTCAGGGTTTCACAATTTCAGGTTGTTGACGAACAAATGTGGGTCTGAGAAAACTGGGCCAAAATTGAAAAGAAGATTTTGACACCACATGTTTGTATACCTAAATGTAGTTACTCATGAATTTTAGCATGCAAGTTGTATGCGCTACACACGTAATGCAGAAGTCCTCATGATGAAGTTATTGTACGGCAGAGCTGACAATCCTGAAGAGTTCAAAAGCACATTTGAAGTTTGTGTATGTGCCATTCGGCTCTGCCATAATTTGATCATGATAAAGGTATACAATGGGTGTCAAAAATCGGTAAAAATATATAAACGGCCCGTCACTGGTTCGAAGACCATCCAATACAATATCCGCCATTCGTGGACGCGGCACTTGTAGAATACGGGCATCATGTTGTAACCTAATTATTGCTGTACTGATAGACCAATCACGTTTGACGGACATTCCTGGAAAAGCAACCGTACATAACAGTGGTCAAACACAGGTATCTATCTCAAATGCTACAAACATCCGTCACTGTTTGGTAGAGATTGTGGGGGGGGGGGGGGGGGGGAAGAGAGAAAAAAATGCATCTTTAGGGTTAAGCATGTTGAAGAACTTAATCTTGATAATGTAAGACTGTATTTTCAAATAGGCTTTCTAATTGACCATAATACTGTTGACGGGCCGATGAGTTTTTCCTGATTTCAAAATGTTTAAAGAATCTCTTTTGAAATTTGGAATTCCTGAGGTGTTCCCTAAAGGTGTTTTTACCTTTAGAAGTGGATATAGACCAATAGAAACGGGTATTTTAAGGGGTGCCTTTAGGAAAATACAAACCATAGACCCTACGTTGCTCTGTGGTCCTCGGCGACCCCCAAACATTGCAGATTTTGTGGATTTTTCATTTTCGGCCAATCTCACCCCTGACATGAACTGTGAATAGGATGAGACAAACATCATAACAAACCTACAAAAGGAAATAAAAATATAAACTCATATTGCAGAACCACGCTAGTAATGTTAAGTTATTAACAATCATCTTACTGGTCCACATTGGGCCTTTTCACATTTGAGCTTATTGAAGTTCACCTGGATTGAAGTCAACCTGGGGTGTTTTTTTTTTTTTTTCAAATTATTTTGCCGGTCTGCGAAACCCCAAAAAAATTCTGGACACTTTTTTGCAAAACTTAATTTGGTCCTGAGAAAATTCAAATTACATTCCCCCTTGAAAATGGCCGTCGAACCCCCCCCCCCCCCCCCCCCCCCCCCCCGCTCCCTGAAAACGTGGCTACGCCACTGTTCCCAAATTGCATAATCCTATACGAAAAACCAAAACCAGCAACAACAACACCGTCATTTCATACAACAAATCTCACTCTTCTCCGATGCGTACGTACTACTATGTTTGTGCAGCATTGGAGAGATGCGATTTAAAAAAGCATGAGCTCTGTTCTTTTTTATGACAGTGCTTAAAACCCCTTAAAATAGTACATTTTTTTTACGGGAGACGTCGGAGTGTCGCGGTGGCTCTCTGCTGGCAGCCAAGCGAAACATTGAAACTGCACAAATGGCGTCACCGTTTTATTTGCGCCATATGGCGGTCTTCCGTACGCAAAGTGTTAAAAATGGAATCAGGACTGCAATGTTTAATCTCAATGATACCCTGCTGATGTGTTGAGTAGCACTATAAACCCTTCTTGTAGGGGCCGGGCCTAGCTACGCCTTGAAAATACAGGTCTTGAACAAAACAAAGAGGTTAAATGGCGCCACCAACGGTGAGAAAGTGTATCGTATGGGCGCCTGTTAGAAGTCATAAACCCAGAGTGCCGTATGCAGGGATCACACCCAATTTTACGATACAACCTGGGAAGCGACATTGTGGGGATCACTCAATGAGGATACGACTGGCTTCTGCCAGTTTCTTTGTTCACTTTGAAAATGTATTAAAAACATTTACCTAGTCAGTTTCCCTTGTGGATTGTTTGACGAATTATAAGTTAAAAGTCGTATCCTCAGTCATTGAGTGATCCCCACAATGTCGCTTCCCAGGTTGTATCGTAAAATTGGGTGTGATCCCTGGCTATACGGCATTCTGGGTTTATGACTTCTGATTAGCGCCCACCCGAACAAAGATACTGACAATTTGGGAGACCGCCAACATAGGGCAATATAGCTCAGTTGGTAGAGCGCCGGTATACGGTAACCCGGAGGTCGCAGGTTCGAATCCCGCTTCTGCCAGTTTCTTTGTTCACTTTGAAAATGTAAATTTAGACTGTTCCGTTGTTAACAGCCAGTCATGCAAACACATAAAAGTATTATGGTTCCAAACATTGCATTGGCGTCGTCACTTCGGTGCTATTATACAACACCTGAATAAATCCCAGCCATCCGATTGGTGGATCGTCGATCACGTGCATTGAATTATTCGACCCATCACACGACGCGAACCCGCACCGCCCAAAACGTTCTATCACATGGTTCTATCAAACGGTGCGCGCGCATTGATGATAGAACAAAAAGAACTTCCCTAATTTCACGGTCACTAGATGTGGCGCTACATTAGGGCTGTCATTCACACAACATGGCGGCCGAGTTTCCCGAACTGCCGCGGTTTGTTCTCCCGACAGACGACGAAATATTGGAACTCGTAGGCGATGCTGACGCTCCAAATACAAAGAGACAAATCAAATATGCAATGAAACGATTAGATGAATTTGCAAGACACGCAGGAACAACAATTGAAGCTTTAACTGATTCGGAACTAACTCGACAATTTTTTGTCGCGGTTTTATGCGGGACTGAGAAGGTAAACGGCACGTTGTAACGTTACACAAAGAAATCTATGCATGCAATCTGTCGGATTTATTCAGGCGTTGTACAAAACAAATAATGAATGTTTCACATTCGTGCAATGGTAAGAATAATTTCATTCGGTGACAGATGGAATGTCCCATTCCACTCGGCTTCGCCTCGTGGAATGGAACATGCCATCTGTCATCTCATGAAATTATTCTTACCATCGCACTCATAAACATTCATTATTTGTATACTACCGATCTTCGCACTTACCGCTTTGAAAGCGAGGATCTCTATGTCACAGTAAACAATAGTATATTAGTATGCTAATCGTGGCTGCGCTGCCTTTTTTGGCGCGATTCATTCATGCACGAATGAATGTGTTGATTTCAACCCGGAAGTGCGCAGACAGGGCTAATGTGAAATTCCTCTGTACGTACGTTAACATTGTTCACACTTATCACAGAATTGATAATGGCGTCAGGACAAAACCAGAAGAGGAAAACGCACCACTCACCTGTGGCCGATGTGATAGAATTTGTGCCGGATGAGAATCCTTCTTGGCGTAGGAAGAAAGTTCCTCCAGTTACAGACATGATAGCAGACATTGTACGATTTCAAGAAGAGTGGAATTCCATGAAAGAAAATCGCGACGCCGGCAACGTTCAGCGGAAATTCCTACAAAAGTTCATATATCATTGCAACAACGAAGAGGAAACCGGCTGTAAGACACTCGAAAAAACAGAGAAATGCCTAACCTCGGGAACGAACTCCGAGACGTCACAGGAAGAGCAGAGGTTACAGCAAGAGACAATAGATTTGCGGGATGCATACCAATATTTGATGGACGTCAAAGAGAAGGAAGAAGATTCCCAAAATCAGGGTCTGATCGAAGAATCGATGCTCAGAAAAGCAAATAAAATCATACGGAATAGTGCACCGACAAGACCAGGTTTGGTGTACCACATAACGGCTTTTCCCACCCCATCCGGCCGCTTTCATGACCCCACCCCCTTTTCATTTTTTTTTTCGTTGGCCGGACAGATTTTTCTTTGATAAAGTGTGTTTAGTGTGTTGGATATTCTTATCCAAAAACGTATAGTGCAATGGCCACTCTGGCATAGTGTACAGAACAAGATAATTTCCGACGTTTCGCAGCTTTAATTAACAGATTCTCTACCACACCATAAATTTAGACAATTGTTATCAAGGAGTGTTAGATATTTTGCAACATTTTTCTGTTCCTGACCCATTTTGATGAGGGTGGGGGAAGTGGGTAATAAAATAAAATCTGTCCCCATTGTTGTGGGGTTATCAAAGTAAAATCTCTAACTCTTCATAAATCCTGTGTAGGGACCTGGGAGGTAACAACATTGTGTATTATATTTCTTTGTCAATTTTTGTATTGTTTTTATTGTTTGAATGAATTTAAATTAAATTGAAATTCGACCTGTTGTTCGCAAGAGTTTAATGCATAAACCATAATTTGATTTTCTTTGAATTAATTTTGATTTTGAATTTCAGGTTGCACTAAATTTGGAGTTTATAGTGACAACTTACGTTTTACGACATTTGAGGGTGAGACGTACGAGTATCAGCAACCAGAGGATATGCACAATGCTGTCAATACAATTTTAGACAGATTTAACTCTCTTTATGAAGAGTCTCAAAATACTGAGGCAGAGTCTCAAAATACTGAGGCAGAGTCTCAAAATACTGAGACAGAGTCTCAAAATACTGAGACAGAGTCTCAAAATACTGAGGCAGAGTCTCAAGACAGCCAGGCAGATAAAAAGAAACGGCTGTGTAACCTATTCAAGGCCTGCAGTTGGTTGGTCTTTGAGATGCTTGACCTCCATCCGTTTGGGGATGGCAATGGAAGACTTTGCCGACTACTGTGCAGTTACGTTCTTTCAAGATGCACCCCTTTTCCCACACCCATTTACAACATATGGAGCGAGTCCTCCAAATACGACTACAAAACAGCTCTAAAGCAGGCAAGAAAGTCGGAGCATCGTCACCCACAGGCTTTGGCTACCATGATCATTGAGTGTAGTTGGCATGGCTGGGCAAAATTCCTGAACAACATGCGTCAAACTCCAGCAGCAGCGACTGATGAGTCAGCTTCTGAGGGGAGTTCGCAGACATACAATGTAGAAGAGGACACTGAAGAGGTATCCAGTGAAAGGTAAAGTTCATTCCTCAGAATGGAAATGGATATTGGCAAAGTGGGACTATGAATAATTTGAGTTGGTGCTGTGGGACTTTTACTCACCTTCAATCCCCGATGACCTCGAGTTCAACAGGCTACCTGTGAGAGTACCAACAAATGAAGAAGGGGGGGGGGGGACCAGCTAATCTTTCCCTCATAGATTTTCAGATCTAATTTGACCAAATCAGTTTAAATTTGTTTTTGTCTTGTTTATGTTAGATGAATCTGTCCATCTTTCAACGTACTGTGAACCATCAAGGCATACAGCATGCAAGAACAATAGCAGTTTATAATATAATAATGATTAACTTACAATGAACTTGTGACTGTATAAAGGTTACATATAAGGCCTGTTGTAAATATATGCTGTCCCATTAATGGCACTCGGGTATTACCACTAATCTTTCTAACCAATAAGAATCATCAAAAAAAGTGTGCCACATTATATTGGGCCAAAAATACAAGCTTTAACTACTCTTGGTTTGGAACCCTTGGAATTTTTCAGTGTGATACTTTAATATGTTCATGTGTAACCCGTATTTTAAGTGTTTATTAATTTCTCTTTTTTTAATACATGCTTTTGTATTGTGCTTTTAACCCCGAGTTTTACTTGTATTTGTAATTTTTATGTAAACTATCTTGTAATTCAGCCTGCAGGCTGCTGGAAGCAGTATTTAAGTATACCAGTTAATGTACATCGTATGAACATTTGGTGGGTATATCATGTCTCTATTAGCCCTAACCCTGCCAGACGCAGCACAGTGCATCTGTGGTGACAGCTTGACCTTGCTGCACTCTGCACACAAGTCAATGTGACAAAGTATGCAATCTGATGCGTCTGGCAGGGTTTCTAGCCAAAATACCCTGGAGGGTTAGGGTTGGAAGAAATTGGCCTATGAAGCTGCTAACATCACACAGGATAGTTTTGGTTTAATAGCAAGACCAAGGTTACCAGCCAAACTTGGCCATGTGACATGGATTGTCTGTGAATGGCTCTCCGCCAATGTGCTAAGCAGCTTATGAAACTGGCACGAAACTAAATCCATCTGTGTCAGGTTCAGTTATGGCTTACATATTATCGGTACCTTGCAGCGGTGGGTTTGTTTTTGCATTCAAGAGCAGACCTTTAACAATAGAGGACAATAGATTCCCCGATTGAAGGTGTTTACACACTTGGTTGAGTTTGCCATGTTGGCACCTTAAAAAATTCAAATTGGGAAAATAACACGCTTTTTAAAATTTGCACTCTTCATGTGCAGCCATTTTGATGGCTAAGCGAAGCAACAACCGTAGCCACAATCCGGATACTGCCTTAGTCTTGATAATTTACAAACACATTTCTTTTATGTGAATGTCTTAATAGTAGCAAACTTCACCAGTGCCTCTTCATGGATTAGGACAGATCCAGGGTACCTCAGAGTTTGATTGTGCCTTTTAGAGTAACTTTTAAAATAGAGTACCGAAGTGATGAGGTCAATCAATGCAATGTTTGGAACCAGAATACATTCTAAACTGCATGTGTTTGGAACCAGTTGCCACGGCAACTGACGTCAGACTTCGGTACTCTATTGCTTAGCAGAATCTAGCATGTAAATATGCAAGATATGTGAGCTGGCACCACAAGACTGGTGGAAATACAGAGGATTGAGTTTCTAAAAATACATGCCATCAGGTTTAATTTGATGTATTGTGTGTTGCTGTAGCTCATTCCTCATTGCCTTTCTAACCTTAGTTTTGAGAAAATAAAGCCCATACATGTACTAAGTTATAACCCAAGTTACACCCAAAAAAAGTCACCCCCAAAAAATATTTTGGGCTTGAATTTACTTCTAAATCTTGGGATTATAATGGAATAGAGCTTTTCAAATATAAAAAAAAGTTAAAATCCCAAAACTGACTTTTCAGTTTGTAACTTTGAATTTCTGCTCGTATTGTGTTGCCAGGTCACATATTAAAAATAAAAAAATTTCAAGCTTGCCATTAAGTGTCTTTATACATGTACCTGTATGTATACATATTTTATTTGTACTCGGACAATATATTTTGTACACAGATGATTTTTATAAACTGATACCAAAATGAAAAGAATAAAACTGACTATCGCGAAGAACCAAAAACCCAATGTCAGTAAAGCACATTTGTAGTTGGTGTATTTGCAAGTACAGTCAAACACCTTTATAACAAGGTCCTTGGGACTTTACAATTTACCTTGTTATAACAGGTACCTTGTATTATCAGTAATGGAAAACAAAGACTCAGGACCTATTTTTTCCCTTGTATTAACAGTGCTCTTATTATCAGGGTTCGACTATGTCAGTCCTGCGACAACTTGATAGTGATATTTTATACAATGGTGTCAATTTGGTTTTTCAGTGTTCGACACTGGCTTGCTACAAAACTTCAACTTGATGTCAGTTCCGTCAAGAATGGATTGAAAAACTAGGCTTTCTTGACGGGCTGATTATATGAACTATGTATACTAAGAATAGGATGAGACAAGCACGAATTCGTACAGGAGCCGCGTCGTTGGTGACTTACGTGTGTGACAGTTTCGTCATAGACACATGCACAGTACAGCCTGCAGTCTCATAGACTTTGCGTGTGCGAGAGTTTCGTCAAGGAAAACTGTCACGTGACTAAATTGGCACAAGAAGAAGAACAACAATAAGCGCTTCTAGAGCCCTGTCTGCGATGTGGCTAAAAATACTCATATTGGTGAACCACACAAGTATGTGAAGTTATTAACCCCTTGCGTACGGGTATTATATGGGGGCACCGGGCCGGCTTGTGCAGCCAAGCATAACATACACAATACCAGAACAATGGATTGAAAATGCAGAGATTGGCTTGTATAGACGTCAACCGGCCAGGTGGCAATTTTCAATCTGCACATATATGTGTCAACCGTACGCAAGGGGTTAACAATCATGCAACTGATCTACATAAGGCCTGTTCACATCTGAGCTTCTTAACCCATCACGAAGTTCACCTGGGTTGGAGTCGCCTTGTGATAAATGTCTATTTTTTTAATCCCTTGTCCAACCTTGTAGAATTTCACAATTGTTCCAAGTTCAACCTGGGACGAACTCACCCCTCCTCATTTCACATATACATGTAAGTTTACAACCCGAGTTAAGAAATCTTATCTCTGGTCTGGAGCACGGTTGACAATCCTGGAATGAAACGTGTCTTGGAGCATGTGGGGTTGACGCCATGTGAAAATTGCTGAGTGTGAAATCTTGCCCGTTTTCAACCCCAAGATTTGTCTGGTGCGAAAAGGCCCATTGAACATTCACAAGAGACTACCACAGTTGGTTCTACAGAAAACTTCACGATTTGATTTTAGAAAACTAATCTATCTGTGTCCTCCCCTCCCGCCCCCGATGATGCACCCCCGTAATCATCTTGATCTTCATCGATACCACCTGGATTCTTCAGTTTGTTGTCCAACTTGTTCTCTTCAGCTAGGTTCTTGAAATGCTGAGGGAGAAAATGAGAAAATGGAATATACGATTGGCAGAATAGCTGTCGGGCGCAATCGCAATCTGTGCGATCAGGAGATCATGATTATCATTTGCGCTAACATCGGTTGATTGCACAAACAGGGCCCAATTTCATGGCTCTGCTAACCACAGCTAACAGCGCTAGCGGAAAAATTCTGCGCTAACCCTGTAAGCACAGAATCCTTAGTTACGGGATGTACGCATGCTCAGGAGCCAAAATTCCCCGCTAACGCGTGAAATAAGCTTGCGTAAGCACGGAATTTTCTGCTACAGTAAGCGGGGATTTTTCGCTAACGGTAAGCAGAGCCATGAAATTGGGCCCAGGTCGATAGTGCAGGGCAGAGTTTGCGCCATCTACTAATCGTGCAGAGTAACTTCACCTATTATTTGTTGTGCAGATTCTTAGACAAACCAAACATTTCTGGCTGCACCAAATTCCAGTGTTGTCTAAGGAGCATGGCTATACAACAAAGAGGAACAGGCCAATTTCTGATGTGGAGGTAGGAGCTCTAATGTACAAGGGGTAAATAAAGTGTTGCTCAATAAATCGCCAAGTCGGAAAGTGCTCTTACTGAAGACAGCTGAGGTTAGTACAATGGCCTGTGTGAGATGAAACAAGTGCAGACAAATCCTATTGTGATGGACTTGTCCAATACTATTGATTATGATTGTAGTGATATCCCTATTTTATAAAATCCACGTAAATATAGAGGGACCGCCACATCAGGTTGAAACTACTATAGTGTGTGTGCTTGTTTTAATTTGGTTTCTGTTAGATATTGGAGAATTTTAAAATCGCAACAAGTAAAGGGAACTTCCCTTTTTTATTGGACGAATTAAAGTTTATAATTTTTTTTTCATTTAGAATCTGGAAATTTTCACAAATACAAATGTACTATGAAAATTGTCATTAATCGACCGATCGATCAGTCAATCAATCAGTACCTCGATCAATCAAACCCAAAATTATCAAACTCGCAGTCAGTCAATAAGCCACTTCGGTATTTCAACTGCGCATGTGCACAATGACATTTTATCCCGAATGACCCACGTGTAAACGCAAAAGGTGGTCGCACAAAGCGCACATGTTAAATTCAACCAGAATGGGCGTTCGCGTAACATGGCATGACATCAGCAATGTTATCCCGAATAACCTTTGAGATACCGAACTGGCTTATTATTCAAACATTTACCTGTGAATTTTTGAACTCGGAGTACAGCGTGAAGAGAACATGCAGGGCCTGTACCCTACTCTGGTAGATAGGGATGTCTAAGATGCCGCACACCATGTCTACGTACTGATCTAAGTCGCAAGCAATGTCGGCTGTCGGCAGACCGACACGTTTGAGGAGTTCCTCAAACTCTGAAGGCCACTCCTGCATCAGGGACTCGATGTCCGGCATCGTTCTGTTGGAAGGTTGGAAGGGAAACAGAAGTGTTAATAAGTCACCAGTGGTGTAATATAAGTTATCCCACGAGCGCCGAGTGGAACACGGAATAATGTAGTGCGTCCGTGTCCCATATTCCACGAGGCCGAAGGCCGAGTGGAATATGGGACACGGACGCACTACATTTTCCGTGTTCCACGAGCGCGAGTGGGATAACGAATTTATCTTCAAGCAAACTTGACGCGCAGTAAAGATGGAACACGCACGGCGCTGTGCGCGAAACCTGTACCACGTACACGCACACATCATTAACAGCCAGGGCCCAATTTCATGGCTCTGCTTACCGTTAGCGAAAAATCCCCGCTTGCTGTAGCAGAAAATTCTGTGGTTACGGCAAGCGTATTTCACGCGTTAGCAGGGAATTTTGGCTCCTGAGCATGCGTACATCCCGTAACTAAGGATTATGTGCTTACAGGGTTAGCGCTATTAGCGCAAAATGGTGATCGTAAGCGCGGAAAGCTGTGGTTAGCAGAGCCATGAAATTGGGCCCAGCACTATCCTAGCCTGCAGGAGAAACGGGAGCTATCTGGAAAACGTAACAAGTGTGCGCCGAAGACGTGACGATCCACATGGGACGCAAACGCGCAGCTTTTGAATTACCAATGGATTGTGCAGCACTGCGTTTTGCGTATCGCGCAATTTGCAGAATTAGAACAGCGCAATTCGGAGTGTGTATATGGGCCATGTGATATGGGTTTTTATCACACTCTCAGCTGCCACGGATCGACCAATCAGGATCGAGGATTCAAGTTTGCTTGAAGATAATGATTATTAACCCATTGAAGACGGATGACGTCTACACACGTCCAAAAACAATAACATTTACCACCAGGCCGGATGACGTCTATACACACAATCAGTTTCAATCCCTTGGATTATTGTGTATGTTACGCTTGGCTCCACAAGCCTCTTGTGTCCATTTTGCTTGGCTGCAAAGGCCGCCCTGGTGCCTCATTATAAATAACCGTACTCAAGGGGTTAATGACCTGGAATGACAGATTGGGGCGGATCAAGGTTTTTTGTTTTGGTGGAGGGGGTCTGCAAACTTCCCCTATTCCCCCCTTGATTCTGCCTTTGTAGTTTCATCAACATAACTCATGAGAACAGAAAAGAAAACAAAATACATGCTGGGTAAAGATCCTATTACATGGTTCCTTGATTGATAAGAATGCGTTCACGGAAAGAGTTCCATATCCAGACATCGCTTATTATACCTCGTGCATAAAGTCTATGGGCCATGACAGAAAAATTCAAAGTATTTTCAAAGAATAAGGTGAAAATTGTTCCCTCCTAAATTCATCAGATTTACACTTTTTTGGAGTTTTTTAAGTCATATTAAGGGAAAATAAGTGATGTCCGGATATGGAACTCTTTCCGCGTTCACCTTTATGGGTTTGTCCAAGTTAACTCACTTGTTATAGTGGACAGTCGGTGGCGGCTTGGCCCGATGCAGGTTGCCGATACTCTCAATCCAGTTCTGGATGAGCTTGGGATTCTTGCTGGCTTCCTCGATGCTCCGTACCTGCATGGCCTTGGTGGTGGTCTGCTTGGAGATGGCCCGTAGGGTCAGGTCCAGTACCGTGGGGTCAGACTGCTTGGCACAAGGCTCATCCAGAACGGTCAAGCCTAGCGTGTCCGGCTGGTTATCCGGCCGCGGGATCTAGAGTGGTCAGTTGACAAAATGACAAAATGCAGCGAAGGTGGATTTGAATTCTTGGAGGTATTTTAAGGTTTGTGCCTTTAGGCAAATACAAACCATAGACCTTACATTGCTCTGGGGTCCTCGGCGACCTCCAAACACTGCTGATTTCGTGTTTTTTTCATTTTCGGCCAATCTCACCACTGGGTTTCCGTAACCAGCAAGTCCTGTGGGCTACTCATCACTTTTTTTACAAGTTGCACGAACCTCTTAGAGAAAGTACCACAGCAATTTAGCATACGTATCAGTTTCTTAGAACTTCATCCATGGCATTTCGGTTTTGCTCAATAATACATGAAGTAAGGACCAAAAGCGGTTCTTCATTACCATACGTTTTTGCTTTACTGTCCATACTGGAAATTTCCTCCCGGTCTGGTAGATGTCATGAGATACTAGCCCTCTGTAGTCTAGTAGGTTTCCCCAAAATACAAGACATGATCAAAAAGGAGGTCTTAATTGACCCTAACCGTCTAGTCGACCAAAACAGCATGTGTTGTATTTTTATGGCTTCGGGACTGTGGACCTTTGGCACCATTACTTTACATGGAGCGCTGATGTCCCCATTTGTCTAAGACCAAAGAATGTGCCATTTGGGTTTACTGTAGCGTTGGATTTTGACAGGTTTCAGGACACTTCCCAATAAAAAGTGCAGTATGTTGCTGCTGATGTTGGGTTTTAGTTTGTGCTCTTGCTCGATGATCTAAGGCGCCTCCACCCACACCCCATTCCCAACGTTAACCCTAAAACCCCATAGGCATTTTCACTAGGAAGTGTCCTCAACCTGTCAAAATCCAACACCGTGCAGTATACTTATGGCACATTCTTTGGACTTAGACAAATGAAGGTCCTGTAATGAAGGTATCAAGGTCAACAGTTTGTGATGTGTAGCTGGTAATATACTGAGTACCCCTTCATCACCCACACTCGCCCCCTGATCTCAACACCACTTACCCCTACATACCTTAATGAAGGCGTCAATGTCGCCCACAGCAGGGATGTAATCAGGAATGAAAGGTTTCAGTTTGTGCTCGAGCTCGATAGTTTGGGGTGTGTAGCGAGTGATGTACTGAAACAACTCCTTGATGTCCGAGCTGACTGGAAGGTTCTCATACTCGGCAGGATCGTACGCTCTGAACAAAATTAGGAAATGTAGTATTATGAATAATTCAAATTGATATCCATCTACTGCTCTGACCACGATCACCACGACCACCAGAATCTTCTCCATCTTCATTCTCACCACTCCATCCTCACCACCTACCCTTCCAGTGCCATATTTCCTCCTTCTTCCTCATCATCATCCTCCTCAGATGAGTCACTCCCATCCTCGTCGTCGTCGTCATCTTCTTCATCGTCGTCGTCGTCGGATGGTACCTGCTGCCTCGCAGGTGCTTGACGCTGCTGGGGAGCCTGGAAGATGGGCTGGTGGAGAAAACAAACCGATATTCCATCATTCTATGTACTAGGAATTGTCCGATCTTTTCAGAAGATTGGGGAAACAAGTGGGGAGCAAAGCATCTGATTCTGCAACTTGATTGACTGAAGTTGTTTTACGGATGTTGATGAAACAAGAACAGAATTTGTTGGTGCATTGCATCTGAAGCAAAGAAAGGTGTTATGCATTAGAGCTCACTGTACACATTTGCATCTTATTGCATTGATACAATGTACTGATGTTAAGTATTAACATGCAGACCTTTACAAACAATATGAACAGCAATTTCTGAGATTAAACTTGTGCTTTTTGTGTAAATTGCAGCTTGCAAAAGTGGAGCTTGCATACATTTTAAAACAAATTTCCACATTGACTATCTATAATTAGCATCTGCAAAGTCACAGGGAATTATAAAGATGTTACACAACTTTTCACAACTGTAAAACAAATTTGAGATATTATACAAATATTTACTGCTTCGAGTGGTGTAGTAAAACTAGCCTCCTGAGGTGATCCATTGAGCATTCTATTTTCCCAAGGCGAAGCCGAGGGAAAATAGAATGCTCCATGGATCACCAAGGGAGGCTAGTTTTACGACACCACGAGATAAAAGCACTAAATATTTGTTTTATAACACCTCACCCACAGATTCTGCTTGATTTGAAAATGTTCTATTTCAATACAAAATTAGTGGAAAATTTATTTGCTCTTTTCAAAACCACCCCTTAACGAAATGTTTGAACCCAGCTCTGTAGCGCTGGCACTTTGGAACAAGACGTGTTACGCGCACACCCGCATGCATCTGCACACAAATACCGCGCCATGGGTATAGTACTTTGGTTGCTACAGGTATAGTACTTTTGGCCGTGCACAGGAAGATGGCAAATATAGAAAATGCCATGTGACTCGCTCTCGGCCAATCAAGACACAGAATCTGTGGATGAGGTGTTATAAATTAAAATGAGACACCAAAACTCTTGAGGTGAGGCAAATTAAAACAAGCAAAACTTGCATCTACTAAGCAGGTGCTTGTAAAATCCAAACAAAGTACATTGTATGTGTGCTGTGCTACTGTCTACATGAAAGTGAGGTCCACAGTTATACAAATTGTAGAGTCTGCAAGCTGGGTGATCTCTTCAGGGTACACTTTTACCTTTGCAGTCTCATCCACATTCTACATGTAAGTACAGATGGGAAAGGAAAACAAAACAAAAGATGCTCTGGGAATTGTGAGGCAATGGAGAGAGGGGGAGGTGGGGTGGGAAGGAGTAGGGGGCAGGGACGGGGAAGGGAGGCAGGGTTTGGGTACAGGAGGTTAGATGAATGGGAAAATAAACTGGGATACTGGGAAGAGTACATACGTGTCTAATGCACATGGACGCCTT
Source organism: Hippasteria phrygiana (assembly GCA_037893225.1). NCBI lineage: Eukaryota > Metazoa > Echinodermata > Asteroidea > Valvatida > Goniasteridae > Hippasteria > Hippasteria phrygiana. Next base: position 776,555 of record JAZGUH010000639.1, on the reverse strand, counting down.
TTTAACTTCAATTCACAAAGTCTTAATGGGAGACTTTTGAGATGCTGGTGGCTGTTGACACAACTGTCCTGTAACTGATTGAATACAGACGATGGCCATAGCCTGGCCGGTTGTCATCTTATATGCGCATCTCTGTGCATATTCAATCCATTGTTTGCCTATTGTGTGCATTACACTTGGCTGCACAAACCCATATTGGCATACCAGCACTCGATTAATAACAGCTGGACAGAATGGGTTAACCCCTTTAGTACGGTATTTTACGGGAGACGTCGGGGTGCCGCGGCGGCTCTGGCAGCCAAGCGAACTGCTACAATGTGTTTGTGCAGTCAAGCGTAACATATACACAATAATCCAACAATGGATTGAAACTGCACAAACAGCGGCCAATTGCGTCATCCGGCCTGGTGGCACTGTTTTTTTTGCGCCAAATTCCATCATCCGTACACAAGGGGTTAACATAACTCGCCGTAAAACACAATGTTGATTATGTTCAGGGCAGATCTGCAAGGGGCTGGGGGAGTGGGGTTGGGGTGGAGAGGAGCGGGGATTGGTGGAGGTTGGGGGTGTATGGTGGGTTGGGGGTGGTGGGTTATGAATTGGAGAGGTGTTTGGTGGGGTCAACCCCCACCCTGCTCTGTGCTAAATTGTATAACTTGGTTATTTTTCATTCTTGGTTTTACACGTTCAATTTCATACTGGGTCTCTTTGCTACCTTTTTATTTTTTTCTTTGATTCTTTTACGATAACAGTCTTAACACAGACCATTCTACATGTGTGATATTTTTTTTCTGGTTAAAAGTTAAGATGATGTTTTGATCCCAGAGTTGTAATCGAGTCAGTCACAAGTCCGATCAAAAGACAGATCACAAGCTACATGGGATGAACAATGACAAAGGAATGCTTTTGTTATATAGTGTGTTTGAATAGCTTGTTACATGGCTTGAGACCAGAATTATAAAGTGACTTGTGACGACTGGTGATGACTTGATTAACAACTCCGTTTGATACTGGAAAAATTTTTTCTGAAAGGTTTAAAGTTTTTGATTAGTGTTATTGTCTGTGATTGTCTGGCCTGGCCTGAGCTCCTCTGCAAAAATTGCCATTGATTTACCTTGGTTTCCATGGGACCCTGCTCAAAATCATCGTCAGTGTTGTCATCCATCGAACCTGGTGAGGATATCCCCCTGACGCCGCCGGTGTGCAGAGTGCTCGCTGGAAGAAAAAAAAACAGTGTGGAAATTGTCACGGAAATTGTAAAAAATAAGCATAAGGAAGAATTTTGTTTCCCTTTTCTTCAAAATAATCGATACAAAGCGCAAAAGGAAAACATGAAATATAGACCTGAAAATAGTATCAGCCTCGCATACAAATTCTAGTGAAATATCAACTTCATGACTGGTGCACCAAATAGAACTTAATCAAAAAGGAAAAAAATAAATAAAAAATGGGGCGGCAATCTAGGAAAATATTGCCTGGCAGGATCAAAAATAGGGTAAACAAAAAGGGGCTTCTTCTTCCTCCTTCTTTAACCTCAGTGTTGGGGATAAAAACAAAACAAAAACACATTGACAAACCCTTAGACAGACAGACTGACAGATGGGAGGTCGAATAGGTGGACAGATGGTCTGGGGCTGGGGGTGTACTGAGATGCAACTTCCTCTCAAATAAAACATTGTAGGAAAACTATGAACATCAATAAACCCCAAGACAGACAGACAGCTGGGATGACAGATAGGTGGACAGCTGGGTGATACCAGTGTTGTAGTCAAGACCAGCACAAGACCAGCACAAGACCAGCACAAGACCAGCACAAGACCAGCACAAGACCAGCACAAGACCAGCACAAGACCAGCACAAGACCAGCACAAGACCAGCACAAGACCAGCACAAGACCAGCACAAGACCAGCACAAGACCAGCACAAGACCAGCACAAGACCAGCACAAGACCAGCACAAGACCAGCACAAGACCAGCACAAGACCAGCACAAGACCAGCAGTCTTAATCCAAGTCTTAAGCTATTCAAATGAACTGTAACAAAAGCCTGTTACTTGTGCCTGTTACAGGCTGATCTTGTGAATGGTCTCGACTACAACACTTGGGTGATACTGTACCTGGGAGAGTACCAGGTTGTCTGGGGCTGGGGGTGTACTGAGATGCAACTTCCTCAGCGTCGGGAATCTCTAACGACTCATCATAGGGCTGATTGGTTACAAGTTTCGTCTGTAATAAAGAACAATGAACAATGAACAAATTTGCACACAGAGCTTAGTTGGTAAGACTAGAGTCCTGGTATAGAAATCCGGAGGTCAAAAAACCTACTCCTCATGACAAGTTTTTTGTTTGTTCTCTAGTTTTGTTCATTATTTCAAGCACACACATTTGAAAGTAGAAATGGACCGAGTGGCTCATGGCAGGAGCTACTTGACCACAAATTGACGACGATAATTATGCAGTGCTTGTATGCAGATTCTGCAAGAAGAACATCGTTGGTTGAATGATGGAAGTTATTTAAGTCTCTTCCATCGGCCACTCAGTGATTATTTTTCAGATATAATTTATAGAATAACCAAAATATGGACTTTTAAAAAATTAAATCATGATTTCTCCAAACTCACATGGCTCCAACTAAAACGTAAAAGTGGATAAAGCAGTGCATTTTTTCAGCTTTTCTTTGTTGAAAATTAATAAATCAAGAGAGTTGCGGTCAAAGACATTATTGCAAATACCGCCTGGTTGAGATATCACAATATGGTCAAAAGGCATTGTGGGAAGGAAATGGGAGCGATGTTTGTGCATTTTCCTTCCCACAATGCAATTTGACCATTGTGATGTCTCAACCAGGCGGTATTTGCGATAACGGATAGGCTAGCTACATGTATGATGTATTGTAGCCTAGCATGAGCTGCAATTTTCAAGCTAGGTGTTGAAGGGAAACTTGTTGGGGGTCGACAATATTGTTTTGTAACCCCTTGACCTCGGGTTTTAGATGGGAGGCGCCGGGGCACCAGGTCGGGTTGTGCAGCCAAGCAAAACGGAAACAAGAGGCTTGTGCAGCCAAGCATAACGTACACAATACCCCAATATTCATAATGGATTAAAAGTGCAGAGATTGACAAAACATGAAATAGAAGTCAACCGGCCTTGTGACAATTTTCAATCAGATTATCTGCACGTATTTGTGTCAACCGTACGTACGCAAGGGGTTAAGAATAACAACTATTTACTAATTAGGCCTAAGACTAGAGTAAGAAGAGGTTTTAGGCCTAGGCCTACACCATTTTGCTATTATTAATATTATTATTAATAACTTGTCCATCACGCATCTACACTACACCATGGATGACTACACCCTTCTTCCATGACCATGACCATGCACAGACCAGTCATGAGACCATATCGCAAATACCGCCTGGTCGAGACGTCACAATGGTCACAAGGGATTGTGGGAAGGAAATGGGAGCGATTTTGGTGCGCGTTTCTTTCCCACGTCCCTAGTAGTATTAGTAACCATTGTGACGTCTCATCCAGGCGGTATTTGCGATAAGGTCTATGGAGGTCCTTTTAATACCTCCATCATGTGTCCATAGACCATATCGCAAATACCGCCTGGTCGAGACGTCACAATGGTCACAAGGGATTGTGGGAAGGAAATGGGAGCGATTTTGGTGCGCGTTTCTTTCCCACGCCTCCCTAGTAACCATTGTGACGTCTCATCCAGGCGGTATTTGCGATATGGTCTATGCACAGACTAGTCATGACAGTTCTATAGGCTATAGCGCACGGAAAGTTGTGTACAGAATCCTAGCAACAACATTGAACATGTCGATTGTTATGACAGCTGGGCCTACATCTCATAAAATAAAGACCAGAAACATTTCGTTTGTGAAAATTAAACTTCTTGATACTTTGCTACGCAGTTGGGTAAAGGCCTCATTTGCATAACCGGGACAAAAATATGAGAAAAATCGTCTTACTCCTCGACTTTCTTCGTCAGAATCATCCGCCATCAGAGGAATGTTGGTGAAAAATGGTCGCACAACTTGGTGAGTTGCCCGTTGCGTGAGGAGCTGAGAACGACTGCTTGCGCCTCACAGCTTTTTGGGAATGAAACGCACGGCATTCTGGGTAGCACAGCATGCAGCGCTGTGAAAACATCATCAGCTGGTCAAAGGTCATACAAAATTTATCCAATCAGAGCTCAAAGCCCATCAGACGTTCCCAGCGCCCTTGTTAAATTTGGCCGGTGGGTACGAGACATTTACGAGAGCGCGGCGCAGACGAGATGGCCATATGGAAACCAGACTATTCCAAATCTCGAGTATTCCCGCATATATAGTCCACAAGAGAATATGCGAGACATTTTTTCACTGGTACTTTGGCTGTTGAGCCAGCAGTGACACGTGGTACATACGCAAAATGGCCGCGCACCATCGCGTGATAGTGACGATTGGAGCTCATCCGAGATCGAGATTAATGTTTATTTTTCGCAGATTTGTTTCATAAACTGGACTTTGCCTTTGCTTTTTTGGCTGCTGAGGCATAATCTTGACCACCTTGCGTTCGTTGTTTGCAAAAATGGCTCAGAAACAGCACAGGTCACTGTTGAACGCCGGCACACTCCTCGATTTCGCGCAGAAACTGAACCCGTCCGCAAGCAGCAGAGATCGGCGGGCAGCTAGCGTTAATTCCCTAGCGCAATCTCCCAGCGGAAGTTCCTCTCAAACATCCCAGGACCAGCTGGCCGTTGGCTCGGATTCTGCCTCAAATTTATCAGGAAATTCCAGTGTAAACTCCCCTGATGGAGTCGAGCATGGTGAGGACGCGGTTCTGGTCCTGACAACCAGTGAAACATCCGGACTTTTGAGGAGCAACTCGCGAGCCCAGCGATCACCGGAAACGGGTTCAGGAGCGGGGCAGAGAGAGGCCTCCTCGTCCCCGGCCGGATCGTCCGGAAGCCCCGTAGGACCTGGTCCACTGGCTTCCGGTGGGTCAGAACAGTCGGCCCGTGGTGCCGGTTCATCAGTCAGTTCACCAGTCGTCGTGATTGTTGGAGGAGATTCCAAAGAAGACGAAAGGTAAAAAGTGAAGTGTTTTTCCATTGGACTTTTTTTCTTTTTTCGGTAGGCTTAAGTTAAAATACAAACTTTCTTTTTATCAGATTCCAGTCGAATATTTTTTTTTATAAAAATTTTTGCGTAACCTATGTTCATATATGACTATCGCCAGATCATGTCCAGATGTTAAAAAAGCGATAAGTAAGGTCCTAGCGACTGTTTCGTGAGTGGTACAACGGTCGAGATTTTGTGGAGATTCTAACTCAGTTCGAAGTTTGGAACGTATGTAATCCAGGTATATAATGCATATTTTCCTTTGAGTCCATCAATTGGTTGACTTATTTGCGTTCCCTCAGGTTGTAATTCCTTCATGGTTTCATTATTTCACCACCACCCCCCCCCCCCAAAAATAAAAATAAATAAATAAATAAAAATTGTGAATATTAGATGTGCTTAGTTTAATTTCATGTTAAATCCCAGGCAGATGGGCAGATACACCAGATACTTGTAATTAAATTAAGATCAAGCAGTTTGATCTTCCTTAACAAAATTACACCCGCCCCCCAATAATAAAATGCAACAGACCAATACAAAACAGAACAAGTCCCACGTGCGTGCAGCCTCCAATCGGAACGACACGTCCGTTGTACCACTTACGAAACAGTCGCCGGCATAAACAGATTGTCGCACGGTGCCTGCGGGCACTGCGCGTCAGGGTGACGTCATGCAAGGTCGAGGGGTCACGATTTAAACTCCAAGACAGCGAAAAGACATGTTCTGCGGGTGTCTCTGGGAATTAAAGGTACACATTGCTTTGGATTTTGCGATTTAGGCTATAAAACTGAAATGGATATGGTTGGGAAGCTTTTTTAAAAGTAGAATATAAAGATTCACATAACTATCCCTTCAAATTGCGTGGTTTTTGTTTAATTTCGTGACAAATAGCAGTCCGCCATTTTGTAGAACCAAATTTTTGACTCCACAAAATGGCGGACTGTGTTCACCAGTCGTATTTCCAGTCGCATCTGGTTGAAGTACGTTCTGTTGATCCATTTTGATGTACTGTGGCACGGCGCGCAGCACTGGCGATATGTCGAGAGGTAGAGAATTGTACCTGGCGATCATCTGATAGGTTCACAAGGCCACTGGCTGCGGCGCCAGCCTAAAGACTCTTACAGCGTATTTTGCGCATTAGACGGTGGTATTTAGTACTGGAAATACGTCTATGTATCGCGGGTCAGATGTCAGGGGTAAGCGGCCAATTTTTTGTTTTGTAATGACTACTCACTAATTACAACACATTATACGTGTTTTTTTGCATGAACAACTCTTATCAAAGGTAAGGAACATTTCTAAACGGCAAAATTTCATGACATTTGAAGGCAATGTGTCCCTTTAAACGGTAAATTATACTTTTTATTTGGATGGTAAGTAAACCTTGGTACCTGCATCTGATCATGGAACTCCACTTGTTCCGAAGGTGGCGTATCTAGTATTTTGGTGGCCGTTGTAAGGGTGAATTCTGATGTTTTTGTTGGATTTTAGACGTATTTAATTAATGAATAGAAAATCGACGTACACGTACTTGGACCCTACTATCGCCAGATCTTGTCCAAATGTGTAAAAAGGCAATAAAGGGTCCAAGTTACTCGGACTATGAGTTGACCATAGCGCCCTCAATACTTCGGGCACAAAGCCGTTTTCGGCCAAATAAAAAAAAAAACATGTTTAGCGTCCTGCCTTTTTGAAAAATAGGAAGGAGGAGGCCCTTTTTTTTTTTTTTTTTTTTTTTTTTTCAAAATGGCCGCTCGACACATTTTCCAAGACGTCCGGCTGGGCTATTTTTCAAGATGGCCGCCAGCATACACAAGGTGATGCTAGAGTCTAGAAATACGACTTTTTGTTTTGGGATTTTTTTTTTTTTCGAAGAAGATCAAATATTCTTGATTTTTTTTCGTGTTTTTTCATTTAAAAAAAAGCGGGCGGGGACGCTAAACATGTATTTTTTTTTATTTGGCCTTATCTTGCTAGTTTTATTTTGTACAATGGATATGTATGTACATGTACTTGACTGTATCAATCTTTTAAAGCTGCCCTGACCGCAACATAAATAAGGAATGCATTTGGTAAAATAAAACAAAAAAATGTTTGCCGTACCCACCCACTTTTGTTTTTAAGGCCACAGCATCTTTTTTTTCTTTTCATAAAAAAGGCACAGGGAAGAGAGGAAGTGTCACCAGTCGATCTGCATGTATTGAACAATTTTGGGAGCGGAATGCTAGCGGAAGTCATCTTGAAAAAAAAACTGGCAATTTTGAAGAATAAGGGCCTCTCGATCCAAGCTTAGTTTTTTTAAAACGGCATCATGCCAAACATGTTTTTTTGTGTCTTTTCACTGTAATGCCAGACAGTTTCATATTTTTATAGCTTGTCTACCTGTTTAATAATAACAATGCTGCCAGGGACTTTGTTGCTGCTCTGCAGCAAATATGTGACCCGCTCTGGAAAAAGGTATATTATGTCGCAAAATATGAAAAATTAGTTTTGTATATGTTTGGAAAGCCCGCAATGTAAGCTTTCATTTGGTACATGATAGAGCTCCAAAGCCCTTTCCGTTCTGGAGATATCAAGTTTTTGCATATTAATTAGTTCTATGGAGTTCAAATTGCACAACAGAGAGAACATGCTTTGAAATAGCTAGTTCTTATACAATGCAATGGAATAATGCACTCTAGAAAGGATATTTTTTCATTTTATTCACTGAAATCAACATTGTTGTTCACCAAACCTGAAACTTCAGATATTTAAGATGCCATTAAAGACAAAAAACCAAAAATGAATTTTGACGAAAAATTTCACCCTCTCAACATTGAAAGGGCCATTACACGTAAATGCATAGCGCGACTTATATCACCTTTTTCTGGAGCGGGTCACATATGTACGTGTAGTTGCCTTGACAATATGACTGCATAATTATCACGGTGCTTGGCACTGTACAAAATGTATGTACATGTATTACTCTGGTTTATTAAAAAATCAAGGTGACCGGAAATGTGTGTGTGTACTATAATAATAAAAAGCATTTCGACATGTACACGTACCAGCAACTTTAAAAAATTGCCGGTAGACTGCACAGTGCATACGTGTACAAGTACATGTATGTATCTATAGGGACACATTATTGACTACAGAGTTGGACTACAAAAAGCAGTCGTCCTAAAATTGCTATGGTTTGAAAGATCATTCAGAAGTAACGTACGCCACCATCCCTTGAAATTGCACTGTTTGTCTGAAAATCATTTCAGGGTTGCCCCTCACCCCCATTAAATTCGCCGCCCCCCACTGAAAATTTCGCAAGCGGAGAAATCATTAAAAAAATACTGTAATCGCTTCCCCACTGTAACATCCAGCCCCCCACCTCCCCCCCCCCCCCATTGCGCTTGTTTAAAGGTCAGTTCTGTCAAACCTGTTAAAACACTCAAAACAAATCTATTGATGATGTGCCCTCTGACCTCACGTGTCTGCATCTAAACAATGTACATGTTGAAATGTGCCTGGCGCATCGTGTTTTGCATAAAATCTGGCTTAGGAGTGATATCGCAGGTCAGATTGCCTTTGAATTACAATGTATGTGACCTTTTATGTCACTCCTTTGGAGTTGGACAAATTGGGGCATAATGGTGCTGAACCACAACATTTAACACAACCTGCTGTTAGAGTACATGTATGTAAGGCTTGGGGTAGTTACAGGGTTAACCAAATTTATGCAAAACACGATGCATGGACATACTTGCTAGGCACATTTTAATATAGGGCAGTTAGATATGTACAATATGTACATACATGTACATACATGTACATACATGTACATACATGTACATACATGTACATACATGTACATACATGTACATACATGTACATACATGTACATACATGTACATACATGTACATGTACTCGCAAATTTGCTACATGTACGTTGTATCCCTTTGGAGACATGGCTTTGTTCTTTCCTTTGTTCCTGATTTCTCCACAATAAGCCAGTTCTGTATTTTAACTGCGCATGTGCACAATGACATTTTATCCCGAATGACCCTTATAATTACGCGCGTGTGTGAACGCAAAAGGGGGGTCGCACAACGTGCACGTCGCACACGTGTTAAATTATATCAGAATGGGCGTTCGTGTAACATGGCGTGACATTACATGTACGTCAGCAATTTTATCCCGAATAAACTTTGAACTTTGAGATACCGAACTGGCTTTATTGAAATTGTGCACAAATTTCCGTATGGCATGTATGGAGACCTTTTCATCCTTGTTCTGTACATGTATTGTTTCTCGGTCGCCATAGACACATGTTTGAGTCATCATGAAAAATGAATTATAGAATAGTTTACTGAAAGTTTTTCTTTTGAATGAGAGAATTCTGAAGGTACATACACGTACAATGTACATGTATGATAAACAGTTTTGTACACGTAGGATTATTGTACTGCATGGTACCTGTAGTGTATATAGACATTCAAATTGGGAGCAAGGCTATACACGAAGGCCATTGGTGCCTCTTGTATGATATGGAAAGTCTTTGTCATGGGGTTAACAAAGGAAGGTCAGTTTCATGTAATGTACCAGTTGGTACAAGCGCCTCATTTAATATCAGGATGTACATACGTGTACACTGTACAAATGTACTCGTAGGCAGTGCACAAAGTTGTAACCAGCTGTGACCAACTTGTAATAGTAGAAGAGTACAATGTGCATTTGAAAATGTACATTGTACAGTACTGTACATTAAGTGGTAAGTACAATGTACATGGACTAGATTACTTGATTGGGTAAAATAGTTTTTTTGTGGAGTGAGTAAAATAAAATTTTCATTTGGAATACAGTAATTGAATCTTTTTTATAATAATACAGTTTCTTATATAGCGCTTTTAGCAAGATCAAAGCGCTTTACAAATATTATTACCCCTGGTCATCGGGCACATTAATCATTCCTGAGACCTTCTCAGCTCCCTGGGGAGTATACAGCCCCGGCTGCTATTTTAAGCGCACATGGGCTAATCAAACACATAACCATCACTGCCCTCACAGGTACCCATTTACTCCTGGGTGGAGAGAAGCAACTTGTGACAAAGTGCCTTGCTCAAGGACACAAGCACTATGACCCCGGCGGGTCTCGAACCCACAATCTGCAGTATCACCGAGATCTTGAGGTCAATACACTAAGCCACGAGGCCACAGCACTTAATTGGAATGTGGCTTATTCCTCATTTTTTATTTTAAAATAAATCCTTTGAAACCATTTGATAAGTTTTTGTTTATAGAATATTTTGTAAATGGGAACAGAAAAATGTCACAGTTGGATTCTGTTGGATTTAGCAGGCAAATCATTTTTTTATTTTTAGTGACCCAGCAACTTAGCATGTTGGACTTTGTTGGATCAAGCAGGAAACCATTAGGGGGTTAATTAACTCCCCACAGTAAATTAAGTTTGTCAAACTTCCTTTGGCATTTCCCATGAATTGTAACCAGTTCCTCTTTACCAGTATGCCACAGTCAACAGTACCCAGAACTTAAATAAAAGTACATTTTGCAACTATATGTACAATGTAAACTGTGTACAGTTCCACCAGATGTCCGAATTCCCCGCTGTATGTATCTTACCTTAAAACGTTAGGCCGGTTAATTTTATTGATTTGTATATTTCAGGTCAATGAGCAGTATGCAGCTGTTAGATTTATTTGTTTTTAACAATGTGTATTTTTTTTGTGTATTTTTTTATTTTTTATATTTTTTAATGGAAACATACTGTGTAAGGTAAAAAAAAGTCCTTTTAAAAGCAGACCGGAAGAAGCCCTTTTTTGTGTCTATTTTAAGATCCCACTGGACGCCCCAATAAACTATGGCTTTCACGATAGTTGGTTCCTCCATACATTGTACATGTTTCCATTTAAAACATAATTGTAGATTGGGATAAATTTCCTCTAATTAGAACCCTAACCCACCTCAATCCTCCAAAATCCTCCTTGCAGTTTTGGAGGATTTTGGAGGATTGAGGATGAATGGTATTTTTTTTAAAGAGGATTTTGGAGGATTGAGGATGAATGGTGTTTCAAGCAAGGAGGATTTTGGAGGATTGAGGATGAATGGTATTTTTTTTAAAAGAGGATTTTGGAGGATTGAGGATGAGTGGTGTTTCAAGCAGAGGATTTTGGAGGATTGAGGATGAACGGTGTTTAAAGCACATGAGGATTTTGGATGATTGAGGATGAATGCATTTTTTGGGGCAGGGTAATCGGAGGATTTTGGAGGATTGAGGATGGTTCCTAGCAAAAAGGGTCTGGGGGTTAGGGTTATTAAAAAAAAACTTGCATACTGCATTCCAAAATAAAAGCAGGTACGGATGCTAAAATTTTTAAATATTTTTGTTACAGTAGTTAATATTTAAATTGCTACAGGAAAGCTTATCATGTACGTACATGTACATGTAGTTATTCTGACACCTCCATCAGTCGTATCATTGTCAGGCAAATTGTGTACATAAAATGTACATGTACTGTGGGCATAAAAGGTACAAATAAGGGTTTTGTAAAAATAGCCCAAATTTAATGGCGCCCTCAACATTTGTAAATCCTGCCCCCCCCCCCCCCCCCCCCAATTATTTTTTGGAAGGAACGTTTTTGGACAAAGCTTTGGCTTGCCCCTCCTTCTCAGAACTGTGATGACACCCCCATTCAAAATGGTGTAGTGACGTCCCAGGAAGAACTGGCTCCTCCTCCCCCCCCCCCCCCCCTCACCTACACTCTGGAACCGGCTCCCCTCGCACATCCAAGACGCACCCTCGATAAACTCATCTAAGGCTCAGTTGAAAACATATTTGTTTGCATAATTGAGAGCGCTTTGAAACATCCGTAGAAAGCGCTATATAAATGTAATTTATTATTATTATTAAGAGGCCTGTGCGTTTTAATGCATTTTTATGTAGCTATTGTTGAATCATGTATGCCTGCCTTCCAAATGGATCATCATAAACACCACAATGAGATCACCAGGGATGGAAAAAAAAACAGACCTTTTTATGGCACCAGGTGCCTTTTTATGGCGTACTTGTGTAGTACACACACTAACAGGAGGCAGTTTTTTTTTGCAGCCTGCAGTTTTTTGTAGTTTTCCACTGGGTATTTTTAGCTTTTCCAGTGTTCTATTGTCATCGGTGCTGGTCCACATACTGACCGAGTTCATCATGGAAAGAGCTCTTGTTCATTTGTTCACTGCAATGCAACTGCAGTTGGTATTGCCATGGTATTGCCCAATTACCGTTTCAACTTACTGCCTGTGTTGGAAAGTTCATGTATACATTGTACATGTACCAGTCTGTACACGTGTACATTGAATTTGGATAAACGTTTCCACACAGTTGGTCAATAGGATCTAAACTCTCGTCTTACAGGCTTAATAAGAGAGTTAGCCGACAGATGAACACAAAAACTACAGCAAGGTCAGTATTATAATACACGGGCTAATGTTTTTGCACTATACAGACTGGCTTGAAATTGGATGAAGTCTGCCAAGTGTATGGGTTGAACACTGAGAAGTTGAGTCTCATGGCCTCGTGGTACATGTAGAGTGTACTCAAGATCTCGGTGGGACTGAATATTGTGGGTTTGAGCATAGCCAGGGATCATGGTGCCTGTGTCCTTCAGCAAGACACTTTGTCACAAGTTACTTCTCTCCGCGCAAGAGTAAATACATAGAGGTTTATTGTACCTGTGGGGGCGGCAGTGGTTATGTGGTTGATTAGCCCCAGTGTGCTTAACGTAAAGCCGGGGTGCATATATCTCTAGGGAGGTGAGGTTTTAGGAATGATTGATGGGCCTGATGATCAGGGGTAATAATGTACAACGTATACATTGTACATATATCACCCTCTTGCATTGTATTTGAAGTGTGCCCTCTTTAATTGTAATTGAACATGTGCTGGCGATTGAATCGTGTAATTTCATGTTCATACTTTCTAAGCTTACCGAATTCTAACCCTAACCCTCCAGGGTATTTTGGCTAGAAACCCTGCCAGACGCATCAGATTGCATACTTTGTCACATTGACTTGTGTTCAGAGTGCAGCAAGGTCAAGCTGTCACCACAGATGCACTGTGCTGCGTCTGGCAGGGTTAGGGTTAAAAGCAACTGTTGACTTTTCCCTTCTAATCCGTTGCCTTTTTTAAAAACAAATTTCGGTAAGTTTTGTACACAGAATTTTGGAGCCAAGGATGGTGTTCGGTATAGCTGAATATTCGGTATAGCGGCCTTCCACTGCACATATGTAATTCCTCCAACCTAAATTTGTACTGTGTACTGTGGGACGTAAACAGCATTAGGGAATGTCTGAGAATGACTGACTGGTACATACTGTGCATGAACGTTTTTAGGTCTCAGACTTCTCGGCCAGGACTTCGGTTATGAAATTTCCAACTCCCATGTCGTACAATGTACATGTACATTGTACAGGGAAGATTTCAAAATGAAAGATTTCAGAGATAAATTTCATTGACATTAACCCTAACTCACCTCAATCCTCTTTACAGTTTTGGAGGATTTTGGAGGATTGAGGATGAATGGTACTTCAAAAAAAAAAGAGGATTTTGGAGGATTGAGGATGAACGGTGTTTAAAGCACATGAAGATTTTGGAGGATTGAGGATGAATGCATTTTTGGGGGCAGGGTAATCGGAGGATTTTGGAGCAAAAAGGGTCTAGGGGGTTAGAGTTAACCCTAACTGGGTCATTCCACCAGGTTGGGACACAGTGTGTGACATTTATCCATATCTTTAAAAGTACTATTACATTTGTACATTTGATTTAGTTATTTCATGTAACACCAGTCTTTGGGTGGGAAATATTTTTGAAAGTTTTAAATCATGTAAATTATATTTTACCAAAAATATGATTAAAAATATGCTTCAGTTTGACATAACCAGTTTGACGTAACAGGACACGTCCATATTTCCATTTTTGTGTTTTTTTCAACACTTTAAATATAAATATGGGAAATTTACCATGTGTACTAATTAAAAGATATACTATGCAACACAAGAACACTTTCTTTATGGTAGTCAGTGTCCAAATATAGCAAAGACAGAAAAAACAGACGTGAGAGTGGACGTAACATGGACACTGTGTCCACTGTTACTGATTCTTCAAATTCTTGCTATTTGTGCTATGTTTGGACACTGACTGCCGTAAAAAGGTGTTTCATTGTTGCATAGTGTGTCTTTTAATTATTGTACATAATAAATTTTCCATATTTATTTATTAAAGTGTTAAAAACCACAAAAATTTAAATGTTGGATACGGTGTCCATGTTACGTCTATTTTACATTTAATAAAACACACTTTTTATCATATTTTTGTTAAAATATAACTTACATGATTGAAACTCTCAAATAATCTCACACCCAAAGACGGATGCCACATCAAATAACTGAATTAAATGTAATGATGGTTTTAATGATATGGTCATATAACACACTGTGTCCCAACCTGGTGGAATGACCCAACTACCCCAAGCCTTACAAACTCCAACATCAGGTTTTGTCTAATTTTTCTGTGGGTTCAGGACTGCAGGGCCTTGGCACCATTACTTTACATGAAGCTACATTTTGTAATGTGCCATAGGTATACTGCACAGTGTTGAATGTTGACAGGTTGAGGAAGTCTCCTAGTAAAAATGCCTACATTGTAAGGGGTTAGGGTTAAAATACTTGTTGTGTTGCAACACTTATGTGTAAATGTAGAGTCTCTAAGATTTTTTTCCATACCCCTTGTTTGTGTTATTTTTGGGCAAAGTGAAAGTGAAAGGAAAAGCTGAACTTCCGTTTTGAATAATTATGAATTTCTTTACCCAGGGTGTGCCCAAACAGTTTAAAACTGGTTTCCATTGGGGCCCTGCATACTTAGTTAAAACTGTATATTTACACACATACTAAATATTTACACAAAGAATATTTACACAAATGAATCTATTTACGGTCAACTTTTCAACTCTCCAGTAGAAGCCTATTACTGATTTACGGGATGGGCGAGAAAAAAAATGAAAAAAACCTTTTTGGGAAAAAAACAAATGGAAATTCCCATCCGGCTCCAAAGTATTGTGGCAACCAATTTTATAAACTCTGTAGATCAGTAGCGTAAATGGCAGAAATATAACGGTGTTCCTGTTACATACATGTACATGTAGTGACATGTGTCAGATTTTGCACTTCAGGACACATTCTTTAATATCTTCTACATGTATCTCCAAGAGTGACTGCGTAAAGCAAAGTACCGTACATGTACATGTACCTACCAAACAAGTCAAAAATAGTGTGAAGTAGTGCTGCAACTGACCCTCCAGGTTCGGTTCGGTTCGGGTTCGGAAGTCTACATTAAAATAAATCTCTTAAATCGCGATCGCGCCGATCGATAGTACATACACATACAATGCCCTTCCGGGAATTCCCCGGCCTTCCCCACTGCAGCCAAAAAAAGTTGATTGGCACATTTCCAAATCCCGGGGGCCACCGCCGCGCCAATGCTTGACTGTATCTGATTTTGCATATTCAGTGTTTGGTCACAATTTCATCGAGTGATTCAGAGATCCATGTGAGTACATGAACATGATCGTTAGCGCATATGTGTGCGTGATTAAGCAAACTTGACAGCCATTTTTTGAAATTATGGTAAAAAGTACAAATTTAACTAAGTCAAAACTTTTGACAAAACGTAATTTTATTCTGGAACGTTTTTGTTCTTCAACATTTTTTGGGTGAGCAGAGAAGGACTGGCGCATGGCGGATAAAGTGCTGCAACATATAATTCACAAGGCAGGAGTTTTTACTTAGGAAGGAATGTACATATATATATGTACATGTAGAATCCTACCACCATTTTCGGGGGTACAATTTTGCAATAAATGCAAGTATTTTTGTTCCAAACTAAAAGGTGTCCATGAGAGAGTACCTGGAATCTGATGGGGACCTGGCCCCATAAGGCTTCATCACTCCGTACGCGCTTACAAACTTCAAACTTTATTTTCTTAGAATCTCATCCCTGGACTGTGCATCCCCACAAAACAAGAAATGTATAGTCATGTTGAATTGTGTCGCCGTGTGAACAACCAATCATTGGATACTGGGCGGGGCTCGCTTTCGAGTACACTACATTTTTTAGGTGGGGGTTGAGGGATGGAAACTCGCATGGCCAGCCGGATGCAAGCGTACGCGACTTGGTCTTTTATGATTTTTTTTTACCATCCTGGAATGGAAAAGGCTTTATCTTTGTTGCTTTTTATGCTATCGACTGTCTACATTGCATGCAGTACCTGGGCTAATGTAACCGTTTACACGGTACATGTACATGTTCTCGAGTGCAAACCTGCTACAATGTAAGGCCGAAAAAGGGCCTTATCAACAGGTAAATTCAATCATATCCGTGCCGCCCGTGTGCGCTAATTTTGTCCTATCATCGCATGCATTCCTAGCGCTATCAATATGTGTGCGTAAAGTTTGCCAAACTTCCGAACCAACAATTTTGGTTCGGTTCGGTTCGGTTCGGAAGGCCATGTTCGGCCATTTTTAGTTCAGTTTGGCGGTTCGGCTGCAGCACTAGTGTGAAGTCAATTTTAATGAGATTTGATGATACAGGTCAGGTGTAACAGGGACACCCCAAAAAAGTCACACTTTTGGACCCCAAATTAATGGAATGGACCCACATGTAAAAAGTACATGTACCAGAATTCTTTTACCATAACCTCTTGCCCGAGTGAGTTTTAAAGGTAGTGTACATGATTGGTCATTGTTGCAATTTTCAGAAATGGGCGGATTTGGGGGTTAGTATTTTATAGGAAAAATCGTTCCACTGACCTGTTCAAAGTTTTGCTGGATTGCGAAAAAAACGAGAGAAAAACGGTGCTCGTTTTCAACTGTCGGGCAGATGATAGCCTTTAGTCAAGGCGCGCGTGGCTACCTGGACGCGTGACGCTCCCCGAATGCCAGCATGTCCGGGGCGTGCCACTTGTCCGGGTAGCCACGGGCGCCTTGACTGAAGGCTACAGGGCAGTTTTTGGAAAACGATATAAATTTCCACTTTTCTTGACAACGACAGCACACCTGGTGCCATCATTTCACAGGATGATTGAGACTACTATTAATACAGTCTAGTAAGGTATTTCATAATAATTCAGTAAACAAAATTGGAGGATTACCAATCGTGTACACTACATGTGTACCTTTAATGACCAATTTTCTGCCGTGTTGATTGGCAAAGTTTATTCTACCCTTTAAAAAACATTTCAGACCAGGTAATTGTCCGGAGGAAGGAGAGACGGTTGGAGGAAGGGAACGAGTAACTATGACGACCGTTGCTATGGCAGCTGCCAAACCGAACAGCGACGTGACGCTCCGAGAGAAAGATGTGTAAGTGCTCTCGCATTGCATTGTCAATTTGTACCGAGATGTTCGATAACTGGTTAGCTGACCCTAGTGTCCCATGCACCTGCCTGTCTATGTACATTGTACCTGTCCAACGGAGGGGTCAAAATAATTTTTGGCCAGCAGGTTTTTGCTCTTTGAAAATGTAAGCCCTTTTAAAAACTGTTAATCCAACACTTACGTGTACAATAATTAATTTAATCCTTTTCCTTACCAACGTTTGCTTGACAGGTCACTGCACCCCTGTTGCTTACCAATGTCGAGTTTACTCGACAAGGAAACCACACTCCAGAGTATCCAAACAACAAATATATTCACCATGTTTCAACGAACTGTAGTGTTTGTGTTTTTGAACCGTATCTTGCGGTAGAAAATATAGTTTTATATTTTTTTCAGCAACGCCATACAAATTAAATGCCTCAAAATTTGTTTGTGGATTTTTTCATTTTCCTCACATCTCGCCCCCAAAGAAATAAACTTATATCACCACAACAGATCCCAGACCGAAGAATGGTAATAGTCTGTTAGTGCCTGTCCCACCAACAGGAGATTAAATGTTAAATGCCTAATTCCAGTGCGTCTGAAAAGAAATTAAATTAAATTAAATTAATTTAAAAAAATGATTAAACAAACTTGTCGTATACATGTGCACGTGTACAAAGTGATATGCGGGTACCATGTAAATTGATAAAAATAGAAAAAACCCGTCTCAAACTCTGGGAAATATTTTTGTATCATTAATCAAACTACAAATATTTGTTTGATATCTGGCTCCATGGTTATTGATCTTCAATTATTTTTTTTTTTGGGGGGGGGGGGGGTGTTAAATAGCACACACAAATATTGAAAATTACATGTAGGTTACCAGTTTGCACAATGGCTTTGCAAATAATTAAGCCATCTTGTAACCAGTGACAGTTTACTGAACATGAGACTGTACTCTTACAGTACAATATACATGAGTTTGTAGCTATTCAAACCGTGGACCTTTAACAAAGAGGACAATGGGGTCCACGGTTGAGTGTGTGTGGTTTTTTTATGGAAGTCATCTAAGACATGGCTTAACCCCTTGAGTACGGTTTTACGGGAGACGTTGGGGTGTCGCGGTGGTTCTGGCAGCCAAGCGAACTGCTACAATGTGTTTGTGCAGTCAAGCGTAACATAAAGAATAATCCAACAATGGATTGAAATTGCACAAACGGCGGCAAATGGCGTCATCCGGCCTGGTGCCACTTTTTTTTACGCCATATGGCGTCATCCATACGCAAGGGGTTAAATTTATTTAAAAAAAAAAAAAACCTGTCTCCAACTCCGGGAAATATTTTGTTATCATTAATCAAACTACAAATATTTGTTTGATATCTGGCTACAACAGAGGTGGTGGTGTTGCCAGCCCCAGGTTCCAGATTCGAATGGAGGATAAATCATTAATAGATACTGAAGAAATGATCCCAAATTTCAGACACGTACATCAAACATGTGTATGTGTGTAGACCCAGGTGAGAGCACTTCCAGGGTCGGTGAGACAACTCACCTCACCCTGAGCATGCTGAGCATATTCTGTTTCTAATAATAATTTGGCTTATTTACACTTCAGGCTCCCCTACTGATAATGTTGTGTAATTTCTGCACAATTGGCAAGGCCAAATTATCTGTACATTAGCATGTTTGCATTACCTGTCAGTCTTTTGCATCTGTGTATGGTACCCCCATGAGCCATGTACAACCAAGGTACAACCTTCATATAATCGCAAAAAAAGAGAACAAAATAATTTTTAATATTTTTGAACTGCATGGTTCCTGCGAGCACGTTATCGCTGTTGATATTTGTAATTTATCATCCGAGCTAATGCGATACCAGCATGTGCGACATGTCATTCTAATAAGGTCACAGTTTTCATGTGGAATCGCGCGCAAAAGTCGAATTTAGAATTTGGACAAGGCACATGTAAATAATACTACATTGGCTGTCATTGTTACACATCGTACATTTATGTGGCTCAAACAATGTACATGTACATGTACATGTACATGTACAATGCAGGCTTTTTCTTAAGTCCTATTTGTTCCTACTTTTGTCCCACAACTCTGAAAAATGAATTCTCATTAAATATTTTTCATGAAGTGTTGGACACTGTCATATGAAAATCACACAACTTTACTTGCAAGTTTACGAGCTAAGTTGAGGACAGAGCACAAGTGTTGTGAGTCCAGAACATGCCAAATGAGGCTTGTGATGCTGCGGACAAAAACTACTCCTTGAAAGCCCACAAAAGTTCTACTTTTATCCAGATATTGTCCTCCAAAGTCCTACTTTTGTCTTAAAATCTTTGTTGATCCTACCATTCTCCCTTTTCACCTTTGTCAGCTTGATGAAAGCCTGACAAGTGTCAGCATGTGCAGGTCCAATGGGGAGTGGGTGGAGGGCGGCACTTCTTAGAGAAAATACAAAGGGTTCAACTTTGGGAAGTGGACAATGGAAGGGGGAAGGGAGGGGCACAAGCCTTGGTTTGAGAGGGGGAATGGGCATTGGTTGGATGGGGGTTCCCCTTGAAACTTGGTACAATTGTAAACCATTCGTGCATCTGGGTTGAATTTCTCACCATTTTCTTTGTCCATCTACGGGTTCAAAGAGTAAAGAATCAATTGCATAGATAAAAGGCAGCCTGTACCTTGTGTTGAATGGAACTCGTGATTTGTGACTCACAAAGGTTTTATTAATTTTTTTATAGCAGAACAGATTATAAAGTACGCTGTACATACAATGTACATGTACAGTGCCTACATGTATGCATACATGAGGAATGTGGTTTTAGTATGTCCAGAATACTACAGGAATAAGGGTGGAGGTTCCAGTACTTAACCCCTTGGGCACGGTATTTTACGGGAGACGTCGGGGTGTTGCAGTGGTTCTGGCAGCCAAATCGAACCGCTACAATGTGTTTGTGCAGTCAAGCATGACATAAACAATAATCCAACAATGGATTGAAACTGCACAAACGGCGGCTAATGGCGTCATCCAGCCTGGTGGCACTTTGTTTTTGGACGCCATATGGCGTCATCCGTACGCAAGGGGTTAATGAGTACACAGTTCCATTGTAACTCCGGTGTAATCACAAATTCAGCCCATGTCCAATCAGGATCTAGCCGCATGACAGCAGCAGAGTACAAAGGTTGCTCGTGAGAAATGGTCCCTCTGTACTATGTGAACCCCTTAGCCATCGAGGTCACACTGGCCTCAGTAAAGCACGCCCCGGCCCCACCAAAGTCTAAAGTCCACTTTCAGTATGAGATTTGAATTAAAAATTTGACGACTCATTTCAAGTGGTTGTTTGTTGAGTAAGCTTTTGTTTCTCCTCAATCTAATGCATCAACTTCGCTGATGTCCAAGCTTGGCAGAAATGCGTCACTGTTTACTAGGTTATATTGGTATTCATTGGTCAAGTCCCGTAGCAACGCCCATGATGTACTTTGTTTGTTATCGCCACTTAGGCACGCTAGATAAAAAAGAAAGGCAAAAAATTAGAGCTCAGTTGTGTGTGTACCTAGGCAAAGCTGGTGGTCAGTGTGGTATAAAAGTGCGCATCATGCGTCATAGAATCCGCAGATGAGAAATTATTCCTTCGGCTTCAACTCATCCGCAGACTTGTGTTTGTGACGTTTAGGCACCGTTAAACAAGCGGGTACGCGTATCAAGAGGTGAAGTTGCACATGTACATATACACATATGTTCCGCTCCGTACGGCGGCTACGCAAAATGAAATTGTAAGTGAAAAATGTGCATGTACAATGTACCTCTACATGTGATAGTCGTTGTCTTTTGCCATTTTTGATATGTATGTATGTTTTTGTGTGTATTGGTTTCCAAATGCTTTTCAACACTACTATACTGAAATATAGTAGAACGCCGTGATAACGCTCATCATGGGATCCACAACAAAAATTCACTATAGTGGTCGTTTGTTAGGCCAAACCAAATAAATGGTGTGTTTACGGTAACAGCTTAAAAACAATTTTTCTTTTTCATTTCTGTCCAGTTTCAAGTGTGGAAAATGATTATGGTCATGGCAAATAATTGAAACTACAATGTAGTGTTCGTTTAAAATTATCAACTACCAAAATGGCAATAAAAAGTTTGAGGTCGGCAATTTGGCCGCCAAAAATCCAGGTCGGTCGGGTTACTGTAAACCACCAATTTTTTTTTTTGGCCTTTTTGTGAATAATGGTACAATGTACATTTGTGTATGTACATGTATATGTACATCAATTTGGAAGCTAAAGAGTACATGTATGTTCGTTCTAAATAGCTAAATGTTCGGTATAGCTGTGTTCGTTATAACAAAGTTGTACTGTGTACATACATGTACATCGTCACCGTTTTCACGAACTGACACTCACGTGCACCTGGGTTTCAGTTCGTGAAACCGCGTACTGAGTAAATTTCGGTTTCACGAACTGACACCCAGGTGTGCGCGCGCACATCGGACACTTACTCGCTAGAGAAGACTTCGTTTTAACGAATTGACACGCAAGCATGTAGCGGAAATACCATTCCAAGAAAAACGCTTTAAAAGCTTTGACACGAATCTACTCCATCTGCATACTTGTGGGTTTACAGAAACATTGAACTGAAAACCTCTAAACTCGTGAAATTAAGAATGGTTTCAGTTCGTGAAAATGAAAATGTGGTTAGCGCACGCTCCTCTACTTGGGTGTCGGTTCGTGAAAATGAAAATTACTCTGTTCTGTAAAATACGTGCGCGCCCTGGCACTCTTGCGCTAGAAAGTGTCATCAGTTCGTGGTGTTGGTGATGACATGTAGCCTGAGAAACGACCTCGGATCAAAGAGGTGTTTAAAAATGGCCGCTCCAGTTTAACCGCTTGGTGGCACACGCCATAGACCATGTACATTGTACCCTTTGTTTCATCTAAACCACCCTACTAGGGCTGTTCATTTTCGAATAATTTACTATTCGAATATTTTACTATTCGAATATTTTACTATTCGAATATTTTACTATTCGAATATTCGAAATTGGGTTTGACCGAATATTCGAATATTCGATATTCGCCGATCAAGTTTTTCAGTGCATGCCACACCGGTAAAAAAAACATTGCACGTAAAAGCACGCCGGTGTTTTACGTATGGCGATTGATATCATGGACCATTCAAACAGCATTTTTTTTTGCATGCCCCTGTTGTATGAAGGGTTTTACCGACAGGAACAATAAACTTCCGTCCACAAAAAATTACGATTGACGTGCATATAATTATATCTTTTCGAATATTCGAACTGGCAAATTCGAACTGGTATTTGAATATTCGCTTGACGATCGAATATTCGGTATATTCGGGACAGCCCTGCACCCTACATGTACGTGTATATGGTGCCCGGTGGTGTGTACACGCATCGTGTTTTGCATAAATTTGGTTAACCCAAACGGCTCAAAATCCTCCAATTTCAATAGATTTTTCACTCACCCTAGGGAGTTATGGTTAAGGAGTGACATGCGGTCACGTACATTGTGTAGTAATTCAAAGGCGTTCTGACCTGCGACGTCACTCCTACATGTACATGTATACATGTATGTAAGCCAAATTTTATGCAAAACATGCGAATGCGTGCGAATGCCACCTGGCTTCAATAGATGTAAACGCGTGATGTCAGAGGGCACATCGTCTATTGTGAGTCACCCCCAATGTGTTTCCACATGGTCAGCTCTCAGAATTTGGCCAAACAAATGAGTCTAAAGTATTGGTTATAATGCTGTGTGCAATGGATGAATCTGACATTATAATGTACATGAGAGTATGCAGTTTGTTAAAAATCAGGTTTTTCTGTTTAATTACCGGGAGGACTACTGAGCATTTGTCCGCACCATACATGTGCACATATCGTCACAGTTTTCACGAAGAGACAAATTCCCTATTTCCTCAGTACACTAAATTTGTCTCTTTGTGAAAACTGTGACGATATGTGCACATGTATGGTGCGGACAAATGCTCAGTAGTCCTCCCGGTAATTAAACAGAAAAACCTGATTTTTAACAAACTGCATACATGTAGTTCAGGAATAACAACATACATACATGTACTTATCTACTTTTAATCACATTTAAATGTAACTGTAAACCACTGATTTGATTCTCTTGTTCTAATAAAGTTTGAATAACCAGTTCGTTAAAAGTTAGGAAAGAGTTCCATATCCGGACATCACTTATTTTTCCTCAATTAACCCTCCTACTATTTAAAAGGTCAAAATCAGTCAAAAATTTCTTCCACCTCCCCTGCTATACTTTTACACAGACATGATCAGATTACATGTGGTTTTGTACTGTGGCAGGAGGGTCAAAAACAATCACCTTGACTGATTTTGACCCATACAACAACATGGCTCAGAATGTATGTTTGCGTAGGAGGGATTTATTAATTAATATGACTTAAAAACTACCAAAAAGTGTAAATCTGATGAAGAAACACGAATTTAGGGGGAAAATTTGTTCAACTTATTCTTTGAAAATACTTTGACTTTTCTGTCATGGCCCATAGACTTTGTGCACGAGGTATAAGTGATGTCCGGATATGGAACTCTTTCCAAAAGTTATTTTTGTTTTCCAGCATGCCCAAACACCTATAATGTGTGCAATTTAACTTTGTTCTTTTGGCCACAACAGAGATAAATACATATACATGTATATACATTTTTGTACAACTTAGAAGTAAATTCTGCATTATGTATGTAAAAGTGATTCTCTCTCATTGACAGATAATCTGTACATCAGTCATTTCTTTCAAAATTCACTTCAATTCAAATTGTAATTGCTTTTATGTAATACATTCAAGTTTGTAATTATATTGAAATTTAACCCAAAAACTTTCATGATTTAAGAAACAAATGGTTGGAAAACTACCTGTACATGTGGTCACAATTTCAAAACCACTTAACTCTCCCACCCCCCACCCCGTCACCCCCACTCCTTTTTGTTTAACTTGTTAACATTTTGCATGGCATTTTTATGTTTATTTTGAATTTGTTTTGTTTTTCCTTCAGAAAAAGAAGCACCGGTTTCAAACAGTCCATTTTCAGAAGGTGTGTTGTTCATTAACAATTTTTCTGTTCATTTTATCCTTTCCTGTCTTGAAAAAAAACAATTCATTGTTTAGCCTACATGTAGTTTTTAATTCCTTTTGGAAAATGTATGTGGTTTTCTTTTTTCGTGAACTTCCTGTTTTGGTTTTGTTTTCTTCCCTGTTAATATTAATTGTGCACATTTCCTTTGTTTGAATGTTCACAAATTGATCCGCTTTTGTTTTATCGTAGGTTTTTATCATTGGATAGGGCAAGAGAGAAATATCTCTATTCTAATTTACATGTACATCATTGGTTTAGTTCTACAACTATCAACCTGCATGGATTAGCAGTGATTATGATTTTTTCGATTTTACAATGTTTTATTGAAAGTGTACATGGGTCTGTCCACACTAAAGGGACCATTTAGCATCAAAAGATAGCAATGGGAGTAAGACATGGAAGAGGGACATCAAATCAAGTATTTTACCCAAATGTTTTTTCTGATGCTTTCCAGAGCTGTTATTAGTGATCACACTGACACAAAAATAGGACGACACTCTGGATATATAAGAAATTAGAGGGTCATCTTCAAGACATTGTTTGTAACATGGATGGACATTATTTTATTTTTGACTGGAAAAAAGAAAGAGGAATTTAGTATTCCAAAATGTTGGTCAGTTTACATCTCTTACAATGTCTGGATTGTTATCAGTAGAAATTATAATAAATGTTGGGGTATTTTAACAAATTAAGATGTGATATGAATTATGTTCAAACATGGACGGACATTATGTGACAAATCTCCGTCCAGAAATGTTACACGTTTGATATGTTACAAACATAAACATTATGAAGATGATTCCAGGTCTAACTTCTTAACCCCTTGAGTACGTTTTTTACGGGAGACGTCGGGGTGCCGCGGCGGCTCTGGCAGCCAAGCGATCCGCTACAATGTGTTTGTGCAGTCAAGCGTAACCTATACACAATAATCCAACAATGGATTGAAACTGCACAAACAGCGGCCAATGGCGTCATCTGGCCTGGTGGCACTGTTTTTTTTTGCGCCATGTGGCGTCATCCGTACGCAAGGGGTTAAATACTGTTAGATGTTGATTTTGTTTTGGCTAAACAAACTTGTTGATGGGTACTGAATGTATGGTGACAAAAATCAATGGAAAATTATTCTATATAATACATGTGTACATGCAACCACACAATCTGAAATTCCCCTCCCATGTCACACCAAATGGGGTCAATAGTGTGGATAGACCCGCAGGTCTGACAGGATTGCCTTTACCTGTATCAACCATATGACTGTACAAAAATGAACCGAACAGTTAGCAAACTTTACCCAAAAGCCCATGGTCTTCATGCACTGTACACAATTCACTGTTGATGAAGGAGGCAGTGCCACTCATCAGGCCAGAGATTTTAGGGCTGTTTTTTTTTACAGCTTAAAAAAAAAAAAGGTGCAGAATGCACATTAAATTGCAAATCATGCAGTGGATTTTCATTCTATACCTTGAGACACCTCTGAGCAATTCTTGTGAAGGTATAAGACTACTTTAATGACCAAACCTGGGCCCAATTTCAAGGAATCCGTTATCCCAAATTCTGGAGAGTCCGCAATTCTGTGCGAACCGGACTAGAAATTCTACGCTAGAGAAATTCTACGCTAACCCGGTAAGCACAGAATGCTTAGTTATGGGATGTACATGTACATGTACGCAAGCCAGAATTCTCTTTAAAATCTGTGAAATACGTGTACACGTACGCTATAAACTGTTAGCGAAGAATTTTCTGTGAAGTTTGGCCCTACACAGAATGTGAGCCCTCAACTTTATACAGGTAATTGACCTATCGCCATTTGTGAGTTAGCCACACCCCTTAGACAACTTTACACACGTGCAGCACGTGGATGCGATGCGCGAAACGCGCAGTAGCGTATTACGGGGAATCATTGCATACACGCTCTCTCTGACCGGATGCAGGAGTTGTCTCAGATTTCTAAGACAACTTTGTCCACGTGTGCATGCAGACTTTCGTGCGACCACTTATTGCAAAAAGTGGGAAAATAGCTTTTCCCGATTTCCAGCCGCTCGTTATAACGCGTATCTGAATAATGCAGACTCCCCGGACCCCACTAACATAATTTTCACCGTCCGAGAATCGGAAAAACTTAAGAAATATAAACAGAACAAACTACGCTAAACGGGCTTGGCCAATGTGC
Source organism: Hippasteria phrygiana (assembly GCA_037893225.1). Lineage (NCBI taxonomy): Eukaryota > Metazoa > Echinodermata > Asteroidea > Valvatida > Goniasteridae > Hippasteria > Hippasteria phrygiana. Next base: position 749,724 of record JAZGUH010000639.1, on the reverse strand, counting down.
TGCAAACAAAATTAGTACAATGAAAACGTGATGGGCCGGTTGAGCGTTTGCGTTAAATGTGACGTGTATTCGCGTACTGCGTTTCAAGGAACAGGGCGCACATGCGGCCGAATAATGCGCGTATTTGAAATGTTTTTTGTTTGTCCAAGATTTGGAATATCATGTGATGTTCAACAGACGCTACGATTGGATAATGGTCATGAACGGCGATAGGTCAATACATGAAATGTAAATCCGGTTGAAAAAAAAACTGCATCTTGCCAATGACATATTTGTTACCAACCTGAATTAACACAATTTAATTAATTAACAGTCCATCAGAAAGCACCTTGTACTAACATACAGCACATGTGTTTTTGACTAAAACCTGAAATAACCTGTACATGTGGCATGCATCTTTAAATTATGTACATGTCTGTGTACAGATGGGTACATGCTACTTTGGCTTTCGGTAGACATGTACAATACTTTAGTTATGACTTGAACATTACTTCAATTCCATGAATTTTCAGATGTACAGGTATGAAACCATTGATTTTAATCTACATACATTGTACATGTCCATACATGTATGCAACAAAATTAAATTGGGCTGTTGGCTTTTTTTCTCGTTTCTGTTGCGGGGTGTTTCCTTCCCTGGGTGTGTCTACTTTGTTGGGTGTGTCCGCATACATGGGCGTGGTCCTGTAGGAGTTCAAAACAGTCAAAGGGAGATCGCCATAGCAGCGAGTCTGCCTCCAAGGAGCCACTCTCCAGCGAGAGTGAAGTAGACAATAGCAATAAGTGAGTAATTGGGGAAAAAGGGTTTGTGGCCCCACCCAAGTGTGTAAACACCGGCAATCGCAGACCTGCCATTGTTCCTCTTTTGTTTTTCGGAAGGCCTCCCATATGTTTTGTACACGATTTTCAATCGTGGACCTTGACTCAATCGTGGACCCTATTGCCCTCTTTGTTAAAGGTCCACGGTTTGAATAGCTATACAAACTCTGTCCATCTCCTAGCCAAACCAAGCCCAACCCAATCCAATCCAGCCCAGCCCATAGCCCAGCCCAATCCAGTCCAGCCCAGTCCAGCCCGGTCCAGCCCGGTCTAGCCCGGCCCAGCCCAGCCCAGCCCAGCCCACAGCAACCACGCCAACCCCATCCAGCCCAGCCCAATCCAGCCCAGTCTACCCTGAACCTAGCTTAGCCCAGCCAAGCCCAACTTATGAGCCCAGCTCTGCTCAACTTATCAACCTAATCTAACCCAATGTTATACCCTGTGAAAGCACACGAATGTACCTAAGGAACATGTGCCTTTATATTGTACACGTGTATTTCTTGTTATTTCGGTATAAAGGGGCTTAGTCCAAAATTTCAGGATTTCTGAATTTCTGAAATTAGGAAACATAAAACTTTAACAACCATTATCTTCCCACCTCCCCCCCCCCACCCCAGTCTCCCACCCTCAACCAGTCAGCAATCTCCCATCCATGTCTCCCGGTCCTGCCCCACTGAGCTTCCTCTCCTCGAGGAGACCTCTCACCAACAACAGCAGCAGCAGCAGCATCTTGGCTTCGAGACCTCAGGCTCTTCCATTGGTTCCCCTTCCGAGAAGCTCTCCCCGCCCGGCAGGTCAGACAAAGAAGAAAAGACGCATAAATCCAGCAAGAGAAACAGCAAGAGGTCGCCGTGGTACACAGTGAGTTTGAAAAAAGACCACCTGCTCGGCTTTGTCTATATGCGCATCCCTGTGCATACTCAATCCATTGTTTGGCTATTGTTTGCATTACACTTGGCTGCACAAGCCTGTCTTGGCATACCAGCTAAGCTTGTGCGGTTAACCGGTAAACCGTTTTTTTCCGGTTTTATAATTAAACCAATCGCGTCCGGTTTTGATTTTTGAAAAACCTCAAAACCGTCTGCAACAATATTCCATTCATTTCAGAAAAATCAGAGTGAAAAAATGTCAAACAATACTTCCAAAACCACAAAGAAAAGATTACCGTACTTGTCTGAAGAACACTGAACAGTCTTTGTCTTAGGCGCAAATGACATTTCCCGAATCATGAGGCTTATTCATTTCACGCATCGCAAGCGCGAGCCCATGCTGGACACTGCGCTTGCCTGCACATGCACACCACACACTACACATGCCACATACGCGCTGCATGCACGGCGGGCTGGCCGGCCGGCCAGCGGAAACGAACACCACTGGATTTACTATACTCGAGCTTGTGCGCGTCTACGGTCTACATCACAAATCTCATTAGACTTCGACCTAGTATTGTTGGAAACACTCATATCGCTCACGTATTAAACGTGTCACGAAAATTGACAAACAGCCAATTGAACCAAATAAGCTGCTTTGACTTGGCGAGTCTGATTCTCGCATTGCACATGCAGGGGAATTCCCTCACATGTTTAATACGTTCAATTTTGCACGTGTTCACTGGTCGCAGGTATCGTTAGCTTCGTTGGTTCCGCTCTGCATGTACCACTATTAGCGTGACAAAAGCTCGTGATTACGGAAGCCAGCGCTGCGTTTCCAGTCATGCGAATGATGGCTAGCTTCGCGAAGAAATGATTTTTAAGATCGACAAGATCGAACGCATCCGGTGTTTCCTTACGCTCGACGTAAGCTCAAAGCCAGCGGCGACAAGATGGCGGCGCCCTTTGTTTTCAAGGTCGGTAAACTGGTTAAACCGAGTCAAACTTGGGCGTTTTTTTCAGTTTTGGTTTAATCTAAAAGACCGCACAAGCTTAATACCAGCACCCCATAAATAACAGCTGGACACAAGGGGTTACTGTTCATCTTTTCAGAATGGCTCGCATGCAGTTTAGAATTATAATAATTTTTTTGCGTTAAAAATTAGAAACAAAGCTTGCCTGATGGCTGTTTTCAGGGAAATTATTTTGCTACACGAACCTTAACCCTATCCCTGCCAGACGCAGCACAGTGCATCTGTGGTGACAGCTCCACTTTGCTGCACTCTGCACACAAGTGAATGTGACAAAGTATGCAATCTGATGCATCTGGCAGGGTTTCTAGCCAAAATACCCTGGAGGGTTAGGGTTAACCCTAACCCTGCCAGACGCAGCACAGTGCATCTGTGGTGACAGCTTGACCTTGCTGCACTCTGCACACAAGTGAATGTGACAAAGTATGCAATCTGATGCATCTGGCAGGGTTTCTAGCCAAAATACCCTGGAGGGTTAGGGTTAACCCTAACCCTGCCAGACGCAGCACAGTGCATCTGTGGTGACAGCTTGACCTTGCTGCACTCTGCACACAAGTCAATGTGACAAAGTATGCAATCTGATGCATCTGGCAGGGTTTCTAGCCAAAATACCCTGGAGGGTTAGGGTTAACCCTAACCCTGCCAGACGCAGCACAGTGCATCTGTGGTGACAGCTTGACCTTGCTGCACTCTGCACACAAGTCAATGTGACAAAGTATGCAATCTGATGCGTCTGGCAGGGTTTCTAGCCAACATACATGTACCCTGGAGGGTTAGGGTTAAAAAAAGCCAAAAATTGCAAACAAGCAAAACAAGTTTGCCTGATGGTATTGTAAATATGTTAGTACCAGTACATAATCTCTAAAAATGGCAAGCAGCCGTCTTAACACGTTATGCTGGTGGCCATTTTCTAAAAAATGAAACTAAAAGAATGAATCGCTTTCCTATAAACCCCAAACAGGACAGTAATAATAATGAGTTCTAAATGTGGCTGCATGGTTTGTAAAATATGGTTTGTTGATATTTTGCTTGCCAGGTTTTGTCGTCTTCCTACAAATCTAAGTCAGAAGAATTCCGAAAGTACTTCAAGAACATTCACAACGGTGAAAAACTCACTGCAGGTTTGTTTGCATTCCCTGTTTGTTTTCCATTCTATGCACCGTGTTTTCCCCCCCATTTGTGCATGGAGTCCATAAGACGGTGTTCCAGAGGTCGCAGGTTCGAATCCCGCAGGTTCGAATCCCGCTCCTGCCAGTTTTCTTTGTTCACTTTACAAATGTATTCAAATTACCTAGTCAGTGCCCCTGGTGGTTTGTTTGACGAGTCCATGAGAAGACTGACTTGTGGGTAAAAAGCTGGCAAGGGATGTCCTGAATCTAGGTTTTGTATTCAAAACTCTGTTCTCGTGTTAATGCAATTTGATAACGGGGTTATTTCAAGCAAACATGATTTCACTCCCCACGATGATGAACAAGTATAACAAAGATGGCTGATAAGGCACAACTTACGTTAAGTTTCTGTTTGTACATTTTTTTAAACTTGAAAAAACAAGAGCTACCAATTGGCACATTGGATCATCTTTCTGCCAATTGTCATCTCTATCATCAAAAGAGTCGAGCAACATACAGCATAATCTCTGAAAACCAGTAGTTCATGCTGTCTTTCCGTCTTAGATAACATTTTCAAAGTGAACAAAGAAACTGGCAGGAGCGGGATTCGAACCTGCGACCTCCGGGTTACCGTACCGGCCCTCTACCAACTGAGCTATCTTGGCCTATGTTGGCGGTCTCCCAAATTGTCAGTATTCTTGTTCGGGTGGGCGCTAGTCAGAAGTCATAAACCCAGAATGAGGTATAGCCAGGGATCACACCCAATTTTACGATACAACACGGGAAGCGACATTGTGGGGATCTCTCAATGAGGATACAACTTTTTAACATATAATTCGTCAAACAATTTGTTTCACGAATTAGATGATAACAGACGTTTTCCCTCCAACCCCAGCAACAAACAGTAGTACTACATATAACTACATACTTTGGGATTAATACCAAATGTTAAAAATTGCTACAAGCTTTGTACACAAATAGGTGAGAGTACTGCATACTACAGTTTACTTACTCGTAGTATTTTGTAGCTTTATGTGAGGTTAGGGTTAAATTTGAAGACTTTCGTTGATGTTTCTTTGTTGACAGATTACTCCTGTGCACTACAGAAGGACATCCTGGTGCAAGGAAGGATGTATGTCACAGAAAACTGGCTCTGTTTCTATGCCAACATCTTCAAGTGGGAAACCCTGGTTTGTCTCTTTTTAATTTACTGCCAACTTGCTTGTATGTGATCGGTTGTGCGAAGATTATTCTCTTGTTGCTAAATTGAATTTTGAAGTAACATGTACGTGTAGCTAAGGGAGCATCTGAAAAGTCGGAACGTTTGGAACATTCCGTTGTGAATGTTGCCTGTTCCGATCGGGAACTTGTGTTGGTTCCACCGGAACGATCTGGTAACTCCAGTGGTCTATGCGAAGAAATGCTTACTCAGCATAGCCTGTTCCAGTCGGGAACACAGCCTGTTCCTTCCAAATAGGTGTTTCAGAGAATGTTCTGACTTTTGAGACACTCCCGTAGTTCCTTTTGGAAGACATTTTGAATTTTTTTACAGTAAAAAAAATGAGCCTTGAAAAAAAAAAGAAAAAAAAAATGTAGGAAAAATAGGGATCTGAAAATTGAAACAAACAAACAATGGAAATCTCTGATTCAGTATTTCCACTTATTAAAAAAAAGATACTGACAATTCTTTGAATGATATCTGAAAGTAATAAATATATGACGAGTGTGGAAAATTAAGAAACCTCATCTGCCATTTGTTCCCATTTTTGGGCCTCATTTATGAGAGCCACTAATTTGTTTCTTTGTGGTTGTATTAAATCTAGCTAACCATCAGACTGAAGGACATTACGGCCATTACTAAAGAGAGGACGATACGATTGATTCCCAACGCCGTACAGATAGCCACGGAGAGCGAGAAGGTGTGGCAGAAAGTCTATTTTATAGAGCTGCTTAAGCACAAAATGTGCTTCAGCATAAAAAAACCTTGCTTAATAAAATCAGGTTACCGGCCAAAACTCCATGTGATGTATATTGCTTGTGACCGGTATTTAGCTGTTGTTTGCTTAGCATGACAATCACATGGAGTTTTAGCTAGTATTAACCTGATTTTACTAAGCAAGTTTTTTTGTGCTTAAGCAAATTTTGTAAGCAGGAGTATCAAACAAAAATAACAGACGAAATTGTTGGTGTAATAGACTGCTTTCTTTATGATCTTTTTTAGAAATAAATGGATTTGGGGGTTAGTATTTTATTACGTGCTAGCAAAAACCTGACCCGTTTAAAGTGTTGTGTGCATAGATGCTGAGAAAACAGAAATAAAATTCTGTTCTAGTAGTCTGGTGGCAGTTCAGATAAATTTGTTGACTTTGAAAAAACAAAAAACATTATTTTTTGTTATTCTCACACCAAAGTGATTTAATGTTGTTGTTTTTTCTCCTTTTCAGTATTTTTTCACATCCTTCCTGTCGAGAGACCGAACATTCATCTTGCTGTTCAAGGTTTGGCAGAATGCACTACTAGATCAGGTATGTAGCGCCGTCTCTCTCATTTATGAAAATCATTTGCGTACTACCCCATGATTGGAAATTCTGCAACACCCCCACCCATATCCCCACCCCATGGGTGATGGTTCTGTGATCAAGTGTAATAGATCCGAGACACAATGTGATACTTCTGCAACCAAGCGTGACAGTTCCGTGACCCTGTGTGATAGTGGCTTGACCCCACGTGATATTTTTATCACCCCAAACAGAAAATGCCACCAGCAGAATACTGGACCAGAGTACACAATAACTATGGGACCAATCTCGGGCTGAGCCCGAACGAGTTACCAGATGATTACGTCCAGCCCAACATGTCCCCCAACGAGACGGAGAATGGAGAGAACGAGTTTGAAGAGTCCAAGAGCCAGGGAACAGAGGGGATGGATGAAGACGATGACGACGATGAAGAGGAAGAAGAGGTATTGAAGATTCCCTTAATGCGGCACACTTTGACTTTTTTTTGTGTGACTTTCCTCAAGTAGTTTTCAGTGTTGTAGTTGAAACTGAAAGTGTGAGGCCAAGACGGAGACCAAGATTTAGTGGTTGAGATTGAGACCCGGTGGTCCAAGACTAAGAATGAGACCTAGTGGTCTACAGAGTTGTAATCAAGTCAATCACAATTCAGATCAAAATGCAGATCACAAGTCAATCACAAGTCAATCACAAGTCAATCACAAGTCAATCACAAGTCAATCACAAGTCACCTCACAAGCTACATGGGATGAACAGTGACAAAGGAATGCTTTTGTTATATAGTGTGTTTGAATAGCTTGTTACATGGCTTGAGACGAGAATTGTGAAGTGACTGACTTGTGACTGACTTGTGACTGACTTGTGACTGACTTGTGACTGACTTGTGACTGACTTGTGACTGACTTGTGACTGACTTGTGACTGACTTGTGACTGATTTGTGACTGACTTGTGACTGACTTGTGACTGACTTGATTACAACTCTGGACTGGTCCAAAAAAAGTAAAGTCAACAAAATTAGCTAGTCTAACATTTCAAACATTAGCAAGTAAAGTGAGAAAACATGACTTCTGTTTTCCTTCTGTGACTATGAAATCAAGTCCCGTTGTGTTCCTTTCGCTCCAAATAGCAGACTTCATGAGCCCAATGTGACCTTCCTCGCGACAAATTTCCCTTGCCTTTTGTAATCCTCACAGGATGGCAGTGAAGAGTTGGCAGAGGACGGAGTCCAGGGGTCAGAGGTCACAGCCCAAGATGTTAAAGTTCAACCAGATGTCACTATAACAGGTGACCCGGCAAACGAACTGGACGCCATGACTTCCCAAGCCTTGGACGAAGAAGGTGAGAATTTTTTTGGGGGGAAATCTAAAATGTTCCGAACTCGTGATTGAGTGTGTTAAAGTCGCAATTGTATTCACGATGAAAATCCTGTGTGGTGTAAGGGAAGACATTTTTATTTAACAAGTGGTATTAGTGGTACTACTGTTTTTTTGTTTTTGTTTTTGGTTTGTTTTTGTTTTTGTTCTTTGGGTAGGCCTTCTGGTATACCTTGCCAGCAGCCGATTTCACAAAACCTTGCGCAATTGCGTAACTCTACTTACGCCACAATTTATTGCGTAAGTTGTGCATCTGTGACATTTTTACAAGCGATTTCACGAAAGGTACGCAGTGTGTAAGTCGCTGATTTGTGCCACAAATTATGACGTAACTTACGCACTCGTTTTAGGTGCCTTAAGTTGTCCACAAAAACACAGAAATAATGACTTAGCTAGCTGAGCGTGAGCATGATAGAGCCGTTTGTTGTTCAAATTATTCATTAAATTCGCTGGATTATTTCAGAGAGTAATGAAATGATCATCTGCTGCAGGTTTACCTGTAAGGTATTTCCAAAAGTTGCCACCAATTTTTTTTCGGAGTGAAGTTTCCAAAGTGAAAAGTTTAAAAATGGTCCCTCACAGTTCAATTGTACTACTGTTCTATGTATTTTTATTGTTGTACTAAAACAGTTTCGTAAAAGCAGCATTCAGCCTCGTCCGCACTGTTTTGTGAAATGGATCGCAAGGATGTTGCGTAGCTGCGTAACATTGCTTAAGTCCTGCACCATGGCTTAAGCTACGCATTGTTTCGTGACCTCATCCTTGAGGTCATTTCATCATGGAACAATTCATTATCAATAAACAGTTAATATATTCAATATTGGGTTTGCCCCAGACCGACAAATTTTATAAATTCTATAAACTCAGTGTTGTCCCGAGATATTTTTTTTTTTTTAAATCACTTGGGTGGGACTCGAATTTACATCACCCCGACACAAATTCCATCTTTTGAATTGTAAAGAGTTAATAAGTTCTCCGCTTAATTTGTTACTGTGTTTTATTCTGCTGTTCAGAAAATTTGGATTTCCTTTCAAAAACCCGATTCAAAATACTGAATGGGTTGCCTCAGCGAAAACCACTAACGAAACTCCCTGTTTAACTCCCTCTCGGTGCCAAAATGGAGTCAATTACCCTATCTATCAAAACAAGCCGTGGGAGAGGAAGGGGTTGGTTTTTTTTATAGGTTGTGATAGGTATAGTAGTATGAGGGTTAATGAGGATGTCCTCACTAGCAAAGCGTTGGCATCTCTTGTGATAAACCTTTTGACTGTCCGTTGCTTTCAGGCGAGGTACAGTCACTCGAGCCGAAACCCTTACATGCGAATGCCAAGGAATATATGAACTCTTACTTCAATGTGAAGGTGGACACATTCTTTGCAGCGCTATACAACAAGGAACATCCATTCTACAGGAACTTCCTCCTCCATAGAAAACACACAGGTACACCCTTAGGGCATTTATCAAACCTTGGCTCACGCTCGGTCTTCGGCTTCGCGTAATTTTATGTCCCTAGATTTGGCAAGATCTTGGATACTGTTTTTGCTACATGTATATCAAAGTCTGATGTTTTAATCCGGAGCCAGAGTCTGTTAATATATTTACGTATTCAAGGCTTCAGATTGGCAATGGGACTGGGGAATAGCTGGAGACGAAGCCCAAGCCCAAGCCGAAGCCAAGGTTTGAGAAACTCCCTGAGGGAGCGTTTCATATTGTCCACATGCAGTATTGATGGCGGTACCGCATTCCTTACCTCAAACCTGGCTGGTAAATGGGAAGCCAGGCAGTGAATAACTAAATCATCATGACTGGTCAAAACTGGAGCTCGGAGCTCATTAAAGCCCAGTCGGCTTGTGAAATATTTCCAGTTTGCAGCGGTCAGACCATGGACAAAGAACCCTATTAGTGGAGGTCTTGCTGCAATGAATGTTTATTAAGAGCTCTGGCTTATACGTGTGCTAAACCTTGACTAAATCATCTCTTGGTGCTAGTGATAATCACAAAAGTGAGAATCTGTTATATTGATGATAATGACCAGTTTCGAACGTTAATTAGACTGCCTCCGTACATACTTTTTTTTACCCTCAACTCGGCCGCCCGGACAATCAAATATTCGATCGATTGGAAGGTCGATTAGTCGATTTGACTCAGCCCTATTTCTGTCCAGTTTTTCTCAGCTTGTGCAGTACGAGAGTTTCTCCATTCATGCGCTTACATGCTCTGGGGTTACCTTTTTGTTATGTTCTCGGTCATGGCATCCGCAGACCTCAACATAGGTGAATGGCAGCAGAGTGAAGATAAGGACATCCGGAACGTCGGCTACACATTCCACCTCAACCACCATGTCGGACCAAAGTCCTGCGGTGTGCAGGAGAGACAAGTAAGTAAGCACGCTGACAACGACTGTGATGATAGTGATGACAGTGACAGTTTGGCAATGACAGTTGCAATTGTAGTAAATTGACTTGACAGTGATGACCGTGACAATAGTGACAGTGACATCACAGTGACAGTGACTTGGCAGTGACGTCAACAGTGACAGTTTGGCCGTGACATTTGCAATTTTAGTACAGTGACTTTGACTGATGACAGTGGTGGGGATGACATGACAGTGACAGTAATGGCAGTGGCAATAATGTCACAGGGATTACAGTAATACAGTAAAACTTCACTATAACGAACACCGCTATGCCAAACATTTGGCTATAACGAACATGTATTCAATACATACCATTATTCTCTATAACAAACAACCACTATAAGTGAACATTTTTTGTGGATCCTATGATGTTCGTTATAGTGGCGTTCTATTGAAACACAGTGACAGTACTTTGAGGACAGTGATCACTTTTTCGTTTCAAATTTTGTGTAATTTTATTGACAATTTGTTCTCTTTCAGATATTTTTCAAGAAATGGAGTCGGCCGGGCCACAGCTACGTCATCAATCTGGAGGTTTTGCAGACAGGGGTACCCTATGCTGATTATTTTTATACCGAAGCTAGGATGGTGATTACCAGAGTGTCGAGTACCAGCTGTCATGTCAGGTAAGGCATCAGGGCAATAGATTGCCCAACCAAATTGTGTTTTTATGGAAGTTGCCCAGTACAAGGCTAAAAGCCACTCTAGGTATAGGGCTACAACAGAGGTGGTGAGGTTGGCCGCATTTTAGATTGCCAGCCCTACCACCCTTATGGTTTTCCTGGGTCCAGATCTTAATGGAGGATAAATCTTCAATAGATACCAGAGAAATTATCCTAATTTGGTTGAGGTCTATAGCCGCATTCCTGCACTTACTCAAGCAATTCATTATTCAACTATCTTGTTCTTGAATGGGAGTGTAATGAATAGATGAAGCTTTTTCAAACAAAGCTTTCATTCACACTGAGGGGGGGGGGGGCTTTGAGTGTGATGAATAGGGGCACTGTATTCAGTGTGGGGCCTAATGTTCAGATTTACTCTCGGTAAGAGGTAACAATCTTTGGTCTTCATCAGGGTCTGTGCCCATCTCGTTTACAAGAAGTCGCCTTGGGGTCCAATCAAAGGCTTCATTGAGAGGAACGCAGAGAGTGGACTCAAAGTGAAGCACACAGAACTAGGTAGGTCTTAAATAGCGCCCTCTACAGTTTAGAGTGGTCAAGCTGGGTGGTATAAAAGGTTAAGTAAAACAGTTGTTTTTTACTGCCACTTGTTCATGATGGCTCCCCTCTCTGTTGTGGTCACCTATTCATTATGGCCCCCCGTTCATTATGGCCCCCCGTTCATTATGGCCCCCCGTTCATTATGGGCCCCCCGTTCATTATGGCCCCCCGTTCATTATGGCCCCCCGTTCATTATGGCCCCCCGTTCATTATGGCCCCCCGTTCATTATGGCCCCCCGTTCATTATGGCCCCCCGTTCATTATGGCTGGCCCCCCGTTCATTATGGCTGGCCCCCCCGTTCATTATGGCTGGCCCCCCCGTTCATTATGGCTGGCCCCCCCGTTCATTATGGCTGGCCCCCCCGTTCATTATGGCCCCCCGTTCATTATGGCTGGCCCCCCGTTCATTATGGCCCCCCGTTCATTATTCCCCTTCCTTCATTATTCCCCCCCCCCCTGTTCATTATGCCCCCCCCCCCACCCCCCCCCCCCCCCCCCCCCCCCCCCCCGTTCATTATGGCCACTTGTTCATTACGTTCTGTACAGTCATTGTAGTCACATATCCATAACAGTCGCCCATCTATTTCCGCAGATGATGATCAACTTTCGCTGGTCTTCAAATGTTTGTTACATTTGTTAAATACTTCGCATTAATTTAACCCTCCTACTATTATTACTATCACAACCTATCAAAAAGAACAACCCACTTCCCCTCTCATAGCTTTCTTTTTTATGCAAATCGCCCATCACAAGCCCTAGGGCACTCGAGGTGTGGGCTACTTAGGAATATGTGGAAGAACCAGCCCCTCACACTGAAACAAGCTAATCTAATCTCTTTACAGCATGAATAGGGTTGGGATGGTAACTAGTCCACTGCAAGGCATTAATAATGCCTCTACCCATATTAAGCGTGGAAGTGCTATAGCCCGGGACTGGGCTCGAACCCACAACCTGCAGAATTACCCACAGATCTTGAATTCAATGTGCCAAACCACTAGGCCACGGCACTTCCACAAGTGCTTGCAACCTGTCACTCGATATGTTTTGATAGATAAGGAAATTGGCTTCATTTTGGCACCGGAAAGGTTTTAATCAGTCCATTACAGCTAAAGACAAATGTCATTGGAACTGCAGCAAGTAGTGCCCCAACACAAACACACACAAGTGTGTAAACGCCTTTAAACGGGGACCTCCTACAGTCCTATCGGTCATACTTTTTGGCAAGGACCCTCATTGGTTTTGTACACGCTTTTCAAACAGGGACCTTTCTCAGCCGGGGACTCAATTGTCCTGTATTGTTAAAGGTCCCCGATTAAATGCAAAAACAAATCCACACACACACGAAATAAAAACCCAACAACAAACTTTGAAATTCCTTTCAGATACGTACGTCAAACAGCACTTGGAAAGCAGGGCACCGGTTAAAGTGGTAACGAAGAAAGGGAAGAAGAGGAAGATTGTGGGCGGAGCTAGTAAACAGGAGAAGGAGGAACTGGCTCGGCCAATCAGAAGGATGGAATCGATGCCAAAAGTCGACGCCAGAGCAAGTGCGTTCAGAGTTTTCTTTACACAATTTTTTATTTTCAAATCAAACGGCTTCCAAACTATTTCAAATAATTTTTCTGGCAATATACTCAGATTTTTTCCCAGTTCCTTTTCCGTATTCAGAATTTATAGGTATATTTAAAGTCAGGACCCTTTAGTAAATTGAGCAAAACTTTCTGTAGCGGAATTTTTGTTTACTGCTCTGCTGTTTACTCGGCTCATTCGAATATAGGTGAGTTGGTCTCACCAACGGTGGAAGTTACCTCGCCTGGGTCTATAGGCCTGAAAATTGGGATAATTTCTTAGTAATCTATGGAAGATTTATACTGTATTTAGATCTGGACCCTGGAAAACCGCAAGGGTGGTAGGGCTGGCAACCTAAAATATGGCCAACCCGACAACCTCTGTAGGCCTTGACCTAGAGTGGCTTTAAGCTTTGTATCGGGCGACTTAAATACAATTCCCACTGTATATATTTAATGAGTTGTTTCCGATTCTTTCGATCAGATTCTCTTGCTAGATATCTACCTCCGTGGCTGCAGACTGATTCCAGGAACATCATGCTGATTATATGTATATTGTAAGCCCCAAAATTTGGTTCAAAGAAATTGTTTTTGTCAAAGAATATGTAGAAACTCTATTGTCCTTCATAAAAAAAAAATTGTTGTTGCAACCGACCCTAAAAGTCACAAAAGTCGAGTGACGTTTTTGTTTGTTTGTTTGTTTGTTTTTTTATTTAAATTTGTTAAAGACATTTTCAAAATCTTAACTTTTCCCACACAAAATGAACAAGTTTGATTAAAATCATTGTCTTTAAATACAGCTACGACGGCACAATCGTGCATTTCTCCATCTCACTTTTAAACAAGATTACATTTTGCCTCCCGACTTCTGAGTTACATGACATGTAGTATTGTTTTCATGGATAGTTAGAAAAAAAAAGAGAAAAAAAACATTAATAGTCATGCAGCCCCCTGCTCCCCAAAAACCTACAATATTAATACTTTAACTCCTCCGAACAAAGATACTGACAAATTGGGGTACTGCCAAAATCAGGCAAAATAGCTCTGTTGGTAGAGTGCCAGCACAGTATCTCTCCCCCCCCCCCCCCCCCCCCCCCCCGTATCTTACCATATTGACAAAGGCAAGGTGTGATTTTTATTACAAAACTGTTCTTGTGTGTGACTAGTATTGTTTTGTCTATTTCTTCCGATCACAGCTTAACTCTCCTATCAATAGTCAACGTGTCATTATTTCTGCAACTCCAAAGCCTGGAGCAACTCGCGGACGGATCAAGGACGGTTCGCCACTGGACCGCAGAGAGCTTTGCTGAAAAATTCAAGTGAGTTGCTGAATAAATATTTAGTGCTTAGCAAACTAATTTCCTTATGCACAACTCGGTTTGCTGCCAGCTGGGACACGCAACGTTCTCGTCGGAACATCCAAGCATTCCGACTTTGAGAAGCTCCCTAAGCCAAAACTTAAAGGTATGATTTTGAAAGTAACCATCTTGTTGTCTTCTCCATATTCTGACAGAGAGATTCCTGAAACGAAAGAGGAGTGGTCAGTGTTACTTCAAAAGCAGTTATATTACCATGAGCTGGAGATGGAACAGTGGCGTGAGGTGCTCGGCCTCTGCATTGGCCTCATGAAAAAGGTAGTTACGGGTCGGAGGGGAACTTTGGGCAGTATACCGTAGGCCTACCTAATCAGTGATTCATATCTTGATGGTAATCTTTCTGGATCCTCCGAATTTACCTCTGGCTCCTTGTAGAATCGACTGGTTTCATGTAGAACCATTGTTCTTCTGATTAAGTTATTCTATTCTGCTCCTGTGTTATCCTCTAGTTTGTTTTAGAACCATTCTAATCCAGATGAGCTATCCCCTAGTTCTTCAAACCATTTTTTAAAACTCTGATGCGTTAACGTTTGGTTCAGAATCATTATACCCCCCCGACGAGTAATTCTCTCGTTCTTCTTAGAACAAGTTGAGAGGTCAAAGGCTGAAAGTGCGGGCATTCAACTTTTCCTCGGATCAGCTGATTTTCTCGTTTTTCACTTCACACTTATGCCATTGAAAATTGAAAAACACTGTGCAAAGTCTTGTAAAGATTGTAATTTCCTCGTTTCTTGTGAATTCGGGGGATGAAGAATTCTAAGATGGTTCAACCCCATTTTTAGAATTGCCTTTTGGTGCATGGCACTCCAACCCTATAAAACCACGAGGGAAACCTTGAGTTATCCCTTCTTTAATGATATCTTCTTTAGTTCTTCAGGGTAATCTTTGTGGATCCTCAGAATTTAACTCTGGTTCCTTGTAGAACCATTTTGCCTCCAATGAGTTAGGCGTTTCCTCCTAATGCCAAACTTACTCTCCAAAACAAGAGACTGACTTTAACATTCTTTCATTTTTTCCCAGATGGAATTAATGTTACAGGAACTCCACACCGGTATCAAACCAAGTAGGCTACCGGACCTCGAAAAGGTCTTCCAGAACATGGACGATAAGATGAAAGGCCCGGAAGACTGAGCCGCGCCAACAACACAAGGTGCTTTGTTTGATTCATTCAAGGGAGAGAGTTGGGAATACGGAATTTGTTCCAAGAATCGTTGGACCTCTGATATATGCTGTATACTCATTTCGTGCGAGTAATCGTGGCGAAACGTTGCCGAGAAGTCAAGTTGATGAGGCAATCGGGAATGCAAGGAACGGTGTGTGAATGCAGTTATTATTTCCACGGCGAAGCCTCTCAAACTGATTTTCTATTAAGAATGGAAAGAAAAAAACATCAAGTAGTAGGTGATGGTAACGTTTGCAAAGTCCAAATTACATTTTAAACCTACTGTCCCATCCTTCCTCCTGCTAGTAGCAAGTTTGAGCAAGCAGCATTGATTGACTGATGGATGGTCGCTGTCTTGTCATGCACAGTCCTAGCATAACAACGAATTGCTAGTGACTCTAGTTGAACTGTCGAATCACTGGTTCCCCCTTTCACTTGTCACCGTTTAGCACAGAAACTGTTGTTAACCAGCACGACCCTACCTGAATCCTTGGTCTGACAAATAGCTGACCAAATCCGAAAAGGGAAGAAGATATGTTTTTTTTGTTCCTCACTCCGATGTCCTACCGGTGCTGGTAATGGACCGAACCGTTAAGCCCCACCTACTAAGCCCCGCCCCTCGGTGTGTTGACCATTCACAGCCACGACTACCTGCTTAACACTTGAATACGGACGACGGCCATAGCCACCTGGCCGGTTGTCATCTATATGCGCATTCCTGCGCATACTCAATCCATTGTGTACATATTGTTTGTGTTGGGTGTAGATAGATAAATCCATATTGGCATACAGCAGTCCATTAATAACAGACGGTCAGGGGTTAAAAGCCTGATTAGTCCAACGTGTGTGCATATGGTACCCGGCTGTGATTGGTTAATAGATCAAGGAGGCGGAGCTTCACAGATCAGTCTGTTGCCTCTCGGAGGGCCATGACGAGTGAGAGCGTTCAAGTTGACCTTGAAACCCAGGGAGATTTTCCAAGAAACTGGACATTCATAGCACACAGTATATGAGCTTCATTCTGTGCGATGTCTTATTTTAGGGAGCACTGCCTAACCCATGGTCGGGCCAGGCCGTTGAAAAGCCTGGCCAAGCCCCTGGTTGTTCACAATAAACTGCCCACTAATGCTGGAGTCCAGCTAGCTCCCATTGTTCACCCAGATTTGATCTCCAGCCCGTGAATGGAATGACTACAAAAGCAATCATCTAGTAGATGCTCTATTGTTAGGTGATTTGTGGCCCACAATAGCAAGACTAAATGCCACAAGGGCCGGGCTTGGCCAGGCTTTTCAACAGCCTGGCCCGACCATAAGTTAGGCAGCGCTCCCTTATGCAGCTGTGTAGGCCTAGTGTTAAATTAGCTGAACTCGTACTCTGTAAAAAAAAGTGGTCTTTGGGGAAAGAAAAAGAAGCTTTTCAATTCACAATGTTCAAAATTTTCAAAATGTTGCAAATTGAGGACCAAAATGTCTTGAAAATTTTGACCTCAGCTTACTTTTAATCGATATGCATATTGCTATTGGGTTAAGACAATCTGAGGAGTCTGTGGTAAGACTAGTCGGTGTTTAGTACCAAGACTTCACATTGTAACAAGATTGTGAAGACAGAAGACTGGCTCGCCCTATGAATTGCACATTGCACATAGGCACTATGCTATCTATGGTGGTTTTTAAAACCTTGGCTTTGTCTCTGTCTTCAGCTCCGTCTCCGACTTCTGAATAACTGAGAAGCAAACAAAATTTAAATATTCTAATGTTCTGCTTCAGGAACATTCATTCGGTTGATTATAAAAGCAAAAATTAGAATATTTCCATTTGGTTTGCTTTCTCAGTTATTCAGATGTCGGAGACAAAGCCGAAGCCAGAGACGAAGCCAAGGTTTTGAAAATGCCTTATGTTTCTAAAATTATCCAGGTTTTAGAACTGTTCAAAGTGATCTCGTAAACGTATACGTTGCAGCAGGTCTGTTTTGTCTAGTATATCGTCCTCAATGTAGTGCTGTATAGTTCTGTTGCTGTGAAGTTTCTGATCGATCATAGGCAGCCTCCAACAAATATTTATTTGTTTTGAATGTGACAAAATCATGACTAGTATGCTTGGATCAACTTTTGGCCTGGTTTTGAAACTGATCTGAAGGTTTCTCTGGGGAGAAATGAGTAATGAGTGACATAATGGCAGTGAAAGCACGGCACCATACTTTTTTGTCATACTTAAAGACATTCCTTTGGACATAATGCAAAACTGTGACCGCCATGAAATGTTAAATAGTTATAAAAAAGTCATGATGATTGTTTAGGTTAGAAACAAACCATATTTGATTTGTGACAAATTGAGTTGGATGGTACCAAAGATTAGTTTGTCCGATGTCTCATTTAAAAGTGGCTAACATTGCTGGAAAAATAGCAGTTCAAAAAAAGAATTTATTTTCCGGGGTGAAAGATGGACAGTGCATATATTAATTCAGAGAGCTGTATGAAATTGGACTGGAGGGCTAATATACGAGAAGCTGAATGGGCGTGTCCATGTTTGTGCTCGGACCTATGTAGGGCTTCGAAAATAGTCCCTGTAAGTTTTGTTTACCTGTTTTGTTTAATTAAATTTGTACATAAAAACATTGAGTTTATTGTTTACGTCCATGGTGCAGCTGTGTAACTACCGTTGAAGCACCAATTTTTCTAGTACACTCCTTCCATAAAGAAAGAGATCTTAAACATTTTAAAATTTTACCAAATACGCATGTGAGTTTAGAATCACGGACACCTTCCAGGAATGAAGGAATTAATTTGCGATTTCGGTACAGCCAATGGTCGATTTAAAGAACACTCTTTCAACAAAATGTTGTTCAGGGAGCCAATTTTAAAACTATGAATCTTTTTTATTCATCGATTTTGAGGCTGGTTCAAGCGACCTTGTAATGCATGTATAATAACCAGAAGATGGTATTATCCCTGTCCGTTGATGTATTTGACCAATCACATTTGTACGCGCCACACGTACGCTCACCCACGTACGTGTACTGGAGCCGTGATTGTACATTACATCAGGGGCATGTACTTTCACCGTCAGGCTACCTCACGGGCATTATTTTGTCATATAAAAAGATTATCAGTATGTCAAGACAAAAATGTGACAGTAAAACTAAGTCTGTTTGTTTGGAACCTTTCTATTGTGTTTTCTTCGTCAAACAATCCACAAGGGAAACTGACTAGGTAAATTTAAAAACATTTTTAAAGTGAACAAAGAAACTGGCAGGAGCGGGATTCGAACCTGCGACCAGTCGCAGGTTCGAATCCCGCTCCTGCCAGTTTCTTTGTTCACTTTGAAAATGTTTTGTCTTCAATTGATACATAATATATTTTATTTAGAGAAAATATTAATAAAAGCATGAAGGATAATTACAGAGGAGAATGTTCCCGTTTTTCAATGGGTGATATATTTTATTTAGAGACAAAATTAAGACAGTAAAGAAAAACAATTCAGACTAATGTTTTACCCTGGTTTTCCGTATACGTGATGTATTTTATTTTAAGAAAAACGATGACAGAGAATGACGGATCACAGAACGGTGCTGATTTCCGATATAAAAACATTTACATTTAAGGTTATTTTAATTTTATAAAAACAAATAAACGCACCTGTACTTTTTTTTATCAATTAAATATTATTCAATTGATTGAGAGTGATATCCATATAGTTTCCGATCAATGATGTACCGGTATACAAATAATGAATGTTTATGAGTGCGATGGTAAGAATAATTTCATGAGGTGACAGATTGAATGTTCCATTCCACGAGGCGAAGCCGAGTGGAATGGGACATTCCATCTGTTACCGAATGAAATTATTCTTACCATTGCACGGATGTGAAACATTCATTATTTGTTTTATACAACGCCTGAATAAATCCGACAGATTGCATGCATGGATTTCTTGGTGTAACGTTACAACGTGCCGTTTACCTTCTCAGTCCCGCATAAAACCGCGACAAAAAAATGTCGAGTTCCGAATCAGTTAAAGCTTCAATTGTTGTTCCTGCGTGTCTTGCAAATTCATCTAATCGTTTCACTGCATATTTGATTTGTCTCTTTGTATTTGGAGCGTCAGCATCGCCTACGAGTTCCAATATGTCGTCGTCTGTTAGGAGAACAAACCGCGGCAGTTCGAGAAACTCGGCCACCATAGTGACCGTGAAATTAGGGAAGTTCTTTTGGTTCTATCAATGCGCGCGCACCGTTTGATAGAACCATGTGATAGAACGTTTTGGGCGGTGCGGGTTCGCGTTGTGTGATGGGTCGAATAATTCAATGCACGTGATCGACTATCCACCAATCGGATGGCTGGGATTTATTCAGGCTGTTTGTATATATTTGATATTCATATATTTTCAAGTTTGATTTTTTGATCCAATGTTTGTTGCAATAATGTGTATTTTTAAGTTTTGTGCAATGAAATTCAAGCATCATTATCGAGCGGCGGATGATTGTCTTTTTTTGGATGTTCATTTCCACGATGCTAAAAAAAAAGTGCGACACCATGCCTTTAACGCGGTCGTGTTTTGTCTCCAAATACAATGTACTAAAATAGAACTTGGATCGATAAATTGAGTGTCTGCGACGTGTGTGTTTAGGCATGCGATGCTTCATTCATTTATTTTTTAGTACGGTAAAAAAACAATTTTGGCGGGTTTGGGCAAAAAATTGTTCTCGTAGTTTGTTTGTTGGATCGACGATATACTCGGGAGCTGACGTGAGTTCAGATTGTAACAACGTAATATTACTATAATATGTTAAAATATATGCTTGCCAAAGTTACTCCTAATTTTGTGCAACTTTCGCAGCATTTTGTTGGCGTTGGGACCCCCCTGTGTTGGACACTCCCACCTCATTTGCATCACTGCATATGCATACAGCTGTTTGGCACATGTGGCCGGATGTGATGTCACTTCCTATGGGGGAACCGGAGTGCTGTGTGGTGGCCTTTGTTCTAGTGTGATTCTGGCTCAAGACATTGAAAATTGAACATTGACCACCACACCAAACTGACCTAGTGTCCATTTGTCTTGATTTCTACAGTCCTTTTTAATGGACGCCGTGGCCGCTGGGTTGTAATATAGATTTTCCCGGACGCTTTCGGACAATGTGCACATTAATTTGTAAAAGACGCATTTGTTTTCGTGGGAAATAAAAATGAACGTTCGCAATCCCGTTTTCTATTAAAATTTAACAATTGATAATTCTATTTCCTTAAAGGTGCTTTCAGTCGCGCAGTGTTTTAATGCATGCCTGGTCAATCATTGGAATTCGCAGACATTCTCCCTGGATGTCTTGGTATAGACGGGTCATAACTTTAAGAAATACAGAAAGACATTAATACACAATCAAGCCAAAGAACCAACAATAAAAAACAAACACATTAATGATCAATTAGGCCTACAATACATTGATTAATTCATGAATCAATAAATATTGTATCATGAATTGTATAGTCCTATACATGTATACTTTATTTAAATTGAATGCAGAATTTGCGATTTTATATTATAACGAATGAAAAAGAATTTTCAATTCGGGCTGTATCGCAATGACAAATTGATTTGCTGCGAAATAGATTGCACATTCTTAATAATCAGCCACCTGTACGTCAAACTGAAAGCCTAATCACGTATTTGTAATCGTTTAATTAATGAAACGTTATGCACATTCATTTATTTGAATGATACAAAATGAAATCAAATGCTACTTTTTGCTAAAATTAAACCCGGATATACGTCGTTCTCAAAATCAGCGCGAAATTGAATTCAAGTTATACAAATTCAAATGCACATTTTGCGAAATGGTCCGGGAAAACCTTTAGTTCTATTAAAAGTATTTCCAAAAATATATAAGGTATTTTGAAACATAAACATTTACCATACTATTTACGTTTTTTTGGTACCACGTTATGTCAATAGGCCTGTGCCTAACCACATTCAGAGCTATGTGCTAATGAAGTACGGCTGCCCCTCCCTCCAAAAATAACACCATTTTACGGTAATTTAGCTCTAATGGATACTATGAGAATTTTGACATACATGTAATTGACATTTGAATAATATTATTATGACATGAATCAATTCATACTTTTTGAGAATAAAAACATTAATGGGATATTTGAGGCTTGGCATATATTTCATAAAAAGGTTGTTACTATTTTCATCTTGAAAGTTGAAAAGAAATACGAAATAAGCGACATTAGAATTATTTTGGTATTGCGTGTTGTGGCATACGTAGTTTGTGCGTTGGTGTTTTGCAGTGAACGTATCCAGTGCGGAAGCGCGGGGGGACTTTTTTTGTTTTATTCTATTTATTTGTTTCTAATTCAAATCGCCACTACTGGACAACACCCCCTCCGCTTTTAATTTATTTTTCCGGGCGAAAATGTTTTCGGGTCGCCTTTTAAAATGTTTTCGCCCCCCCCCCCCTTCCGCATCCCCGATACAAACCTTGATGCACCAATGATGTGACGGATATTAATAGAATCGTCCGCTGCGCGTTATACTCGACCGGTATAGCGTAACATTGTGTAGTATTGCACGTGCCTTAAGTGATCGATGAATCGATTATTGGGAGAGTGGCTGGTCACGTGAGAGGGTTTAACCAATAATAGGGAAGAGGAGTCGGATATTCATATGACCCCGGACAAAAAGTGGAACCGTTTCTACACCATCGAATAGCCCACTGATTTAAACTCGGATTGCAAAACCTGGACAAACAATTTAGAAACCATGTCGATCTCACGGTGACTCTATTATGTTGAGTTCGAGTTTATGAACCTGAACAAAAGGAAGGCAATCAGAGAGTTGACATTCTTTTTTTAGCATAAAAACTCCTGAACGGTCGATTTGTTTCCATCCAATATCGTTACATCCGTGTGGTGAAGTTGTGCTTCGTATTTCGGCCGTTCCCAGTCGATTTTTGCTACCGAGGAGTCTCCAGGTTCCGGGCAAGAATGCAAGCGATGTCAGTTCTTCTGATGGCGATGTTTGTTGGTATGAGTGATGCAGTTGCTCTAGGTAAGTCTTGCAAAATAATGATGTCTTGTAAATGACAGACCACGCCTGCAGTCCAAATCATCACAAAGCCGTAAACCCAATCCAAATGATTATGCATGATGAAGGACTTTGAAACATGATTTTATTGATCTGTTTTTGGTTTGGTTTGGTTTGGTTTAGTTTGGTTTTTTGCTTTTATTAATAGAAGCATCACAGGAAACGGGAATAACTCTAGTGAAAACTAACCGTGTTAGTGAAATTTTCGACCGCAACTCTACAGACATGTTTGTTTTTAAAAGGTGTGATATGACATTGGCAGGGCTGACAAGATAGTTTCAGGCAGTGTTCATACTCTGTGGGATTTAACATACACTACTCCAAAAAAATCAAGGATCAGACATTTGCCTTTGACAATTTCAGTCGGGTGTGTACTGATTGATTTTTACTTATTGTACATTGCACTGCATGTTCATGCTTGGTTAAGCACCACAGAATTCGAGATGATGCAATTGCTCAGTCAGATGTTTCAATGACTGGGTGGGGGGGGGGGGTGTTAAAAAATATATAAATAAGTTTGACCCTTTAATTTTTTGGAGTAGTATATAGGCCCTATACATAAAATAACAAACCTGTAACAGTTTGAGATCAATCTGCCCTCCGAGTCGTGAGAAAGTAGCGAAAAACCATCGTGTTTAAAAAGTGATTTTGTTCATTTTCATTTCTGCTTATTTCGACTGTTGGAGGACAATCGCATACAATTTTCTCCGATGAAAGCATTTCAGATGGAAAACAAATTCTCATCAGGATTGATGCCGGTGTAGCGTGAATTTCAGTCACTATAAAATATGGGCTCTTGGGTAATATTGCACATGTTTAAGTGAAGATAATTAAGAGAGTGGCCGGTCACGTGAGAGGGTTTAACCAATAATAGGGAAGAGGAGACCGATTTTCATGGGAGTCGGATATTCATATGACACCGGTACCGTATTTATGAACAACAAGCTTTCAGATTAAAACTAATCGGTTAGGTTTAGCTGTTAAAGTAGGCCTAACATTTTTAATGCAAGTTCGCTCTGAACTAAACAAAAAGATACAAGAGGTAGGAATTAAGATTTCCATTGAAGCGGGAAAGATCGCAAGATGAAGGGAAACGTGCACCAGGTAAAGAATTCCATAGAAATACAGAACGACGGAAAAGCTACTGGCATAGCCTTTGTTTCTACATCCAGGTACGGCTTTGTTTTGTTTAGGTGGTTTGGCCTAATAATAAACACAATGTATTATACAATGTCGTACAGGTGTTATTGGGTTAATAGGACAATTGATTTTCCTCTTATTAACGATTTTTGTTTTTTTGCGTGACAGGTTAGTGTATCTTCAATAGCATTTGTAAAGCAGATACCGTTGCCCTTGTATTACATGCAGGGAGGTGACAAACCAATTGTGACCCGCTCTGCAAAAAGGGCACATAAGTCGTTGTATGCTTTTACACATAATGGCCGTGTGAAGAGGGTTAAAAAGTCTTCAAACAAGTGATTTTTAAGGGAGGGAATTGTTTGCATCTTTGATACCTATATTATTCTAGTTCATAACCAAAATCTTTGATTTCAGTTAATAAAGTTGGAAAAAGAATGTGTTTGTGTCGAGTGCTTCCATCTATTGCTTTCCTTTTTGTTTTTTTTAAATGGCTTGTTTTTCCTTAATGTCATTTCAAGAAATTCCTCAAAACAAACATGCACATTTCCAAATATCTTGTGAATGCAAAATGCTACAGGCCTCAGACATATATCATATGAAAGCTTATAAAATGGCCTTTCCAGCTATATATAAAACACTTTTCAAATTTTGCAACATAATTGCCCTTTTTGCAGAGTGGGTCACAATTTATGTATGTTTCTATAGGCTAAAGCAAACACGAGGACGTTTCACGTATCAGTATGAGAAAACAACAGACTGAATAATGTGTCCAAATCGTGTTTACTGTGCACCTTGCCAGTCATACCACTAGCTTGCATATAAGCTGTGTTAATATTTAGAGAAAGTGGAGTTTGTTTGAAGCCAAGAGGATTTAGGGCTATTGACGGACCAAAAATTGAGTATGTATGGGTGCAATTTTTTGAAGTAGATTTTGCGAGGGCGAGCTTTTTAATGAGATCACGTTTTGCTACGCAAACTGAGCAAGATTTATCGTTCTAGTGGTTAATTATGTCTTTATCTTTTCCGGACCAGCCACCGTTGACTTACAATATACCGCTGTTTTAATTAATTAGGCCCTACATGTTATTCATCAAAACACTTGTCACGTTTGTATTGTCAGCACGTTTGTATTGTCAGCATTGGCATTGAAATGAAAACTTCAAACTGTGACTACTTGGAACAATTTATTTTAATGGCCCATCTGAAAAAGATATGCTTATAAAACATTTTCTCCTTGAAATACACGTTTGCTGATGATTGCTGTTAATTCTGCTCGTCCTTTGGGACCTTGCAGACCTTTGTCGCTAACTGTGTTGCAAATTAAGGTCTTTCTTATCTCAAAAGGAGGAATCTAGATTTTAGATCACTTATAGTGAAGTAGGCCTTCTTGTAAACTTGTAAACCATTATAGTTATTTGCTACTTGTTATGGAAATAAAGGTCAGCTGTAATTAATAAAATCGTTTGAATTGTCAGCATTGGCATTGAAATGAAAACTTCAAACTGTGACTACTTGGAACAATTTATTTTAATGGCCCATCTGAAAAAGATATGCTTATAAAACATTTTCTCCTTGAAATACACGTTTGCTGATGATTGCTTTTAATTCTGCTCGTCCTTTGGGACCTTGCAGACCTTTGTCGCTAACTGTGTTGCAAATTAAGGTCTTTCTTATCTCAAAAGGGGGAATCTAGATTTTAGATCACTTATAGTGAAGTAGGCCTTTACTTGTAAACTTGGAGAGGACACGTCCCGTGGAGATTGGAAACTCGTTCTGAACGTAGGCCGAATAGAAAATTCATGTTCGGTAAAAATATAGTCATGGTTCTCGCAATACCACTGTTAGACGTACAATCGCATCACAATCGCATGTATATAAACATGTATACGAAACCATCACAGCAGCAGCAGCAAAAGCAACAACAGCAGCAGCAGGAATGCGCAATAAAGCACAACTTAGGCCTATAATATGTTGCAGTACGAGAAGCCAACTTACTCCGACTTCAATGACATAGCACGCATCCTTCTTCCTCCCTGTCTTCTTCAGAAAATTACGGTGCTGACTCCAGCAAGGTATCCGTCAGCGGAGTTTCTTCTGGAGCAGCGATGGCCGTGCAGCTTCACGTGGCGTTTTCCTCCACCATCATGGGAGTGGGTGCCGTGGCCGGAGGTACGTTCGTTTACGGCTCCAGCACGGAACGAAAAAAAAATATGAAAGGACAAACTTTCTGCGTGGATATAGGCTAAGTATAAAAATATGTTCAGCGTCCGGTTTCTTAAAAATGGAAGGAGGAGGGGCTTTTTCTTTTTTTTCCACAAAATAACCGCCATTCTTTCTTAAATTTCCGACAACCGTAGGAAATAGTCTAGTTCCCCAACTAAAATTGCTCCGGTTTGTCTAAAGTATGTTCAGACATGGAACATAATTTTTTCTCTGTGTTTTCCCAGCATCTATGCACACAAAACTTTAAACACGTCAGTGTTACAGTATTTGCTTGCACGCTATAAAATACTAACCCCCAAATCCATTTATTTCTGAAAATTACAGCAAAAGCAAATGGTGTATACTATACCTTTAACGAAGAGGTTACTTGCATGGACAATATTTGTATGGATTCAAACTTTCCATTCTTCTTCATTATCTATCATTATAATACAGTTTTGACTATTTGTATTTTCTAACAACTCAGCGTTTATAACGTGTCCGGCTTTCTAACGCTATTAATCTGTCATTAACATACTGTATACAGATTAATAGCCGTTCGGCGATTTTAGTGATATGTCGGCATCGATGTAAGCCCAAATGTAACTGTTTCGGCAGTAATGCTAATAATAATAATAATAATAATAATAATAATAATAATAATAATAATAATAATAATAATAATAATAATAATAATAATAATAAAAACTTATATAGCGCTTTACATTAATAAAAAATCACAAAGTGCTTTACACACAATTCTTTCCATATACATGTATCAACTAATTTTAAAAAAGTAATGTGATTTAAAAAACAGTTAAAATCTATAAACCAAATAAGATTATAAAATGAATGTTACGAATTAAAATACCGACATACTACATCCAAAATTACACATTAAGAAACACATCAAAATAGTACAATTATATTAAACTTAACAAACACCAGTAAAAAATATACAGACATGTATAAGACCATAAAAAACCTGACAAACGGAAAAAACAGACAAACAGATCATCCAACAGCCAAAACAAACAGACAAACAAGCCACAGTACCAGCCCGACAAACCGACAGACAGACCGACCGCCCGGCAGACAGACAGAGACAGTTCGACAAAACAAACAATTAAATACCAAAATACTAAAAGCTTTCTTAAAAAGATTAAGGGACGTAATAGATCGAATGTTTGCAGGTAAAGTGTTCCAATGTATTTGACACAATCTTTAATATTCCTTAAGTGCATTCTCACGAAAGATATATAGGGCCTATCCCTTCTTGTTTGTTTGACAATATGAAAAGATATTACCTTGGAGAAGTTGTCGACAATTAGAATATGTTAGCGTGCGCTTTATCGACATGCAGTATGGCGATAAACGCCATTGCCAATAATCCAAATAAGAACCCACAAATTTCCCTTGCAAATTCTTCACGATTCTACACAGTTCCTTACTACTGCACCAGGGGTAGTACTTTGAGAGCGACAACCTATGAATGTTCGTCGATCGGCAACCCCGACAATGTCGATATAGAATATTTGAAGACGAAGACGGATGACTGGGCATCTGTTGGAAAAGTTGATTCAACCGACAACTTGGCAGACGACCGTGTTTACCTCTTTAGCGGGACTGAAGATATCGTGGTGAAGCTGGGTAATGAACAGTAGACCAGGAAATTAATGACGTCACGTGTGTTTACCTCGTTGCATTCGTGAAGCCAGGTGGTGACGCAACATGGCGCTGTGATAACACGGCATGCAAACGCGTTAGGATTATGTCAAACACCAAGTCTACGTTTTTTAATTTACAAGGAAACAACAATGGTTTACCTTTCTACAATTTGGCCCCTTATACGAAGTTCTCAAAAGGTTAAATCTCAAAGTAGCTACGTACAATGTACGGTAGGCCTACGTTTCGCCAGAAAAGCCATATGCCTAAAGCCTACTATGGCGTAGTAAGCTTTCCCACGTCGTTGTAATCTGTTCACGTCTCAACTTGGCAAACGCGATAAACACAGTGTGACGTCATCACGTCCCTGGGCTATATTAACAGGCAGTGTCGTATCGGGGGGGGGGGGGGGGGGGGGGGAGTAATTTTCAATCTAGGGTTTTCCTCCCATCTCTAAACCCGAACATTTCCCCGCCAAATGTGCTGTTGAGGATTCCTTGTTTCATTATTTACCAAAAATTATCAATAATAAGAGTTCATTTTGGATTCGGTGATGGCTGAAAAAGAAAACAATGAATTTCCACCGATGCTATTTTACACCGCAAAATGTCTTCAAAAGCTGTAACAAAAAAATCTTATCTATAGATACTCGAGACTTAATGATTTCTTGGGATGCTCTTCTTTTCTTACAGACATGCATATTGTCTCACCTCTTTTCGAGTTTCATTCCTAAAATTAATTTCTTTTTTTTCTGTTTTTCTTCTTCTGAATGAAACACCGAACGAATAAAAACAGATTTAGTTACATAATAATTACTTTATAAATGTTAATTATTTGCGGCCCGACAATAATTCGGGCGTATCTTGGTGTTCAATAGATGCTCGATAGCAACCGAGAATAAGGTCTTTTTGGGGGAGGGTTGCATACTTCCCAAATAGAAAAAGGAAGAAAATAGTTAGAACATAAAAGCCTTTTTTTTTTAAGTACGGACATTGTCTTTAATTCTTAACAAACATGACAAATTAATATTAAATTAAAAAATAAAAAGTTACTATTCTGTTCTAGTTTTGGAGAGGAGCTGTGCTGGACAGTTTCATACTGTTGAAAGAGGAAAAAGATGTTTTTATAATTTTGAAAGGATATAATAATTAACTCGCAAGAGAATAAGATGTTTTTGTTTTCAAGTTTGGAAAACCCCAGAATAACATGTGGAAACCCCGAACCAAATGTTGGTCAAGGTAGGATTCTAACCCGCGTCAATGCGGTGAAAGGCGAGGAGTAGGCCTACCACTAGCCCAACCCGACTCACCTATTACACCACATACTTTTTTACAGATAATTTTCCACATTTTAAAACATTTGTTTTCTGACTGGTATTTTTGTCAGGCCTCGTTCAGAAACTTGAAGATTATTACAAAGAGTTCATCACAGATACCAGCAACTTCAAGACGGTGTACAACATAGCCGCTGGCCATGCATTCGTAAGTACATATTAATGACTAGTCCTAATTAATTTCAAATGCCAGTTTGTCACGAAGACTAAATCACTAAATCCCGCTTAATCTGTCCCATGGCCCACAAGGTCTACCGTCAACCGGTTTTGTATATTGGAAACACGTTCACTCTTATACTGCAAAAACCGTTGTGTTACATTTTACCACTAAAATTATTTCAACCGTTTAGCCCGGGTAAGGATTGGTACTAAAATAACACAGCAATTAGATTTACATCCGGTGAATGACGTCCATTGAGGGCCTGAACAATGTAAGGGAAACATCACAATAATTGGTGTTAATATATATTTGATTCCTACAGTTCAACACGTAGAAAACTAAAATGGCAATAGGCTTTTCTCAGAAATATTTAGTTTGGTGTTAATCTTATACTTCCTAAACTAAACTGGAGTTCATGAACACGCAGATCCTTTCACCAAATAAGCACCAATAAATGATGCGTTTTACACTGACAGTGTATATTTAAACACCACAGTTTTTCTGCGGTATAATTGTTAATTGTTTATATACCTGCGTATAAATACCCGCAGTATAGCCCACGATTACTAGGCCAAAATAACATTGCATGCGAAAGAATGAACAATTACTTTAACCCCTCTTTTTACGTCAATTTCAATATTTTTTGCAGTATTACAATGCGACTGTATGAGTGTGTAAAAAGGACTCAATGCGGGTTTTGCTTAGTAACAAAATAAAAAATCTTGGCTGAATATTGATAACCAGGAAAACAGCTTTCAATTTGGCTCCAAATGTGACATGCAAAACCACGAATAACTTCCAGACCGTGACTGCGGAAAAAACGACATTTGTAAATGAACCTTCATCTATTTGGAATTATATTTTCATTGCAGATTACCAACGATTATGGGCTGAGTTGTGGCTCTAACTTCACGCCATTCATTAATAATTGTAACTACAACATGGCGTATGAAATGTTGAATCACATCTACGGAAACCTGCAGGTGAATCGGTAGAGTAATCACTTAGCGTATTAATATCGTTGATTTTAGTTTGCACAATCGGGGCGATTCACAATGAGCGTGTCCCAAAAATAGTTACCCCCCAAAAAACTATTGTTCATAATAACCACCGGTATTAGGCCTATATATTGTTTTATCGTAAACTAGGAGTAATAGGCCTAATCTTTCCATTAATATCCATTGACATCACAAGGCCACACAAGACCCTGCAAGGCCAGCACAAGGCCAGCACAAGACCAGCAGTCTTAACCCAAGTCTAAGCTATTCAAATGAGCTGTAATAAAAGCATTCCTTTTTGATGGTTTATGCCTGTTACTTGTGCCTGTTGCAAGCTGGCCTTGTGCCTGGCCTTGTGCCTGGCCTTGTGCCTGGCCTTGTGCCTGGCCTTGTGCCTGGCCTTGTGCCTGGCCTTGTGCCTGGCCTTGTGCCTGGCCTTGTGATGGCCTCGACTACAACACTGATCTTGGGTGCATTTCTCTGGTCATGCATCACCGACTTCCGTGTTGTCGTGAAAAAGTATGTAAAAATCTGTTAATACCAATTCTTAGCTCAGTCTGGGCATCAGGATGGTTAGGTTGGGTTGTGAATGAAGTTATTGCATTAGGTTATTCATTGTTTCCATGATTGTAATCATGTTTTCTTCATGTTTTCACAAGTACGATGTCCCTTGATCCGACTCGATCGTATTTTGTCTGGATGTTTCCACCATCCCTAGTAAGGATTCGCACCCCATTTCATATCATGCAGTTTCATACCAGACCCTTCGCATGTATTTTTTGAGTGACGAATTTCAGCTTCCGAATGTGTATTTTGTTTTTTCTCAATTCTCTTTTTGTTCATTTTTTTTCGTTGCTAAGGAGCCGACAAACGGTATTTCTGCGGACGGACAGGTAATTAAGGAATAGACCTATTAGTACTCCTAGTTTTAACACCCCCCCCCCCCCCCGGAGGGGGGTGGGGCTTGCCAATTCAAGTTTTAAGTCGCACTCATTGATGGCGGCGACATGAATGTGGCATTTTACCGAGTAGTATTATAGTACATGTACATAAATTGGCGCCACCAAAGTCAAACAGGCCTACCACCTTTAAAATTATTTTCCGATGTGAAAAAATGTCGGGCAACTTTTTAGAAAACAAATTCAAACAAAAACATTGTGACCCCACCCGCCAACGTTCTGGTGACAATCCTATTCTTTTCGGCAAGCGATTTGTTGCAGTCTATCTTTTATTGTGGCAAGCCAGCCTCGTTCATTTACGTACTGACCAATCACAGCCGCGACTGTGGTCCGACATGCGCGTGCGTACGTGTTGGCGAGCCGCAATGATTGGTCATAGGTCAAGGGTTGGAGGTTAATGGTCGATTAATTAAGCTGTCTTTTAATTGCGTTTTGCGGGCCGTTTTGTGGCCGTTGCGATATTAGCACATAGTTTTTACACATAGGCCCATGGGCGTCGGGGGGGGGGGGGGGGGACTTTCTCCCCTGGAAATTCAAAAAAGAGAGCCTAAAATACGTGTCGCGGTCTTG
Source organism: Hippasteria phrygiana (assembly GCA_037893225.1). Taxonomy (NCBI): domain Eukaryota; kingdom Metazoa; phylum Echinodermata; class Asteroidea; order Valvatida; family Goniasteridae; genus Hippasteria; species Hippasteria phrygiana. The sequence continues at coordinate 718,151 of JAZGUH010000639.1, read as the reverse complement.
AACAAAGCATCGAGTGATGTCCAGCACCCCCTCCCCCCCCCCCCCCCTCCCCTTTCGATTTTGTTAAGGTGATTTTCCCTTTGCTGCGTTCTGGCGAATGCTTTTCCCCCCTCTAGCAAAAATCCTGGTGATGCCCATGCATTATAGGCTTAAAGTGAAAACGCACTTAATTGAAAGCCAGCTTGACGGTAAAACTGGAATAGCTTCCCATTCTCCTGAAACTCCAATTCTTCAGCCCCCTTCCCCTTCTCAATAATTATATGCGGGCGGTTGTGGCGCAGCCCGGGGGTGGGGGTGCAAAGTGGCAGATTGCAACGGGATGAAGATTTTAAAAGCAAAAACGGAGCAAAATCGGGACGGTGAAAATGGGTTAAACGGGACTACAATTCTGTTTTGCAACGGACAAACAAAACCCTGCCTATATACGCGTCTCCCGGCGGCCTGTTTGGGTCAATTGTCAGGACTGGGTACATTTAAATCTTTTCTTTTTTTTTTGAACGGGATCAACAGGCAAACGAACAAAGAAATCATGTGGTTTATTTAATGATATAAGTTAAAAAGTCGTGTCCTCATTGAGTGATCCCAACAATGTCGCCTTACATGTTGTATCGTAAAGTTGGGGTGTGATCCCTGGCTACTACGGTATTATGAGTTTATGATTTCTGACTTCTGACAGTTGGTAGAGAGCCGGTACGGTATTCCGGAGGTCGGAGGTCCAAATCTCGCTCTTGCCAGTTTTGTTGTGTTCACTTTGAAAAATAATTATTGGTTTATTGTATACAGTTATTGGCCATCTCCCAGAGTGCGTTTTTCCCGTTCTACTGGAGTTGGTGGCGCCCAATGAGTTACACGGGTTACCTTTATGTGCCAACTGGATGCGCATCTGCATCATCCAGTAAGTGAGATTTAAACTGAGTAAAAAAATGATACCGGTGTCATACCGGACTCCTTTTCCCTATTATTGGTTAAACCCTCTCGCGTGACGGGCCACTATCCGAATTATCTCCACTCAAGCATGTGCAATACTGCCAATGAGCCCATATTTCATGGTGGCTGAAATTCACGCTACACCGGAACTGAAGCCCTACGGAAGCCCGTTCGTGCCAGGTTTTACTAGTGAACAATTTTTTTATTGCGAAATAAAGCAATAGTTTTGCGAAATAACGCAATAGTTTTGCGAAATACCGCAACAGCATTGCGAAATAACGCAATACTTAATTAAATTTCGAAATAACGCGAAATTTCGCTCATAAAATCTGGTACGAACGGGCTTCCGTAAAGCCCAATTATATCACATAAAAATGTAAATATTACCGGTACTAACGCCTGTCTTCTATTTAGAATGGTAGGTCACTCAACTATTATCAGGTCAGGGAATGTTGAACATGACGCATCTCCCCCTAAAAAGTTAAAACTTGTGAGTGATGGTGTTGGCAGGACTGAGTGATGTTGACTGTGATCAATACGAGTAAACAAGCGCATATTATGCAACCCACGATGAATCTTGCACTTCGCCAAAATGTCAGAAATATGCGCTATGACTGACGGATGTATGGATTAGTAAACAAATTTATTGATATAAGTATTGATAGATCCATAGATAGATGGATAAACCGACCGACCGACTAATTAAATCAGCTCATCAACCTGATTGGTACATTATTTTTTTGACTGAACAATTATATCATCTGATTAAGCTTCAAATGACCCTCTTTGTGATAGGGTAAGTAACGAGTTACAACCTCATTGAAATTGATGGCTATTATGAATATCAATATGAAGTGACAATTTATATAATTATGATTATCGTTGGTTACAGATTGCAAGCTCCACGTGGCTCTACACGGCTGTGTGCAGGCAACGTATGTCCATCGTAAAAACTCCCACTATTTTTATATTAAATTTTTTTGAATCTATGCAATGAAAAAAAAACAACGGCCACTTCTGGACCCGAAAAAAATCAATTGCTGAAGGCCTCGCCATTTTATGAGATTAGGCTAAATAAACAAGGAAAAACGCGTCCATTTTAACCTTTCAGTTCATTTTTGCCACTACATTTTTTAAGCTGTAAGAACAAAGCGTGGCTATTTTGTTTTCATTTCAAATTAAAAATCACGGCTGAAACTCGATGAGGTCCACCTGCAATAATAGCCTTGAATTTGGGCCCAAATAAGACGAACAACTTTACATGCATGATTAACATGCAAGATTATTCCACTGGCGGCAACCATCTTAAAATTTCGCCTTGTAGGTACCAAAGTAGCCCTACAAATAGGGCTGTAAATGGTTCCTTTTTTAACTTCTGGCTTTTTACTGTCACTATTACAGTAAAAAGCCAGAAGTTAAAAAGGGAACCATTTACAGCCCTATTTGTAGGGCTAGTACCAAAGATAAACGTGAAAAAGGCATTCTTCTTCAAACCCCCTTCCAAAAAAGCATGACGCTTAAATTATTTTATTTTTTATTTTTTGTCTCATAAAACGTTCTCCTGGACATTGAATCGACTGCTTTGCAAAAACAGATTTCTTCATAAAAGCTTTTGTAAGCCCTACCTATCGTCACCAGACGAGTATTTTTGTTCGGTTTCGTACGATTCTATTTGCCCGATTGCTTTGTGACTACTTGGGCTCTATTTCTTTCATAAATCGGCTACAATTTGTGTTCCAGGTCGTACATTGGCGACAAGTACTACACGGAGACGGGTATCAATGAGGTAGCGGAACTCAACAACATAATCGTTCTGTATCCTCAGGCCATCATCAATACCAACTTGGGTAATCTTTACGGGTGCTGGGATTGGTAAGTTAGTGACTATTTTTAATATTATTATTTTTTTTCTCTCCACAATAAAAAGAAATTGCTACAGTATAATTATAACATTACATTAAACAATAAAATATTTTAAAAATTAGCAATAAAAGGAATAGATGTGGAGAAGGCGCGACCGTGGAGGAAAGAAAATTCCTATCAGTATCACCCGACGGTTCAGTCTGCCTAATTAAAATGAGAAAAAGTTACAGCAAAAACAACAATAGCATTAAGCAGATAAGATAACACACATCCATATTCAACTATGGGTAAAAGCTTTACTCATCCCAACGACTGTCCTAAACTGCACCTTTACTCAAGGAGAAAACTGCTGTCTGAGACAAATGTATGAATCCCGGGGGCGGGGATAATATAATGGTATCACCCCCCCCCCCCCCCCCCCCGACCAGAATATCGACTAGTAAGGCAAATCAGAATTATACAAATAGAAACTGTACAGAGCGGATTAGCACGTGAGGATTGTGTGCACGTTAATGGGGAAGCTGGTAGCCAACTGAATTTTTTTACGCAATTTGCCCTAAAATCATAAAAAACACTTTACAGATCAGTAAACGTGGAGACAGAACTATGATCCATTAAAACATTTTTGTTTTTAAACCTGTGAATGTTAGAGGCCAATCCGACGAGAAAATAGAGAAAAAACGTTCTGCTGTAGCAGTGACTTTGTGCATGTTCATATTATCGAAATAAACCTATCTTCAAATAGGCCAACGATCTTCTCAAAGACGACAGCATTACAGACGGACATAATAATATTTCTCAGGAAGATCGCACTCATTGGTCTTGGTATCCTCTTTCTAAACAGTTAGCTTTCCGACTGAAACTAGTAAAAATAATATCTGATATTTCCAAAGCTATTGCATACCTCCAAGAAGAATGTATAGTCTTCCTTTTTACAGTTGAAATTCTTTTTGTTTTCCCAGGTGGGGCTACTCTGGCAGTGATTATGGTAAGCAAATGTCCAAATTATTATCTGCTATTTTCCAAGAATAACAATACAATGTAGTACGGAAGTGTAGGCCGAATTTGTATACCTTTCCAAAGTGATAAATCTTTATACCCCTGCTCATCAGGCCTACAAATCTTTCTAGTCGATCTCAGCTCTCTCGGGAAGTAAACATCTTAATAATAGTAACATTATACGAAGCGCAATTTCCAAAAATGTGAATGCATTTCGAGCACAACTCCATGAAAGTTTGACAGAACAAATTTAATTTGTAACTGTCTCTGTCACTTTGTACTAGAAAGTTACTCAAGGTTTTAGTTTGATGATTCAAATGAATATGTTGGCGTTTCAGGGCGTCGGCTGTTCTAAATAATGTTGTCCCCGCCCCTTTTTCACCTTTGCAGCGACCCAAGATGGCTGGGAGATGAAAGCAATTAAAGGGATGATCGATCGCATTCTTGAGTAGACGCCATGCCAGAATAGTTACTAGAGGGCGTGGCCAAAGGGTGTGGCCCAAGGGTGTGACCAAATGACATGCCATGCCACGCCCTCTTTCAAGATAGCAACTGCTTTTAAAGATTTAAACATTTCGACAGATACTCATGAATCAAAAATATAATCAAAACTTGTGGAGAGAATATAATAGAAGTATTTTGAAATGTAATTGTTTGGTTTATCCTAGCTTGTTTAGCTTAGCTTGTTTAGCTTTTGGTATTGAAGGCAACATATAGCAGTGAGAAAGTTTTCTATTTTATTCATGGAGTTATAAGAACTAGGATTAAAATTCATAAGGTTATCGGTAACATTTTCAGGCAAGGAGTAAATTAAAAGTCCTTATGCGGCCCACTTGGCTTGTACTTGAAGTTTGTTTAGACACGACAGTGCATGTCCAACTCCGCCCTCAACTTGAAAACACAATCAGCCCCAGGGAGTGGCCTAATTAGAGCCAAATAAAATTCAAATAAAATTACAGGAATCAGGACAAATGTGAGGGATTTAAACATGTTAATCGCAGAGGTACGAAATGAAGCAAAGGTGAGCTCACCAGAAAGCTGGGACAACAAAGACGAAAGAGTCAGTCATCCTGAAAGTTTTGCATAAAGCTCTTTATTGACAGCACAATCCTGATTAGCTCTAGACATTTTTAGGCGCTGGTACATACATGTACATGGTTTTGGACAGCTTTACCTACATCCTAAAATGCACTATGGGTCTATACAAACCTCACTTTAGGAGGAAAATAATTTACATTTACAAGTTGCTGTTGTGAAAATGAAGGGGAAGAAGTATTTTACAATGTTACAATTATCTGATAGAATAGCATAAACTGTAAAAGAGTTTGAAATCCAAGTTTTATTGTAAAGGTGTAGTTTTAACCATAAATAAAACATCAGAAATCCCAAAACCTGTTATTTGACATTTCGTAAACACCAACTTATTTCTTATCTTGAATATATATATACTACTCAAAAAAATTAAAGGATCAAACTTAATTATTAATTTTGTTTAACCCCTGCAGTCAATTTGACTTTGAAACACCTGACTGAGCAATTGCATCATCTCACATTCTGTGGTGCTTAACCAAGCATGGACATGCGCTGCAGTGTACAATGAGTAAAATCAACTTCAGTACACACCTGACTGAAATGTTCAAAGGCAAATGTCTGATCCTTTAATTGTTTTGAGTAGTATATATGTATACACCAGATAAAATCAACATATTGTCAGCTTATAAGCCATATTCAACATAATGTATAAGTACCTCCTACTCGGTGCCAATGATCATTTGACCCTGGTCTGACCCTATCAACCTTACTCACGATTTTTTCAAGGTAAGCCCAACAAAAAAACTGTTTATAGTGTCTTTTACAAAAGGAGGAGGCCCTATTTTCAAAGATGGCAGCCCATTTTTTTTTTTCAAGATGGGTTCCACCGACAGTGGAGTCTACCCACTGATCTCTATGTAAACTGGATAGCTCATTGGCCATTGTGCGCTGTACAAGTAACTGAAGCCATTGACTGCCATATTACCACTCCTAATATACCATTGATCTCTATGTAAGGAGAATGAGGAGTACAGACCCTGGGGATAAGGTTGTCAAACCTGCTCTGCCCGTGTGCCGTAAGAGCACTCGTGTCCCAAGGCAGGAATCAAACCCACATTCTTTAAAGCCTTATCCTAAAAAAAGAAGAATCCGTCTGTTTTGCAGCAATACCGAAGTCCTCCACATCGGAGACTAAATATTATGCAAATGATGATGGCCCTTTGACCTTTGTGAGGTCATGACGCTTCCTCCTCCCTGTAGTTCTCTGTCTTCATCTGCAGCAGACCCAGGTCATCGTTTTGTTCCTCTGATCTCTCGTACTCATCGATCGTTAACTCAGGGTCTTTGTCTGGGGCGTAAACATTCTGAGAAACAAAGGGAACACAGAATGCTTAAAGATCATTCAAAACATAATTTTTAAACTTAACCCACGCCATGTACATGTACCTGTACATCCAACTTGCCATGACTTTCAACTTCTGGTTTGCAACTCTGAGGATGTTTGATTCCATTTTGGTAATTTGTAGGAGTTTATGGTAATATAATTTGCATGTTCATGAGCACAGGAATGTCATAATGGTGTCACAAGGTTATTCAAAAGTTGCTGGAATTCTTTGTTTTTTTCTATGGTAAATCTGACTCATGAATATGGAAATTTGCATTAACATAAAAACAGAAATTCTGCAGTTAACTCTTAGAATTCTACAAATGACCTGGAAATCTACAGAACATAGAAACTCTGCAGTCCTACATATATTCATGTCATAAAATCGACTGCATGGTCCCCATACACAGACTTGTGTTCTTAGATTAAAATCTTGACTGGCTTCGGCTTCATCTCCATGATCCAGCTATTCCCAGCTCCATTGCCAATCTGAAGCCTTGAATTAAACAAAATAAACAGGCTCCACCTCTGTGCTCAAATGTAAGACTTTGGTGTACATGTACATCTGACATCTGAAGCCTTGAATTGAACAAAATAAACAGGCTCCACCTCTGTGCTCAAATGTAAGACTTTGATGTACATGTACATTCAGAAAAAAAAGGCCCAGATATGGCCTTATTTTGGGCCTAAAATTAGGGGAAGCCCAAACCCAATGCTCAAGGCCAAGGCTCAAGCCCACGCCCAAGCCTAAGCCTAAAGCCCAAGCCTAATGCTGCGTTCCAATCACGTCGTGTTTTCTGTGTTCACGAGTTCACAAGTCTGGTAACTTGTAACCACCAGTGGTGAAATGGAGGCGGGATTTTCTTCTCGAGTTCACGACTTGCTTGACGACCTGTGCGTGTGTGCATTGGTGCAACCATCTCGTAAACACGAGAAACACGACGTGATTGGAACGCAGCATAAGGCCCAAGCCAAAGCCAAAGCCAAAGCCCAAGCAAGCCAAGTTTTGAGACATAGCCCTGTTCCTACCTGAATGTAGCAATTCCCTGCTGGATCATCCAGTACAACAGACGTGAGCAGATTACCAGCTATTATCTGAGAAGATATAAGAGCATTGCAGCGTAAAAACCTGAGTATCACTATAAAGCAAATATGTGACCCGCTCTGCAAAAAGGGCACATAAGTCGCTGTATGCTTTTACGAGTTATGGGCCGTTCAATGTGAAGAGGGTGAATAATTCTTCAAACAAGTGATTTTGAAGGGAGGGAATTTTTTGCATCTTTGATACCTATATTATTCTATTTTATTACCAAAATCTTTGATTTCAGTGAATAAAGTTGGAAAAGAATGTGTTTTTGTCGAGTGCTTCCATCTATTGCTTTGCTTTTTGTTTTTTTAAATGGTTTGTTTCTCCTTAAGTCATTTCAAGAAATTCATGAAAAAAATATGCAAATTTCCAAATATCTCGTGATTGCCAAATGCTAGAGACCTCAGACATATACCATATGAAAGCTTATAAAATGGCCTTTCCAGCTATATATAAAACTCTATTTTCAAATTTTGCAACATAAGTGCCCTTTTTGCAGAGCGGGTCACATATGGCTCACACATTTGTCACATTTCTCAAAGTGATGTCAGCTATTTTGTCATTTCTGTGTGTTTGTCAGTTTGTCAAATATACGACAAAAGAAATAGACATCATTTTGTACTGCTTTGACCAGCAACCCCCTGTTATGATACCTCATAAATATTCATGAGTGCAAGCTGATTCCCAATTGGTCAATGGCACACCGATTTTTCCAGATGTATTAGTGTGAGCATGGCGATGTCACACGTGAAAAAAAAAAAAAAACGTTGCCCGGGTCAATGAGTTATCACTTTGGGCCACAGAACTATCACACAAGGTCATGGAACTATCACGCAAGGCCACGGAACCATCACGCAAGGCCACGGAACCATCACGCAAGGCCACGGAACCATCACGCAAGGCCACGGAACCATCACGCAAGGCCACGGAACCTTCACGCAAGGTCACGGAACAATCACGCAAGCTCACGGAACAATCACGCAAGGTCACGGAACAATCACGCAAGGTCACGGAACCATCACGCAAGGTCACGGAACCATCACGCAAGACCACGGAACCATCACGCAAGACCACGGAACCATCACGCAAGACCACGGAACCATCACGCAAGGTCACGGAACCATCACGCAAGGTCACGGAACCATCACGCAAGGTCACGGAACCATCACGCAAGACCACGGAACCATCACGCAAGGCCACGGAACCATCACGCAAGGCCACGGAACCATCACGCAAGGTCACGGAACCATCACACAAGGTCACAGAACCGTCACGGAACCATCACACAAGGTCACAGAACCGTCACGGAACCATCACACAAGGTCACGGAACCATCACACAAGGTCACGGAACTATCACACAAGGTCACGGAACTATCACACGGGGTCACGGAACTATTGCATTGATAATGGTAATACCTCAAATATTACAAATTTTCAAGAAATGTAAATGGTTTCCACAACAATGAGAATACTGCAGCTCTACCTCATCAATCTTGTCGATGAACTCCTTGAGTTTAGACTTGGAGCCCTCTCTCGCGCTGTCCTCCCCCTGCATCATGGAGTAGGGGCGCATGAGTTGGTTCTTAACGTCCATTAGGAGGCCCTCTAGAGTTGTGAATTTGCCACCAAGCGTCCCCATCATCAGCTCGAAGTTCAAGTCTGGTATTAAAAATCTGGATGTGTCCGACTGAAAAAACAAAACTCTAATTAGTTTGTATAAACACTAATCCCAAAATTTCATTAAAAGCGTGCAATAGAAAATTTTGTCTATTTAATTAGGGTGCGCTAGTCAATATTTTGCAAGCTACTCTAATTGCCACAGATCAAGTCAGAAAATAATATTTTTTTCAAAAAGGTGGGTAGGCTGGAAGGTGGGTGTTTATTTCTCAATTCGGGCCCTCTGCTAAGGTCATCTCAAAGGTTCTCTAATAAGACCAAAAGTTGATTTGGATACTCTACCTTCAAGACGTCTCTGTTCAGATCCATGGCTGAATCGGTCATCTTCAGGGTAATCCGCCTTCCTTTAGGTTCGATGCCCGCCCCCGATTTGACCTCCGAGTCCTTGTAGCCACAGGTGTCGCAGTTGGTTGCCATAATAATGACCTCTTTGAAGTAGGGAATGCCTGGTTGGTTGCGGTTAAGAAAACAATAATGTGGTGCTGATATATAGCACTTTATACAAATGTCTTGAAGTGCTTCACAATTATTACCCCTTGTCATCAGGCCATGAGATCAGTTATCTGCAGCAGTTCGAGTTCTCTGTTCTCACAGGTACCCATTTATACTCCTGGAAGGAGAGAGGCAATTGTAGTAAAGTGTCTTGCCCAAGCAAACAAGCACCATAATCCCCCGGCGGGGTTCGAACCCACATACCATCACATGTGAGTCAGACACGGTAACCATTGGACCACGGCACCCTACAAAAAAAAGTGATACCGACAGCAATTCTGCAGGTGTCAGGGGCTCATACAAAATGTTTTCAAAATAAAAAAAAAAAAAATTTAAAGGCACTGACAACCCGTTGATGACTCATCTCAACCTCGTCCCCAGGGACTACTTCCAATCCTCGCTCTCAACAGTAGACCCTGGTTGGGATTGTACCTCACTTTTTTCTGATTGTTTATAATTTATATTGATAATTGATACTGATGAGTGATAATTAATAATTGCACATGATTCAGTGAAGGAAATTTTCAAAACTGCAGAAGATAAAAAATACCCCCCCCCCCCCAAACCTCTGAAAAAGTCTCAAGAATTGTCCAGTCGCCAAAACCAGAGTCATAAATTTGTTTTATCTTTCCAATTAAACAAAAATGCTCTACTTCCATTTTCCTACATACTGAACTGATTGAGTGAGATTCAAGCCAGATTGCTGGAAAAGTACAACTACATGTACATGTTGTATGTACCTAAAATGCATGGACTTTATAGCTCGTCGTTTGGTACCCTGTAACCACTGGAAGCAAACAGTATCGTGCAGTACCAGACTATACTACACAGAACACATCCTCCACAATCCAACTAATTATAATATTCAAGATTCCTGGATAGTACCAGAGCGAGAGAGTATCTAGTGGTAGCGTAGGGCTCGAATGCCTGGGGACGGGGTCGGATGTTTTTCAAAGGATACTGACAAGTTTCATTCTGGACACAGTCGGAGACTGGCAGTTGCAGCAGGTTACGGGTAACTCTAGAACCTCATCAGCGACATTGCTCTGCTCCCCGTCTTCTTCTGCTTCATTTTTCACTGCCCCCGCCCCCTCTTCATGCCCCTCCCCCTCCTGGGTAGCATTATCAACATCTGCATGGTCATCAACCTGGGGCAAATTTCATAGAGCTGCTTAAGCTTAAAAATAGGTTTAAGCACAAAAACCTTGCTTTGTTAAAATCAGGTTACCAACCAAAACTCCATGTGGTGTATATTGCTTGTGACTGGTACTTAGCTGTTTGCATAGCATGACAATGACATGCAGTTTTAGCCGGTAACCCGGTTTTACTAAGCAAGGTTTTTCATGCTTGAGCAAATTTTATGCTTAAGCAGCTCTATGAAATTAGCCTCTGTTTTTATTTCCAGGCAATAAAACTGATGATTGGTGGGGTCCATGCTAATTATGCTACTTCTATTGTGATGAACCCCTTGCCTCCAGCTGTTATTGATGGGGGCTGGTATGCCAAGAACGGGCCGTGCAGCCAAGCATAAATGCAAACAATAGCCACCATACTGAATAGAGTGGTTCTATTCATCGCACTTGGAGCCCCCTTTTGTGTGAATGAAAGCTTTGTTTGAAAAAGCTCCATCTATTCATTACACTCCTGTTGAAGAACAATATAGGTGAAACATGAATGGATTGAGTACGTGCAGGAATGCGCCTATAACAGTTAACCGGCCAGGGTACTCGGCATCATTTTCCATTATGTGCCCAAACTGGGGTGCGTGACCAGTGAACAATGTACCCTGTGGTTCTGGCAACTTTGACGTCGGGGGTGTTGAAGGGGAGGAATTTCTGTGGAACACCTACTGCAAGTCCTAGGGCCTGGTTTTGCTGTCTCGTCCTGACATACATGGTGATTGTCATGGCGGGGTCAACCTCTGGCGCTTTGGGATTCTCAATGAAGCTGTTGCCTGCAGGATCGTCAAGGATCTGACAGAGAAAATGGGGGACAGAAAACTATGGGTTCAGGACTGTAGCGCCTTGGCACCATTACTTTAAATGCAGCTATGAGCAAGTTCGGGTGCTGCTGACCTAGTCCTTTTTGTCAATTTGCTATTTAAAAAATGCATGCGTGGTCTGTCCTTCACTCGAACGCATCTAGTCGATCGTCAAATCTAGTTAGTGTGCAGCAACAACAAACTGCAAAGAATGTCGTCTGCTAGTTGTTAACGAAGCAAATCTTTGTATGTCATTTCTATTTTCTATTATTTATTTCTATTATTTCCTCTACTTAACTTTGGTGCAATATATAATTCATTATCTTATTACAAAGAGTTATTATCATTGGGCAAAACCAACAAATTATCGTAAACGTTTGCAAAACTTGCCCAGTTTACCGATCCTCCATCTTGAAACCATGACGTAACTCGCGAGTGACTAGAGAAACCATAGTCCGGAGCTAGGTTGATCCAGTTGCACTAGCTAGTCAAACCGCGCAGCGTTCGGGTGACATCTAGATCGACTATGGTTAAGTCTAGTCACTCTAGTCGCCCAACCGAACTTGCTCTATGATGCCCCAATTTATCTAAGACCAAAGAATGTGCTGTAGGTATACTGCACAGTGTTGGATTTTGACAGGTTGAGGACACTTCCTAGTAAAAATGCCTAGGGAGTTATATTAGGGTTAATATATAGATGGTAGCCATCCCAACTGGAGGATGTGACCCTTTTTTAGTCAGTGTTTACCACTTGAAATCTACAAGAGAATCAATTTATAAATGAGGAGCAAACAACTTATGGCTTTAGGGCGAGTCTCACAAGTCAGAACATTTCAGGGAAAACATTGCTTGTCCCAATTGGGCACACCCACCGCTTCCACTGGGAACGGCTTGGGAACACTGCACGATCCCGTGTGAGAATAGTGGTTTATGCACATGCATGATTACTTAGGAAAAGCCTGTTTTACTTGGGAATGCACTGGGCACACAGCACGTTCCAAAATGGAAAGACAGAGAGCATTTTAAAGGGAACAGGAATGTTAACTTTTGAGATGTTCAATTATTACCAGTTGGAACGGCGGTTCAAGATTCTTCAGCTTTCCGACGAACTCTTCAATCTGCTCAGCTACTTCAGGATGCAATGTCTAAGGAGGAGCAAGAGAAGTTCAAGACATAACATACACAATTCAAGACATAATAGTTCATAACATAATTAGTTCATATATATTTGTATTAACTATAACCAACTCCTTGGTTGTTTGACATGCAAATGGACACTAGGCCCATGTTCCGAAATAGCCACTGGCATTTTTTCCTTAGATTTTATTTTCCATCAATATGGCGGCTTGCTATAAATATTCTGTTTCTGGTTGTACTTTACAATACTCTGGCCCCCTTTTTAATTTTGTTTTTGGGGGAGGGGAGTGAGAGTGCAGACAGCCTAAAGATTTTGAAGACTTTTCCCAGATGAAAAAAAACTCAAAACCAATTTGTATACACTAGTTTTCAATTGTTTCTATTTTATCAACTGTTTTCCCTTTACTTTTATTTCAAGCAATTTTGATAAAATAAGGGTCTGACAACTCGCACTTAAACAAAGAGTTGTTTCATACCTTACGGATTGGCTGTTCTTGTTCCAGTCCTGCAACTGCTCTAGTAATAACTCCCTCCAGGGTGGTAAAATCTGATGAGCAATTTATTAGGAAAATTACACCTGTTCATTATTCATTTGAACTGGTAGATAAGACAACTACAAATGATTTGCTATTTCTTTTGGAAAGAAATAAAATATATAATATGAAATTGATTACATCGCTGAGCAAAATTTCCTCGTAACATTTTGTTTCGTTGAGAATTTTCTTTGCCTCTGACAACTTTAACTGAATTTTTGAGTGTGCCATAGGCCCTGGCATCTTCAGCTGACCCGTATTTATCTCATTTCTAGAAAAAAATTAAGCATGAACTAAAAAAATGACACCGGTGCCTGGTGGTCAACCAACTGTGTGCTACCATGTCCTATTATTAGCAGTCTTCAATTCCGTCAATACCGTTGTCCCTTAATCTGATTTATCTGATTTCATTCCTACTAATAGAAGAGTTGTAAAGTTTTTATTAATATTGTTTTGTTTTTCTTTTGTTGGGGGAGAGTGGGGTGGGATAGGGGGAGAGTGGGGTGGGATAGGGTGGAGTGGGATGAGTCGAGGTTGGTGGGGTGTGGGAGTTGGGGGGGGGGGGGGGGGGGAGGGGGATAAGTGGGGTGGGATGTTGTGGAAAGGGAATCTTAAAATGCTAACATACAGCCTTTTTGTGAGCCAGCAGGAATCTCAAACTCCAAATGCGGAATTTTGATAGTTGCAGTATCTGCTTTCACTACCTGGCGATTGAAATCCTGTAAATGACAAGAAAAATGAAAAACAACTTTGGCAAAATATCAGGACGTTAATTCATGATTACTTGAGGTGCTTATAATTTATACAATTAAAAGAAGATAAAAAATTGTTTACTGTTTGAGACGAGTGTTCCACAAGGAGAAACAAGTATCTTGCCACCAATGTGCACATTTTGCGGACATGAGAACATTTTTAACCCTAAAATCCTAGGCATTTATTGGGGGTAAAGTGAGGTACACTAGACAACAAAAATACAAAATACTACATAACATCTCATACATGCCAGTGCAGTAAGAGTACTGTATACTCAAGTTTACTGCAAGTAGTATTTTGTAGCTTTCGGTGAGGTTAACTTAAGGTTAAAGTATTTTTAAAATGTTTCTTGGTTCAAATTTATATTTTTCCAACAAAAACTGTGGAAGAAGAATACAGGGAAAGAGTTCCATATCCGGGCATCACTTATTTTCCCTTAAGTATGACTTAACAACTACCAAAAAGTGTAAATCTGATGAAGAAACACGAATTTAGGAGGGAAACATTTTCAACTTATTCTTTGAAAATACTTTTTCTGTCATGGCCCATAGACTTTGTGCACGAGGTATAAGTGATGTCTGGATATGAAACTCTTTCCGAATACTGCATTACAAATTTCCTAGAGACCAAACTACACGTACTCCCGAGTTGACAACTTATTGAACTGAATTACAAAACCAACCTCACGTGTCTTGATTTCAACTTTGACTCGACACCCTTTGTCCTGTATCCTGCCAGCCGGTTGGACCTCATTGTTGGAGTTACCACAGTGGGGACATGAGAACGACATCAACACAATCTCTCGGAAGAATGGGATTTTGGTCAACAGGAGTCTTGTTATACCCTGAGAAAAAGTACATGTATTGGGCAGATTTTTAGCTTTCACTCAAACAAGGACCACAACAGTCCAGACGGAGGGCAGTGCCGGGGGAGGGGGGGGGGGGGGGGGGGGGGGGGGGGTTACAAGTCAGGTGCACAGTCTGTAATAATTCTAATGCACAACAAGGGGGCCATTCTAAATTTTACTGTCTTTGGGATTTTTGTTAATGTACATAAATAAGGCACTTAATATGTTTAATCATACATTAAGCAAAAAAAAAACAAAAAAAACCACAACAAAAACAACAACAAAACTTATAAGGCATGACAAAGTTTGAGTGAAGTTAAATAAATGTAGCGATGATGTACATGTACATGTAGAGTCAAAGGCTAAAATAGCAACGTCATGGCTATTAATTATTACAGTAACCATAACAACTTTTCCATGGGCTAATGTTACTTACGGAAGTTATAGGAATGGTTTTGGAATTTACTTTCCTTTAAACAAATTCCTATAAAAGACAACATTTTCTCATGGCATTTATGTACTCACTGTTAACTTCAGACTTTTTACTAGGCCCCTAGTCTTTAGAAGAAAAACAAATCCCCCAAAAACTGTGGAAAAATCGGAATTGAAAGTAAACTCTTTCCAACCAGACAGATGGTCTACATGTATACTTTGTAAAGTCTGTATTAAAAACAGTATAGACTGTGTGCAGGTGTACAATAAACCTTTTCGACATTCTCAGTCAAAGCATCATGGGAACTGCATCAGCCCTAACTGGCATTAGAAGAGCAAGCACATTAATACGGACGTGATTGGTCGCATTGGTCGCATGTTCGTTGTTCTGATTGGCTAATAATGTGACATTACTAGCTGTTCTAATTCCAGAAATTTGCATTCATCAGTAACTGGTACCCTGAGAGGGATTCCCCAATTATTTCCTTTATTTTTATTGCCATTTAAAATTGATTTTTCTGGTTATTATTTTCCTTATGTTCCATGCAAAGATATGTGAAAAGGGTATCGCTCAACTCATGACAGATATTTAGCATAAAATCAAATAATATTTGGACTGGTTCCCAGTGCCATAGGTTTGTGTATAAATTACATGGTTTGTTTGGCCTCCAAACCCACAATGCATTGTCGAAAAGGTTTATTACTTTTTTACAGAGACTAGAGACGCGTGTCACTGCAAAATTATAAACATTTTCGCAAACATGTAATTTATTAAAGCATTCTCTTATCCTCTAAGTACTATTTGTTTCTAAACCAATTTTTTTTTGGACTATGATAAAAAAAACACGCAAGACAAACCTGCTCTTCACAATTCACACAAAGGCTTTCAATTTCTGTGGTTTCAAGATCGCCCACTTCTTCTGCAGTTAGCTCTCGAAAGAGAGGTATATTCCCGTACGGCTGATCTGCCATTAAATCTCTACTTTCTCTGGTGATGAATTCTCTGAAATATCCAGTTTACTTTGGGAAAACCTAACCCTTCCTAAGTTGTTGTTGTTGTTGTAAGCTTAATGGCACGTACTGGCAATCTATCCTAAGATTATTGCAACATCTTGTGCGCGGTCGATATATTGACCTCGCAAGTGACCCACATAAAAATAAAAGCCAATAGCAGAACCTTTTAGATAGCAAATAGATTACAACTGTCCAATCACATTGATTGTTTCATCAAGCATTAATGGTGTAGAAACGGTCTGGCTCCCAGAATCCAACTTCACGTGTTCTTTGTAACGCTATGGCTTTTTCTCAAAGAGTCTGCAGAGCTGACTCTAAACAGCGTGCAACGCATGAGAATAATCATTCGATCACCGGTAAAATAAGATTTTTCAATAGAAAATTACCGCATAAAGATTGAAAAATGGGGAACGTTTTTGCCGCCGAAGCGTCTCCGACGATGCCAAGTCCCCCTTTTCCCGGAATGCCTCCAGCTCCACCTGCCACAGCTTTCGGGCCCAGCCTGGGGAGTGTGTCCACAGCAACGACCCGTACCGGTGGGCTACCCAATCCAGGCAGTTTCGAGGATTTGTTCAAGAAAGTCAAAGGTGAAGTAAACGATTTTGAAGTGACACGGGATGAAGTGGGCTTGATGGGTTCTTTGCAGAGATCTTTACATTTCCAATGATTTATTGGATTGAGAAATTCGTAACTTGTACTTGTAGGCCTACATAAATTGATAAAATTAAAATTAATTTGTTTGCTTTTTTTTTAAGTGTGTGTTGGGGGGTGTTGGGGGGGTGGGTGAAAATTTGAATGCGGACCTATGGATGTTTTCACAGGAAGTCATCCAAAGAACTTTGGGAAAGAGGTCCATATCCGGACATCACTAATTATACCTCGTGCACAAAGTCTCTGGGCCATGACAGAAAAAGTTGAAGTATTTTCAAAGAATCAGTTGAAATGTTTTCCCTCCTAAATTTGTGTTTCTTCATCAGATTTACACTTTTTGGTAGTTTTTAAGTCGTATTAAGGGAAAATAAGTGATTTCCGGATATGGAACTCTTTCCGAACTTTGTCCTCCCATTGATATTTTGTGTTTACCCTTTTTCTTGCATAATTTGTTAATTTTATAAAATCTTTATTTTTTTTAAATTGCTGATTGAAGTACATGTACTAGCAGTACATGTATAGGCTGATCGCGCAAACATCGGCCAATCATGCAGGGCAGATTTTGCTCATGGTAGTTTTGCCGGGTGACCTGGGCAGATTTGTAGGGCAGAACTGACATGCTGTGTAAGAATGGGTTTATATGATCTACAGCTTGACTACAAGTTCTCCTGTGCTTATCAGTAGATGGTACAAACTTTACCCTAAGCGATCGACTGATGCTTTTGCGATTGACTTATACTTCTGCGATCGACTGATACTTGTGCAATAAATTAATAAGGGGATAAAAGTGTGACGACCCGGTCTTTACCACGTCAATAATAACCGAGGAGGGGCGTGACCGCTGTTAATGGACCGAGCCGAAGGCGAGGCCATTAACAGCGGTCACGACCCTTCGAGGTTATTATTGACTGGTAAAGACCAGGTCGTCACATTTTTATCCCCATTCATAAATGCCTTCTTACGAAAAATGCAAAAACCTCCCGTAAAAAGGACAAAATGCAAAGCCTTTTCACCCCACTTTTTCTCCCATTTGCTCAGTACAAAACACATGCACCGCGCCTGTCTGTCGCGTGCGCGTACGCACACGCATGAGATGCAGCGTTTTATACGCGTGCATTAGCGTTGTCTTACATTATGCACTTCAGTACATCTAAGTTGTGCGCGCATATACGCTCTCCCTGTTGCGTATCGGCTGAGAACAGCTGTATGACGCGCCGTGTTTAAACAACTTCTAGCCTAGTTTAAACAACCGTTTAAACACACCCACATGACAGGCTCTTGACCAATAGGGATAGTGAAACTCGCTGAGGCATTTATGAATGCTGTATGAATGGTAGATTAGGAGATTGGGACGCGTTATTGCGCAATTGTGCAGATCCACTAAGTAAAATGTTATAAATTGTTCAACCCTTGATCAGCATACATGTATGTCTTGTCTGGCTATGTTGGGCAAAAATTTACAATCAAAAATCTTTATGTTAATTAGCCTTCAGTTTCAAATTTGTAAACACACTCATGGCTAAGTATCTGATAAACAGGTGCCGCCTCTGTCATTCAATTTTTATTGAAAGAAAATGCTGTTTGGTTGTAATTTTGTTTGATTTTTTTTCTCAACATCTAGAGATCTTCCCCCAGCCCATCGAGGGTTGTAAGCTGGTCATCAACAAGGGACTAAGCAACCATTTCCAGATCAGTCACACGTTGTCGCTCGGTGCGTTCAGTCCGTCCTCATATCACTTTGGAGCGACATATGTCGGCACAAAGCAAATCAGTCCCAGTGAGGTAAGATGATATTCCACTTATAATCTCTTCATTTGTTGTTCTTATTATTCTTGGCCAAGCCTCTTGTGGGTTTGAATCCCACCCGAGTAAGCCTGTGAATTTTTCCACACAGGCTCTCGGAAAGCACTGAGTATACAGTGCTTCATACATTACGCCGGGATAGGGCAAAAAGAGAAAAATCTCTGTTCGAATTTACATCATCATCCCCGACGCAAAAATTTCATCTTCACAAGCCTCTTGTATTAGAAAAAACCACCCTGGGGCACCACTCTCCTGTACAAAAGTATAGGGCCAATTTTCATTTACATATGCACTCGCAAAGAAGAACCAAACTGTCCAGCCTTGGGGATGAAAAATGTACCTGATGCCCAGGTTGGTGTTGACGTGGGGGTAGGGTTGGGAGAAACATTGTACCAGGTAAAATAAATTAATATAAAATGATTGCTGCCCATAGAATACTATTAGGCAGACTTGTTCCCTCGTACAATTTGTTTTTCCTTTTTAAAACATGCTTTAGAAAAATCAGTAAGTGCATGTTGCCTCAAAAATAAGTGGGCTGGGATAATAAGCATGATTAATTTTTTACTAGGCCCAGAGAGTTGAATAGATATCTTATATGGGAAAATCCCTCTTGAGAAATCGTGTGAAAGGATTCCGGTATATTGAGTGTCTTTGAAAATTGAGTCCAGCATCAGTGTATTCCTTTTAAGTCATTATGTCTTTTTTTCCTACAGGCTTTCCCTGTGATGTTGGGAGACATTGATACGGGTGGCAGTCTCAATGCACAGATTATTCACCAGATGGCCAAACGGTTACGAGGGAAGCTGGTTGTGCAGGTACCAGTGATGTAGTTGAAACCGTTACAAGACCATCACAAGACCATGCGCATGACCATGCGCAAGACCATGCGCAAGACAATGCGCAAGACCATGCGCAAGACCATTCACAAGACCATTCACAAGACCATTCACAAGACCATTCACAAGACCATTCACAAGACCATTCACAAGACCATTCACAAGACCATTCACAAGACCATTCACAAGACCATTCACAAGACCAGCCACAAGATCAGCCACAAGATCAGCCACAAGATCAGCTTGTTACAGGCACAAGTAAGGGGCATAAACCATGACAAAGGAATGCTTTCATTACAGTTTATTTGAATAGCATGAGACTTGAATTAAGACTGAAGGTCTTGTGCTGGTCTTGTGCTGGTCTTGTGTGGTCTTGTGTGGTCTTGTGATGGCTTCGACTACATCATCAAAGTTTTAAGTTACCCCAAGGGGTTGTGTGTGGACACAGCGGATATGGGTTTCTAGTTCCACAGAAGCGTCCGATCTGTTGGAATTCATGGTCACTCGTTGATTTCATGTGGTGGATATGTGTAAGAAAAATGTCATTATGCACTTGGGGCCAATTTCATAGAACTTGAAAAGTGTCCCGTTCGAAAAACTGACTTTTATAAATTACTGCCCCCAATTTACCAACTTTAGTTAGTCCGTATTTTGTTTGGCAATTAGTTACACATCCGTGAACGGGTGCAAGGCAGCTAGTCTGGTTCCCTAACCTGATAATTCCCTGACATCTATAAATTGCACTGTTTTGTCTGAAGTAGGGTCAGGAAACCAGACTACAAGAACAGCATTTTTTTCTCTGTTTTCCCACAAAACTTTAAGCAGGTCAGTTTTACAGTATTTGCTATAAAACACTAACCACCAAAATTTATTCATTTCTGAAAATTACAGCAAAAGCAAATGTTGTATACAGGCATGCAACTTTTCCTCGGATCAGCTGATTTCCTCGTTTTTCACTTCACTTCTTGTAAAGATTGGAATTTCCTCGTTTTTAGTTAAATCCAAGTTGTACGCCTGTGTATAATACCTTTAACTCTTGGGCTTTGTCTGAATTACTTGGCTACGGCTAAATGTTACACACATGTCTATAGTAGTAGTTGCAGCCACTTCCCATAGACTTGTGTGTAATTTTAAGCCGTAGCCACGTAATTCGAACACGGCCTTAGTCAGTAATGAATTATTTTATGAGGAAATTGCCCGTGTCTAGTCAAATATCAAGAAGGAGGTTATCATCAGAGGCACCTGGCTCGGTGTGATAGATTGCTAGCAGAGATGGAGTCGAGTCCATCACAAGTCCCTGCAAGTCCATCACAAGTCCCTGCAAGTCCATCACAAGACCCTGCAAGTCCATCACAAGACCCTGCAAGTCCATCACAAGACCCTGCAAGTCCATCACAAGACCCTGCAAGTCCATCACAAGTCCCTGCAAGTCCATCACAAGTCCCTGCAAGTCCATCACAAGTCCCTGCAAGTCCATCACAAGTCCCTGCAAGTCCATCACAAGACCCTGCAAGTCCATCACAAGACCCTGCAAGTCCATCACAAGTCCCTGCAAGTCCATCACAAGTCCCTGCAAGTCCATCACAAGTCCCTGCAAGTCCATCACAAGACCCTGCAAGTCCATCACAAGACCCTGCAAGTCCATCACAAGACCCTGCAAGTCCATCACAAGACCCTGCAAGTCCATCACAAGACCCTGCAAGTCCATCACAAGTCCCTGCAAGTCCATCACAAGTCCCTGCAAGTCCATCACAAGACCCTGCAAGTCCATCACAAGTCCCTGCAAGTCCATCACAAGTCCCTGCAAGTCCATCACAAGTCCCTGCAAGTCCATCACAAGACCCTGCAAGTCCATCACAAGACCCTGCAAGTCCATCACAAGACCCTGCAAGTCCATCACAAGACCCTGCAAGTCCATCACAAGACCCTGCAAGTCCATCACAAGTCCCTGCAAGTCCATCACAAGTCCCTGCAAGTCCATCACAAGACCCTGCAAGTCCATCACAAGACCCTGCAAGTCCATCACAAGACCCTGCAAGTCCATCACAAGACCCTGCAAGTCCATCACAAGACCCTGCAAGTCCATCACAAGACCCTGCAAGTCCATCACAAGTCCCTGCAAGTCCATCACAAGACCCTGCAAGTCCATCACAAGACCCTGCAAGTCCATCACAAGACCCTGCAAGTCCATCACAAGACCCTGCAAGTCCATCACAAGACCCTGCAAGTCCATCACAAGACCCTGCAAGTCCATCACAAGACCCTGCAAGTCCATCACAAGTCCCTGCAAGTCCATCACAAGACCCTGCAAGTCCATCACAAGACCCTGCAAGTCCATCACAAGACCCTGCAAGTCCATCACAAGACCCTGCAAGTCCATCACAAGACCCTGCAAGTCCATCACAAGACCCTGCAAGTCCATCACAAGTCCCTGCAAGTCCATCACAAGTCCCTGCAAGTCCATCACAAGACCCTGCAAGTCCATCACAAGACCCTGCAAGTCCATCACAAGACCCTGCAAGTCCATCACAAGACCCTGCAAGTTCATCACAAGTCCCTGCAAGTCCATCACAAGTCCCTGCAAGTCCATCACAAGACCCTGCAAGTCCATCACAAGACCCTGCAAGTCCATCACAAGACCCTGCAAGTCCATCACAAGACCCTGCAAGTCCATCACAAGACCCTGCAAGTCCATCACAAGACCCTGCAAGTCCATCACAAGACCCTGCAAGTCCATCACAAGACCCTGCAAGTCCATCACAAGACCCTGCAAGTCCATCACAAGTCCCTGCAAGTCCATCACAAGCCCTCCAGTCCTAATTCCAATCACAAACTATTCAAATGAGCTTTGACAAAGGCATTCCTTTGTCATTGTTCATGCAGTTACTTGTGATGACCGGCTTTATGAAAGGACTTCTGACTGACTTGTGAAAGGACTTATGAAAGGACTTATGAAAGGACTTGCAGGGACTCGACTACAACTCTGACTGCCAGTACCTCAAAAACCAGTGGTACTGCTAATAATCTCACATGTTTAATAAGGATGTCTTATTCTTAATGTTTCACTTAATCATCATGATAAATTATTCATTCTTGACAGACACAGCAAACCAAATGGGCGGTCTACCAGGGGGAATTGGAGTACAAGGGGCCGTCCTACACCGGTACCCTGACAGCAGCCAACATTAACCCCTTGGATAATTCAGGGATCGTTGTAGGTCACTATCTACAGAGCTTGACGGAACGGCTGGCGCTGGGCGCGGAGGTCTTATTCCACTATGGGCAGGAGCAACAGGCGGCCGTTCTTTCACTAGCAGGGAAATATTCAAGTGAGTATTATTAAGATATTGGCTTCTGGCTGCCATCTTGTCTGAGAAAAGATCTACATGTAGATGACTGTTTCATACGATGTCGATATAGGGCTGGAGAACACTTGATCAGTAGGCCAGCGGTCTTAGGTTCAGGTCCCTGTTGACTACTTAGGATAATGCCAATGATAGGACTGGATAGCTCAGTTGGTAGAGCACTGGAATGGCAGTCCATAGGTCTCAGGTTCAAGTCCCTGTTGACTACTTAGGAGAATGCCAATGATAGGACTGGATAGCTCAGTTGGTAGAGCACTGGAATGGCAGTCCAGAGGTCTCAGGTTCAAGTCCCTGTTGAGTACTTTGGAGAATGCCACTGATAAGGCTCGGTAACTCAGTTGTACAGCATCCTCCTGTGCTTCAACTTCCAAAGACCCTCAGTCCTCCAAATTCCTCCATTTGGCAAAGAGGATTTGGGAAGGTTAGGGTTACTGATAATCTGATCAGCTGCCCCTCCATAGCTGAATGCAGCGGGTTGGAATGTCGGGGGAGGTTTCAGTTTTATATTTTAGGGACTTCTGTGTAGCTGCTGGGCAGAAAACTCCACTTTGGAAATCTCCGATTTGGAAATTGCTGTGCAAAATTCAGCTGGGAGACATCGAGAAGCAGTACACCCCTCCTGATGTTTCCGCTCATAACCCAAATTTGCCAAGCAGAAGTTTCATGTGCCTGGTTGGTCTTTGAATCCCCTCCTCTGTAAATCTCCTTTCAGCTGAAAACTGGATCGCCTCGGGTACTGTCGGAGCGACGACGTGTCACGCAGCTTACTACCACAAGGGGAAAGACGCCCAATACGGAGTAGAATTTGAGAGCAACTTCAGAGCACAGGAGAGCGCTGTAGCCTTCGGATATCAAGTAGATATCAACCAAGCTAATGTTACAGTAAAAGGTAAGTAGGTGATCACTGATTAGTCATCCCTTGCGAGTGAGTGTTTTATGAAAAAATGCAGTGTTGTAGTCGAGTACATTTCCATGAGTATGAGTATTGAGTACTTTTCCACAAGTACAACTGCTTTACCATGAGTACTAGTAAAAGTACATGAAAATATTTTGTTTGCCTTTGAGAAAGAACTGGCTTAAGTTCGAAATGTTAGGCCAGCTAATTTTTTGAAAATATTTTCATACGAGTACACTTTCATGAGTTGGAGCACAAGTATGAGTACTTTACGATGAGTACGAAGAAGTATGAGTACGAGTACGAGTACTACAACACTGGGAAAATGTAACACTTCTGCACATTTTAGGCCAGAATGCTGAAGGCTGAGTGGTGTATGAGAGGCAGATGCACTACATTTTGGGATTCTTCATTAGTGCACAAGATTTGTCTCAAGCCATCATTGGCACTGATAACAGCGAAGCCAACAAATTAAGGTTTGGAGCATCGAATTCGTGGTCAGTGGATAATTCTGCAAGTTGTGGGTTCGAGCCCAGTCCTGGGCTATAGCACTTCTACGTTTAATCCATATTAAGTACAAGTGCTTTACCCATGTAGAGGCATTATTAATGCCTTGCAGTGGACTAGTTGCCCATCCCGACCCTATTCATACTGTGAAGAGATCAGATTATCTTGTCTTGTTTCAGTGTGAGGGGCTGGTTCTTCCACACTTTCCTCTGTAGCCCACACCTCGATTGGCCTTTGGCCTTGTGATAGGCAATTTGCATAAACAAAAAAAATTAACCCATTCGCGCCCGATGGGCCTTGAAAGTCTCAGCGCAATCTATTTAAAATAAAACAGGTATTAAAAAAATAATTTGGGCATGAAATGGTTACAAATGTACTCTATATTTTTAAGAGGATCACTGCTTACCATCAATGGCTCTAGACAACTTAAATTTATGTTTGCTTTGCAAATACTTGTGATTAACCTTAACCCTGCCAGACGCAGCACAGTGCATCTGTGGTGACAGCTTGACCTTGCTGCACTCTGCACACAAGTCAATGTGACAAAGTATGCAATCTGATGTGTCTGGCAGGGTTTCTAGCCAAAATACCCTGGAGGGTTAGGGTTAAAGAGAATCTCTGAGAAGACAAAAATGAGATTTTTAGGAATAGAAACATTTATGAAGACAAATTTGAAACATATAGGTCTGAAAATTGAGTTAATTTCTCTGGAGTCTGTTGAAGAATGATCCTCTATTCAGATCTGGGTCCAGGAAAACCGTAAGGGAGGCACAGTTGGCTATTCAAAATGTGGCCAGCCCTACCACCTCTGGTCGTAACCTTTTACCTAGAGTGGCTTTTAGCCTTGTATTGGGTGATTTCACAATTGGACAAGTGCTTAACTCCACTGGAATGCTTCACACCGATTGGACAAATGTCATATTGCTCATGAATTATTCATATTTCGCTCAGGGAATGCTTGAAACCAATTGGATGAACATTTTAATACCTATTTGTATTGCCTCCAGAAAATTCTTGACAATAATTGGACAAGTGGCTTGTTGCTCATGAATTATTCATACATCCCGCAGGTATGCTGGACACTAATTGGACAGTCGCTGCTGTCATGGAGAAGAGACTACAGCCCCTCCCATTCACGTTCCTCCTCAGTGCCATCCTCAACCACCGGAAGAGCCAATATCGCTTCGGCTTTGGCCTCATGATAGGTTGAGGTCAAAGGTCATCGCTAGGTAGCAATTTTTTGTATAGGTACGCAGTCACGGAAATAGAAATGATAAATCCCACTAACAGCCAGTCCCTGGCTATATGTGACCCGCTCTGGAAAAAGGTATGTTATGTCGCAAAGTATGAAAAATCAGTTTTATCTATGTTTGGAAAGCCCGCAATGTAAGCTTTCATTTGGTACGTGATAGAGCTCCAAAGCCCTTTCCGTTCTGGAGATATCGCGTTTTTGCATATTAATTAGTTCTACGGAGTTCAAATTGCACAACAGAGAAAACAGGCTTTGAAATAGCTAGTTCTAATACAATGCAATGGAACAATGCATCTAAAAAGGTTATTTTTTCCACTTTATTCACTGAAATCAACATCGTTGTGCACCAAACCTGAAACTTTATATATTTAAGATGTCATTAAAGACAAAAAAGAAAATTGAATTTTGCCGAAAAATTTCACCCTCTCAACGTTGAAAGGGCCATTACACGTAAATGCATAGCGCGACTTATATCACCTTTTTCTGGAGCGGGTCACATATTTTCTGACAAAAGGTCACAGCCAACCTATTCACACTGATCGCCTACTCTAGTTTTGGAAATAGGATCGGAGAAGACAATGAACGCCTTGTGAATACATAGTCACATTCCGGATGTTGGCATATGGTGGGTTATTTGCCCCCCCTCAATGTGTAGGTTCAGAGTTCTATTTCTGTGATGCTCTTCTCATTAGTATGCAAATATTCAAAAGGATCATTTAATTGTCATGGTTATACAAGTTTTTATACTGAATGTTTGTGTGGGAATGTATGAAAGTGTACATGTTTTGGGATGAAGTTGTCTTTGTTTCCTGAATGACTTGAAGACAGAGATGTAGTCGAGTCCACCACAAGCCCTCCAGTCCTAATCCCAATCACAAGCTGTTCAAATGAGCTTTGATAAAGGCATTCGTTTGTCATTGTTCAACCAGTTACTTGTGACTGGCTTTATGAAAGGACTTCTGACTGGACTTGTGAAAGGACTTGCAGGGACTCGACTACAACTCTGCACGCAGACGGTTATGGTCCCCAGTTTTGAAGGGATCTAGTACCGCGTACAAACCAAAAATAACCACGCTGCTTATTTTACATTACTCTGTGTCTGTAGCTACAAAACAATGAACAATGGACTAATTCCGTACTTTTTCAGAGGGAAATATATTATTTTGGATTTTTTTATATTTATTTTTACGCAAATTTGTCCCAATCAAGGGTAAAAGCTACTCGAGGTACGGAACTACAAAAAAAGAATCAAAGATTTTAGAGGTAGGAATTAGTATATTCCTCTTGAAGCCAATTTCATAGAGCTGCTTAAAAGCACAAAATTTGCTTAAGCATAAAAAAACCTTGCTTAGTAAAATCAGGTTACCGGCCAAAACTCCATGTGATGTATATTGCTTGTGACTGGTATTTAGCTGGAGTTTTTGCTGGTAACCTAATTTTACCAAGCAAGGTTTTTTATGCTTAAGGAAATTTTGTGCCTAATTAAGCTGCAAGAAAGACCAAACATGCACCAGGCAAAGAATTTCATAGGGATACAGAATGAGGGAAAAATCTATTGGCATAGCTTTTTGTTCTACATCTAGGTACAGCTAGAGTATATATATTGGTGGGAACAGGCGGAAAGCCGAGTTTCACACTCCTAACACGCTGCTGTTTACAGAATATAATTTTTAAACAATAGACATTGTATTTGAGCAGGAACGTTCACTATAAACCACCGTTTTATTTATTACATGTAATCAGTGATGTAGTCGAGACCATCGCAAGATCCTGCAAGACCAACACAGGACTATCACAAGACCTTCAGTCTTAATTCAAGTCTCAAGCTATTCAAATGAACTGTAATAAAAGCATTCCATTGTCATGGGTTATACCTGTTACTTGTGCCTGCAACAAGCTGGTCTTGTGAATGGTCTTGTGAATGGTCTTGCAGGGTCTTGTGATGGTCTCGACTATATCACTGCATGTAATATGCCATTACACCTTTGGGTGACCTTAATTCATTTTGTGACAGAAATTAGGCTGGTTCTTTGCTATTGTTAAATAATATAGTTTTTAGCCTTTAACCCTCCTATACTTATAGCTATCACAGCCTATCAAAAACTCTAAACACCAACTCTCACAGTTTGTGTGTGTTTCAACCCGTTACTTGATAGGTTTTGATATAAAGGGTAGCTGGTTCCATTTTGGCCTTGAGAACAGGAGGGTTAATAATAACCCTTTCAGTATCTTCTCCCAGTACCCCATTCTTTGTTCATTCAAGCAGAAAAAGCAGCCGACTGATTGGTTGTATTTTCAACCAAAGATTTCACCCCTCCCCGAGAGTTGATTGGAAAGGAAAATGTGTGTGAAGTTTGTCCATGAATATTACTCTTTCATATGGTGCAAAAAATGAGTCATAACTGTAAAATAGCAAAGTTATGGCTGAATTTGATAGCACCATTAGAAAGATCTATCAGAACAAGCTTTTTGAGTTGGTATAGAGTACCGAAGTGATGACGTCAATCAATGCAATGTTTGGAACCAAAATACATTCTAAACTGCATGTGTTTGGAACCAGTTGCCGCGGCAACTGACGTCAGACTTCGGTACTCTATAAGGATCATGTATGAATGGTGAGAAATATAAGCACTACAGGTTGAAGCATGGTGAATATATTTGTGGTTTAGATACTCTGGTGTGTGGTTTCCTTGTCGAATAATCTCGACATTGGTAAGCAAGAGGGGTGCTGTGGCTTGTAGAGTAAACTCGACATTGGTTAAGGAAAAGGATAAAATTCAATACTTCCCAATGTTGGTTTTGGGTAATGTTCAAATCACTTCAAATTCTTATATATGTGTATAGAAAATAAATCAATCGTTTGATAAACCATGAAATAGTCGCAAATTGTACATGCTTATTTTGTGTAGACTGGTTCCAAGTCCTACCATCTTCTTAGCCCATGTGCTTAACTTGCAGCCGCAGCTGTATACTTCCCAGGGAGGTGAGGTTTCAGGAATGACTATAGTCCCGACGAGCAAGGGTAATAGTGTAACGCCTTGCCCACCGTGATCATGGTGGATAATCAGCACTTTACAAATCTACATTATTATTCCGTGACAAGGAGGTTCGGCTTTCTACTGGGCATATGCATATTATTTATTGATGATTTACCCATATTGTAGTGCATTGTTCGCACGCTTTGCAAAAAATTGCCAAACATGATTTAAATATTTAGGGCGATAAAACATTTTGAATGGAAAATCATATGCAGGGGGTTTCACACAGTGTAAGGAGATAAGTCATGATGATCTAAATGAAGCACACTATTATTCATGATAAATAATTACAACCCAACTGCAAATCTATTAATTTGCATTTCCTTTTTATTCCCTTGTATTACATTTCTATTCAGTTATTTATACATCACATAATCCTGTAAAGGAAAACAAAAGCTCCAGTTTATGTACAAGTTTACACTTCAGCTGCAAGTAATATGGCACTCCCATTCTCTAGAATCAATTTCTGACAAATTTTGAAAAATGCCATTTTGGCAAGGCTAACCCCTTGCCATTTTTGCCGATTTTGGCCCAAAAATGGCATTTTCAAAATTTGTCAGAAATTGATTCTAGAGAACTGTGGGAGTGCCAAAAACCCAACCGGAGAGTGACCGAATCATTTCCGATAGAAAATTGCAATTTTTCAATATATTTTGAAAAATATTAAAAAGTCTAAATTGATTTAAAATTCCCATTGTTCATCCCAGACATCTGAAATTGCACGGCTGACATCTCAATCTAATTCTCTATCTCTCCTGCAATTTTGAAGGCAACTTATTTTTTACCTAATAAAATGGCAAGGCTAACCCCTTGCCATTTTTGCCGATTTTGGCCCAAAAATGGCATTTTCAAAATTTGTCAGAAATTGATTCTAGAGAACTGTGGGAGTGCCAAAAACCCAACCGGAGAGTGACCGAATCATATCCGATAGAAAATTGCAATTTTTCAATATTTTTCGAAAAATATCAAAAATTCTAAATTGATTTACAATTCCTATTGTTCATCCCAGACATCTGAAATTGCACGGCTGACATCTCAATCTAATTCTCTATCTCTCCTGCAATTTTGAAGGCAACTTATTTTTTACCTAATAAAATGGCAAGGCTAACCCCTTGCCATTTTTGCCGATTTTGGCCCAAAAATGGCATTTTCAAAATTTGTCAGAAATTGATTCTAGAGAACTGTGGGAGTGCCAAAAACCAAATCGGAGAGTGGTCAAATCATATCCGATAGAAAATTGCAATTTTTCAATATTTTTCGAAAAATATCAAAAATTCTAAATTGATTTACAATTCCTATTGTTCATCCCAGACATCTGAAATTGCACGGCTGACATCTCAATCTAATTCTCTATCTCTCCTGCAATTTTGAAGGCAACTTATTTTTTACCTAATAAAATGGCAAGGCTAACCCCTTGCCATTTTTGCCGATTTTGGCCCAAAAATGGCATTTTCAAAATTTGTCAGAAATTGATTCTAGAGAACTGTGGGAGTGCCAAAAACCCAACCGGAGAGTGACCGAATCATATCCGATAGAAAATTGCAATTTTTCAATATTTTTCGAAAAATATCAAAAATTCTAAATTGATTTACAATTCCTATTGTTCATCCCAGACATCTGAAATTGCACGGCTGACATCTCAATCTAATTCTCTATCTCTCCTGCAATTTTGAAGGCAACTTATTTTTTACCTAATAAAATGGCAAGGCTAACCCCTTGCCATTTTTGCCGATTTTGGCCCAAAAATGGCATTATCAAAATTTGTCAGAAATTGATTCTAGAGAACTGTGGGAGTGCCAAAAACCCAACCGGAGAGTGACCGAATCATTTCCGATAGAAAATTGCAATTTTTCAATATTTTTTGAAAAATATTAAAAAGTCTAAATTGATTTAAAATTCCCATTGTTCATCCCAGACATCTGAAATTGCACGGCTGACATCTCAATCTAATTCTCTATCTCTCCTGCAATTTTGAAGGCAACTTATTTTTTACCTAATAAAATGGCAAGGCTAACCCCTTGCCATTTTTGCCGATTTTGGCCCAAAAATGGCATTTTCAAAATTTGTCAGAAATTGATTCTAGAGAACTGTGGGAGTGCCAAAAACCAAATCGGAGAGTGGTCAAATCATATCCGATAGAAAATTGCAATTTTTCAATATTTTTCGAAAAATATCAAAAATTCTAAATTGATTTACAATTCCTATTGTTCATCCCAGACATCTGAAATTGCACGGCTGACATCTCAATCTAATTCTCTATCTCTCCTGCAATTTTGAAGGCAACTTATTTTTTACCTAATAAAATGGCAAGGCTAACCCCTTGCCATTTTTGCCGATTTTGGCCCAAAAATGGCATTTTCAAAATTTGTCAGAAATTGATTCTAGAGAACTGTGGGAGTGCCAAAAACCCAACCGGAGAGTGACCGAATCATATCCGATAGAAAATTGCAATTTTTCAATATTTTTCGAAAAATATCAAAAATTCTAAATTGATTTACAATTCCCATTGTTCATCCCAGACATCTGAAATTGCACGGCTGACATCTCAATCTAATTCTCTATCTCTCCTGCAATTTTGAAGGCAACTTATTTTTTACCTAATAAAATGGCAAGGCTAACCCCTTGCCATTTTTGCCGATTTTGGCCCAAAAATGGCATTTTCAAAATTTGTCAGAAATTGATTCTAGAGAACTGTGGGAGTGCCAAGAACCAAATCGGAGAGTGGTCGAATCATTTCCGATAGAAAATTGCAATTTTTCAATATATTTTGAAAAATATCAAAAATTCTAAATTGATTTACAATTCCTATTGTTCATCCCAGACATCTGAAATTGCACGGCTGACATCTCAATCTAATTCTCTATCTCTCCTGCAATTTTGAAGGCAACTTATTTTTTACCTAATAAAATGGCAAGGCTAACCCCTTGCCATTTTTGCCGATTTTGGCCCAAAAATGGCATTTTCAAAATTTGTCAGAAATTGATTCTAGAGAACTGTGGGAGTGCCAAAAACCAAATCGGAGAGTGGTCAAATCATATCCGATAGAAAATTGCAATTTTTCAATATTTTTTGAAAAATATTAAAAAGTCTAAATTGATTTAAAATTCCCATTGTTCATCCCAGACATCTGAAATTGCACGGCTGACATCTCAATCTAATTCTCTATCTCTCCTGCAATTTTGAAGGCAACTTATTTTTTACCTAATAAAATGGCAAGGCTAACCCCTTGCCATTTTTGCCGATTTTGGCCCAAAAATGGCATTTTCAAAATTTGTCAGAAATTGATTCTAGAGAACTGTGGGAGTGCCAAAAACCAAATCGGAGAGTGGTCAAATCATATCCGATAGAAAATTGCAATTTTTCAATATTTTTCGAAAAATATCAAAAATTCTAAATTGATTTACAATTCCTATTGTTCATCCCAGACATCTGAAATTGCACGGCTGACATCTCAATCTAATTCTCTATCTCTCCTGCAATTTTGAAGGCAACTTATTTTTTACCTAATAAAATGGCAAGGCTAACCCCTTGCCATTTTTGCCGATTTTGGCCCAAAAATGGCATTTTCAAAATTTGTCAGAAATTGATTCTAGAGAACTGTGGGAGTGCCAAAAACCCAACCGGAGAGTGACCGAATCATTTCCGATAGAAAATTGCAATTTTTCAATATTTTTTGAAAAATATTAAAAAGTCTAAATTGATTTAAAATTCCCATTGTTCATCCCAGACATCTGAAATTGCACGGCTGACATCTCCATCTAATTCTCTATCTCTCCTGCAATTTTAAAGGCAACTTATTTTTTACCAAAAAAAATGGCAAGGCTAACCCCTTGCCATTTTTGCCGATTTTGGCCCAAAAATGGCATTTTCAAAATTTGTCAGAAATTGATTCTAGAGAACTGTGGGAGTGCCAAAAACCCAATCGGAGAGTGGTAAAATCATATCCGATAAAGAATGGCAAGTTTTCAATATTTTTCGAAAAATATCAAACATTTAAAACTGATTTAAAATTCCCTTTGTTCATCCCAGACATCTGAAATTGCACGGCTGACATCTCCATCTAATTCTCTATATTAGAAAGATCTGTCAGAACAAGCTTTTTCAGTTGGTATAAGGATCATGTATGATTGGTGAGAAATATAAGCACTACAGCCAGGTTGAAGCATGGTGAATATATTTGTGGTTTAGATACTCTCTTTTAATAATCTCGACATTGGTAAGCAACAGGGGTGCTGTAGCTTGTCGAGTAAACTCGACATTGGTTAGGAAAAGGGATACAATTCAATACTTCCTAATGTTGGTTTTGGGTAATGTTCAAATCACTTCGAATTCTTATATATGTGTATAGAAAATAAATCAATCGTTTGATAAACCATGAAATAGTCGCAAATTGTACACACTTTTTTTGTGTAGACTGGTTCCACGTCCTACCATCTTCTTAGCCCATGTGCTTAACTTGCAGCCGCAGCTGTATACTTCCCAGGGAGGTGAGGTTTCAGGAATGACTATAGTCCCGACGAGCAAGGGTAATAATGTAACGCCTTGCCCACCGTGATCATGGTGGATAATCAGCACTTTACAAATCTACATTATTATTCCGTGACAAGGAGGTTCGGCTTTCTACTGGGCATATGCATATTATTTATTGATGATTTACCCATATTGTAGTGCATTGTTCGCACGCTTTGCAAAAAATTGCCAAACATGATTTAAATATTTAGGGCGATAAAACATTTTGAATGGAAAATCATATGCAGGGGGTTTCACACAGTGTAAGGAGATAAGTTATGATGATCTAAATGAAGCACACTATTATTCATGATAAATAATTACAACCCAACTGCAAATCTATTAATTTGCATTTCCTTTTTATTCCCTTGTATTACATTTCTATTCAGTTATTTATACATCACATAATCCTGTACTAATTTAAGGCATAGGAATAAAAATATATACTCTTCAAGAAGCAGCCTGATAATTCTGAAAGACAAGTCAAAAAGGAAAACAAAAGCTCCAGTTTATGTACAAGTTTACACTTCAGCTGCAAGTAATACTACAATAAGCCAGTTCAGTATTTCAACTGTGCATTTTATCCCGCGTGACCTAACGCGGGCGTGCGAATGCAAAAGGTGGTTACACAACGCAACAGCAATTTTATCCAGAATAACCTTTCACCTTTGAACTGGCTTATTAAAACCCAAAGTTAAATTCACTGGGGGAAAAAAAAAAAAATTCAAAATAATAATATGCAGAACACATATTACAAAATCACAGTTCATTATAAAAAGAAGTGCATAAAAGGTGTATTATTTACACGTACTCAAGTAGTAATTTATATGAAATAAAACAGATTTTGGACCTGTTACCACAAAATGTGCCCGAAGTAGCAAAATTTTGTATCCTATACAAATGTTGTCAGTCTTTAGTATCATATGGATAAGATTATCTCAATTTCTGTGAAAATGACAGTTACTTCTGTATCAAAACTATTTCAGATGAAGACTGATGCAAAGTTGAAATTCTGACTATTTCTTTCCAAATACCAAAAATCCTAATTTTGATTTTTGTTTTAACCGGACATGTTGAATAATTTTACTTTTATTAAAAAAAATATAAAAATCTGTAATACAAAATGCATAAAAGAAGTGATACAAATTGTATATAAAAATGCGTAAAATGTATACCACATGAAAGAATACACATGATGTAAATACCTTGACCAAATATACAATGAAAAGTACTTTTACCCAATGAATACCAATGACGTACAATTTTTACAATGTTAAAGTAGCCTGAACACCTTGAAAATTTGATCTTTTCAAATTGTATCCCGGAAGCATGTCGCTTTTCAATTTACCTGTCCAACTGGACTATCTCAACACTGTGATGTCAACCTGAACTCTCCTATGCACAGTGTAGTTGTCAGACCTTTCAAAACCTTTCAAGTTTGCTGGACTGAAGGGTTTTGAAAGGTGAGAAAACTGTCTGATAAAAGAGACCTATGAAAGGTTTCGAAAGGTGAAACAACTCTCTGAACAAACTGGTATACCATAGCCCAATTGTTCTATGTTTCAATACCTTTCAAAGGGTATTGAAAGGTGTGGTAGTGCAGTAGCAACAAATACTGGAGTGTTTTAAAAGGTTCATAATTATTTTTTAGCCATCTTGCCAGTAAGCAGATTATGAAAGGTTTCGAAAGATCAAACCATAGGAGAGTTAAGTTTGTGAAAGATTTGACTTTGGAAGAGGATGTTGATTGTTTAGAGAAATCTGTCATTGTTTTATGTAGATTAAGAAATTATTTCTGCCAAACAAAGACACTGACAATTCCGGAGACCGCCAACAATAGGGCAAGATAGCTCAGTTGGTAGAGCACTGGTACGGTATTCCGGAGGTCGCAGGTTCAAATCCCGCTCCTGCCAGTTTTTTTTGTTCACTTTGAAAATGAAATAATAAAGTTACTTTTGACAGCTGCTTTTATCAAGCCCCGTCTAGCCTGCTCGTTTGTCTAAAAAATGTTGCTATTAGTCAACAAATCTTAAAAATATGACGTCATAACATGAAGTCTCCTTCATAAGAAAGAGCTCGAATAGCTCAGTCAAATCTCCATATTATTATGTCATATTTTACGATTTTGTCTCTACCAATGACTTTTGACAAATGGTCCCAGACAGAACTACATGTATATAGATAAAAACAGCTCTTAAAATTATGATTTCATTCCAGAAATAATTGTTTGATTATTGCTGTTCGTCAACGATTTTTGTGGGGTATTCAAGTAATTTAATTTAAAGGTCTGCAATGGGCAGTCCTGCTCCGAGTCAAAATTAAAATCACACTTCATGATGCTGATTTCACTCAACAATCAACATTTTCTTTAAGAACAATTAATGTGAACACCTATCACGAGTGGTCCTCTTACTTGTCAATATTAGGGCGTTTCTTCATCCTCAGATGCTGCACCAGGGGACATATAAAGGTAATCTTCCTCCCGAAAACCTTCCATGCATAGGTAACCCTGGGGAGAAAACAAATTTGGGGAAATTTGTCAAATTCGCAAAGAGGACTCTAACTTTAGAAAAAAACAAGATATGACTTTTTTTCCCATTTGAATATGGACAGTCATTTATGGAACTCAACTTCAACAGGCCCAAATTCCTCTCAAGATTTAATTCTCATCCCAACTCTTAAAAATAAGATTTACCCAACTTGAATTAAAAATGTATGCGGGGCCCCAATGGAAACCAGTTTCAAACTGTTTGGGCACACCCTGGGCAATGAAATGTAATCAATAAATTAACTCATATCCTCATTATCAGGAATGAGGGCTTCCACAGCAATGAGAATAACAAAAGTCCTGTCATACATGTACTACCAACGTGCTACCCACGTAATACATGCCCTTACCCCTTATGTCCAGCTGTTATTGATGGGGTGTTGGTGTGCCAAGACGGGCGTGTGCAGCCAAGTGTAAATGTAAACAATAGGCAAACAATGGATTGAGTAGGTGCAGGAATGTGTGTATAGATGACAACCGGTCAGGCAGTCTTTTTCAAACCGCAGCTATGGCCTTCGTCCGTATTCAGGAAGTAAAACAATATTTGGATTTTTCAAAATGGATGGGGGAGGTTGAGGGGGAGGTTGAGGGGGAGGTTGAGGGGGAGGTTGAGGGGGAGGTTGAGGGGGAGGTTGAGGGGGAGGTTGAGGGGGAGGTTGAGGGGGAGGTTGAGGGGGAGGTTGAGGGGGAGGTTGAGGGGGAGGTTGAGGGGGAGGTTGAGGGGGAGGTTGAGGGGGAGGTTGAGGGGAAGGTGGGGGTTGATGGAGTTACAGCAGGCTACCTGTGCATCACTCAGCATGCTCTCGATACGCAGTCGTAGATTCTGGAATGTAGGCCGCTTCTCAGGATCGTCAGTCCAGCAACTCCCCATGAACTCATAGCTGCATTGTTATAAAAACATACAGGTTCGTTGGAGCATTGGCAATCATCCAAAATTCAAGTAACCGATATTGAAGGATAGCGAAGGAGCAAAACATTCTGTCAAGTTTTTGTTACCTGACATGGTACCGTTTTAAAAGTAAGTGGACTTTTATGTCAAATCGATTCGATTTCCACTGTGTGAATTGTCAAGTCACACTTTAATTGACACGTCAAGAGACCATGTAAAATATTGTAAACCAGCAATTTTTTTTTTAAAGTCAGGTAATAATTAATGCTGCTTTATTGCATATTAACTTGATAAAAGTTAGAATGGCCTAACTTTCTCAAAGGTTAAAACATTTTTTTTAAATTACACCTAATGGGCTGTTAAAATCCAGTTTTTGGCATTTTTGAGTATTTGGCCTGAATTCGCTGTACATTATGAAATTGCACCATGTATAAAAATCTGGATAGCTCATTGGCCATTGCACGCTGTACGAACACCTGCTTACGCCATGCTTGTACTAGTTTAATGTACGTTCGCTCATCGCGTGAAGTGCAAAAATGGTGGACTTTGTCGTCAACTTGAACAGCCAATTCATCCAGATTTTCATACATGGAGCTCAGTGGTCAGACCTTGTCAGGTGTCTTACATTTCTGGGCTGCAGTGCTCCGGTTTGGGCAGACGATAACCTTGCTTGACCTGACGAATAACTTCATGTGACGACATGCCTGGATAGGGGTGGGACCCTTGGGGGCGGGAGAAAGAAACTCATGCATATTCATATCTATTCTGATTGGTAGAGATTGGGTAGTGAGTCATCCTACTTGAAGAACACGGTCATGAATATTTACACAACTTTGGGTAGGGCGAGGCGCTGTGGCCTGTCTGTTAAACTTGACATTGGTCAAGAAAGGGTTTAGCACAAAAATCTTGCTTAATAAAATCAAGTTACCAGCCGAAACACCATGAGATGTATATTGCCTGTATAGTTTGCTTGGCATAACAATCACATGGAGTTTGTGCATAAGAATTTTTTTGTGCTAAAGTAACATTATGAAATTCCCCCCTGGTTATCAAAAATTCATACCAGTCATGAATATTTATGAGATTTTGATTTTAAGTGTTAAAGAACATCATGAATATTCATGGTTTTAAAAGATGACCACACTCCTCACCTTGTGTGACAAGTTCCCACATGAGTACACCGAATGACCACACGTCACTTTGAGATGTGTACAGGTTATGAAGCAGACACTCTGGAGCCAACCAACGTACTGGTACCCGGCCCTGTATATGGCAAAAGAGTAGAGGCTAAGGTGATTCCGAGCAGGAGTTGGCTCGTCTACAACTCCAATATGGAAATCGGCATTTGGATTCCAATTTTGTTGAAGAGAGATTAGGGCTGATTGGAGAAGGGCCTGGGGTGGGGAAGGGGCTAGGGTGGGGTGAGGAAGGGGCTAGGGTGGGGAGGGGGTGAGGGTGGGGAGGGGGTGAGGGTGGGGAAGCAGAACTTAGCTTGGTAATTCCATCTTAACTTACCTTGGATTTCATCTCATACTGGTGTTCTCCCGCTACGTCCCTAGCCAGGCCGAAATCGGAGACCTTGCAGACATAGTCTTCAGAAAGTAGAATATTACGGCACGCCAAATCCCGATGGATACACTGTATGAACAAGAAGACATTTTGCATTTTTATCTTATTCTTCACTCACACCAAAACTGCCTCCTTATCCTGCATCAGAGACGTGTATTGGGATGAGGGTGCCTACCTCGTTAGAT
Organism: Hippasteria phrygiana; assembly: GCA_037893225.1. Taxonomy (NCBI): domain Eukaryota; kingdom Metazoa; phylum Echinodermata; class Asteroidea; order Valvatida; family Goniasteridae; genus Hippasteria; species Hippasteria phrygiana. The sequence continues at coordinate 679,944 of JAZGUH010000639.1, read as the reverse complement.
GCCAAGTATTCCATTCCTCTGGTTATCTGTGAGCTGAATTTCAAGACGTCTTCCAGCTGGATAACTCGCTGAGTTGCATCCAGGTAACCAGGATGGTCCTTCTCTTTGCCTGTTCGTATTCGCCGGAGATATTCTTGCAGGTTACCATGGGGCATAAGCTCCAAGATGATGTACAGAGGTTCTGAAGAGAAGAGGAAAAAAAAAAAAGATTTTTAATGTCAATTTTGCCCGAGTAAGAGCCATGAGATATGGGACAACAAAAAGAATAATAATTCTAGACAAGGTAGAAAGTGAAATTCCTCTTTCAACATCGAAGAAAGTACCAGGAAGTACAGTTGAAACATTTTTTTGTGAGGGTAAACCAGTTTAAGAACCCCATTAAAAAAAAAATTGACATGAATTAACATGTAGACTTGAGAAGAAAGCAGCGAGCATGGTTCACGACCAAAGATTTTATTGTGGCTAAAATCAATTTAGGGAACTGATATTAACGAACCAAATTTTTGGAAACTTGAAGACTGTTTAGATTTACAAATGTTTCTGAAAAAAAATTATCACCCATGATCAAGTGTCAGATTCTCTGTAGTTTTAGTTTTTCGATTCCGTAGGTGGTTATAAGCAGAGAGAAGGGGTAGGGAGTTGCAGGAGAAAGGTTTCGAGACATTTAAATACTCACCAGACGTTGTGCAGCATCCCAGCAATGACATGACGTTAGGATGAGGGTCTAGCCTCTTGAAAACTGCCAACTCCTTGAGAAAATCACTCTTATCAGTCTCCGATGCAGTCTCTGTTAAAAAGAAAACAAATCATGATAAAAACATTTCGAAGTTTCCCCTTGTGGTTTTTTTGAAGAAATTATAAGTTAAAAAGTTGTATCTTCATTGAGTGATCCCCACAATGTCGCTTCCCGGGTTGTATCGTAAAACTGGCCGTGATCCCTGGCTATACAGTATTCTGGGTTTATGACTTCTGACAATTTGGGAGACCACCAACATAGGGCAAGATAGCTCAGTTAATAGAGCACCGGTACGGTATTCCGGAGGTCGCAGGTTCAAATCCCACTTCCGTTCATTTTGAAAATTCAGTGATTTTTTTCATTAGACTTGGAATATACACTCTGGCTTTCACCTCAATTTTTACAAACTTGAAGATCTCAAGAAGGTAATACCTTTAAGCATTTTGACAGCCACAGTTGACACCACCCCAGGCCGGTGTACACCCATAGCTTCCGCTCGAAAGACCGTTGCAAAAGCCCCACTGCCAATGTCCTCATAAAAGCGAAGCTTCTCCCGGGGATATTCTTTGGTGCCTGGGTCGACTTCACTCAGGGGACGAATTTTGCCTCTGATGATCGGGACCGGTGAGCCATGATTAAGGTAGGAGTTAGAGTGAGCCTTCTGAGATGGGGAAAATAAATTATTTTAAATTAGATGGCAACTGTTTTTAACTAAGTTAGCAGCTTAAAAATTAAATAGCAGGAACTAGGTTGCAGTGGGGAAACCAGGCTGGGTCTTACTGTTTTTTTTCCCCACAGGTTTGCTAGTCTTAAGGGACGGCATCCTTATAAAACAGGCAGTAATATTTGCAGTACCGCTGTTCTATTAAGGTACTGGTATACCTTGCAGTTGGCTCTAATAATGACCTTGATTTGTGACTATACACAGGCAGTTTAGTCTATGCCAATAGCTTTTTCCCTCGTTCTGTATCTCTATGGAATTCTTTGCCTGGTGCATGAGGAATCATAATTCCTACCTCTTGTATCTTTGTTTTTTCTCTCTTTTTGTAGCTCCGTACCTCGAGTGACTTTTAGCCTTTTTTGGGGCAAACTTGCATTTCAAAAAATTAAATTATTCACTGTTGACAGAGAGTTCATGAGTTCTCTGCTTAATGTTTGACCTCAAGTATATTTTACTAAATTTGAAAGGTCTGTTGGTAGAGCACCAGTACAACATCAAGAGGTCACAAGTTTAAATCTGTTTTCTGTCAGTTTTCTCTTAAAACTGATTCAAATTGCAGTCAGTTTTCCTTGATGATAAAATAAACTAGGGGACTTTTAAAGTTCGTACCGCGATCCTATCGTTTAGAGGGATCTTGTCAACCTTCAACGTGGGTCTCTGCTTCGAGCGGCAGTAGTAGAAGTAAGCGATCACGATCGCGGCAATGATTACCAGGACGGCGACGGCGACAGCAGCAATGATGATGTAGATGAGAAAGTCTGGTGTTGTCGGGCTCGCTGTGGGAGGTGGGGTTGTTGCAACCGTTGAAGAAACTAAAAAGTCAAAAGATGAAATCTGCATCAGGGGTGATGTCATACCCCTCAGTACAAATGACATCACAATGTGTTTACCTCGCTGCATTCGTGCAAGCCAAGTGGGAACGAACAGGTCGGTGTGGTATCACGACATGTATTTAGTGCGTACATGTTGGGATCATGTCAATTCTTGCTCGTTTTGGCCCAGATCTAAATAGAGAATTCTTCAACAGATTCCAGAGAAATTCTCCAAAATTTCCAGACCTATAGACCAATGGAATGCTAACAAATAAACAATTTGATTTAAATAAGTTATTTTTCAGGGTGATAAAACCCAAACACATTGACATAGCAGCTTTATTAACCCTAATAGTCCTGAATCCTCCAATTTCAATACGATTTTTCACACCACCTACGGAGTTAAAACAAAAACACGTACCTGCGTCATCATCATCAAGGATGAGGATCTCAGCCATCTTGGGATCAACCACCATGCCCTGGCTGACGGCACCAAGAACTACATGGAAAGCTTCCGTCTCTTCCACCAAAATGTCGTCCACTATCCTGATCTCTACCATCTCCAAGATGGACTGGGGAGGGAAGATGACAACCGTATCCATGGCGATGAAGTCCAAGGATGAATCGGCTGTGGCGCCCTCAGTGAGGACTACTGCAATGCAAAATCAATCTGAAATTGATTTACGCGACGTCATCGTGGCAGCATGCGCACATCACCTGCTTTGGGTCGTCTTTTAATAACCCTAACCCCCTAGGCATTCATTTGGGGTGAAGACCTGTGTACTACGAAATACTACTTAGTATTCTGTAGCACAGAGTCTCTCTGTCTTTGATGATTGAGTGCATGACAGCAGTCAAGATACTTGCAATGGATACTACCATTTATTTAAAATTACATTTGTGTCAATGAATTGGATGGCTAAGATAAAACATTGTATCATCTCTGAAAACCAGTAGTTCATGCCGTGTTTCCGCCTTAGATGAAAACAGACATTTTGCCTCCAACCCCAGCAACAAACAGTAGTACTACATATTACTACATACTTCGGGATGAATACCAAATATTTAAAATTACTACAAGCTTTGTACACAAATAGGTGAGAGTACTGCATACTACAGTTTACTTACTAGTACGTACGTGTAGAATTTTGTAGCTTTATGTGAGGCTAGGGTTACATTTCATTTTGTTTTATTTCAATTTCATTTTGTGCCCCGTTTCTGATTTTATCTTTGCCCTTTTGAACATTGTGCCTTACGTTGATGTTTTTTGGGTATTAATATATTTTCTTATTAATATATTTTAATTATATTGTCATTTTAATGGGGGGGGGGGGCGGGTTCAGGCCAGCAAGGTTTTGTTATAGCCAACTTACCTACAGACACCTGGTCATGTAGTCTTCCCTGTCTAGCAACACTGACAGCAACTATTTTATCAGATTCTTGTACCATGTAAACAACTGATAATAGATTCACAGTTACATCATCTGAACAAAGAAAACAGGATAACGGGATCAGCACAGGATCTAAACATGATCAGAACAGGATCAGAACAGGATAGGAGCCAGCACGATATCTTGTACCCTATAACCCTATACACACTCAAGACCATTGTCACCCAACACATCCGCCTAGATATCTGAAAGGAATTCATGAGAATGCAGAACTCAATGACCAACACAAGAGAGGAGGGTTCCCTCTGTCCCATATCTTGCTTCAAATGCATGTTTGTTCTGCTCACAGCCTGATGTAGAGCACTGAATGCCGTACCTCTGCAAAACCTGCAATACCGTCAACAATACCACCTGTTTATAAAAAGGATTCCTCCCTTATACTTGGTAATTAAAACTTACTTGACAAATCGCTTCTGATAGTCACAGCTACTGTCTGTTCGCTGGGTCGGCCAAGGATCCCGCCTTGCAAGACATTCATTGTGACGTAGAAAACTTCTGGTACATTTTCAATCACCGCGTCTTGAAAGATGGTGAGGGAAAGCACATAGATGCTCATCAGGGGTAGCATCGTAACGGTCTGAGATGCCGACATGAAATCCATACCCGCTTGCGCCGTCCCACTCGAAGTAAAGATTTCTGTAAGATTATAAAGACTGTCATGAAGGAATCTATACATAATTCTTTAAAATATTATAAATTTATGATGAATGAAATATCTGAAAGTAAAAAAATATTACACAAAAGTGACAAAAGGTGGGTTTATTAAAAACTTTTGCATAATCATTTTAGAAAAAGAGCAGCTTCCGGAAACTTGTTGATTACATTAACAAAAAATTGAGAAATTAAAAATGAAAAAGATTTTGCATAAATGGTTCGTAAGCAGTCTATAATTCCATTTTTCACATGTTTTCTTTCAACAGTCGGTTTAAAAAGTTTGTTGAAATCTGACCAAAAACATTGCTCACATCTGCAAAAAGTGCTGTTTTTTCTGCAAAAGTCTAGAGCTACCTGCGTAGACAAAAACCAAGAGTGACCAGCTGTGAAACTGCACGTGTAGAGTTGCAGTCAAAGTTTACACACAAATGGAAATTGTTACTTGTTTTTTCCCATTTCTTGCAATTTTTTTGACAGTAAATTCTCAGTATATCAATAAAATTAATACGACCAACATTGGTGCATCAATTTAGCAAGATGCAATTGCATAAAGTGAGCTCTATAGCTTTACGGTATAATTGCATTTTTGCAAGCGTCATAAACATTAATCCGTTTTGTTTTTGAAAATTCCCCACAAATGACATTCAAAAACGTTCACATTGTCTGTGAAATTAATAATTAATATGTTCTTTTGGTTTTAATACAGGTACTCGATTTCATAATCTGGAACCGGTTCCTGACATTAGCGGTCGTGTGCTCGGTTATCCGGTTTGGATGCACAGCACTATTGCAGGACTGCGGTGAATGTTATCTTTCGACCGCAACTATACATGAGCTTTGCTTACCAATCTCGCTTGACGCATTAAGATTCCCAAGTCGGTAGATGGGGATATCTACGTTCCCTTGGCTCTCACTGGTATTGTACGGCAGGAGACCGAAGTATAGGTAGGTTTGAACTATCAAAGATAGGAAAATAAAAATGAAATGTCAGGCATGATTGGGCTGAAAAAAAAAAGGTGATAGGCCACCTATGAAAAAATTAATATTGTCTTCATATCAATACATGTACAAGTAAAACACTACTGACTTATAAATTTGCCATGCCAATGGCACACACCCAGCTTGCTTTAGGATTCTAGTGACTTGGCATCCTCACAGGATGCAACAATACACACCATTTAGTTTGTGTTTAATTCTAAATTGTTGGATTTTGTTAGAACTATCATAACCTATCAATAAACCTAAGCCCTTCCTCTCCAACAGCTTGTGTGTTTCAACCTGTCACTCGATAGGTAGGGTAGTTGGCTCCGTTTTGGCACCGAGAGAGGGAGGGTTAATAGGGTTAAGAAACGACAGACTGGCGATGTTGAAGATATTAGCTCCTAAATACGGTGTGCCTCCACTGCGTGACCCTCCATATGACTTTCCTACAATGCTGTACCGACTCTCACTGTTCGCACTGTATTCATCAACTTGGTAAAATAGACCCAGTCAGTTTTACTTTGCAGAGGTTGGCTACTAAAAAGTAACCACTGGACTTGGGCAAAATTACCAAGGTTGTCGACACTGGAGCTGAACGTAACCATTGCCTTGATGATTTTGGCCAAAACATTTCAAAGCGAGCACAGATAGTCTTTCAATTTGCTTGGCAGCCTGCCAAAAAATCTCCATTCAAGAAACCTTACCTCCCCCATCACCTGGCATAATTAACTCATTGCTATCGTCGTCGTCGTCGTCAATGATGATGCTGATAGCGCCCTCAATGTTCTCCCCGTCTTGTTGGACTCGGTACGCGACTGAAAATTCCCTGGTTCCCTGCTGGTTGCTGTCGTCATTAATCAGAATTTGTACGGGCAGAAAATACTGCTGGGGCTCGAACACAAGCGAGCGGTTAGACAGGAAGCTAAAATCTCCCCGCGGAGCCAGACTGTAGGTAATGGCGAAATTCTGTGGCGTGACGGCTACAATTTAAGCAAGAAAATGTAATTTTTTTTTAAATTCAGTATCTAGTCTAGAGACGGCCACACAAACCCATAGATGACAGTTTTTCCGAGACTGCTGACATCTTAAAGCCTAAAACAGAACATGCTATATTATCATATAAAGCATGAAACATGCTTCGGAAGGTTTTGTAATTACAGACTTAAGGTACTTTTCTACAATTAGGGTCACTTTTTGGTAAAAAAATCTGCATTTCTTTAATTGTTCATCATATTTTTACTGTTTTTCACTTGCGAAACACTTTACAACTTTTACCTTATTAATTTGGATAAACATTTAATTAGACAAATTAATTAATGAGCTTGTAACAAAGTATATTGTTTTTAAAGTGTAGCTCGGCAACCTACCATGGCCAATGATACATGTATATCAAATTAAAGCTTATTAAAGCAGCAATCCAATGACATTCAGTGATTGTCAATATTATCAACTATTAAAAAGTTGTTTTCAAAAAATATGAAAAAAGTATCTTTCTTGTGACATTTGACTCATTAAGTGGATATTAAGGATATTGCTTCTAAAATTGTATTTTCTGGGAATGGCATTGGATTACAACAATGTTTCTGCTTACAATGACACAAAAAGGAAGAAAATCAATTGAAAACTAGTGAAATATATTTTTTCAAAAATGTCATGTTTATTGAAAATTACGATGTGCGAGAAAAATACATTTAAAATAGTATTTTGCGATGGTATTTTTTTTCTTTATTCCCCATTTCTTACAAATATCAGCCTCAAAAATTGGAGTTGATATAGTGAAAATATAAGGTCCAAATATGTGTTTAGAATAAAAATTGACAAACTAGGAAAAAAATAAGATTTTTTCATTGTAATTATATGAAATTATCTTCAGCAATTTTTTTTAATGGCGGTAAGCCACTCTAGGTTAAGAGCTACTAAATCCACTAGCTTAAATATGACTTTTCTGTTCTGTGTTAAACTTACTGACGTTGATGGCCCGGTTGGGTCTGCCTGACCGCAGGAGACCAGCCTCTATGAGACCATCCGACTCCAACACTCTAAGGGTCGACTGCAGCGGGAAAACTTGGAAGAAATGCGCTGCAGGGAAACAAAATAATCAGGAAAATATGGTGAAAAGATTCCGACTCAATTCCTCAATTATGTATTCAGCAGAATGCCATCAAAATCACAAGGAAATATGACTGGGTAATTAATTTTTGTTTTGTTGAGTATTTGAGTGTTGGCAGTCTACTAGTTTGTCAGTCTTTTTGTTTAGGGATGGCTAGTCAGACATCATAAATGTTATCGAGTCAGAGATCACGGCCACAATAAAGAATGAAATCTTGAAAGTGGGGATCACTCAATGCGGGTAAGGCCGGGGTGTGATCTCTCACTCCCGAGAAGCTCAGTGGTCGAGTGGTTAATATGTCTGCACTAGTAAACAGGAGGTTGCAGGTTCACGTCCCACCCGAGTAAGCCTGAGAATTTTTTTCTCACAGGCTCTTGGAAAGCACTGAGCAGACAGTGTTTCACGTACTACGTCGGAAAAGGGCAAAATCCTCTTTAAATTAACTGACAGAAATTGTACAGTATTATATTTACCGTCATTATCCAAAATGTGAACCGTCGCTGTTTCATGTGGGTATCTCAAAACTCCACCGACCACATTACAGAGGAAGACAATAAATGCCTCCGAATTCTCCTCCGTAAAGTCATCGGTGACTCTGAGCGTCACGTTCTTGAAAGTGGTGAAAGGCTGAAAAGTTACGACCTCTGAATGAAGAGCGAAGTCCACGTCTGAGATCGCATCCAATGATCGCGTTCCTAATTCTGAAAAACCAAAGGAATAGAGTCAAAGTGAAATTCTTTGACATTGTGCGCTCATCAACCATTTCAGAATCTCTTCTTAAATTCCTAGACATATCATTAGGGAGACATTTTATTATCTACATACTTACTTTGGGTGACTTGTGAAGACATTTTGATGTCTCCTTTATGCCTAATTAGCTATCATTTCTTGAAAGAAATTTTGCAGTTTCAAAACTGAAAATGGTTGTAAATGTTCCTAAATGATGATTCCAATAATTCAAAGGTTTTTTTGTTGTTAAGTTTTTACACAAGGGAATGTCTGTGGGATTTATTGGTAAATTATTAATGTACGTTAACGACAATTATTTACCAACTGTTGAGACAAGGTTAAGACCACCATCTCGAATCAGGGAGACAGTGAGGACCTTCTCATCTTCCGGCACATAATAAACAGCGGACTTCAGGTAGATGTAAGTTGCCACGTCTGGAAGACATTAACACGAAGAAGAAGTTTAGAATTTGTAGAAGTATACATTTTTATCTTCCAGCAAACTTGAATCTTGGATCCTAATTGGTCAAATTCAAACATTGAATATTTTCTCATATTCATTGGTCTATATTCAACGCCTTGTGCATGTTATTGCCATTACAAAAAGCATTATTTTTATTCAGGAAGCGTACGCGTAAAACTACCAATTCCCTGAAAAGAATGCATATTAACACAGAGGTTACTGTTTTATCCATGAAATCAATCACAATGTCGTGTGGTGGCGCAAATTCAAAGGATGTGCCCCTTTTGTACATGGCGAGAGTCAATTCAGAATGGATTTCAAATCCCGATTATTACCTTGACATGACTGGCCGATGAAGCTGAATGGACATATGCACGAATAAGACGCATTGACATCAAGAGTGCTTTGGTAGAATACGCAGGTTCCACCATTCGCACATGTTAACATGGCCGACAGGCAGGCATCCTCTTGTGCTGTTGGTAAAAAGTTTACAGTGGTTTAAGCATGGAGGAAGGAAAACAGAGTAAGTTTGATCAAGGTGTACGGTAATGTTCGGAAAGATTTTACTTTAATACCCCCCACCAAAATCGGTCAAGAACAGCAAAATCTTGGAAAATAACCAACCCTCCTTGATAACAACTGTCTAAACATGTGGCACAACCTGTTATTTCAAAATTGATGTCAGCAAAATCTGTAAAAAATGAGGATGAAATCAACATGTATGTGAACACTTTGAGTGACTTTACATGGTCACAGTGCCAAGAACTTCTAACACAGAAAACACAAACTTTCTTCCCCTATATTGCACTAAAATGTCCCAACAAATTCTCAAAATTAAAGGTTGTGCCAAGCGTTTATACAATCATGAACACAAATGGATGATTATTTTCCAAGATTTTGCTGTTCTTGACCGATTTTGGTGGGGGGTATTAAAGTAAAATCTTTCCTAATGTTCATTGTTAACAAAGTGACGGAGTAGCTTTGCCTGTTTGCTGGCTAGTTTGCCATGTTCTGAAAAGACTCACCTGATGAAAACACGGATCCTCCGAAGAAGGCAAGAAGCAATGACAAGACTGGGTTCAAAATACCATATTTTGCCATGACGGTAACTAGAGAAAGACTCAGAGAGAAAAAGATATTCAGTTATATACATAGCAACCGTCTCAATGAGAACACTTTCAAACACAAAACACAAGCATGGAGGAAGTGACTTGTCCCAAAGCATATATTAAAAGTCTCTTTTCGTTCTCTTATGCGGAAGGGTATACGTCCTACTATGGAGGAATAAAAACACATAGGTAATCGTTACCTTTAGGGCACCTCTATTCTTTTTACGAGTTCCATTAAAAACTGACTTTTGCAGATGACTTTACATTACAAAAGTGACTTTTGCAGGCTATTATAAAGCAGTCATTTTTTCTTCAGATTAACTCATGTTTGTTGTAATTTTGAAATGCACTTTTAAAGAAAATGTGACTTTCCTAGCTTTGTTTGCAGTCAGAGACGTTGACGTTTTACCCCATAATTTCCCTCATAAGTCAAAACCCTGCCCTCTTTCCACAAAATTAAGCTTGCTCATATCATGGAGGAATGCTCATATTCAACATGATATCTTAGAAAACTATTTAGATGATTCCAAGCACACAGAGTGACTTTTCCTGCCTGTATCATCGCAAAATATTGAGGTAGGCCTAATAAGTTCCGAAACATAAACTGTCTCCTTCGTTCTCTTAAGCCGTGTCCACACTGGACTTTTTTTTTTAAAGGTTTTACCGAGACGATGGTAAAATGAAAAATGGTCAAATGTGACCACTGTCCGCACTTGGACTTTAGACACGGGAAAATTTTACCGAGACCGTGGGAGAAGTAACCGAGCTGTCAATATGTGACCCGCTCTGGAAAAAGGTATATTATGTCGCAAAATATGAAAAATTAGTTTCATGTATGTTTGGAAAGCCCGCAATGTAAGCTTTCATTTGGTACATGATAGAGCTCCAAAGCCCTTTCCGTTCTGGAGATATTGCGTTTTTGCATATTAATTAGTTCTATGGAGTTCAAATTGCACAACAGAGAAAACAGGCATTGAAATAGCTTGTTCCAATACAATGCAATGGAACAATGTACTCTAAAAGGCTTATTTTTTTCACTTTATTCACTGAAATCAACATTGTTGCGCACCAAACCTGAAAATTATATTTAAGATGTCATTAAAGGCAAAAAACAACAAATGAATTTTGACAAAAAATTTCACCCTTTCAACATTGAAAGGGCCATTACACGTAAATGCATAGCGCGACTTATATCACCTTTTTCTGGAGCGGGTCACATATAACGACTCATGAGGGCGCTTTGCGTGACCTTTCTACATTGACGCGATTGACCCAAATCACGCCTGCCTTTTCATTTTTCCGGCCGATGTGTACACGCAGGCCTAAGTCTTTACCACCAATCAAACTTCCGACTTTATCAATAAAAAAATCTACCATGATTGCGACCAAAAGAGAAACAACGCGCTGGAATTTGGAAACTTGCCATGTGCACCGCGGTAAAACAATGCAAAGTGCATGCGTGGTTTCCCTGTGAAGCATGACCTTGCGCTCGGGCCGGATGTACGCTTTCCTGAGCCGCTTTTACCGCAACGCACTGTCCGCACTGGACTTATCGTCTCGGGAAAAGTTACCTGGTCAGTTTTCCTGGGCAGCAGTTGGCCGGTAGAAGTAACCGCTGGACTCAGGAAAAGTAACTGAGAGGAAAACGTCCTAGGCTGTCCGCACTGGACTTAAAATGGGAAAAGTTCCCATCGTCTCGGTAAGTTTTACCAAAATAAGTCCAGTGCGGACAGGGCTTAACAAGTTACATGGTCCTAAAGGTAACGATTACCAACACATGGAGTTTGAACAGCCCGCCAAACACCAAAGGATATTTACTGACCAATTAGCAACCCTGGCTGACCAGTGGTAAAGGCATCTGGATCGAGGCCTCCCCGCTGCGCGCCCACTGCCCGACAGCTTTACCACCGCGATAATTATAAAGATCCTTTGTACGCAGGGCTGGCTGCCGCGAGTGGCGTGACTGCACAGATCGAGGAGGAACGAATCGTTTTATTGCTTTACAGTCACTTCGCCCAAAAACCACATCGCCCTCAACCACTTCGCCCTCAACCACTTCGCCCAAACGCCACTTCGCCCAATTACCCCTTCGCCCAAACGCCACTTCGCCCAAATGCCACTTCGCCCAAATGCCACTTCGCCCAAAAACCACTTCGCCCAAAATCCACTTCGCCCAAAAACCACTTCGCCCAAAAACCACTTCGCCCATGCCCGATCCGTATGCCCTTTTTTCATTTCATTAGTTTGTTACATAAATTGTACATCATCCCTCATATCAGTTAAGATGTTAGAATATAAATGTTTGTAAAAAATTACGTTATAAATTTTACGAATTTTGTATAAAAACCTCCGGAATACCGTACCAGCGCTCTATACTACCACCTCCATGATACTACCAACTAATGAGCTATCTTGCCCTATGTTGGCGGTCTCCCAAATTGTCAGTATCTTTGTTTGGGTGGGCGCTAGTCAGAAGTCATAAAATCGTAATAATTTGAATGACCACTTGATAAAAATAATTGACCTATCGCGGTGGAATCGCGTCAACGCAGCTTATGAATTATTGTCCAATCACATCAATTAAAATTCCACGTGGAACGCGCAAAATCTGAGACAAACAAAAATGACCACACAAAAATCCCATAGGGTTGTCTAAGGGGCGTGGTTAACTCGTAAACGGCGACAGGTCAATTGCCTATAAACTAATAAGAAAAGAAAAGCATGGTCACAAAAAGGATGTCACAACGCAAATAAAGTTTTGAATGCACCATCAAAACGAAATAGAAAACAAAAACAAACACATTGGGAACAAAATCTTGGGTGCTTAAAAATTGGGCGAAGTGGTTTTTGTGCGAAGTGGTTTTTGGGCGAAGTAGTAATTGGGCGAAGTGGTTTTTGGGCGAAGTGGCGTTTGGGCGAAGGGGTGATTGGGCGAAGTGGGAATTGGGCGAAGTGGCGTTTGGGCGAAGTGGTTGAGGGCGAAGTGGTTGAGGGCGAAGTGGTTGAGGGCGAAGTGGTTGAGGGCGAAGTGGTTGAGGGCGAAGTGGTTGAGGGCGAAGTGGTTGAGGGCGAAGTGGTTGAGGGCGAAGTGGTTGAGGGCGAAGTGGTTGAGGGCGAAGTGGTTGAGGGCGAAGTGGTTGAGGGCGAAGTGGTTGAGGGCGAAGTGGTTGAGGGCGAAGTGGTTGAGGGCGAAGTGGTTGAGGGCGAAGTGGTTGAGGGCGAAGTGGTTGAGGGCGATGTGGTTTTTGGGCGAAGTGACCGACAACCGTTTTATTCCTCCATACACGATTACCAAACAAACGACTGTTGTCCGGTGTTCCTTCCTCCATGGGTGAACTGTACGGAATAAACCATGTTGTTGTTTTACTTACCGAACTCTGATCTCGCTGAACTGCTGAAGTGAAGATGATCGTCTAATTGACGCCAAACTTCCTGTCTTGGGTAGTCGATTATCGGTTTCAACTTGCATGCAGAATTAGATTACACCCTATAATCCCTGTAATCGGCCATCATGCCCTGACTAATCAACCGTGGATCGCTGGAATTTGCCTGTTCTATCTCTTTACGTGTACCAGAAGCACGTGTTCACTCAACCGTATTCGTGCATATGTAGCATGGTGCTGTCTCAGACGCTTTACTTATATCGCAGTACATACGTTTGGGTACTCGTCCCAGACGTGACGTCACTCTCACCCCTTGTTCCAAAACCATTGGCCGTGTCCAAATGGCTACGGCTTGAAATTACACACACGTCTATGTGATGTGGCTGCAGCCACTAGACATGTTTATCAGCAATTTCAAGCCGCAGCCAATTACTTCGGACAATTGTTTCATTAAAAGGTGCGTCATGCATGGTGAATTCATCGGGCGGGGAAACTAATGTTGGGTTTAGTTGGCGAGCCCGGACGTGAATCCCTCAAAGCGTGGGGTCCGGGGCCCGCTTGGAAGCTTTATGGGATCCTAAAGATCTTATTTTGCGTGTGTGGGCATGGTGTGGGTAAGAACAAAACAAAGAGGTTAAATGGCGCCACCAACGCTGAGAAAGTGCTCCCCCCCCCTCCTGCTTGTACAAATTTGTTTGCCGGCGAAACATTTTGGAAGTCAACATTTTGGGCAAATGTACGGGGGAAAATGAACACCACCCCCCCCCCCCCTACAAACAATCCTGGATCCGCCCCTGAACTTTTCCTACCTCCATGGTATAACCCTTTAGAAAACTAAAAGTGTAAGATATACAATGTACATGTACACGTACGGCCGAGTAGCAACAATCTATGATGTCTAAATCAGAAGTCAGAAATTATTGTCGAGCCGCAAATAATTTGGTATTTGGAAGTAATTGTTCAATATAGGCCCAACTATTGCTATAGAAAAAAGGGGGAAAACAATTATCTTTCTGGGTGAAAGAACACGGACAGTATATCTTTAATGATTATACGGGAATTTCTGAAATCATACATCAATTTTTATTTAGAAAAAAAGAAAGAAAAATCACTAGAAAGTTTTAATTAGACACAAATAGGCCTATCTCATTAGAACACGGCGAGGGCGCCCTCCTCCTTAGGGCGTGGCGAAGACGGCACGGACCGGAAGGTCCCTGATCTCTGAGCGCCTGGAGTCGCTTCCGTTGTGATGGAATTATACGCCTAGTACCGTAGCAAACCACAAAAGAAAAACAAAACCCCGCAAAGGTCTTATTCAAAGAAGTTGAATGGCGCCACCAACGTTGAGAAACTTTTTGGGAAACGGAAACAATTTTAGACCCCTCCCCCCCCCCCCTACAAACAATCCTGGATCCGCCCCTGATACCGTCCCAGTATTGGACAGGGGCCTAGTCATGTCCTCTGCTGCGTCTTTAGTAAATTATTAATATCTCGTCACAATACACAACAGGACGTGGAATTTTATTTGTGGGGAATGGATATATTTTTCGGACCAAATTTTAAAACACTTAAAATATTTAAAACTCTCAAAGGTGGCTAAACCATACACCAAAATGAAACTTGACTTACAATCTTTCAGTTTCTTTATATTTATATGGAGTGGCCGATGTTGAAAGGAAGATCCCCAATTCACTCTTTAGCTACATAGGGCTCATAATCGGGGTCCTTTTGTCATAAAATACTCAGAATTTGAAAGCCCACAATCCTGGTGTGAAGTGGCACTCTGAAACTTTAAAATCCCTCAACTGTATGATCCTCAAAATGCTCTTCCGAAAAATAGTTTTTTCATGGATCAAGGCAAATGTGAGAAGGTCTGCGCGTGCAATTTTGGGCCTATTTACCACCATACGAACTAGTGATCACACGCCATAGCATGGCTGACGTCACAACCATATCACAAAAACAAGGCTGAGGTTTACTATTAGTAATGCCGTGTCCGAATTACTTGGCTACGGCTTGAAATTATACACAAGTCTATGTGATGTGGCTGCAGCCACTTACCATAGACATGTGTGTAATTTAAAGTCGTAGACAAGTAATTCGGACACGGCCTAACATATTAGTTCGGTAAGAATTAAAACAATAATAAACGCACAAGTAAGACATCATTAATTCGGAGACACTAAGATGATTGATTTTAATCACTTCTTTTCTTTTAGCTAATAATTATATGTAAAACTGATCATTAGAAAGAACAATAGTGTGAGACACAATAAATGTATTTTTCAAAAATGAAATCCTGTCGCCTGGGAGAGAGATCAATGTCTTGGAGCTCCGAAGCAAAACATTTTGCTGAGCGCAGAAAGGTTCTGCTTAGCACACTGTAAAATGATGGGGGTTAAATTTACCCAATTGTGGGTGAAAACTGCAACTCCCCAAAAGTTGGGTAAATCTATCTGAGCACAATCGGATGAGAGTTTATTTGTTTACCCAAACTTTGGGTAGTTGCAGTTTTCACCCACAATATGGGTAAATTTAACCCCCATCAGTGCAAAAACAAGTTACCAGCCAAATGTCCTATATAATGTGTATGGCTCGTGACTGGTTCTCATTTTCGCTTAGCAGAAAAATTAGCTAAGCAATATTTTGTGTTAAGCAGCTCTATGAAAATGGGCCTCGTTCGAACGGATGACGTCTGTGGACGCAAAAAGAAAGTGCCACCAGGCCGGATGACGCCATTGGCCGCCGTTTGTGCAGTTTCAATCCATTGTTGGATTATTGTTTATGATACGCTTGACTGCACAAACACATTGTAGCGGTTCGCTTGGCTGCCATAACCGCCGCGACACCCCGACGTCTCCCGTAAAATACCGTGCCCAAGAGGTTAATGATTTATGTTTGTACACACCGGTCTAGAATTATAGTATCAGAATATTGCACAACTCAATTGGCCGTGAGATGCAGCAAAGGTTAGCGACTTTTTCTAATACAATAATTGAGCACCACTTTGAGCAAGTTCGATCAAGGAAAATGTGTTAACCAATGGTCTATTCCTGACGTACCTTACACCAATGACATCCAAGTGCGAACGACAGCGCGACCACGCCCTGCAGGCTGCTTCAAACCAGTCGACTAGATCATTATGTGGTCGACTGTTTTTGTTCGCTTTGTTACAACTTTCTATTTTTACGTATGGATGTTTTATACGGGCGATTCGTTAACCCAAACAGTCCTGAATCCTTCAATTTCAATACGATTTTTCACATCTCCAAGGGAGTTAGTGTTAATAGACGAATTTGACAACAGGGTCCTCTACAGGGGCGAATCTAGAGGGGGGGTGGGGGTTGCAACCACCCCCCCCCCCCCCCCCCCCTTGGGCTGCTGAGCAAAGTTGTGATAAGCAATGCTAAACCACATCCTTGTTATCAGTGGGTATACCGCTGGTCCATACACTGTACACTGTACCGGTATAGGCGGGTACAACCCCTCCCTAAATGAAAGGCTAGATCCGCCCCTGCCCTAAATCTGGACACAAGATGGTGTACGTGTTGGTCTGCATCATTGTCCACGGAAACCATGTTGTGTCCAAATAAGGGGAATACATATACATTGCTGAAACACTATATTCATGATGTGAAGCGAGATCGGAAGTAGAGGCAAAACTCGAAGGGTAAAGACCGTGACTCGTCTAGAAGAAGATCTTGCGGATGTCTGGGTCACTGCTGGGGAAAGTAAAACAACAAATGAAAATGTTAGCGAGCTATCTGAAAAAAACACGAAAAAGCTTTGCAAAGGGTTAGCTGCATTTGTTTTCGATTCATGGTTGTTTTGGAAAGCAAGCGAGTTGTACAGAAAAGGACATCAGAAATATACCTTTCAAGCCCGCCTGCATCAGGCCGTACATGCTATCACAAAGCTCCATTCGCGTACTACAGAGCTTTGGGAAGGAATGCCTGAATAGGCAGTCGGACGACTTCCAAGAATACTCTTATTATATTTTACATTTCAATATACATTTTAGAAGAATCTTTTGACAGGGTGGTATTATCTTTCAGTTAAAGGTTTCTGCAGAATTCGTGATAAGAGTGATCGCAGATGATCTTACATCATCCTGTCCACATCGCAGACATATCTGCTATCAGCGGGCCGATATTGGCAGCTGTAACCCGCTGTGCAGTCACATCGACGTAGAGTCCTTCGTCCTATCACTGAAATGCATTTCGCAAAGGGTTTAGCCACACACTGCAATGAGATAACACGTGGACATTAGAGAACTTAAACCACGCGATATCATTAACTGTTTACTGGATGGAACTCGCCCGCTACAAGCCTACAGACCTTTTCCACGCGTCGTCACGATGGACTGCAAAATGTAGTGATGCTATTTTTAACCCCTTGAACCCGGGTGGCGCCGGGGCACCAGGCCGGGTTATGCAGCCAAGCGAAATGGAAACAAGAGGCTTGTGCAGCCAAGCATAACATACAAAATACCCCAATAATGGAGTGAAAATGCAGAAATTGGCGTGTTTAGACGTCAACCGACCAGGTGGCAATTTTTAATCTGCACGTATTAGAGGTGGGATTTTCCTCCCACCTCTAAAACTGTAACTTCTTCTCATTGTCTTCTCTCTACAGGTTTCTTCAGGCTTTCGAGCTACAGTGCCTAGGGCACTTTTGAGGAATCCTTGGTTTCATTACCAGAAAGAATTAATAATAATAATTAAGTGGATCATTAGAGAGCACCGAAGTGATGACGTCAATGCAATGTTTGGAACCAGAATACTTTTGTTATGTGTTTGCATGACTGGCTGTTAACAAAGGAACAGTCGAAATTTACATTTGTTTGGAACCAGTTGTAATGCCAACGACGTCAGACTTCGGTACTCTATTGGATGGAAAGAATCATATCGGAAGCACGCCCTCTACCGGTTTGGAAGTCAATTTGGCAAGAGGTACTTGCTTAATTATTTGATTCAACCAATGCTGAAATAAGTATATAATGAAAGCAGCATATAAACGGTAACTTTTAAACAGACGTTATTACCGGTTTAAGAATCAGGTTGTGCGAGCGGGTGGGCAATCTTAATCGAAGGTCCGGAGCGTGGCATAGCGCATTCCCCTGGGTCGCCGTGTTTACCGATCGATTCCCCCGCTCTTTGATTGGGTTTGCTGCGCTGATGTGTCAACCGGACGGGTTGTATCCTTGGGCCAATCACAGCTTCCCTTTTTGCTAGGTCATCAATGCCTCATTCGTAAATATCTTATACGCCAGTACCCATTAGTTTGGAGCTGCGGGCGATGTCACCCGCAAATCGCTTCTACTTTGGAACCGTGAAATTATGCAAACACAGTTCCTAGATCCGGAAGGGAAAAAATTGCTAAAATAGCTTTCGCCTATAATCTGTTTCGGATTGATAGATGAGAAGCTCCAACATGGCTGACAGACACGATTAGTATACAGCAGCCGCATGTTTTACTGGTGTGAAATCTTGGGTTTGTGATTTGTCATAATCCAAACGCGTTTACTGGAAGCCAGGACAGCACAGGAGTTACGTTTTTGGCGTAAATGATGCACAGAACGGCCAACTGATTGGGGGGGGGGGGGCCACGCCCCTCCTATAAAAAATCGTCCCCCAGTCGGCCCCCCTCCCCCACTGTAATTTTCGGAAATGGAGAAAATAATAGTATTATTTAAGAAAATACTGTGACTGTGAGCGCCCAGTAAAACCTGTGTTAATTCAATGCACTCTGCAAAAACGATTATCGTTCACACCCACGGGTGTAAGTACATGGCAGCTGCGGCCAGTGCCGGCCGGCTGCTGCCCTTTTTATCTTTTTCTTGTATGGAACTGCAAAAAGTGTGTGAGTTTGTATATGCCGGCAATCGTGGACCTAGGACAAAAGAATTCGGGCGTAGACAAAGAGGTCCACGTTTGACCTAACGTCCACGATTGAAAATCGTGTACAAAACCAATGGGAGGCCTTCCGAAAAAGTTAGAGTATAAACAAAAGAGGAACAATGGGACGTCCGCGTTTGGAGGTCGGTACACGACTGTGTGTGTGTGTGTGTGTGTGTGTGGGGGGGGGGGGTGCCCCTCCCCCCTCTTGCTCTCCGTTCCGCCGCCTATGGTAAACGGTGTTGATAAATACAAATCTCTGTCTCCGAATATCATAGTTTCGTGCTGCGAGTGCATAAAGATATACCCAGCAAGATATGGGACCAAGGGGGGTACCCCAACTCTTGTCCCTGTAACCTATACCATGGAGGAACATGTTTTATTCCTCCATGCCTATACACACTCCAGACTATTGTTACCTTAATAAACACATCCCTCTGGATATCTAAAAGGAATTCCTGAGATTCCGGGAACACAATGACCAACACAAAATAGAAGGGTTCCCTCTGTCCCATATCTTGCTTCAAATGCATTAAGGAGATCAACGTGCCTTGATTCTACGCGAACTCTAGCATTTAGCAGTCACTAGAGAGACTTTATGTCATACCAGGGAGGGTTTTAACATGCCTCCGCGGATGTAGTCACGGAGATTAATTGAGGAACATGAGGACAGTTCCTTTTAGCGCGAAGCCCGTCTAAAGACTCCGGTTATGAGAGATGGGCTGCGTCACGATGCGCCGAAGTTCTACGGTAAAAGTGACAATGACAGATTGAAGTTTGAGGGATGATTAATCAGCCAGTACGGGCCGCAGCGTAAGTGGGAATTGGAGGAGATTTGCAGGATGCAATCTTACCTGAGCTTCGTCCAGTGACTTGTACATCTGAGGATGAGAAGAAAGATAAATTTTAGGTGAATTTACTATGATGGTTGCTAGTTTATTAGCTAAAGCTGCCAAGAACTAAACCTTACACTTTGGCAATTACACTAGTCTACACATTTTGACAAATTTGGTGTTTCGGAGATGAAATGTGTTTCCCTTTATGGATTTCGGGATGCTGAAAACCAATATGACCATAAAAACAATCAATTGGCTACAGTTGTCAAGAAACTGTATCACATTGTACGTATATGTATATACAATATAATATGAGCAACATACATGTGTAATGCAATTACTTATATTGACCCAACACTAAAAAAGAACAACTCATATTGCCAATCATTATGTAGTTTTAACCTATTATGCATTGCATGTTGGAACAAGAGCTCTTCCCGCAGTTTATTCATTATCCTCCCTTCCCAAGTCAAGGCCAATAGCTACAGACCCGATTCCATTTCTTGAAAATGTTGAGCCAATTTACAATTTTAAGCATCATTTTCGTACTTAGTGGCCTAGAATTAGTCAAGACTGCATGACTACTTCTATTTCCGAAGCATTTTGGCTGTAGAACAGTGTTATTTGTGATAAGAGGGGTTTGTTCAGTCAATAGCCAAGAGCCTCGATAGCCAAATTGTTAATTAAGACGTTTGCAGTATGATGGGCGATTCTTTTGTGATAATTTGAACCAGGGTCGGTAGAGGAGGAAGCAGTATAGGACGACTGCGCCAACCTGACTTCTTTTGGCGTCCAAGCCTAAGAGGGGTGGAGTTATGCCTTATACCGAACTTATGGAGCGATTTTCCTCACTGCTTTGTCCAGCTTGGTTTCTCCAGTTAGGGTGTCTAAGTGTGTAACTCGGCTTTCCGCCTGTTCCCACCAATATACTGTAGCTGTACCCAGATGTAGAACGCAAAGGCTTTTAAGTTTAAGGCATTTATCTTTTGTCCAAACGGTAAACGCAGTGCTGATGTGGGTACACCACACCTGCAACACCACCGCATCAGATACACACATTAATCAATTGAATACCCCATCCGGCCAATACTAGAATAACTTCACATCCACATGACGAGACACCTTTCCATTTTGTTTTCCCGTGACAGGCGGAGCAGTCCCGTAGAGTCACGACTTGACGATCTCAGGTTACCTCAAGAAGGCCATAAATGACAGCTAATCAGGTTCCGGTTACGCACGGCCGAGAGAAGTAGGGTGTAGGCGGAGGTATCTGACGGTTTTGTGGTGGGCATTTGGTTGATGGTTTCGAGAACAAGTCCTGTCCGTGAACAGAGACGCTCCAAACAGACACATCTTATTCAGGGACATCCATGTAACTAGAAGATGCTGGCTTAAGTGATGAGGTTGCGAACTATCGTCTTAAATAGCGCATCTTGATGGTGTCATAGCAGCTGATACTCAATTCGGAGAGAGATTTTGTGACTCCTTTCAATGCCAAAGCAGTGAGTTCAAGAACGTGTACGTGTACTTATTTCTGAATGATATTGACATTATAGAGCATTGATTGCTAAGCGAAATCTGCGTCATTTTGTAGTTTTATGCAGATTAAGGTATATAGCAATAAAGCAGGCGATTATTTCTGTCATGAAATAAACAGTTACTTTTGAGAGCTGTTTTTATGAACTCCTTTCGATCGAGCCCGCTGGTGCAATTTGTCTTAATAATATCGTCACTGGGGCACCAAACAAATCGTAAAAATACGACGTCGTAACACGGAAATTTGACAAAACCTACCGGAAGTATGCAGGACTATGGACAAAAAGGAGAATCCGTATGATGACGTTAGATTGTTATACTAACAAAAATTAACAAGGACATAACTATATACATGGAGATCAGTTTCATATAATTATTAACACTTATTTTTATTTGGTACAAGAGAACAACTATAACGACTTCAATCTTCTGGCTATTCCTTTAATGCTAATCACCGTATTTCTCCCCCTCGAGTCGCGCACACCTGGAAACGTTTGGGTAACCTTTTCCAAATAGTCAGAAGCAATGTCTCCATAATCGATCGCATGATTGGGAAATCCATTTCAATTTTAAGGAATAGTGGAAGCGCAAATTGCGTGAAAAAGCTCGAACTACGTGCATTTTCTTCGACTCTCAGAAATTAACTTCGATCGGGTAAGTGCCTCTGGCTCATTTAGGCCTACAGTTGACGTTCTCACTTCCCAAAGGAAAAACAAATTACTTTTCAGTTAAATGTTCCTATGGGTGTTGAGCTGCACTTTCTGCACTTTTGGTGGGCCGGTGTCATATGAATATCCGACTCCCACGAAAATCGGACTCCTTTTCCCTATCGTTGGTTAAACCCTCTCACGTGACTGGCCACTCTCCCAATTATCTTCACTTAGGCATGCGCAATACTACCAATGGGTCCGTATTTTATAGTGACTGAAACTCACGCTACACCGGACTAGCTCCGCATCTGACTCAACTTCTTAAAAACTTGATTCGGGTAACTTTTGGATTCATCAAGCTGAAACTGAAAGGCGCCCAGCCAGGTAGCGCAAAATTTTACTTAACAAAAAAATAGCCTCAGCAATAACATTGCTTAAGCCCAATACATTTTTCTGCTCAGCATAAATCAGCCCACGCAAGCTAAAACAAATGCTTGGAAATAATATTGTTTAGTAAAGAAAATTGCAGAGCAAAAATGGGTATCAGCAAAAATACCAAGTATTTCATTACTTCTAATGAAAACTATTACTATGATCGTGTTTGTATTTTTGTAACTCATGGTAATATGAGTGAAAACGTGCTGAACGTGATATCTATTGCATTTTTCCTTTAAGAAAATTCGTTGGGATCGGGCAGTATAGTGGGTATTGCCACTAACTCTCCACAAATCCCCGACGACATTCGTGTCTGTCAACAGGAAAAGGTCCGAGAAATTGTGAGTTGACTTGTTCGTCTAATAGGCCTATAGCAATCGCGGCTGGGAAATAAAATCTCTCCTCTAGCGAAGTCTTAGAACTAGCCTCCGGGGTACGGTTTCTACTTACGTGCGATCAAAACTTGGCTGTGTGATAAGGATCTTGTATCAATAAAATATCGCTTGCTGAGGCGAAACCACGCCCTGTTATTCGTAAACCACGCCCAGCATGTACGGGCTTGTTTCAACCATAAGTAAAGAGGAAATATTTGGCCCATTTTTCCAAAAAGAAATGCGCAAGAAACGGAAAAGCACAAGATTTGTTTACAACATTGTGCAATGCAAAAACTACAATAATCAAAATACAGATTGTTACCTGTACGGTTAAAGGGGCCTTTGGTGAAAAAGAAAGATAGCAAAAGGAATGCCCCAAATGACAAACTCACGGGCGTATTTGGGATTTAATTTTGTTGATATTTTCCTTTGAAATTTTCTTGAATAACGCGAGTTTCGGGTTGAATTACATTCAACTTCCCAAGACAATTGGATTTCTGTGGAATTTCTGAGCCGCCGTTTGACAATCTTTTTTGACAATAATTTCATTTTGCCCCTTTGTCACCGGTTGTCATTGTCTATTTATTTATTAATTAATTTGTTTATTATTCGGCATTCAGCCGGGATAGCCCACGAAAGTCTTTCGACTTAGTTCCAGTGGGGTCCCATGTTTAAAAGGCTGCGTTCAAGCGATTGTAGGCCTATATATAGTCTCAATGTGGTGTCTCTAAGAATAAATCATTGGCCTCAAGCAAAGTCATTAGCTCACGTAGAAAGCGTCTCAAATTGTGGCATTCATTCGAAAAATAAATTCAACAACATATTAACCCCTTACACACCCATGTTCACACATTCAATCAGCGCGGTATATCACAGGTCTGGGATCCGAAGGCACGTGACACAATCCCGGATGTCCCAATACGTGACTGAAAATCGTCTCGAACAGAGCGCGCAAACCTCAACAAAATAATTCATGATCACTCTTTTTATGTGAACGTCTTGGAACCAACACCGACTAGTCTAGCCACGGACTCTTGTTAGTTTCTCTTCAACAATTATAAATGATATACTGATCGAAAGTTGTAGTCAAATTGTTATTGTGGTTAACAATTTGTAATAACTGATTTCATAAAACGGGACGTTGAACATGTGAGCTCCAATAAGAGGGGGGGGGGGGGGGGGGTTGGATGACTCACCAACGGTGGAAGTTATCCCGCCTGGGTTTATAGGTCTGAAAATTGGGATAATTTTTCTGGAATCTGTTGAAGAATTATCCTCTATTTAGATCTGGGCCCAGGAAATTAAACCATGAGGGTGGTAGGGTTGGCAATTCAGAATGTCGCCAAGCCTATACCACCTCTAATCGTAAACCCCTAACCTATTAGCCTTGTATAAGGTGATTTCAATAAAAACAATACGGTGTTCCCGGAAGTACCGTATATTCTCGCAAATTCTCCTAGGGTCTTGCGGTCAGCTCTCATGTTGAAGGGTCCGGAACAATATTTCTAATTTGACAGGTATGCTCCTTTAAAAATGAGGCCATCCAATCCCGTGGAGTGGCCTCTACGCAGATTGCGGTCTTTTAATCATCTGCAATTGATTCCGAAAAGTGCTGACGGAGGGCTGGCGGTAACAAACACTAGAGACACTCGAGCTGGATGTATGCTGTATGAAATCTCTATCCTCTCGTACCGCCATGGAAATGAAATGAATCTCGCGAGATTATGTAGTGGGTGTAAAGGACGGGGTTCGTTTTAGGAGTTGTGCAAACCGTCAATTGGCAAGCAAAAGTTATTTGCCTTTAGTCATATACCCTAGCTGCATCAGTTGGCACAATACAAACACACTAAATGATTGATTATGAAACTCCAAAGTGTAAATTTTACAGGTCGAGGTCTAAAGAGCCTGAAAGTGCATTCGATCGTCCCACACACATCCGATAACACTGTATTTTAGAGGAAAAAACGTTTTACTGTGTTCAAGTGAATTTGTTTAAGGAATTGCAAATTTCTGAGGCCCAAATTTTGAATATTTTGGTAACACAGGGCCTATATAAGGAGTTCGATCCCGAAACATTTCAGACATTCTCAACAAGTTTTTGTTTGTCTGTTTATATTTATTTGTGTAAACATTATTGTATTTGTTTAAATACTTTGTATGAATGTGTAAATATTCAATTTTAACTAATAATATGCAGGGCCCCAATGGAAACCAGTTTTAAACTGTTTGGGCACACCCTGGGTAAAGAAATGTAATAAATAAATAAATAAATAAATAAGTTTAAATTTTTGGAGCAAATATAATTTATCTTTTTCTTATTTATATATTCAGCTATTTATTTGTTTACTTTTTACGGGGGTGGGTGGGGGGGGGGGGGGGCTTTAGAAAAGCCATTCATACAAATTCTCCCATATACATTAAAATGAATCATGTCCCTTGAATTCACGAGTTACTTTATCAAGTGATTTTTCCCCCCAACTTCAATGGAACTACGAAGAAATGACATCAGACCCTTGTTAATCCCGTTGCATTAGTGCGGCCAGGTAGCGACACAGCAGTGCGCTGTGGTATCACAACATGTATTTCAGTACATACAAGTTTGCCATAAACACAAAAGGCTACGTTTCTGTCTCATAAGGATAGAATGGTTTAAAACCAAACGGTCCAGGATGGACCTAAAATAAGTATCTAGGCTGCAAAGTACATGTCGTGGGAGAAACCATACTAACGTGGACATTTTTTCCGCATGTCCACACTTGGCAAACGCAGTAAATACGATGTGACAGCATTTTCCATAGTCTATGTTTTCCATGCCAGTCCTATTGGGATTGGGCTTTGGCAAGAGACCTACCAAATACAACATTTGCCAACTTTCATTTTTTTGCGTAATTCGATTCACACCAAATCGCGTGAGATTTCACTGCCGTTTGATCGAGCTAGAATGGAGCGATTACACTCACGCCAAACTCGCGAGTTATAATAAGCCGACACTTTGAGAGCCACATAGGTGTAACCCGAATGTGCCGGCGAGAGTGTGTGTATACTGATTTGGAAACTGGTCAGAGAAATTAACACAGGAACAAAAATTAAACAAGCCAATAAAATAAGACAATAAATGAAAAGATATTTGACCTTTTGGTTTTTGTTTTTCAAGATTAAATATCAAACCAAGCGCACTTCACAACTGGTCCCATCCCGGCATACTGATATTTTTATGGAATTTATGTTCGTTTTTTTCCAGAAAACGAATGCAATGTTACACCCCCATCAAAAACGTGGATACCCGGTGCACTTGGTAAAATTATTTCCGAAAGAAAAACAATAAACCTTAGCTGGATTCCGCTTTTGATAATTTTGACATCTTTGTCAATTAAACTATATTCCTTATTATTGATAATCTAGGTTTATCACACTCATAATTCTCGGATTTGAGGATCAGAATTGCCTATTCGAAATAATTTTCTATATTTTGAACTTTGATTTTTCAACGTGAAAAAGGATTATACTGAAGTATGTAACTTCAAACGCGTCACGGAAGTATCTTGATATTTCCGGAAGTTACATATTCATGCCATTTTCACTTCTTCAACATGACCAACGCGTATGCGGCGCAAACCGTTTATGTAATAACACCATGGGAATCACCTAACACTAAATTCCTATACGCCAGGCACCAAGTATTAAAAAATAGATCATAGGCGATATTTAACGAGCATCCCAAAGCACGCTCACTCTTCTTAAAATCACATCTGAGGGTCAATTTTAATGTCAAACGTTGACAACATGCCCGTGGTTTTGTTGTAATTTAATTGCCAATTGTTAGAATCGCGCCATCCTTATCGCCTGTCAACTTTGAACAGAAAATCATTAGTGTTCTTACTGCGTCAAATACCACTGGTTGTTAAACTTCGAGGTAATATTTTGACAAAAGATACCTTTCTTTAAATAATTTCACCGTCAGATTTTTGTTCACAAATTTCATACTGACGAATTTCTGGAGATAAACAAACATCTATATACAATATGGTTTGATTAAAACAAAGGCAGCTTTCCTCCTAAATCAAATATTTTGGAATATTGTACGTTTATGCTGTTATGTCAATATCGTTGCGACTTTTCAAGTACCTGCACTACACAAACTTACCTCGCCATATGTCGCTGTACTTAACGCTGTAATTACAGCCATCACAAGGAAAATAGCGAATCCTCTTGACATTTTTGTTGGCGGGAAAAAACCTTTTTATCCTCCACAAGGTGCAATGAAAGAATACCACCAGGTAACCGTACCGTAGGTGCTGCCGACAAACCGTATTGCGTGACTGCAGTAAAGACCAGCCAAGTTTTATATAAGCGCGATCCGGCGCCCACCGAGCGCGGAGCTCATTTGTATTGCAAATTCCTGCCGTCCAATCAAATTTGACAACTCCAGCGCGCGTGATCGGTTCTCTTAAATTGCAAATCAACAGTGATCCAATCAGGTGACTCCGCAATCTAGCGCTATCATCGACCAAGACGGCAGGTGGAAAATGAATGCCAAATGGTGAATATCATGGTTTTTGTTTTACTTTAAGGTCAGACGCTAATTTTGAAATGTATAAGTTACCTACCTGCGGGTGGTATGTTTCGTGACGAAAAAATATCCTTCGGAAATCTATGACCTAATTTTTTTTCTT
Source organism: Hippasteria phrygiana (assembly GCA_037893225.1). Taxonomy (NCBI): domain Eukaryota; kingdom Metazoa; phylum Echinodermata; class Asteroidea; order Valvatida; family Goniasteridae; genus Hippasteria; species Hippasteria phrygiana. The sequence goes on along the minus strand of JAZGUH010000639.1, from coordinate 652,394 downwards.
ACAAGATCATTGAATATCTGTATATATTACAGTCAGGCTAATTTTCTGTAACAGAATATAACATGGACAGCTTGTCGAATTACAAATTTCGCCATCAGTCAAATCCGGTGCTTGAGCAAGCCCAGTCGTGGTGTAAATCATTTCATTATTGCAACTTAATTACCCCCATCATCTGTCGCATTTCGCAACTCCAAAATGACTTTTATTTCTTTGGAAATGTAATTGCCGCATGGGACTTGCTGTCAATTTACAAATTAGCGCTTACAACATTTATATAATGCGTGATGCGCGTGGATTTTCATCAACAAACGACAGCGTGAGAGTGGATAGTGGGGGTATAAGTAAAGTAAATATTTCTTTGAGGCTTTATGATGCCCATCAAATATTTGATTTATTTATGTAGGCCTTAATGTTCATTAATTTGAACGTTTCAACGTTTAAAAATCATTGCTTTATTGTTATGTTGTGAGTAATTATATTGATTTATGACACATTTATACATAGAATAAGCCCAATTGACTATTGAAAATCTCTCGTATAAATTAACAGAAGCAGGCCTACAAGTATGGGCAGTTTTACTTATTAATTACTGCAAACACTTTCTAGAAAGAAACCTTTTGATTTCGATTAAAGGAGTAGGACAAAAGTCTTTATAAGTTTGACCGAATAAATTTGCAACACCGTCAACGATGACCTCAGAAATACGCTTCTCATTTATAGATCTTCTTGATTGATCATTGCCTTATCCTGAAAGAAATGATTTTTTAAAATATTTTAAATAATGTACTTTGGATACGTAAGACATTTTGCTTGTTCTCATAACAACAGAGACGTTTGAAAACTGCGTTTGTTAGTTACGAATACAACCTCTTGCAGTAATGAATTTAATGAAAAATACCGGTACGTCTGATAAAATCCAAATATTAGCATTTCAAAACTATTTAACATTTTAAATTTAAGAATTGATATAGCCTCCATTTAAGGAATATTCTAAGGACCAAGTCTTCTTTCAAGCCATGCTGTCTTTAAAAACTATTTCTACAAATTGGTTTCCTTTCTAAAATAATGTCCGTTTAAAAATAGCATCCCTCAGAGCAAGAACGGTGGACACCATACACAGAGAACAAATTGCCTGAAAGCAATGAATCCGAGAGGCGGGGTGAGTGCTTGGCCAGAACAAACTCTCCCCTTCTCGAGTGGTAGGTTTCGAGTTGAATACACAGCGGAAATTAAAACCTGGTTATTTTATCCGTCAGTTGAAGCTGCTCTTCGCCCACACTGGATACTTGGAGAGGCTGCATGGGTTCCACTATAGATGCCAATCACTCCTAAAACGCTGATGACTTTGCAAGCACGCGCGACCCGTTTTTCATGTTCGCTCCGAGGAGGTGGTTGAGGAATGTGGCAATTTCATCAGCAGACGATTTCCAGCAGGGTGGCGGTAAATAGCATTTTCCTCACAATTGGCTTAAATTATGAGTATATAGAGAGCGGCACAGGTGCGCTGGGCTATGGTAATCATGTGAATGATCAAGTAGGGGAGCATTCGAAAACAGCCAGATACAAAACATACAAAAACTGCACGCAATCTTGAAAAAATATAACTGTCCCATTCCTTGCGAAGGAGATAATTAAAATCTGGAATTAAGCCACTGAAGGTGATTAATGATGACGTTTGCTCATTGCAGTAATCTCGTGCGTCATTTAAGTACCGGTGTCATATGAACTTCCGACTCCCAGGAATATCCGACTCTTTACCCATGATGCATTGCAATGCGATTTCGCTTTTATAAGAACATAAGAATTGTTGGCAATTACATAACCCTTAACCTCATCCCAACCCTCACCCTATCATAAATCGTAACCCCAACCCTAACCCCTTTTACACCAATTCTCACCCTCACCTTTACTCTGTGTTTTTCATTGTTTTGGTGTACGGGGCCCACCTGAGCATGCGCAGTATAATAAACAAGTCGGTTTTCAGGGAGTCTGATGTTTACGCGACACTGGATTTTGGTTACCGCGCGCGGGAAATTTGACATTTTGTTTTCGAGTTATCGAACAGTAACTGAGCACCAACAATTCCGCCTGAAACAAAACTGTGATCTGGGTCCAATTTCACGGAGCTGCTAAGCACAAACATTTGCTTGGCACAAAAAAGGTCTTGCTTAGTTAAAACAGGTAGGAGTGCCCGGTGTTTCAATGCTATAACAACCGTTATGTTTCAGTGCTTAGTGTAATACAATTAATGACAGTAACAGCTGGTTAAAACTGATTAATAATAAATGCACTAAACTTATTAAGCGTTACAATGTTAATAAGCAACTATATTAAATACCAAAAACGTGAGCCGCAAACAATTTTATACGCCCTTAAGGAGTTACGTATTTAAGAAAAGGTAAAGTTTATAAGAAAATAATATAATTTCTTTTTTAAATAGTACACGCCAAGACGAAAAAAGATGTCATTTTGAAAGGTGATGATGTACAGCGATATACAATTGACCAATACAAAATTAAAGATTGGAAGTTTACAAAGTTGTAACATTATTCAATAACAAAACTATGTTCCCAAAATTTACTTAATCACCAACAATTATTTTTCGCACGGTTGGCTACGTGTTTATTAAACGGACTTAATCTCGTGCGGTGCAATGTCGGCAAAAAAACCATCGACCAAGCACGCGGAACACTTTTAGAAAAATAAAATAAAATAAAATATCAACCAATATGTGCATTAGATATGAGCGGGACCTTTGGGAACGAAATTAACATGGATGTAAATTAAGCATGACAAATGTCACCGGACCGCAAGGGGAAATTAGTGCGCAAGCCTTGGGGGAAAAACAAAGTGCCCTCAACCAACACGATAAGCGGATTAAGCGCATAAATTTAACAAAATGTATTTGGGCGTAACATTTCTCACACGAGTCTAGTAACGAGTCTAGATGAAGTATCGCGCTTGCGTGTATAGGACAGATGAGCATAGGTTTCTGGTGAGGTGGGTTTCGCAAAAGACGTTTTTTTAATGTGAAAATCAAGACTAGAATGGTGGACAGGCGTGGCTTAGAACTGTGGCCCAAGGCGTGGCTCAAAAATAGGTTTGGCAATGCAGGAAACGGAAACTTATGTATTTTAATTATTATATTCCCTACTCCTTTTTCCTTCCCCTACCTGCCTTCCAGGTCCATAACATGCCGTAGGATTCTTAGCTGGTGCCCGTATCTCATACATGTTTGCTTGTATTTTAATGATGATAATGACGCGACAAATTAACCAACAAAAATGGAATGGTAACTGATTTTTCGAGGACCTTTGCACAAAACGCGAAAATTGACATTTACATTGTGGTTTGTTTGGCGTTCCTATGTAATTTTGGTTGTTATCATATTCTGGGCATTGTCGGAAGTTCTCTATTCCAATAATTCTATAAGGAAAATGAATAATTAAAACATTGTCCAATATTTTTTACCAGGCAGTATTATAATTCCGGGGGGGGGGGGGGACTTGCCTTTTTTTTTGGGGGGGGGGGAGAGGGGTTGCGCTCGTGTCCAATCGAGCCTCAGTTCAAAATCTGGGTCTCTCCAAAATCACGCTTGTAGTCTGCTACTTAATCTTGCACACTGATGAGTAGGCCTACATAGTGATTTGTTAGAGGGGGTGGTGGACGGCGATTTTAACTCATTATCACCTCCAAGATTTATGGTAAAATGTCATCCGCAGAACAATATCACAGTGGTCGACTCACAATTTGTGACAAATGTGCCGTTTTATATCAGCCCATAAGTCGCTTGGAAATTGGCCCACTTCCTACTGATTAAAATCTAGCCTGGCACTCTGCAATGCCTGTAGATTACCTTTACAAAACACGAACATCGAGCGTTTCCCAGGCTGGCTTGATCATTTGCGTAATTGTAGCCAATTTAGCTAATTTTGTCAGCGCGTTTTTGCACTTGGCCGCTTAAACCCTCGACGCTGAAATGTTGCCGTGTCTTCCCGTTTTGCGAGTTTACAAATTCACAAGTCTGAAATTTCTCGATTGAGACCAGCACGGGTTGGGCTCACGTCTTTTCTTTCACGGCCCCCTGGGGAGTTTACTTCTCGTATAAGTTGACTCAAAACGGTACGACACACGAGAAAAGCAATTCTCGAGATTAATGTACCGAGTTGGATTATAACTCCCCCGAGCCAATCGAGGAGTGCATTACACGCTCTATTTGTTTTGAATTAAATTCTTTGATCAAACAATTCCCACCTTTTCGCTCATCCAACTAATATTTACCTCTCTGTTGTGAAAACAAAAACGTGAAACGTTAAACACCGTACGCCTTTCACTACTGATGAGAAGATGGCCTATTCTTTAGGCAATATCCACTTATTTTATTACGAACCTATTGCCTCTGTGTGAAATTGATTAAAAGCTGTGCGGTTTAGACAAAATGCTAGTGGCTTGAATTGTTTTTGTGAAAGGTTACTAATGTTAGGATAGGATAATATTTCGAAATTCTGGGATATTTTCGAAATGCATTCACTATAAAGAACATGAGAAAAATATCAAATAGGATAATGAGTCGTGGTGGGGAGAAAGTAAATACCAATACGTCCATACCATCTCCCAACTTGATGGAACTTATCTGCTGTTGAGTCTCCCGGGTTCTGTTCCATTTCACAAAGGATATTCCCTGTCACGTATATGCTCCCCACAAACATAAGAACGTGCTGTTTAGCCTTGCCAGATAAGTAAATTAAAGATAACACTAATTAAATGCACTTACTTCTCACAAAGTGGAGAAACTACGAATGTCAAACAAAACCACGCGTGATAATTTAGACATTGATTTGAACGGGTTTACCAGCGCCCTCCCCCCTCCCCCGGGAAATTGTCTCCGATGGGAGTTTTCCGTATGTGCCGAAATGTGACCAGCGTTAACAAAATCAGATATAGGGGCCTATAGGATCTTACTTTTTGTGAGTAATAAACATTTTCAAACTAACACTCAAATGTTTTTCGAGGTTTTTATAATTTTTTTGTCAGGTTGCTTTATCAATCTCCCAGAATGGTTTGGTTAAGGGCAGAGTATACAATATGTGATTTGGCTGTAATTTTCAGATTTGGGGGTTAGTATTTTATAGCAAATACTGTAACACTGACCTGTTTAAAGTTTTGTGTGCAAAGATGCTGGGAAAACAGAGAAAACGGAGGGGAAAAATGCTGTTCTGGTAGTCTGGTTCTCTGATCCTACTTCAGACAAAACGAAGCAATTTAAGGACGTCCGGGAATTATCAGGAACCACTATTTCTAACGATTGTCGGCCGACAATCGCTAGAAATTGATACAAAAATTTCACGTAATTTTGCATTCACGGGTTTGAAAAACAATTCTCGGGCCCCGTGGCGGCCGAGTTAATTATTTTACCAACGAAAAAGTTTGAGGTCATTTTTGTTGGTACCTTTTAATGAAATTTTCCCCGTAAAGAATTCCTGGATCCGCACCTAATATGGGTGACAGGATTGTTCCATGAACAAAATTATTAAAATGTACCAACGGCCACTATATTGCTTTCATTTCCCCCCGCACCAGGCACGTAGATATAGGGGGCGGCCCGGGTGAACCCAGCCAGGCCACTCCCGTAAAATCCCCCGCCACTCGTCGGCCACACAGTTTTGAAACGGTTGAATTAACATATACGGCCTACTTCAGTTTAATAACGACAATTAATAATGAAATTCCAAGGCCCTGCCGCCAAACCCTGATCTTCTCTCGGCCCACCAGCTTTATAGAATTTACCTACGTGCCTGCCCCGCACACTGTGATATAGATAACACGGTGCAAAGCTGATATTCCCGAATCCGCAATATTCGATGTCGCAAAAAAGATGGTTTCTTCAGTCTGAAGCTAAGATAAACCAGCAATTAAACGTAACCTTCTTCCTCGAATTTTTTAAGTGGATACAATATTTGGCGAGGAGAAATCCTTCCGTGAGATGTAGGAAGAAAGTCGATTTTGTTTCTTGTGAAAATCGCAGAGTGGGATTCGTAATCGAATGAAGTGCAAATAATCTTGTTACGACATTCAATATTTTCTTATTTTGTTTTTATGGCTGGTTGGTGGACGGGGGATTTTCCCTGCTGACGGGGAAATTGCGTTATTGGCTTTCGGACTAATAGCTGTTGACTCCTGAAACGATGTGCAGGATGTGTGGGAAGTTCTGATTCATTGCCAGAGCTTCGCTTTGCATGATGGGATAGGATGGGCTCTTAAACTTATTAGAATATATGAGCAAATGTTAATTTATACATTACTTCATAATTGATTTTTAAACATTAATTTCTTTTTCGTCCAAATCAATCTATTTACCTCAAGGTTCCATGGGTTGACCTTTTGTTGATTGTGTTTAGCTCATATGGGGACTCCGTTTGCGTACACAGCAACGGAGTACACTCACACAGGTAGGAGAAAGGACACTTTGGACCAATTTTAGGAAAGATTTTACTTCAATACCTCGAACCAAAATCAGACAGGAACAGCAAAATCTTGGAAATTAACCATCCATTTTTGCTTTCAGAAATGTGTAAAACACTTAGCACAACCTTTACAGGGTAAGTCAAGCTTTTGTTTGTTGTGTTAGACGTTCTTGGCAGTGTACGGTCACTCAGTGTTCACATACAAGTTAATTTTTGCCTCATTTTTCACAGATTTTGCTAACTAAATCTTGAAATAACTGGTTGTGACACGTGTTTATAGGCAGTTGTTATCAGGGAGATTTTGCTGTTCCTGACGTATTTTGGTTGGAGTATTAAAGTAAAATCTTTTACCAATTTCAAGGGGCTTTTATAAGCACACAAGATTGCTTGGCAAACAAAGTTTTGCTTATTAGAGCAGGAGCCGACGGGACCCCAAAATTAAGCTAGATTAGCTGGTGAGTTAACCCGATGAAACCTAATGGAAAATGTTCGGCATAGTCCCAGGTATCATGAATGGCCACTGCCAGACATTTTCAGTGGTGGGGTGTGCCCGCCAGCCGCTCCCGAATGCCCCGCCCCCAAAATTGAGCTCGTGAGATAACATGATGAACCAATAATGGAACTATGTTCATCATAATTCTGTGTATCATGGATGGCAACTGACAGGCATTTTCAGTGGTGAGGTGTGCCTGCCAGACACCCGAGGCTAATGTGAAATTCCTCTATACAATTCAGCCTACTATTACAAGTGTGTGCAAAGTAATCGCCAAATGTAGGAAGGGTGGAAAATTATTTAGGAAATCTATATATTGCCATCATCTTGTGAAATGTTAGACCCAAAAGATGACCATTCCATTGCAAAACAAGACACAGAAATAGATGGTACCGTATACAATGCAGTATCCAAAGGAGGGAGGGCTTCGAAAATTAGGCCTCACTCCTTCCAAAGTCATTTGACCCCAATAGTCCCATTGGCACACTTTGACTAAAAACAGAATGGCACTTAACATTCCGCGTCTTCTACCGCAATTGAGTGATCCCCACAATGTCGCTTCCCAGGTTTTATCGTAAAATTTGGTGTGATCCCTGGCTATACGGCATTGTGGGTTTATGACTTCTGACTAGCGCCCACCCGAACAAAGATGCTGACAATTTGGGAGACCGCCAACATAGGGCAAAATAGCTCAGTTGGTAGAGCGCCGGTACGGTAACCCGGAGGTCGCAGGTTCGAATCCCGCTCCTGCCAGTTTCTTTGTTCACTTTGAAAAAGCAATATTACTTTATTAGACAGTCACGTACACTGAAGAACAAATCACATTTCTGAGTATTTGTCGTATACTGTTTTCGGCACTATGTCATGCATTTTGACTCTTGGCAATGTATTTCTCACAAGATTCAACGTACGTATACGTCACGCAGTGACCTTCTAATTTGATCGCGGGAAAGCAAAGTCCAAAATTATTGCCGTTTATCAAATGAAACGAGGAAAATTCCCTGGCGTATCCTTGGGAATAACTTATCGGTTGTACGGTTTACTGACAACAACTTACACGAGAGAATACTAAAGGCATGCCTATAGGCTATAGAAGTGTTTGTTTAATTATCTGTTTGCCTTGTTTGTTTACCTGTCTTAAAGGTCATATGAAATGCAATTTTAAATACTTAAATCCATACCATGTACCCGTTTGTCAAATTCACCATCTCTTTCAACCCTGGGTTGGCTATTCTGAAGGCGTTTTTGCCCTTTTAGCTATCTCTTGGGTTTTATGCTAATATTAATTTACATATTCATGATTGATGTCACTCAAGAGTAAGCTCCAGTATCACAACTGAATTGATTTTAATAGTGAAAAGAACACTTAAAACTAATTTCTAGTCCAACCCCCCCCCCCCCCCCCCCCTTCCCGGAAATCCTTTATGTTTATACAGTTCAGTAGCATTGATATAGATATCTTACCGAACGAGTTTTTCTTTTAGACAATTCGAATGAAGCTCCTGGTTATGCATATTTTGGGGACAAAATAATGCGGGGCTATTTTGCAAGTAATTGATTTTCAGCAAAGATTGGCATTTTTTGCAGAAATAACACATTTTGCTTTTATATCTTACAAAGGGATGAACAAAATTGAATTGGCAGTTAAAAATAAACGTATTCGTAATCTTTTTTTTCCGAAAATAAGATTACACCGTTATTCCTGGTCAGAAATCACAAAATTATGTCAAAAATAAATGCTTTAATCGCGCAGATGGAAATAAAGAAAATGATTGACGGAGATTGAACAGATTGGTTTCCAGCGGGCGGTCTGATGACCGCCTCGTCACGGAAACTTAATCATCTCATGTTACGCAGCTGGTGATCTTCTCGTCGCCAAGACTTACCCAAGGTCAATGAGGATGCGCGCCTAGGCCTACTGATGGAATATCACAGTTGGTGACAATGCGAGTTATCTTTTAAAGGAAACATGCTTCTCAAACTGGCCGGATCACAATTTTTTTCATAAATAAATTCATTTATATGTATTAAATGTGAATTAAAAGCCAAACTGGTTCAAGTGAAGTTTTAGTGTGATTATTTGCCGCCCAAAAATTGACCCCCCCTTTTGGGAATTTGTTGAGACTCAAATTGAGGGCGCTGTTCGTGACGTAGACCGAGGCACCGAAATTCAACAACTAACATCGAACTTACCCTGATTGTCTCCCTTTTAGCGAAGGCTCCTAGGGGAATGGGCCGTTAAACTGCTTTCACCTGTACCTTACTCACATCTGGGAACTTTGTTGGGATGGCAGTGGACTTGAGCATATTTTTAATGGTCATCCTATGATTTGAAAATACCAGTATCGAAACACGACGGCTCAAAGTGGTCGCTACATAACGCTCTTGTCACCTTCACTTTCGCCGTCCAAATTCTCCGATATTTCGCATCAGTTGGAAATAAAGGAAGGCTTACTCCAGCCTTCGTTGTTTTGCTGCACCCAGCAGCCACACACCTTGTCGGCATGGCCGAAAAACACTATATTTTGATTAGATTTTGGACGAAGAATGTACACTCAATGCATACGTGTGATGAATGGGGCCGGCTCCAGCAGAATCTGTAATGTGCCCTGGTCTACGTCACACACTTATGTTAATGAGGGTCCCACTCAGGGGGCGGAGTAGCTTGGACAAACATTTTCAAGAATTTTTTTCTCATATTTAATCTGGGAAATAATTGCCTCTGGACACAAAATATCATTGTCAAGATAATACTTTATTGTTTTAAGCAGGAATAATGCAATATAAATCCTAAATCATGTTTCCTTTAAGGGTAGTATACAACATTTTCTTTTGTTGTAATTTTCAGAAATGAATATATTTGGTGGTCAATATTTTATAGCAAATACTGTAACACTGACCTGTTTAAAGTTTTGTGTGCATAGATGCTAGGAAAACAAAGAGAGAAAAAAAAATGTTTTTTTTTGTAATCTGGTTCCCTGACCCTACTTCAGACAAAACGAAGCAAGCTTATAGACGTCCGGGAATTATGAGGTCGTGGGAACTGGACTATTTCTAACGATTGTCGGCCGACCATCGCTGGAAAATTGATACGAAAATTTCACTTTTCTTGAAAATGACAGCACACCAGGTGCCATGATTTCACAGGATGCTTGATACTATTATTTACCTACAATTGTGTAAGGTAATTTATAATAATTCGGTAGTTTTGTTTTTTGATGTTTGCAAAATGTTTTGTATTTCCTTTAACAAAACACAGCAAAATTGTTCCAGGGTTGAGATTAGAAATTGTTGATGTATATTTTGTATGGTCCCCTCCCCCATAGCGTTTTAAGCTTTTGAGCAAATTATATAATATTATACAATATCTACCAATGTACCATGAACTTATTCGACTGCTATGTCATATGATATCGTCAAATAAGCCAAGAGACATATCTATGTTTGTGGTCTCCAACGTTCCAATAATGTGTACAGTATAAGCTAGGTAATACATAAAAGCCAAGAATCACAGCCCTTTTTATACTCTTCAAAGCTATGATCCTAACCGCATTTCTTATAAAAATCATCACAATGAAGAAATGCGATATAGCGTTAGACACGTGTCCTGATCAAATCACAGCAAACACCGTCCAGCATTTTCTCCACAAACCGACCGACTCTAACCGCCAAACGAGCGCACACCCTACCGGCTTAAGATGCCCCGCCCTCGCGGCCATCCAAACCTATTTATATGCATGACTTTGGCGCGCGCGACCAGAGCAATTTCTCTCAACGAGCATCTCTTTACCAGAAATATATATCGCTGTCAAATGGCTTGGAGCTATGGGCCAAATCCACTGCCGGATTTTCTTTTTGACTATACCTTCGCTGATTTGATTTGCTAAGGAGATTCGATCACATTACTGAGTGTGAGAGCAGGGACGCCAATGAATATATTTCACCAGGCCGCTGGTATGACTAGGAGGCACTTTGCGCAACTCCTGTGGAGCAAACGATACTTATACAATATGCTGGCGTTTATCATTTAACTACGTGTATTAGCATACAAGTTGACCTGAAAATGCAACGAGATTTGGTGAAAAATACATACTTCCGATCACACTGTATTTTTTTTATCTACAACATGGGTGGTGTCCCACGTTAACGAATTATGTTCTTTTAAGTAACTGTGCTGCATGAAAAATTTATGACACAGGGCGTCTTAAGAAAGGAAACCGAGATTAAAGTGATTTTTTTTTCGGACACTGTTCTTTCATAAAGCCAGTCACAAGTAACCCGATGAACAATGACTCATTTGAATAGCTTGTGATTAGGATTAGGACTGGAGGGCTTGTGATGGACTTGCAGGGACTTGCAGGGACTTGTGAAAGGACTTGCAGGGACTCGAATATAACTCTGCCAAGAAGTCTAATCTACCGTCACAGATGACCGAGCATGAATTGTTGCAAGGGACCATGCCAGATATGGTATGACAAAGCACTTCAATTTCAGGCGACTTTGGAAGATTTCATTTTGTATCAAAATCGACAGAAGATGGCATAAGTGCTCCCAAATTGGGACCCGCCGAAAGATGACAGAGAGCACGGCTTGGTCACAGCGCCCTCGTCGTGCGTGGCTGCAATTCCATCACACAGTCCAGTCGCAGGTGGTTGGTCATCGTCTAGTTTTACAGGTAGAATTTTCTTACTTTTATCGCATCATACATAATTGATTATTGCGAATCAAATCCGGAAAGTGAAACTCCACATTCGATGATATATATAAATGTGGCAGTTCAGTTAAATTAGGTGGAAGTCCCGATAGAGGAATTTCACATTAGCCCCCGTCTGTCTGCGCACTTCCGGGTTGAACCTATACCGCGTAGGCCTACGTCTTGTTTGCGGGTCTAAAAAAATAACAATGGGTTTTCCATGGTATGGTACAATTTCCCACGGGGTTTTGCATGGGAGATTTTTGTAAGCTGAAAGCGAAAATGTCAGTGCTAAACAAAAACAGTGTTATTCAACACATTCATTCATTCTACTCACTCATATCATTGATGGAAGCCCTCTTGCGTTCATGTGTCGAAATTTGCCTAGACTGGTTCTCGGTCCCTCCATTGTGTTTTTGATTATGGGGACTAGTTGCAGTAGTGCTAATTGGCACAAAAGTGGCCGAGTTCCGAACGGTTTATGCTAATTGAGGTGTTTATAAGTTTCTGTACCAGGAATGCATTGCCCTATTTCATCTGCTGCAAAAACTTAAGGAAATACCTGTGTACATAATTTTTCCCGACTCAAACTTATTTATGACGATGAAAATATCATATGACTTATGGGAATTATCACAGCGCATGCTCACATAAGAGCCAATCACAAGTACCATGCTACCGGTCCTAATATTTGGGGTGGGAACCAGTCTAAACTTTCCCACGAACTTTGGGGTATAATTGTTTAGGGTTTATTCACAATGGTCGCTTAGGCCAAACAAAATTGTTTGGTTGTCCTTGACCGCCCGCCCCTATTTTTCGGCCCTCGCCAATTTTTTAAATATTTTTTTAAAATATATTTGTTTTCAATTTTATCCCAAAACTCAAATTGATTTCGCTGGTTGATTCGTTCTAATCTCGTTTCCATCTTTATTTTTGTTATTTGTAATGCACAAGCACGACCCTACTTTTTACTCCAGAGTTTGAAAGTTCATATTCTAGTATCAGTGTGTGACTTCGCACAATAAATATCTCGATGGAAATACACGCGGTACAGAAATACAAAAATGCAGCGTGGCCACTCATCAAATTTAGAATTCCCAAGATTTATCCAGTAAAATTCCCGAGAAGTCCCAAGGCAATGGGAAAACACTGAAAAGATCAGAGCATCGGAATAAGCACTTTGCGCATGTGCAATCCATATTTTTCCCACCAAAATTTCCAAGATCTTGGGAAAAATCTTAAGTCGCTTTTTGAGAAATAAAACTTATGAACAAAATTAAATCTCAACATTTTTCTAATTATATTCTTTAATCACTATATATTTTAATATTTAATTTAGAATTTGTTGTTGTATATTTACACAAACGATTAAATAATAAATATTAAAAAAAATGTATCAACAGCACAGGGGAAGCCAAGATGGCGTCTTTAATACACGATCAGCATTAATTGCAAACTGGGTGTAAAAGTCTTGTTTGATTGTATGTGCAGTGTGGCTACCACATCGAAACTTCGTGAGGTTGTTTGGTCGAATGTTGAGCCAGCTCAAATACAGCTGAAACACACAAAGGTCGCGTCCACCAAAAAGTGGTCTATAGAGTGACATTGAGCCTTAGGGCTACGGTATGTGTTGTTCGGATGGAGTAAAGGACCCAGCGGCCATCGCTGAAGAGGCAGCCGTATTACATTTGTGTGTTTGTTTTACTTTGTGTATGGTTTGAAGTTGGACTTCCGGGGAATGTAACAAAAAATTTCGCGCCCCCACCCGCCCGCCCCCCCCCCCCCCCCCCCCCCCCACTGGCGAAGGGGTGTGGAGGACAAACAAACAATTTTGTTTGGCCTTATTAGCCTTTTAGAGGAATGTCGTACACAATAGGAGGGCGCTATTTGATTTGGGTAAACCTTTTGTATGGCACAAAAGGTTTACCCAAATCAAATAGCGCCCTCCTATTGTGTCCACCATTCCTCTAAAAGGCTAATGGAGTTGTGATGTTTACAATCACAGTATTTTCGAGCACGTGAACTTTACCAAGAACTTGACCTTTTAATCATTGACAGGCGAATGCAATACATTTGTGCCTTAAAAGATGCATAATTTTATTATGCCTGTTAATAATTAATGTCTATAATCTCTATTTACCAAAGCTGAAGTGGGTCAGTAGATACCTCTGATTTATTTTCAAAGAGATTTCATGTCATTTCTGCCTAAATGTAAGTACATAAAAACTCTATGGAAACCTGCTCTAAACCTGCTACGTCAGTATCCTGAGTGAAAATCAATGTCGCTTCCGTGGCTACACGGCATGACTTCTGACTAGGGCCCTCGAACAAAGACACTGACAAATTGGGAAACCATCAACATAGCGAGATAGCTCAGTTGGTAGATCGCTGGTATGGTATTCAAGTGTTCGCAGGTTCAAATCCCGCTTCCGCCAGTTTTCTTTCTCCACTTTTATTCAAATGAATTTTTACCTCGTCAGTTTCCTTGTGGTTTTCGTTAGAAGCAGAAATCTCGACGAATGTCATTGTTATTTCTAAATGGTTATGAAATATTTGAGAAAAAATAATATGGTTTCGAAGCCTCCAACTTAGACTCGACCTAAATAAAGGGGATTCGGACCTAATTAAAGACTTGAATACACGTCTGATGTTCGGGTTGATAATATACAAATCATTTGAAAGTAGATCAGTGTCAGGAGTCAGAGCGCCAAAAGAATTGCGAAGGAAATCTTGAAGAATTTGAAGCAACGAGAGCAGACGAGCCTCAACTTCAGACGTCATGGAAAAGTACATCACTTTAGACGAGTGTAAGTATCCACATTATTTTTTTAGAAGACTAATTCGCTTGTCAATTTTGAACAGAAAACCACATCCAAGGGTTTTATAGTGTAAATATATTTATTACCAAACTCACATCCTCAAGTAATCATAATGTAACCTCACTCGTATTCCTTTGGGATTCTTCCCACGCACCCACCCCCCCCCCCCCCCCCCCCATAAACAGATCGGGAAATGGTTAAGAGAATGCAAGAGTTTTCGATGCGAGAAGATATACCGCCGCGACCCGATTGTGTGGTTGATGGCGTCGTGTTGCCCCCTGGGATGGACAGTATCGTGACTGACCTCAAGACATTTGAAGTGAGAGATGATGATGTGTGGGTGGTGACGTATCCCAAAGCAGGTAAGATGAAGTTCAGGCACCTCGTGCATTTAGCATTTTTCATTTCAGTTTTCACCCGAAAAAGCTCATCTTTTTCACAGTACTTTTCTTTATAAAAAGCTGCTTTATCCCTTTTTTGGGGGCGTATCATCTAATAAAAAATCAAATTAAATGGCTAATTTGTTAATTTGCTAAATTGTTAGCTGAATTTATACGCTTTCCAATAAAACATTACACACAAAATCGACGGACGATAAGAAACAGACTTAAAGGTATGATGCAGCTCAAGGTTTTAAAGATGGTGCCAGTATCAATCCTCCCGAGAAATAGTTGTCAGAAATACTTTCATTTTCGGTAAAAATGTATCTGAAGACCTAAAAAAAACGCCGTGGCTTATTCTGATTTCAACAATCAATATAGCCTAAAGGCATGTGAAGGTGCACATAAAGCACTGTTCAAACGGCGGTTTTTAACATTTTCTCGTGGATAAGTGATTGAGCTCAAACTTTTATTATTTCTTGAAAAATTAAACTCCGTCACTGGAGTTTATGAATACTGAAATCCTTGCCAAAAATAAACACAATGGAAGGTTAAGTTTTTACACCGACGG
Source organism: Hippasteria phrygiana (assembly GCA_037893225.1). Classification (NCBI taxonomy): domain Eukaryota; kingdom Metazoa; phylum Echinodermata; class Asteroidea; order Valvatida; family Goniasteridae; genus Hippasteria; species Hippasteria phrygiana. Next base: position 636,974 of record JAZGUH010000639.1, on the reverse strand, counting down.
TGTTTTTGCAGTGTGATTTTAATACCGCAGTGTTTTAAGTATTGATGTTGAAAGTCCACCTGTTTCTTCTTCCGGCAGGCACTACGTGGGCTCAAGAGATCGTGTCCTGCGTGATGCATGATGGGAACTTAGATGCAGTCAATAAGAGCCACACAGTGTTCCGTGTTCCATTCATTGATTTTACACTACCGGAGCCGATCCGACGAGTGAAAAATGTAAGAAACAAACCTCTTAAAGGGACACATTGCTTTCAAATGTCATGGAATTTTGCTGTTTGGTAATGTTCCTTATCTTTTATAAGAGTTGTTCATGCAAAAAAACTACGTATAATGTGTTGTAATTAGTGAGTAGTGATTACAAAACAAAAAATTGGCCTCTGACTCCTGACATCTGACCCGCGAATCATAGACTTATTTCCACCGTCACGAAATTAAACAAAAACCACGCAATTTGAAGGGATAGTTATGTGAATCTTTATATTCTACTTTTAAAAAAGCTTCCCAACCATATCCATTTCAGTTTTATAGCCCAAATCGCAAAATCCAAAGCAATGTGTCCCTTTAAGAGTCTTCGAATACCACTTGGTGTGACGAAAATAAGTCCACATTATTTACGCGTTGTGATATTAGGATGATTTGAACCAAATTAGATTTTCGTATGAATACCTTAATTTCAGTCGTGAGTTTCCAAACGCGAAAGTACCGGTAAACGGACATAAACAAAACATAAAATGCCAGGCAGCCGTGTAACTTGGACGTCCTCATAGTGTAAGAAAACAACCTCTGACGGATGTCAAATCTTGATCTGCAGCTCCCTGAAACTCACAAGATAGTGGAGGAGATTCCATCTCCTCGGGTCATCAAGTCTCATCTTCCAGGCCAGCTCATGCCTCCCCAGCTGTGGGAGAAGAAGCCCAAGATTGTCTACGTCATCCGCAACCCCAAGGACGTGATTGTGTCAACCTTCCATTTCATGAAGATGGTGAAACTCTCCCCAGAAATAGTGGCCGCACCCTTTGGAAAGACTGCTGATCTCATGATGGCGGGAAACGGTAAGCTCTTCTTTTTCAATATAGCCTATTTTTATACTCTTGAATATTTTTTTTAATGAAAATATTATACAACACAGGAGTATTTGCACGAGGGGTTGTAGGCCGATTCAGAGATGTCCTGATCCCAAGAGTGATGAATACACAAAGAGATAAAACAGTCTTAGCAATTTCTTTTCTGGCAGTTTGCATTTAAAGATTACCAACAACCATGAAATATTACTCAAACTGCTCAAAGTGATCTGATATTCATTTGAAGTTATGTACGGCCCCTGGTGGGATCACTACTTGTACTTCTGGAAGAAGAGACACGACCCCAACATCCTACTGTTGCGATTCGAAGACATGAAACGGGTGAGTGATGAATTATACGTAAGGAGCGTGTCAAAAATCGCAACGCTTCTGTTAGCAATGGAACGCTTCTTTCGGGAACACCGCGTGTTCCCGTTGTGAAAACGCTGTGTTTCCGGTGCGTTCCCAATGGGATAAGGCTATTCCCTAGTTTAAGTGTGCTCGCGCATAGACAACTTTTCGCAGTGGGATCATCAGCAGTTACTCCCGATTGGAACAAGCAAAGTTCTAAACAACATTGAAAGGTTCTAGACGTTCTGATTTTTAAAACGCAATCTTAAAACCCAACCACATGTATTCTTGACGGGAACTTTCACGAATCCTCCAAACCATCAGAATCCAAGGTCAAATTCTTTGCGCTTTAAAAGGAATCTTCCAAGTCCTTTGTTTGGTTGGGAAGGATCTGTGGGGCTAAGCTGGGATTTAAAGCAGTGTGCTTACTGACACTAGGCAGACACTGAAGCAAATCATTGGACCACCATTCGACATTAACCCAAAGTGACGTAACCACGGCAAAATTTCACAGGAAATGCTTAACGCTAAGCAGAAAAGTTGTGCCAACTATTTCAGAAAAATATTGCTAGCTTATAGGGCTATTTAACGGTGAAGTTGTGCTAACGCCTACGCGGGCAGTGAGAGTTCTATTGTTGCGTCATAAGCAAATTTTGTAAACCCTTTCTTGTGCTTCAAGCTTCCGGTCTCTATGAAAGGAACGAAAATTTCGTTAGCAGAAAATCGTGTGATTAGCAACCCTAAGAATTGAGATGGGGTGGGGGCGAGCAAAAGCGGTTAATTAATTTTAAAGAGGGCTTGAACGCATACTGAACGCATACAAAACCGGAACAGATGACGGGGCTCATCCCCTGAACAGGTCCTTGGAATAATGACGTTGATTTTGGAAATCATGTCTTCAATCATGCAGGACTTGAAAGGATATGTTGAGAAGATCAGCAAATTCTTGGGTAAGGATCTGTCCTCCGAGACGCTGGATGCCATCACGGAGCACTGTACCTTCGCCAACATGAAGAAGAACCCCATGGCCAATCTGGACTCGATATTTCTCGCACAAGATGGAACAGGGGATAAGGCGTCGTTTATGAGAAAAGGTGTTGAACTCCATCAATTTAATACGGCACTTTGAGATGAAAATGTAATATAATAATCGTATTAATGTGTAAAATATGCCTAAATTAGGTATTATAACAAATCATTCTTTTCCCTGTATTGTCAACACAGTGTTAAATCACACCTGTGAGTAATTTAACAGTTTGGCACACTCCACTGCGACTGCAAACACAGATTGGTTGGCCATTTTGAAATCAGGTTATACATTTCTTTTTGCTATATCCAGGCAAAGTTGGTGATTGGAAGTCTCACTTCACTGTTGCACAGAACGAAGCCATGGACGCCCTCATCAAGGAGAAGCTGCGTGGTACCGGACTCACATTCGACCACTAGCCAATCACTAGTTAGACAAATTACGTATAGATTCAAGCTGAAATGGTGTAATGGTCCAGTCGTCTACAGTCACCACAAAGCATGGACTGCGAGCTGCTGCTGTTTCAAGTTGTATAATGCCTCAGGTACCTTATTTTAGGAGCTTTCTCTGGAGACGAAAATACAAGGCTCAAATTCATTGTTAATGTTCTTCTGATTTTTTTCTTTAATCTTGTAACCTTTCAATCTGTATGTATTATAAATTATTCAGAAAAAAAATGATTTACAAAAAAGTAGGGTAAATTTCAAGAATTTAATCCAGTTACTCGAGGATCGAGAACAGTTGGACAGTGTTAGAATGTTTTGCTTATGCGTGTTTTTAAATGATTTACTGACCATACGTGTTGAAGATAAATTCTTGATGATAAACCAGATATAAATTATCCTCAACTCTAAACATATCAGATAGGCCTACATCAAATATTAAGTTTACAGAATTAACCTCGGCTGGTTTTCAACTTTTTTATTTCTAGTTGTACTCTCCATCATACCTCAAATCACATTGTACTTTTACGGAAGTGAACACTTTTATTTTTTGCCGGTGGAAGGATGAAAAAGAATTAAAGGGAACATGATATAGGATTTATATTGCATTATTCCTGCTTAAAACAATAAAATATTATCTTGACAATGATATTTTGTGTCCAGAGACAATTATTTCCCAGATTAAATATGAGAAAACAATTTTTGAAAATGTTTGTCCAAGCTACTCCGCCCCCTGAGTGGGACCCTCATTAACATAAGTATGTGACGTAGATCGAGGCACATTACCCATTCATCACGGGTATGCATTGTGTGTACATTGTACGGCAACAATTCTTCGTCCAAAATCTAAGCAAAATATAGTGGTTTTTCGGCCATGCCGACAAGGTGTGTGGCTGCTGGGTGCAGCAAAACAACGACGGGTGGAGTAAGCCTTCATGTATTTCCAACTGAAGCGAAATATCGGAGAATTCGGACGGCGAAAGTGAAGGTGACAAGAGCAAAGAGGTCCGGCCCAGCAGCTTTTCAGCGTTATGTAGCGACCACTTTGAGCCGTCGTGTTTCGATACTGGTATTTTCAAATCCTTTGGGATGACCATTAAAAATATGCTCAAGTCCACTGCCATCCCAACAAAGTTCCCAGATGTGAGTAAGATAAAGGCGAAAGCAGTTAAACGGCCCATTTCCCGAGGAGCCTTCGCTAAAAGGGAGAAAATCAGGGTAAGTTCGATGTTAGTTGTTGTTGCAACTTACGAAATTGCACGTGTAGACCTAGTGTGTGTATACGGGCCGGGTCCAGACTATCGAGTCGATCCATGAATTTCGGTGCCTCGGTCTACGTCACGAACAGCGCCCTCAATTTGAGTCTCAACAAATTTCAAAAAGGGGGGTTCAATTTTTGAGCGGCAAATAATCACACTAAAACTTCGCTTAAACCAGTTTGGCTTTTAATTCACATTTAATACATATAAATGAATTTATTTATGAAATAAAATGTGATCCGGTCAATTTGAGAAGCATGGTTCCTTTAAAGTATTTATAAATTATTGAAAGTAATTATACTAACGTAGCCTATACAAAGTATATAATTATTATAGGAAATAAATATTCTCATTAAATATTCTCATTACCGTTAGTAATAGTCCATCACACTGTCATACAGTGATAAGTACTGATTTACTTGTTTGTGTATCCTGAAAATGTAATCGCCATCATTCGTGATTGCATACGAGTGATACCAGCACAGTGCTTCAAGTCATATGGCTGAAAATCATTCGTTGTACATGTATATACCAGCATTTTCGTTTTTTTAGATCATGCTTGAATGCAAACACTCAATTATGCAAAATATCCAAAATATGTATCTTCTATACATAAAAATACCAGTTTTTCTATCATTGAAATATTGCTTTGAGGAATATGTTGTGGAAGTGATTGCTGAATGCTACGCTGTAAGATACGGAAGTCAAATACCAGGTGGTAGTGTGTTCATTGGCTTACGCATTTTATACTGCAGACTGCTTTGCACGCAGGCTTGTTTAGAATTTACTGGTCGTCGCATGTACAGCTTTAATCACATTGTGTTGTATCAGAAGAAGGTTCTACAATGAATGACTACTTTACCTTTGACGAGTGTAAGTAATGTCAGCTTTACAATTATTGTCAGGTTTGCAGGGCATTTCTGCAAGTGCCTACGAAATTATCTAATTCTTTAAGGTTTACAGAAATGACAATTCAAATGCTACAAATGGTTCTTTGATGAAAGCAGAAATAAAGATATTAATTGTTAAATTTCTGTGTTTAAGGCCCTGTCCAAATCTTTGTGTCTCGAGCCAGGTCTAGGTTTTCGCCGTTTGCAAAAAAGTGGACACAATGCTGACAATAGACGTAGTCGTGGCTTCTGTGAAACTTTACGTGTGTGATGTAGATTTGGCACCACTGATCTCTATATGAACTGGATAGCGCATCGGCTTTACAAGTTGAGGCCACCGTCCTCCATGTTATCACTCCCAGCTTGTGATAGGCTGTCTAGATGTTTTGTTACCTGTTCTCACAAAGATTATAAATTCTTCCCTAGAATCTGGCACATTTTCATCAGACTGGAAGGAAGCTGTTGTTACTCCTTTGATCAAAAAAGATAATTTAAACCCCGCTGAATTTCAAAATTACCGGCCTATTAGTAATCTTCAGTACATTTCCAAATTAACTGAGAGGGTTGTGTTTAATCAGGTTCACAAACATATGACTGCTCATGCATTGTATCCAACCATGCAGTCTGCATACAGGAAGAATCACAGCACCGAGACAGCCTTGCTGAAAGTGAAAAATGATATTTTAATGAAAATGAATTCCCAACAGGTCACTTTGTTAGTACTTTTAGACCTCAGTGCTGCCTTTGACACCGTTGATCATGCCATTTTATTAAATCGACTTCAGTCTAGGATTGGAATATCTGGTGTCGTTTTGGATTGGTTCCGTTCATATTTAAGTGGGAGGGGTCAACGTGTTGTATTTCATGGGGCCATGTCTAACAAATGTTATGTTAATTGTGGTGTCCCACAGGGATCTTGTTTGGGACCGTTGCTTTTTATTATATATTCTTCCAAATTGTTTGAAATAGCTGAACGTCATCTTCCAAATATTCACTGCTATGCAGATGATACTCAGTTGTACTTGTCATTCAATCCTTGTCGTGTCGCCAATCGGCAACAAGCTATACACACCATGGAAGAATGTATACATGATATACGTCAATGGATGATTCAGGACAGATTAATGATCAATGATTCAAAAACCGAGTTTATTGTTATTGGAACCCAGCAGCAACTGTCTAAAATACCTTTATTAAATTTAAAGGTTGGAAAAACAACCATATCTCCATCTTTACATGTACGTAATTTAGGTACCATGTTTGACTCAAAGTTATCTATGGCTAAACATATCAGCACTGTTTGTTCAGCGGGATTTTTCCATATTCATAATATCAGACGAATACGTAAATACTTAACCAGTAATAATCTAACTGTTTTAATTCATGCTTTCATAACTAGTCGTTTGGATTATTGCAATAGCTTGTTTTACGGTTTACCGAATTCACAACTTATTAAATTACAAAGAGTTCAGAATGCAGCTGCCCGACTTGTACATGGTATTCCTAGATGGAATCACATTACACCCATATTATACCAGTTACATTGGTTACCTGTTTCTTTTAGGATTCAATTTAAAATACTGCTTTTGACATTTAAAGCTCTTCATGGTATGGCACCGCAGTATCTTAGTGACTTATTATGTATCAAAGCTAATTCGAATTATTCATTGAGATCAAATAACACCATATTATTAGACTATCCCAAAGGGAGGGTAATGAATACTTTCGGACGACGGGCTTTTTGTATAGCAGCTCCTTCTTTGTGGAATTCGTTGCCAGTGACGATCCGTCAAATTTCGTCACTGGCATCTCTTAAGATTCAAGTAAAAACACATTTATTCAGAGCTGCCTTTGGAAAGTAGTAGTATTTTGGGCTGAATTCAATGGCTTGTGTTATTGTATTGTAATTGTGTAATGTATAACTGTTCTACATGTAATTAATTTAATTGTATTATAATCGTATAACGTAAGTTTTATTTATTTAATTGGTAAGCGCATTTGAACATAATTATGGAATTTGCGCTCTATAAATTATTATTATTATTATTATTATTATACAACAGGTTTTCCAACCTTGTCCCCAGGGTCTCATTTCATCCTCTTTCTACTTACATAGCGATTAGTGGTAAATTGCGAGTGGTAATATGGCGGGTGCTGGCTTCAGTTGCATGTACAGCGCGAATGGCCAATGAGCTATCCAGTTTATATAGAGATCAGTGTTTGGCACTTATCAAAAATAACGAATGATTAGTTTGCATCTGAAAGCTAGCTGCTTTTGAGGTCGGTAAACGGTGACCAATATTCCTTAGAAAAATTCCCGTCTGAAATGCTGTTGTCATCTTCGAGAAAACTGTATCTAAACCCTCCCACTTTGGCTTATTAATGAAAGTGCATAAATTCAGTGTTCAAATAAAAGTGTTTCACTGTTTACTTGTGACTCGGATGACGGATTGCAGTGAGCTCAAACTTTCACAGGTTTAAGTTTAATCACACAAAGTATGAACACTGCGGCCGACCATTGTTGGATAAAGCCGACTTTGTTTTAAATACTGCCCCAATGTCAGCTACAGGGGCGGATCTAGAGGGGGGTTGCACCCCCCCCCCCCCATGGCTGCTGAGCAAAGTTGTGATAAGCAATGCTAAACCACATCCTTGTTATCAGTGGGTATACCGCTGGTCCATACACTGTACCGGTACAGGCGGGTACAACCCCTCCCTAAATGAAAGGCTATATCCGCCCCTGAGCTAGTCTAGTTTCCCGACCTGATAATTCCCTGACGTCTATAAATTGTTCCGTTTTGTCTGAAGTATGATCAGGGAACCAGAGTACAACAACTGAAGAACAGCATTTTTTTCTTTGTTTTCCCATTATCTATGCACGTAAAACTTTAAACAGGTCAGTGTTACAGTATTTGCTATGAAATACTTACCCCAAAATACATTCATTTCTAGAGGAAAAGCAAATGTTGTATACTACCTTTAAAGGCCACACTTTAAAACTATGGTTAAAAAAATTGTAATGAAATGAATTAAACTGCTGCAAACTGCTGCCTGACTGAATGGACCTGAAATATACAAATCAAAAAATTAGCTGGCCTGACATGTCGAACTTAAGCAAGTTCTTTCTCAAATGCAAATGACAGAGTACAAGAAACAAACATGTAGGGAACACACGTTTAAAAAGATTGTTTAAAAGAACAGCTTTTGAAAAGTATAAGTTAAAATTTCTGCCAAACTTTGGTTTCCACCACGTTGAATCACCCTTCAGACAAAGACCTGTTTCGTCAGATCTCTTCGGGAGGTTCTATCTCCTGGAAGCAGGACAAAAGTAGACAGCCCCTTTCGACTGCCGGTGTCGTAGAGGGCGCCAGAAGCTTTGAAGTCAGAGAAGAAGACGTGTGGCTCTTCACGTATTCCAGAGCGGGTAGGAAATAAGTGGACTAAGGCCAAATAAAACAAAAAACATGTTTAGCGTCCTGCCTTTTTTAAAAATAGGAAGGAGGAGGCCCTTTTTTTTCTTTCTTTTTTTTCAAAATGGCCGCTCGACACATTTTCCAAGACGTCCGGCTGGGCTATTTTTCAAGATGGCCGCCAGCATACACAAGGTGATGCTAGAGTCTAAAAATACGACTTTTTGTTTTGGGATTTGTTTTCTTTTTCGAAAAAGATCAAATATTCTTAATTTTTTTCGTGTTTTTTCATTTAAAAAATAAACAAAAAAAGCAGGCGGCTTCAAAAAAGGAAGCGGGCGGGGACGCTAAACATGGATTTTTTTTTATTTGGCCTAACATGAAATCTATACACCGACAAGCAGATTGACATACACACACCAACGTGCAGACGGACAGATAACACAATGGAAGTGATTTTCTAGTGAATATTTGCGTTTAAAATCATATTTTACTTCGTCAAATATCACATTTGAAGCCTGCGAAATCTTGTCCCACTTCGACCAGTGAATTGAAACATGTTGACTTCTTTGTGTGGCAGTTAAAACCTCCTTTTTGATTCTGGGCTCTGAATGCGACTTTAAGGGCTCCTTGATAAACTCACATCGCCTAATCCTTCTGTTCATTTTGAGAGGAAAATTACATTTAAAGCTTATATAGCGGAAATAAGGCTATTATATATGTGTATAGACAACTACCGTAATCGTTTGTTTTCATTTTTATGAAAACTTCGCAGAAGGTCGTGGGTTCGAGTCCTACCCGAGTTAGCCACAGGCTCTCGGAAAGCACCAAGCATACGTCGGGAATAGGCACAACAAAATCTCCCTTCTATTTTAAGTCGAACCTTTTTCCTTCACAAGACCACATAATTTTATTGTCCCTGCTCAGCATACGTTGTATTCTCGCCAAATCTCATTGGATTTGAAAGTCAACTGGTATGCTCAATGACACGAATACACAACTACTGTAGACAAACGATACGAATAGAGTACTTATGGAGAAAGATGGCAGACAGACTTGTCACACGACAAAGAGATGACATTTGACCGAATGCATTTTTTCTCTTTAATTGCCAGGCACAGTCTGGACCCAGGAGATTGTGTCTTGCTTGATGCAAGATGGGGACTTAGAGGCAGTTAATAAGATATACACTGGTTGGCGAGTGGCCACTATCGACCAGACTTTGCCAGAGGAATTACGACGGCTGAAAAACGTGGGTCAATCAAAATGAAATAATAGTATTACTTAACCTTTAATGATTGTCAGAGATCAGCAATGATATTGATAATCAGGGCTGTAGTCACACGTCCATCACAAGTCCCTGCAAGTCCCTGTAAGTCCCTGTAAGTCTATCACAAACCCTTCAGTGCTAATTCCAATCACAAGCTGAAGCTATTCAAATGAGCTTTGACAAAGGCATTCCTTTTTCATTGTTCACCAGTTACTTGTGACTGGCTTTATGAAAGGACTTGTGACTGGACTTGCGAAAGGACTTGCGAAAGGACTTGCGAAAGGACTCGGCTACAGCCCTGTTGATAATGCCGTCAATAAGCCAGTTCAGTATTGCAACTACGCATGCGCACAATGACATTTTATCCCGAATGACCCGCGTGACCTACGCGCGCGTGTGAACGCAAAAGGTGGTCGCACAACGCGCACGTGTTAAATTCAATTAGAATGGGCGTGCGCGTAACATGGCGTGACATTACGTCAGCAATTTTATCCCGAATAACCTTTGACCTTTGAGATACTGAACTGGCTTATTCTTGTTGTAAGTGCCTACGTGTGTATACAAATTATTAACATAAAAGTTATCGTAGTTCAGTATGGGCTCCGTGCACAACTATACCCCTCAGCGGAAAGAAAAGGCGAGTTGGGGGGTCAATATCGACGCCTTTTCTTTCCGCTGAGGGGGAAGTTGTGCACGGAGCCGATAGGGGGTGTGAAATCGTGTTGCTTTCTGATAAAATCGTGTCGCTTTCTGCAAAAATGTGGCAAGTCAAGAAAAATAATTAACAAGGAAGTCCCGGTTGCAGGGTATATAACAGTACATTAAGTGGTAGAACATTTTCCCAAATTGAATGCCGCCCTCAACATCAAAAGTCTCCTTGAAACATTCGCTCGTACCTACCTCCCAAACAGGGTGGTTCTGGGAACGTCTGATGAGCTTCACAGATTTGTGTGAAGGAAACGCATGATATTCTGGGTAGCGTACTGTGACCTTTGCGAATTCCATGGTGCCCTGTGAACATGGCGACACCAGTGAAACTTGAAATCTCTCTAATCAGCTACTCAGAGCGCATCAGACGTTCCCAGCTCCCTGTTTCGGCGTTGAATTCGACCGAATAGTTTGAAACAATGATTAAATCCCTTCTTTTATTTTCTACAGATCCCGTACAACAATCAGCTTGCGAAGAAGATGCCATCGCCAAGATTCATCAAGTCTCATCTTCAAGGTCACCTCCTACCTTCCCAGCTCTGGGAGAAGAAACCCAAGATTATCTACGTCATGCGCAACCCCAAAGATCTGATAGTTTCATTTTTCTACTTCAGAAAGTTAATGTCAAAGAGAGAGCAGTCCTTGGGGGAGTTTTTGGAGGACGCACGCACAGGAAAACGTAAGAATCGTGTAAAACTGATGAGTTTGTGAGACCAAGGGTAACTTCCACTGTCGGTGAGACCACACATACACACACACACGTTGTAGCTACACACAATTCAAACGACATTATGCTCGCTTGTTTCATCTTAAGTGCTCAAGCACTAGATTGCACTCACGAGAGCAATATGACATTTTTGAGGGTGTGGATAACTCACCTCACTTGATATTCTGGTTTGTTTGTAGTACTTAACGGATTTTGGTGGGATCACTATTTGTACTTCTGGAAGAGAAGACACGACCCGAACATCCTCCTGTTGCGATATGAAAGCATGAAAAGGGTACGTTCAACTCTAAGTTGTCAATATACGTGTTTGTGGTTTTTCTATTTGCTATGTTTGTGTTATAATTCGCAAAGTCAGCGTATTTCCGCAGCATAAATATGAACAGATATTGGTCAGTACAAACTAACAAAATCGTGATTTGTTTGACACGTGGAAGCTCATAACGCATGCGCGGAACATCTGGCTTGTCTGACAATGACGTGCATTATTTTGGTCTTTTGATTATTTACGCCCGCAGGATCTGCGTGGTAATGTCGAGAAGGTCGGTCAATTCTTGGGCAAGAGTTTGTCTGCTGATACGCTAGATGCCATCAGTGAACACTGCACATTTGAAAACATGAAGAAAAATCCCATGACCAACCCCAGCTTTCTCTACTCGGTGAGGCAGCTCCATCCCGATGGAGGGGACTTTATGAGAAAAGGTATTGTTGGGAAGATTTCCTGAAATTAGCGCCATGGTCCAATGGTTACCTCGTCTGACTCCCGCGTGATGGTTTGTGGGTTTGAGGCCCACTGGGGGATTATGATGCTTGTCTGCTTGGGTAAGGCACTTTACTTCAATTGCCTCTCTCCACCCAGGAGTATAAATGGGTACCTGTGAGAACAGATAACTCGAACTGCTGCATAGAACTGATGGCCAGGGGTAATAATTGGGAAGCGCTTTAAGAAATGTGTGTAAAGCGCTGTAGAATGATTTTTTAGCTAAAAACAGTACAATGTCTAATTAAATGAGTGTGGATTGTTTGACGAATTATAAAATAGTGTGAGATAGAATCCCGATACGACATATCTTGGTATGGAGTAGCAAAGTATGACATCAGTTGCAATGACATTTTTTTTGTTGGGTGGGGGGGGGGGGGGTAACAGAATGCAGCATTAAAATCCCGTCACCAAAGTCTTATCGAGTTCAACCCGCCGGTTAAAAATTAATCGAGCAAGGGATAAGGGCTATATCGCATACGATGACGGGTAAACGGAACACTTTCCACAACACGAAATAACCACAAAAGAACGGCTTGACGCAAGTCTACCTGAGGAAAAACAAACTCCCAGTTGTATGCAAGAACCATTAGTTCGCACACTGCGCAGTTTCTTGCTCCTTCTGTAAGAAAGAACGAAAACAGCCTGATCATGTTTTTAATAATATTTTTTTAATGACCGTTGACTTCGTCCTTTTTTTATGCAGGCGAGGTTGGAGACTGGAAGAATCATTTGACAGTGGATCAAAACGAGGCCATGGACGCCCTGATTGATAGAAAGTTGGGTGATTCTGGGCTCGCATTTGATTACGAGTAATCACATGTTTTGATTAATCTAAATACGTACATTAATAATAGTACACCATAATAGCCAATCAGAGCACAGCATTAGTATGACGCATATTAAACGGTTAAAGGTTAAAAAGTATATAGTCGAATTTTCAATATCGGGGCACATTTTCCCTGTTTCTCTTATGATATAAGCGTAACCGCAAGCTTCGTGTTCGTGAGTCTTTTTAGTGCGCGGGGGTTCTTGTGGCACTTGCGTACTCGCGTAGCTACACTTGTAGGGTGTAGAGGGTACTAAGATACTTTCAAAGTCGGCGTATATAGTAAAAGGCGCCGGTTGTTTATTTTTAAAGTTTTTGAATTTTAGAACGTTGTTGGTTGAGTCGGGTAATACCGCTAAAGCCGGGGTTTGGCTAACGCTCCTACAATCTATCTCGTGTCTGTCTAAAATATCTTGTCTACTAAAATGTTGTAGGCATCTCATACAAAAATAGATGTGGTGGCCGTGTTTAGTTTCTTTAGACAACAAGCGGCCGAGGTTTTTTATCCAACAATAATGATTATTATCTCCTTGAGAAAACAGCAGTAGATTGATGAGCGGTTTTTGAGTAGTCGTTATTCTCAGTGGGAAAATGTTGCTGTTTTCGTAACCGTAACGTTGATGGCTAGACCGTTCTGTTTTTCGATCTTATCAATATCCGTGAGGGGGGGTTGGAAACGCTACGCCGGTAAAGTCTAAGCCATCGTCTTCTTCGTAGATCGTGGTTCTACAGTAATTAATTTTATAGTTGGGGTTGTTTTTAATTGATTCTTTGACTGAGGGCTTAAATTTTGATAGGGCGGCTCTCAACGCCCATCTGATACATTGTTGGTCTTTATTTTTAACGTTTACAACTGCGAGTTTAAGGGCTATGTGTTCGGGCAATTTAATGTAGGAACTGCCTCTTATCGGCTGATATCTAGAAACGTTGATGTAGAGCGCCTTTAAATCGTAAACGACCCAACCGCTTCCGTTTGTTTGAAATTTTTCTATTTTTTCGATTATGAACTCTATCTGTTCTCGTACTTGGTTTTCTATTCCGTCTTCGTTTAATACGGTCGATTGAAACCCCAAAAACATGCTCGTGTCTTCAACAAAAGTATCGTTCGCAAGATTATATTTTCTCAACGCCGCTTTTAATGCGAGTTGAAATTTAAAGCTTCTAAATTCGTTTAGCGCGCCTTTCAATGTTTCTACAATTTTTTGCTCGTTTTCATTAAAAAATGCTAGAGGATCTACGAGAATTCTGTCGATATTCATCTCGTAATTACGTAAATAATTTCTGAATGGTCTCGGAGCTGTTTCGTTAAAAATCAAGGGGACGAGTTCTTCGTCGGGTTTTTTATAGTATCGTCGTATGGCGGATTCTAAATCTTTTTTAATGTGTTGACCCCTTCTTCCGGTAGGATCGCCCAGCGGAATATGCTTATCCGCGATTAAATGTTCTAACGATTCTTTAGACTTAGATCGTAAATTTTTATACATCCCCTCGTTCTTTTTTATGGCCGATAGAAAGTCTCGTCTGATATATGCGCCATCGCGTCCGGTTGGTGGGCCCAACGTAATGGTGTATTTGTCGATGTATTTTTTCAAGCAGTATTTTGGCCAACGTGTGTAGCCTATCGCTGGTATCATTCTGTTTTCCATCTTTATAATAGATGTTTATTTTATTTTATTTTTTTTATTTTTTTTTTTTGATAGCTAAAATCTCGAGAGAGAGAGAGAGAGAGGTTTGGGGGTTTGGGGGTTTGGGTTTTTTTTTTTTTTTGGAACGAGAATTTTAAGATAATGATGATACAGGTGGGGCTGTAGGAAAAATAGTTCGATTTTATCGATTTTTACAAAAATTTGCTGTGGGTATATACAGTGAAATTTGTTAAAAATCAGAAGAGTCTTAGAACGCTATATTTTTCTAATGTTTTTTAAATTTTTATAAAAATTTGGTGTGGGTAGATACAGCGAAATTTGAGAGAAATCGAGAGAGAGAGAGAGAAATTTTAGGTTTTGAGATTTTAGGTTTTTTTTCTTTAAATTTTTACAGAAATTTGGTGTGGGTATATACAGCAATTTTGAAAGTGCTCCGATATCGGCCATTCCCTACTACTAGTTCCCTAAAAATGCAGGTATGCATTTTTGCACACCTTTCGGTTTATTAATGGCCAAAAGACCTTGACACGAGTACTCACCCGGGGCTGAGAGTCTATTTTCTGTATGTAGGACCGTAACGACATTTGCATATGATACACTGATTAATTTTTATTGATTTATTTTGTTAAATTTATTATTCGGCATTCAGCCGGGAAAAGCCGTGGGAGGAAAATCCTAGAGAATAATTCTGTAAAAATACCTACATTTTCCCAAAATGGTCCAAGCGCACTAGTCGGTGCATTATATGTAAATGTCGTTACGAGAAACCAAGCTACTCTATAATGGTTACATAATTGTTTTATGGAAACCTTTGGGGAACTAAGCCTGCGAGAGTTTCCTTCACGCTATATCCCAATGGCAAACTGCTGGAAAAAAGTGTTGTTTTTTTCATCTTTCGTCATTGTAGGAATATTTTTCATATTATCTCTTAGTTCTGGGAGGATAACAAAGCTTAGATACTATACTTTCAGAAAATATCCAATAGAATGACATTTCTCATCATTTAGGCTCGCCAATTTCATGATAAATATCACTTTTCGTCAAAATCGGGCTCGGTTTCTGTGTGAAATCCTATTTTTGTACGTAACTCCCGACTTCAACTCGTCATAACATTAAATAGCGCCATCATGCGGCTTAGTTCCAAAGAGTGTATCTTCAGCAAGCCTTTGCTCAACTAATCATGCAAGAATCATTTTGATTGGTTCAGGAAAACACTCGCCCATCTTTTTAACAAAAGAAATACCCATCCAAACTTGGCGTTACTCGTGGCTCGGCTAGCAATGACTAGTCTTTTCACGTGCGTTATGAAGTGCACGCTTCTGGGCGCGCTGTACAAAATAATACCATTCAATGCAGGTAACTCCCTGTTGTCAATAATGGACTAGTCCAACCTGTGCGAAATAGTTCTCCACAGAGCCAGGGGATTTCAAGGTCGTTTGTGTAGTACAGCTTGAACTGTGCATTTTTATGGGGTCCTTTTGGCACGAAAGGTTTCCATAAAAAGGGTTTACCCTTATTTGCTGGGTACCATCAAAACAACTCTCTAAATATGCAGGTTTTTTTTGAACAGTTCTTGCTTTTATGGCCAGATGATAACCTTGCGACTAAACCAGGGCCGAGAGTTTCCTGTATGTACCCCTATGACCCGTAAAAAATAGGACGTTTGGTTTTATTGTCGAAAAGCAGCACGTAATTAGGACTCTCTAACTAGGATTTTGTCTATAAAAATTGTGCCCATGCGTGGTGATAACAAAGACATTCAATAAAAGGAAACACGCTGCCTTCGTTTACTCATTTCGTTTACAACATCGTTTACGCTGCCAGCATAATACGAAGTTTGATTCAAAGCTGCCGTCATGAACAATGTCTTCACTCCAAACGAGTGTAAGTAACAACTACATTCATATTCTTTCCCGATGATTTTTAAACTCGTTATTATTATGTATTTGCACAGGTGTCTCATTCCTAGCCAAAGTTTGGACTATATTGCAGATGCTCGAGTTTCATTAGGAATTTAAATTTTTACTAAAATTACAAAATTGTACTTTATACATTTTAAAGAAGCAGAATGAAAATTGACATTATAAAACACGTTATTGTTGTTGTTGTTGTTGTTGTTGTTTTTCAGAAGAAAAAAACCTGAAAGCTGATTGCTCGAAGTGATTAGAGATAATACCGGATGTGCTATGCCTATTTCTATCTGTAGATGCTTCAATACCGATTTCAGAGATATTGTGCAAGTTAAAGATAGCTATGTGAGACGTTTTTGCACCAGAAGCTATTTGACGATTTTTGCGTTTTTAAGTGTTTAATGTGGTTATCATCGGTATTATATACTTTACCTGCACCGTTTATTTTTTTTATTTTTTTTATGTTTTTTGTTGGTTTTTTTTGGGGGAGCGGTTTCCACAGAATGTAATTCTTCTCTGTACAGATTTTCCTTGCAAAATACAGTGCAGTATATGGGCTTTGGAAATAAAATATTGTTCAACCTTATTTCCTTTATTGTGTAGTAAAAGAGCTATTTAGGTCAAAGTATTCCGGAGGTCCAATTCATCTGTGGACAGAGAGTGAATATGAAGGCATTCTTCTACCACCTGCGGGGGCCAGCATTGCAGAAGATCTCAAGGGATTTGAAGTTAGAGAGGATGATGTGTGGGTATCAACGTACCCCAAGACAGGTATAGTGTATTATCCCAAATCCTCCGATTTGAGGATATATGATATTTTACATACTTTAGATGAGATAAATGAGCCAAGCTTTTCATCTTTAACAGTGCCCCGTGAAAATTGCATCCTATGAAGTAGTTGTTGCTACGAAAGCTGAAGCAAAGTTTTACACTAGTTAGTCGTTACCGAATGCACAGTGCAAAAAATTGTCTCTCTGTGTTGGGCGAATAGGTGTGCTGCAGCGTCGCAATTTTTGAGGCACAAACATTAGTGTTTTCGCGTTTATTGTAACCGATTTTTTAAGTAACCTTATTTCATTTAGAAATCCAGTAAACCATAAATTCACTTATGTTTCGACCCCATTGACTTTGTTAGTCTTCCCAATTCTTCATATGATGCACGACATGGGGCAGAGCGAACCCCTCCTCTTTTGTGTTGGTCATTGTGTTCCCGGAATCTCAGGAATTCTTTTCAGAAGTCTAGGGGGGATGTGTTAGGTAACAATAGTCTAGAGAGTGTTTTGGGTATAGGGACAAAAAGGGTGGTACCCCTCTGCCCCATATCGTGCTGGGTATACAATTCTTTCCTAGCCCACTGAATAGCCCAGACCACTGATCTGCATATAAACCGGATAGTCCATTGGTCACTGCGCACTGTACGAGCAATTGAAGCCAGTAGCGGCCTTAGTATCACTCCCATTTTTACCACAGATCTCTATGTAAGGTGAACGAATATGAAAATAGACCCTGGGGATAAGGTTCACAAACCTATTATGTTGGGAGTGATAGTATGGCGGACGGTGGCGACAACTCGAACAGCCGATGCGCCATCCAGTTTACATGAGATCAGTGACCAAACGTGTCTACATTTTCAAATACGCACTGCGTACAATGGACCCTCTGCTTTATATTAGGCTTGTGGTGGCGCACTATTGCTAAACGCCCCTTTTGTATATTGACAGGTACAGTCTGGACCCAGGAGATTGTGTCTTGCTTAATGCACGATGGAGACTTGGAGGCAGTTAATAAAGTATACACTGGTTGGCGAGTGGCGACTATCGACCAGACGATTCCAGATGAATTTCGACAGCTCAAAAATGTAAGTTAAAAAACCGTAGATGGAGCATGCAAATTTCAAGACTTCACGATTTGCGTTTTATGTGTTTCCGCAGGCCCGGTGACTCTAACGTTTTGATAATTACTCCTTTGTTGAATAGTCATTTTTTTTCCCGAGTAATTTCAAGTCAGACTAAGCTTAGCAGCCCCGAGCAAGCCATTTTATCATACAACATTGCCACGATCAGATGTATTTTTTAATTGCCATATTTGCACTGATCGTTATGTAAGGACAACTGACAACTAGCTCAAGCGTGTGGTTTAATTTGCTAACTCCTGTGGACTTTCTCTGAACCCATGAGAAATGTGCATGATCGATGAACCGGATGAGGTCCGATCTTTATTATTTTGATAATGAACACGACTGTCAACTTTCGACATATAAAAAAAATTGCAATGCTTATTTTATTTACGAAAAGCACGGTTTAATTGGCAGGTTAACCCTGACAGAATGCAGAATACTATTTTGAGGTTCCGCGCCACACACGTTGCATGCTCCTATACCCTAATACACAGAAGTCAAATTCCGTATTCTACATAAACTGCCCCTTTTACAGTCGTGCCCAATGTTACAAATTCGGTTAATTTTGCTGAAAATGTTGTGGTAAAAAAAGTATTTTCTCACCTGTTGTAATCGGCCACTTTATACTTGAAAGTTAACAATTGATTCGCATCATGCCATATCTGAAGAAAACTGCGAAATAAATTTATGGTTAAGATGAACTTGTTATTTTATAGATAAACCATAACATTTAGTGCAGTAAAAGAGTGAGGTGAGACTATGAACATGACTATAGAACTAAAACCTTGGTGTCTTTGCAATTTTCCGCCGTTCATCCTTATCTGGAGAATACAAGTAATTAACGAAAATGTCGTTTTTTACAGATCCCACACAACCACAAGTTTGCGGAGGAAATGCCCTCTCCTCGGGTTATCAAGTCCCATTTTCCGGGTCACCTCCTGCCTCCCCAGCTCTGGGAGAAGAAACCCAAGATCATCTACGTTATCCGTAACCCCAAAGATCAGATCGTGTCGTATTTCCACTTCAGAAAGATGCTTGCTTTCTGTTCGACAGAGACGTCTTTCAAAGAGTTTCTGGAGCAAGTGTACGCTGGAAAACGTAAGGGTGAAATGATTTTCTGAGGTAATTTCGGCACAGTTCTGGCAACACAACTACCAATGTACATTTGACTTGAGGCTTTAACGTAGGCAGTGTAACTAGATAATTGAGAAGTGTATACCGGTAATGCTTGCGTCACACTGTCCCGAAATTGACACCAGATGGACACACGATAAAGGAAATGTTCAAATTCGGCTCTGATCGTAAACACATCGGGCCATTCGTGAGGGCATCTTAAGCCATCGTATGACCGCCGGTGGAGTTTTTCAGGCTCCGGCAGCAACTTCGTGAGCGGTGGCAATATCTTTGGCATGCCAAAAAATTGCAGAAGGACCTTGCGAAGGTTCATTTTCGTGTTGAATTCGTGTGTCCATTTTGCCCTTCGTAAGGCCATCGTCAGGGCATCTTGTCAAATCGTGTCATCTTCGTCTTTACTTCGTGTGATCATCGGTGCCATCGGGCATTTTTCGCCTCACGAAGACAATACGAAGGAAACAAGAAGCTGCCCGATTGTCTTAGGAAGGCAATATGACGTCGTGTAGCCATCGTGTGGCCTTCGTGTGTCCTTCGTGTGTCCTGCGGGTAAACTACTTAATACAAATTCACATCTTCGTGTTGCCTTCGTGTGTGGTTCGGGTGCCATCATGTGACCTTCTGTAGGCATCGTACTTGCTTCGGCTGTTGATTGGCTGTTGACCAAGTTCGGAGCCAGCTTCGTGCGAAATTAAAAATTCCATATTCGCATGGCCATCTGGTGTCAATTTCGGGACAGTGTGACGCCTGCATAACGAAACTCACAAAAGAAACGCGTGGTTCTTAGATGAACCAGAGATATAAACTCCCCCCCCCCCCACAGTAGTGTGGGACGAGTCTACTAGCGAATACTTACCCGTAGAGCCACTACCAATGCATATTTCCCTAGAGGGCGCAATACACTCGCTAAGATTTCACACAATAGCCTTCCCACCATGCCCCGCGGCACACCCGCCATGTTAGCTTCCTCTTTTCTCGAGCGATAGCAGGCAAATGCGCATCGAGCCCTTTGTGGGGAGGAGGGCGGGATGCTCTACGGGTAAGTATTCGCTAGTAGACTCGTCCCACACTACTGTGGGGGGGGGAGTCTACAGCGCTCATCTTACCCGTAGAGCCACTACCAATGCAGAGTAGCACCGCGTTTGGAGGTGGGAGTGAGATGCCACTGTGTGAGTCTAGGACACTCCATATAGAGGGGTATCACTGTTGGGAGAAATTGGTTAATGCAACAGTATACAACCCTCAGTTACCAGCGGAAGTCACATAAACACGAGATGTGAGCTGACTGGTGGAGCGAACCCGTCTACTGGAGTTGCGGAGAGGTAGATTGCGAGGCCTGCGAGGCCGCATCGCTCGCTACCCGCAACGCCGCTCTTCCAGCACGTCCCTCAGTCTGGAGGACGTCTCGCAGGTAGCAGGCTGTGAAAGTGTTCGACGTCTTCCAGCATGCTGCCTGGGTGATATCGGCCAAGGGAACCCCTTTGAAGAAGGCCCATGACGTCGCCACTGCTCTGACGTCGTGAGCATGCACTGCAGAGCAGGCAGATGATGTATCCGGCCAGGTCTGTGAAGCCGTCCGAATAGCAGTCACAATCCAGCGCGTGATGGTGCTCTGTGAGGCTGGACGATATGGAGGGGTGGAGGTGACGAACAGGCTCGTCGCCTTGCCCCGGATCAGTTGGGTCCTGTTGAGGTACCACTTGAGTGTGCGAACAGGGCACCATGTCCTATCTTCCAGTACAGATGACTGCGAGCGCATGTCTGGTACGAAGATGTCTGGTGGAGCAAAGGACTCGGACTGGTTCTTCGTGAGAAAGGACGCATTTGGGACTAGACGCACCCCATTCGGTTCCCAGCGAATGTGGCCCGGATCAACAGATAGGGCATGTAGTTCGCTACGACGCCGTGACGTCGCCACCGCTAGCAAGAAAGCGAGCTTGACGGATAAGTCGAACAAGGTCGCCTGGCCCATTGGTTCGTAGGGGGCGCGTGATAGCGCCCCCAGAACGTTGGAGAGGTCCCAAGAAGGAAGGAGCTTACGAGTTGGTGGCCTCTCTAGAAACATTCCTCGAAGGATGTGACCCAGGGCATGGTTACTGGTAATTGATGACCCGTCCGCGAAACCTTGATGGACGGCCGCAATAGCCGAACGGTAGTTCCGGATCGTGGCTACTGCGAGGCCCGAGTTGAACAGGTAAACAAAGAAGTCACCAATGTCGGTTATAGGTGAATTGACTGGATCAACCGAATTCCGTCCACACCATTTGTAGTAATGGCGTAGGCGGCTATTGTAGACTCTCCTCGTGGAAGGTCTACGACTGCGTGCCGCGAATACGGCAGCGTCCTGCGAAAGGCCCGCTGCTCGGAAGGAGCGTTGGACAATGTCCAGCACGTCAGGTGAAGATCCCCGGGTGCTGGGTGAATGAACCTCGAGCGAGGCTGAGACAGAATGTCCGGTCGAGGTGGAAGAATTAATGGTCGGTGCACCAAGAGCCGGATCAACCGGGGGAACCAGGGTTGACGTGGCCAAAACGGGGCGACAAGGAGAATCCTGCATCGTTCCTGTTCTATCTTCGTCAGTACCCGAGGGATCAGGGATATCGGCGGAAAAGCGTACGCGAACATCCCTTCCCAGGGCATCGAGAGGGCGTCGACATGCCACGCCCTCGGATCTGGGTATCTGGTGCAATAGACCGGCAGCTGGTTGTTGACCGCTGACGCAAACAGGTCTACATGAGGGCGGTCGATGAGCGTGAAGATTTGCGCGACCACCCGGGGATGTAGCGTCCACTCTGTTGGACGGATTACTCCCCTGGAGAGGGCATCGGCTATCGAGTTGTCCGCTCCTGGGATGTGGAAGGCCGACAACGTGATGTTGGACCTGATGCACCAATGGAGTACTTCCCACGTCAGGAGGCAGAGCTGGGGTGACCGTGTGCCTCCCTCGTGGTTGAGGTATGCCACAACTGTGACATTGTCGCATTTGATTAGGACAGACCGATCCCGGACGTACGGTTGAAAATGTCTGAGGGCATTGAACACCGCCAGCATCTCCAGAACATTGATATGTAGGGATCGCTGGTCCGGAGTCCACTCTCCCGCGGCCTGGCGCGGGTAAAGCAGAGCTCCCCAACCCAAGCCCGAGGCGTCCGTTGTTACGGTTACCGTCGGTTGTGGCTGCGGAAAGGTCACTCCGCGCATGAGGTTTGACGGATCGGACCACCACCCCAGGTGTGGGCGTAGAAATACCGGAACCGGAACCATATGATGGATGAGGTGGTATTTCGGTCGGAAGTGAGCGAGGAGCTGGAGCTGGAGCGGGCGCATGTGGAGTCGGCAGTGAGGCACGAGATCCACCATGCTTGCCATGAGGCCGAGCAGTTTCAGCCATGCTGCTGCTGGGGCCAATGTTACTGCGAGGAATAGATCGACGCACTGCTGCAGATTCTGAACTCGCCTGTCCGTCGGGAAAACCATGCTCGTTCGGAGGTTTATGACAGCCCCTAAGAACGTTGGGAGTTGTGTAGGAATTGGGTGTGATTTTCCTCCGTTTATCAGAAACCCAAGACGCGTGGCTAACTGTACGGTGGAGGCGAGCGCTCGGCTGGTTTCGTGCCGTGAACGGCCCACTATCAGCCAGTCGTCCAAATACATGAAGATTGAAATGCCGCTCGCGTGGAGGGCTGCTCCCACCGACTTCACAATCCTCGTGAAAACCCGAGGGGATGTGGACAGTCCGAATGGGAGAGCCGTAAATTCGTAAGTCACGTTTCGGTAACGGAAGCGGAGGAACCGATAGTGACTCGGAAGAATGGGGACATGAAGATACGCGTCCTGCAGGTCGAGTGTAGCCGCCCATGCTTGGGCCGGAATCGAACCGAGGACCACCCAGAGCGTGTCCATACGGAACCGTTTGGGGCGGATGAAGCTGTTTAAGGGCTTCAGGTTGAGAATAGGCCGCCAAGTTCCCGTGTCCATTTTTGGTGTGAGGAAAAAGGACGATAGGAAACCAGGCGACCTCCCCGACCGCGGAACCACGCGTATCGCTTTGTTCCGGAGGAGAGACTCGATTTCCGACTCTAGCGCCAGGCGTTTGGCGGGGTCGGATGGAGTTTCCGTGTGACGAATTACTGTGTCCGACGGGGGGGTGCTCGTGAATTCCAATGCGTACCCGTGCTGGATTGTCTTGAGCACCCACCGGTCGGAGACGACCTGGGACCAGGGCCCTGCGAAGGCTTGGAGGCGGCCACCCACGGGCCCGGCTGTGGGGGGCCACCAGGGTATGGGCGCGTCACTTACGCCACCCTCCGGAAAACCGGGGGGCCGACGGCTTAAAGGTCTGGCCACGCGGTCGGAAGGATTGGCCTCGGCGGGGACCCGTATATGGAGGGCGTGCCGAAGATTGAGCCGTTGACGCGGCGGGAAAACGCCCGCGGGTTCTGCCCTGTGGAAGCCTGGAGCGTCCTGCTGGGGCCCGGGGGGTCGACTTGGCCTTAGGTTGAGGCTGTGCTGTCGATTTCTGGGCAGGCTTGCGAAGATTTATCTTATCGGTAGCCTCTATTCGCTTCGCTTCGGCCTCCATGGAGTCCTGGAACTGATTGGCGAATAAATCCGGGCCAAATAATGGTAAAGCCTCTATCCGCTTCCTGGCCCCTTCCGAGGGGAGGTACAGGGAATCGAGGATATTGGCCCGACGGACGGATGTTGCCATCACCGAAATACGAGCAAACTGCTCCAAAGTCAGGCGGAGGGTTTCGTCAAGGCAGCGGAAGGCTGCGGAGAGCATGTCCGCAGGAACGGTAGCCCCGTCCTCACAGCCTCTGACCAGATACTCCGACAGCAGTAGGAGGAACGAGGTCGAGCGCATGCCGAATCTGGAGGCCCAGTCTGTCTTCCTCAAAGTGTCCTCGATCTTATTTCTAGTACGATCGGTAAAGAGGGCACGTGTCGAACCCGACCCACTACCATCAGCGGCCAGCTTGTCTCTGGCAGAGTCAGGGACTGTTGGTACTGTAAAATAGTCGTCAAAGTCCTTCGACGGGAAACGGAAATAACCGTTGGTACGTTTGTCGAAGGACTGCCACGTTTTGCGATCCGCTACGGCCTGGATATGTTTAATGCAAAACTGGTCCAGGGGTAGGATCGGAAAGGGCGTCGAGCGTCCCGCAGGGATATCCGATGCGGTACGCTGTTTGAACGATTGCTGGGCCGAGGGTTTAGGTTCTTCAGCGGAAGTGTCCGGAAGACCCAAAACCCGGATCATGTCGCGTTGAACCAGACGCAACTGTGTCTCGATGGGGGAGAGATGATGTGTGTCAAGCATGTCACCCTCTGCATCAGACAACCCCTGGTCCGAACCCGTGGCCTCCGTAGCTGGTGTACGCTCGCGATGGAGGGGCACCGCCGGCACTGAATCCCCATCCGACTCCGAGAAAACTGCTGAAGGGTGGATGGAAATGGCCGGAGGTGAGGCCGGGGCACGACCCAAAGCCTGGGGGAGATGTTGTTGGTCACGACGAACCCAACCCTGGACGTCCCGAGTCGGCGGAGCGACAACGGGGGCGACACTGGGGGCGAGTTGACCGAAGTGCGGGGCCGGCTGACCCATCTGGGGGGCAAGCAGGCCCGCGCTCGGGGCGAGTTGGCCCGCAATGGGGGCGAACCGTCCCGTGTCCGGGGCGAGTCGGCCAGAGTGTGGGGCGAGTTGGCCCACTGGCGCGAACCCCGCAGTTGACAAGGTCGACAGGGACGCGGTGAACGCCTGGAAAGCCTGTAAGAGATCCGCATTGGAAACGGACTCCGCATGTTTGCGGTGTTTCCGGGAGCGGTCCGAGGACGATGGTGTGTCCGAGGAACGGTGACGTTTCTTACGCGATTTCCCTTTCTTGACTGGGCGACCCCGCAAAACCTCAGTATCCGAGGGCTCGGTGGAGGGCGGGATCGCTGGAATTCCGGAGCATCGGAGTAAGTCCGAGGCAGAGGAAAAACTCGCAACGGGGACCCATGGGTCCCCCACCGAACGGCCAGGGGCTAACAGCCCGGGCGGATCGGTGATTGCGCTGCCCGCCAGGGTGGCACCGCTACCCTGGGTCCCGTGGTCATATGCCAGTGACCCATGGGTAGAGGCGGGCAGATTGGTCACGCTGAGCGTGGCCGTAGCCTTGGCCACACTGCCCGGGATCGGGGGGTGGCCAGAGGCAAATGAAGGCAACTCGGCGGGGAGGGTGTCCCGCTTGCCTTTGAAGCTTTGGACCGTGGTGCGCGATTTTTGGCGACTCTTACCGGTCAGCTTCTGAGTCGGCTGGTTTTCCCCGTTATCCGCGGCCGGGGGAACGGGCTGAATATAGCCCGATCCCCGGCCTATGGGGAGGCCACTGCCCGTTTCCGGGCAGCGGAGTGAAGTCTGTGTACGGGGGAGGGTGGCCCCAACAGATTCACGGTCGGAGGCAAGGCCATGGGAGGAGGGTGTCTCCCTGGGCTCGCCCCCCGGAGGTGCGGGCAGTCCCGTGGAACCCACGTCCACGGGTACCGCCCCGCACCGAGCCGACTTACGCTTCACATTTTTCTCCCGTGAAGCCATGAATATCGAAATAACAAACTAAACACAAGAATACAAACTCTACAATCTTTATTCAAGAATACTTAGCAAATGTACGGCAGACGTAGACGTAAACTGCGTGTATAACGCCACTGAAAAAATTTCACGTCCTACGCTGATCAGCGCTAAGAGAAAAGAGGAAGCTAACATGGCGGGTGTGCCGCGGGGCATGGTGGGAAGGCTATTGTGTGAAATCTTAGCGAGTGTATTGCGCCCTCTAGGGAAATATGCATTGGTAGTGGCTCTACGGGTAAGATGAGCGCTGTAGACTTGACCTTTCGGTCATCCCAGGAGAAACTGATCATTATCGTGATGTCGACCAGGGTATACTGATCGAAACTTCGGGTTTATATACCTCTGTTTCATCTAGGAAGCACACTTCTCTTTTGTGAATAAGATGGTGCAAAATGTGCCCCGGTGAAACCGAATCTTATCATCGAATATCGATATCTTGCTCTGTTTAAAGTTACTTACGGAACGTGGTGGGATCACTACTTGTATTTCTGGCAGAAAAGACACGACCCCAACATCCTCCTGCTGCGATATGAAGACATGAGAAAGGTCAGTGCTGCCAAATTCAAAAATGTTTTGTGCTGTTTTCCTTTTTATGATAATATTAATGACTGAAAATTGCAATTCATTTAAGCAAATGCTGTCAAACGTTTATTTCAAACTAAGATAATTGTCGATTCTCTTGTCTTGCAGAAATCTTGCCAAAGCAATGGTGAGGTGAATAGGCGACCAAATTATTGTACTAAATCTAACTTGCGTTATCTTAACACACTGGTGATCTTTGTACCTCCAGTTAAAGTTGCTTTTGACTGAAATATTCAGTAAAGTCAACGACGATAGAAACTTTTGGAAAGGCCAAAACGCATGCACTGCTTGAACTATATGGCCAAAAGTGGGCAGTAGTGTAGCCAAGGAGGGGGGAAACTTCCCCCTGTGGGAACTCTTGCCCTCCTCTTGCCTCCCCCCCCCCCTCCTCTGGAAAATTGGGATTTTCGCCATCTGTAATGTGTAGATATGCGTTACTATAGCGTGGACCTATTTAACAAAGTCGAATTTCTCCCCTTGAAAATAGCCATTCCCCCATTTGCCACCCCCCCCCCCCCCCCCAGGAAGAGCCTGGCTACGCCACTGATATAGGGTGACATTGAAAAGTGGTCTTGTGATTCTTTATGCCTGCAGGATCTACGCGGTCATGTGGAGAAGATTAGCCAATTCTTGGGAAAGAGTTTGCCAGCTAATGTACTGGATGCCATCACCGAGCACTGCTCATTTGAAAACATGAAGAACAATCCCAATACCAACCCAAGCTCTATCTACCCGATTCAGGGCAATAATTTTATCCGTAAAGGTATGATCAAAGAAGACGTAAACAACACATCAATAAACATATTAGCTCGAAATGCTAGAATGATTAGGCCTACATGAGAGTTCAAAATCTCAGTGCTGTGCAACCAAGTGAGAATGACTGGTGATCTGACATCACGAAGTGGGTTAAAATTAGCCAAAGTTGAAAATACATACAAGAAGCTTTAATGTGATGTATTGTATGCCACTGTGGCTCATTTCTGGGCCCTGCTATAACTTTTTGAAGTTGTTGGAGTCTTTGACCCCTTGTTTTCAGAAAATGAACCTCAAAGTTTCTGATCTGTGCAGAGTATAACATCGTTCAAAAAGAAATCCCTCCCCCAAAAATATTTCGAGATTGAATTTAGTTTTTCAAACTTTGGGATAGTGCCAGACTAGGACTTTCCAAATGCAAAAAAAAATTTAAAATCCCCAAATCGACTTTTCTGTAAAAAAATGTTGTTTCTGCCTGAAACTCAAAAGCCAAAGTGCGGCATTTTGTGTCGCAGTCACAAATGGGGAGAAAATTGATCTTTTAATTGAGTAGATGTCATATATAAAACATGTGTATTGGCATGTTTAGGGCCTACATTTTCTTTTCATCGTCAGAATAAACGCTGGCGCTTGGTTGCACGTAATGGAATACTGTATCAGACACATGCACTGCCCAAATTTCTACGCTGTGTTGAAGATCGATGTGATCATTACAGAGCATCGTGTCAAAGACAACGAGATGATAGTTATGTGTCTGCAAGATTGTTATTTTAATATTGTACCAATCTTTCTATTTTTCTTCAGGCAAAGTTGGGGATTGGAAGAATCACTTCACTGTTGCACAGAACGAAGCCATGGACGCCTTCATTGAGGAGAAACTGGGTGGTTCAGGGCTGACATTTGAATATTAGCCAATCGGATGTCAGCATTCGGGAACCGCGCTACCTGGTCTAATCAATGTTTAGACTTATTTCATGCATTAGATTCGAATGAAAATTGTTTTTCTTTAAAACATAACAGTAAACTAATTGTGTTTTTGAACTGACAGATTTATGATTGGCGACATACAGAAGATAATAATTATACGGGCTATACTATTAGCAGTCGCGTAACTGGATGCAATTTCTGGGGTGGGGGAATGTGGGGGTGCACACATTTTGTCATGGGCACTCAAAGTAAAATAAACTGCACCTTGCATATTTTGTGTACATTTCAATATTTCAAATGGGGGCACGGCGGGGGGAGGGGGCACGGATGTCAGCTGGGGGTCACGTTCCCCCCCCCCCCCCCCCGCAATTGTGTTCCCGGAATATCCTGGATTCCTGTCGGGGACAAGATTGGGGATTTAGGGTTGGGGGGGGGGGGGGGGGTGGTGGGTTACCCCTTGGTACCATTCACGTATCTTGCAATTTAGAAAACAATATAAACATCAGAAACAGTCAAGAGAAAAATCCCGAAAGTACACATGCGCTCTTTTGCGGTCGGAAGTTTGCATACACTTGGCATATATTCATAATTTATGAGCTGTGCTGTTTCTTGTAATTTTTGTGTTGTAAAATTGTCATATCAATAAACTCTTGTTTCAAAGTCCTTCGTCATGCGCGTATAATAATTTAGACCCTAGACTCGGCTAGCAGCTTTGGGTGAATTGGAGATTTGTTTGCAGGGTTGCGTTGTATGTGAACTCTTGACAGCCCTTATCATTAAAAACCAGCCATTTCCCAATGAGTCCCACCCCCAATTAAAACAAACTATCGCCCATAAAAAACTAGAACATAAAGGCCTCCGGCTGTTCGGATTATATTGCGGGGCCCCAACCCCCCATATCCCTTTATCCTGTAGATTTGAGTTAATACGCTGGTAGTACACTGCTAACGAGGTATACTGTGGCGCGCGTTTGTTTGTCAAATATAAACAAACAAACAAACAAACTATCTCTAAGGATAATTAAGAAAGAGAACAATAAATATCGGAATTCTTTTAAATATAAAGAACAAAAAACTGAAAACATAATCTGAGGTGCTGTCGAGGATGACACAAAAAAGTAACATTGGCGGCAGCCGGACCTAATATTCATCAGAAACAATCAAAATATTTTAGTCTGGAAACCAGACTAGTTGTGTTCTCTTTTACCCGATCTACTCGGCAGCGCTATTATCACATCCGGCGGCCGGGCTCGCATTCGGATACCCAACACAATATGGGGGAAATGGTACACGCCCCCCCCCCCCCCCCCCCATTTTGTCCCTGCACCCTAAGCACACTCCAAAATATTGTTACCTAACACATCCCCCTAGATTTCGGAAACTAATTCCTGAGATTCCGGGAACACAATGACCAAACACAAAAGAGGGGGGGGGGGGTTCCCCCCCCCCCCCCCATATCGCGCTTCACATGGGCACTCGACTCGTACCGTGCATGCACAAACATAACACGTTATTAAAGGGACACATTGCCTTCAAATGTCATGAAATTTTGCTGTTTAGAAATGTTCCTTACCTTTGATAAGAGTTGTTCATGCAAAGAAAACACGTATAATGTGTTGTAATTAGTGAGTAGTGATTACAAAACAAAAAATTGGCCGCTTACCCCTGACATCTGATCCGCGAAACATAGACTTATTTCCAGTACTAAATACCACCGTCTAAATAATGCGCAAAATACGCTGTAAGAGTCTTTAGGCTGGCGCCGCAGCCAGTGGCCTTGTGAACCTATCACTCATCAGATGATCGCCAGGTACAATTCTCTACCTCGCGACACATATCGCTAGTGCTGCGCGCCGTGCCACACTACATCAAAATGGATCAACAGAACGTACTTCAACCAGATGCGACTGGAAATACGACTGGTGAACACAGTCCGCCATTTTGTGGAGTCAAAAATTTGGTTCTACAAAATGGCGGACCGTTATTTGTCACGAAATTAAACAAAAACATCGCAATTTGAAGGGATAGTTATGTGAATCTCTATATTCTACTTTTAATAAAGCTTCCCAACCATATCCATTTCAGTTTTATAGCCCAAATCGCAAAATCCAAAGCAATGTGTCCCTTTAAGCCCGGTTCATACTTCATGCGAATGATGCGTATGCGTATGCGAAGCGAATTCGTTAAGGTAACGGGGTGCGTCACAATGAAACATCAACTGTTGACGTCATGAAATTCGCTTCGCATTCGCATTTGCATGAAGTATGAACCGGGGTTTATAATGATAAAATATTTAATGCATTATACGTGTAACAGCCACATCAAGTACCAACATACAATACATGCGCGCGCATGCCAGTTCAGTCGTGACCCCGTATGACCTCTGCAATAAAATACTGACGTTGGCATAAATTATGATGTCATTCCTCCGATCGACTGGATCTACTCGATTGAGGACAAGGTCACACACTGTTTACACTACGACTTTGAGCAGAAAGGCCAAAGTGCGAACAAAGAACGTACCCGGCCCATGCATTCTGGTAGCTCCAGCAAAAATACATTGTACGTGAAAGTCGTACACTTCAACAACTTGCGACCGTGAAGCTCATACATACATACATACATGTACATACATACATGTACATACATACATACATGAACATATATATACATGTAGTCGTACTTACGTCCTAGGCCAATGCTTTGTGTTAGTCCTATTGTTCCTTTAAGAAACCAACCACCATAGACTAATTAGCACGTATCCTTACGTTCGAGGACCGATTTCAACAAAAAACTCTACGTTCGAGGACTGAAAGGTTTCTTTGTGTTTCCTCTCTTCTCTTGTCCTCGGAGATTATAATACAGTGCACGTACATAATTACATGCACATCATAATCTTCAGTGGCGTGTTGTGAATTGCAGTCATAATAATCTGTCTTCAGTATGGATAAGTACTTCACGCTCAATGAATGTAAGTACAAGAAAGAATCAATATAATTATCCACTTTGACTCTACTTTATGCACATTGTACACAGAGAAATTGCAAAACTAATATGTATAAAATAATATTCAACAAAATTTGTTGGCCATGTACTTCATCCATGGTTGGCCTGACGAGCTTAAATTAAGGTAATGCAACATTTGCAAAAAGCAAAACTACTGAATTATGAAACAACATGCTATATAGACTGTGAGTAAATAGTAGTCTCAAGTATCCTGTGAAATCATGGCACCTGGTGTGCTGTCGTTTTCAAGAAAAGTGGAAATTTATATCGTTTTCCAACGATTGGAAATAGTCTAGTTCCCCGGACTGATAATCCCCTGACTCTATAAATTGCTCCGTTTTGTCTAAAGTATGGTCAGGGAACCAGACGACTATAGAACACAAATTTTCTCTCTGTTTTCCCAGCATCTAGCACAAAAAACTTTAAACAGGTCAGCGTTACAGTATTTGCTAGCACGCTATAAAATACTAATCCCCACATCCATTTATTTCTGAAAATTACAGCAAAAGCAAATTCCTTCTCTCTGGTTGAGAGAGAACTTGCTTCGAAAGGCCAGCTAATTTTGTTGATTTGTACATTTGAGTTCAATACAGTCAGATGTTTGCAGCAGTTTAATTCATTTTCATACGTTTCATACGTAAATAATGTGTTTTTACTTATGATTAAAACAAAACTCGCCCGTAAAACAACCCTTCGTTTAGTGCATGATTCAG
This sequence comes from Hippasteria phrygiana, assembly GCA_037893225.1. Classification (NCBI taxonomy): domain Eukaryota; kingdom Metazoa; phylum Echinodermata; class Asteroidea; order Valvatida; family Goniasteridae; genus Hippasteria; species Hippasteria phrygiana. The sequence goes on along the minus strand of JAZGUH010000639.1, from coordinate 605,066 downwards.
TATTTATTCAAAATCTGTACACAAATTTGTTTCTTTGTCTGATCTTGCAGTTAAGGAGTTTCTCGGCGCACGATTTTCAGATGAGTTTCCACGGGTGATGTCCGAGTATGAAGGTGTGTGTCTTCCTCCGGAGATTGACCAGGTTGTGAAAGACCTGAAGACGTTTGAGGTCAGAGAGGATGACGTCTGGATCGTGACGTACCCAAAAGCAGGTACTATTACGTAGACGAATGAAGATGTTGAAAATCTGAGGTCATCTGACAGACATGGTCTAAGCCATGTAGTCCCCACGGGGGGACTTTCATTCTTGGAAATGAGAAATAAATGAAAGAGTGCGGGTGACACCATGTGAAAATAATCTCTTTTAGGAAGATGTGTGGTTCTAAAAACAACCGGGGTGAGAATGGATCTCGATGTTTCGGAGAGTGTGTTCTGTCCGTGCTCAGGATAGTGAGAGGGTCCTGCAAAGCTTCAAATCGTATATATTCTTTGAAATGTTAGCTTAAATATTGACAGTGCAATATGATCATGATTCTTTTTTTTTTATTTAATCGGCAGGCACAACCTGGGTTCAGGAGATCGTATCCTGCGTGATGCATGACGGGAACTTGGAGGCAGTTAATAAGAGACACACAATGTTCCGTGTGCTGTACATTGACCAGACTATGCCGGAGCGGGCACGGAGGCTAAAAAATGTAGGTTGAGTCTCTACGATAGAGATGTGTCTTGAGTCTGAGCATGGTTGGGGATTACCTAATGCAATCCCATGTAATACCACATAGAAGTGGTTTTAGGCTTTGTATGGGGGAGAGTACATCAAAATAAATCACAGTTAACAGTTTTGCAGATATACAATGTGAAGTTCTATCAACTTGGTTCACATTTGACTAATTTTAGGATTCTACTCATGATTGTAATTCTGGAGCTTAAACTAAGGTTTCCTTAAAAGCGCATAAGTCTGAAGAGAACTCGAAGAGAAGACGAAGAGCTTTTCAGTTGCAGGGGTTGTAGGAAACCTAAGAAAAATATTCTGAGAAACCCAGAGAATCGGGCAGGGATTGAAAAAAAATCCACATGTTAGATCAGTCGGGATTCGAACCTGTGTCACAGAGGTGGGAGGTTAGGAAATTAGCAACATGCTCTCACAAGACCCCCCTCATTTTATTTTATTTTTTATTTTAATTTTATACTCTGTAAAATGTAATCTGTCCTCTACAGCTTCCCCCACCGCACAAAATTGCAGAGGAGCTACTGTCTCCACGGGTACTCAAGTCTCATCTTCCGGGCCAGCTCCTGCCTCCCCAGCTCTGGGAGAAGAAACCCAAGATTGTCTACGTCATCCGTGACCCTAAAGACGTGGTGGTCTCCTTTTTCCACTTTGTAAAGATTGTCGATAACACGAAAGTTAACCAGCCGTTCGGGGAGTTTTTTGAAGAGATGATGTCCGGGAAAGGTAGAATAAACTTTTGTATGCCTTTTTGAAAGTTGTGTCAAGAGTTTACATATACAATGTATTTGGACAGAAAACGTTTAAAGGGACACATTGCTTTGGATTTTGCGATTTGGGCTATAAAACTGAAATGGATATGGTTGGGAAGCTTTTTAAAAGTAGGATATAAAGATTCACATAACTATCCCTTCAAATTGCGTGGTTTTTGTTTAATTTCGTGACAAATAACGGTCCGCCATTTTGTAGAACCAAATTTTTGACTCCACAAAATGGCGGACCTTGTTCACCAGTCGTATTTCTAGTCGCAGCTAGTTGAAGTACGTTCTGTTGATCCATTTTGATGTACTGTGACGGCGCGCAGCACTGGCGATATGTGTCGCGAGGTAAAGAATGGTAACTGGCGATCATCTGATAGGTTCACAAGGTCAGAGGCCAATTTTTTGTTTTGTAATCACTACTCACTAATTACAACACATTATACTGGTCTTTTTGCATGAACAACTCTTATAAAAGATAAGGAACATTTCCAAACAGCAAAATTTCATGACATTTGAAGGCAATGTGTCCCTTTAATATACATTGATCCTGGAGTTGTCCCGCTTCTTGCATTGTTTTCAATAAGCCAGTTCGGTATCTTGGGGAAGTACCAGCAGGACGAACGGAATGAAACCAAATGGGTGACACTAAATTTGGGTACTGAGTATTTTATTCACTACATCGAAAATAAACTATAGGCCTACAACGAAAAGGAATATGTAGGATGTAAAGAGGTGTTGACGGTACCATGCCGGAGAACTAACTGCGATTACACAAAGGCACAGGGCCTACTTATACACTATAAAAACGTTGGGTGAAACATAATTGGGCAACTGTTATTTAATACCCAACATTGGTATTATTTTACCACATTGTTGGTTAATTCAGGTAAACATGATCCAATTATTTGGGAAGATTGTAGGCAGTTGGTATGTTGCCTAACATTGACCAACGTTTTTTACAGTTTTTATAAAATATATCCGAGTCTGTCCACTAAACCAACGACGAAATATTTGTTTAACACCATCACAAAGTTTAATAGCCTCGCTATTAAAGTTGCCTTCATTTCATACTGTGATTGATATTTTATTGAAGTTCTTTACGGAGTGTGGTGGGATCACTACCTGTACTTCTGGAAGAGGAGACACGAGCCGAACATCCTCCTGCTGCGATTCGAAGACTTAAAGAGAGCAAGTGACTGTTTATATATTTCGTCAAACAATCCACAAGGGACATATTTCGGCAGAATTCAGTCAGAAATATCCTTCTTGTTCCAGAGAAATGGAATCCTACCCGCTTTGATGACTAATTGCTTTAAAAATGGCCTCGAAATATTCGTATACGGGTTATCGACTTTTGTGTAGCAAATGGGATGTCATCACATGAATTGCAGACAGTTGTGGGGTTTTTTCAGGGGGACACTCAGCAGTCAGGCGATCTTTGTCTTTTTTCACTTTCCACTATTGACCGGCAGCGACACGATTTTTGCCAACAAAATTGATGAATAGGGTGTCTCCTCTCCCTTTCTAGCGACGGCTGTTGAAATGAGTTTTATTTTGTTAATCGACTGAATAACTCAAAAACAATTTTTAATACGAATTTAGTGTGTAATGCAGTAGAAATATGGGAGCAAATGAAATGTAAGAATGTTTGAGAATATACGGCGAGTAATGTAACTATTAAGTGATAAGCCAAAAGTCATCTTGCCTCCATTAACGTTTTTTTCAGGATCTTCGAGGGAATGTTGAGAAGATCAGTCATATCTTGGGCAAGAAATTCTCAGCCGAGACTATGGATGCAATCACAGAACACTGCACCTTCATCAACATGAAGGAGAACCCCATGACCAGCGCAGACTCATTGATTGGAGAGAAACACAAATCTAGAGGCACATTCATGAGAAAAGGTACAAAACACCCTCTGGAAATAAAAACAAACAAATATGACAGCAAGTATGAAGGAAGAGGTGGGGGTTAGAGGTAGGGTAGACAACGCAAGCAAAAAAGTAAGGAAGCAACTTAACACGAAAACTTCAACCCCAAAAAATTCAAGTAGCAAGAACAACCATTCAGACAAAAAAGCAAATCGGAACAATAATGTTATATAACCAAAGGGTGCATACGCCGTATGCGCGCAGTATTAAAGAAAACGTCAGTATTAACACTCACATACATCGAGTTGGGGCGTGTCCGGATTCCCTTCTCCATGTATTAATGCAGTGCTAAACTATTAATGCAGTGCTAAACTAAAAATAAGGATTTTCGGCGTTTTGCTCCCATGTCACTGTTTTTACCTCAGTATTTTGATTTCCACTTATTTGTTCGTCGACACTAACATATTTCTTTTCTAAAGGCGCCTCGGAATCGATAATAATTAACTCTAGCTTGTCTCTACTATTGAGAACGAGGATAACATTAGTTGGACACTCTCGATAGAAGAAGTGACATTTAATTGATTGTGCACGATCGTGCACAAAGCAGAATGAGCCAATAGGGAAACTTATGGGTGCTGTTTATCTAAAGTTACGTAATCATAGAGCTTGATCGCTGCCATGGGCGGGGATCGTATATTGGCTACATCCGTCAGTGCACAAAACCATCTCTGCTGTTTCCTGATTGGCTCATTCTGATTTGTACACGAACCATCGGTAGCGATGGTTCGTAAAAGTCCTCACAGCAGAGATTATTAATGCATGCACTGTAAGCCTGGCGCTGTTCCTCGTAGGGCGTTTTCTTCATCCATGGGTACATGTACATTGTACAACATGAGCGGGGGACTGTACGATGCGCCATTAAATGAATATTGTTTCTTGCGTCAAAATTGGACATCTTTAATTCCGATCATTTATTTAAAAACAAACATCAGCCAAACGAAATGTATTGCCGCTGGAACGATGTTAAATAAACTACACCCATTCCTTTATTTTATTTCAGGCAAAGTTGGAGATTGGAAGTCACACTTCACTGTGGCACAGAACGAAGCCATGGATGCCCTCATTAAGGAGAAGCTGCGTGGTACCGGACTCACATTCGACGACTAGCTGTATAGTCACCATGGGTTTGAGACCAATGAGGCCAATTAAACATAATGGTGTTATAAGTGTTGAACTTTCGAAAACAAACCGTGATCAATAGTAACTCACTATTGCATGCAAACCTCGCCACCATGGCCACTGTGTGAGCGGTGCGCTACCACTCGCCGTTCTGTTGCTCCGGTATTGGGTCATTTGCATATCCAAATGTTTTAAAGCTCTACGTAAGATATTTCAAAATCACCTGAATTGCCTTGGGCCTACTTTATAAGGCTTCGGCTGCTCTATGGACAGTGTTATTAATAAACTACTGTAGTAGTGATAATTGTCAGTTTGTCACACGACAACGTCCATCACTGGATATATAAAAAAAATGTATTCGGAGTGGCCGACACCTGTATAGTAAATTATGCGTTGATCCTTTTTTAAATTGAAATCACCCAATAGAAGGCTAATTAGCCACTCTAGGAAAAGGGTTCCAATTAGCGGTGGTAGGGTTGGCGACATTTTGAATTGCCAACCCTACCACCCGTACGGTTTTCCTAGGCCCATGCAGATCGAAAACCGTAAAAATGACCAGGTTATGTAACAGCACGCCCTGTTTATACAACTACAACTGTATCTGACACGGGGTACATGGTGCTGACATGGATCTCGGAGATTTGTATCTAATATTCATAATAAATTGGCTGAGAAACAAAAATATCGAGTAACAAAGCAGTGTCACAGCCAGTTTCATGAAGTACTCCAGAACTGGAAACTTATATTCCTCAAGGCCAAAAAACTCAAAATTTTAATTATAAGTAACTACACAAATGTCCAAATGCAACATTTTTACATTGGAAGACATTGCTGCTGTAACTTAGGCCTATTAGTATGGAAATTTAACAGCTCTGATTAACCTGTGTGCGCTGCATCGCACCGCGCGCTAAGGACGTCTTGGAACCAAGACTACTTGCACACTGTGCGGTAGCTGCAACGTTTGCGGCGACCTGTGAAATTATTATTTTATTTTGGGCTGGGCTGACCTGGGCTGACCAGTGCGTGGTCTTGTGAAGGGAAAAGAGGCATTTCAATTTCCAAAATTTAAAAATATTACAAATTGGTGACCAAGAAATGACCTCAACTTCTCATCTTCCAATGTTTGGTACCTAGGGCCTAGGCATTCGAATACAAAGTGGCAAAAAGTGATTAGAGAGGTTTCGTTAGCGCACGGTTAGTACGTACGCCGACGTTTAGCTCTAACCGGTATGCGACGAAAATTTGTAAAATATGTTAGTTTGTTTTATCCGTTTCTTATACTTTATACGTGTAGTGCGGTTGCTATCCGTGTTAACAAGGTGATTCCGTTTAGGATGAGTGAGGAAAACGTCAAACAAGCGCAAACTAATGAGGTCACGGGAACTAAACGTAGTCGTCTCTCTATTAAACCGTGCACTAACGAAACCTCTCTATTGTTAACTCGCGAGATTTTATGTTTAAATAAATAAACAAGTTTCTTATTTGTTGTTTCATCTTTATTTATTGATGTTAGGGGGAATTCTTATTTCTATTTCCGCGATCAGCTATTGTTTCTGTACGGGTTCTAAGTTTTCCTTAGTTTTTTTTCTCCAATAATTCTCCGCAGCTTTTCTTCCAAATGGTACAATGTATCAACTTTAATATCACATGGGGATTGAATATCAACCCTGATCCCTAGATGGGCTTAATAAAGACAACTGATAAGAACTTGCCATTGAACTATACCCTGTTTACATAGAAATACAGTGGATATAGTACATTGGTGATGTACATGCTGTACATTAGGCATGCTAAACGTATTGCGTAGCCGGCTATCATGATCTGAATAGACCGTGCATAAAGGCAGGACCAAGAAGACGCGGACCTTACACCGTATTCCAAAAAAAAAGGTCGCGATCGAGTACTGCTACTGTCCAACGTCTGGGCCAAGACTATGCGTAGAAGAAACACCGCCTGCACGGTCTACTTGCGCAATCTTCCATCATGGATAAGTACTTAACTCTGGAGGAATGTAAGTTCACGAATCATTAATAAGTATTATTCTGCTCCGGTGAAATCCACCGATATCTCTTTTACAAGAATCACATCAACTTCAGCGGTACCGGGTAAGCTTGTGATAATTTTGATTTTATCACGAGATGCTGTGAACAATTCAAGCCCTCCTAGTGAATGATGTGAAGCTATAGAACTACCTGGGTAGTTTTCTCATCTCACGCGCCTTCTATTTATGATTTGGAGGGCCGTTTGTCCCGCAAGGAACAAGTACGGAACACGCTAGCACGTATACCGCAATTTTGGCGTACGTTACTGGAACCAGGGCCCGGATTATCCAATAGGCACAGTAGGCACTGTGCCTAGGGCCTACGAAAAATAAGGGGGGTCTACGAAAAATTAGAGGACCTACGAACATTTCTCAGAATGCCATAGGGCCTATACACCAACATCCACGATCGCGCCGCACACAAGTTTGTAAACACCTTCAATCGGGGACCTCCTATTGTCCTCCTATTGTTCATACTTCAACTTTTTGGCAAGGACCCTCTCATAGGTTTTGTACACGGTTTTCAAACGGGGACCTTTCTCAACCAGGGACCCTATTGTCCTCTATTGTTAAAGGTCCCCTATTGAATGCAAAAACAAACCCCCTGACACACGCAAGAAAAGTTTTTAAAAGTTTATTGCATCGCCTTCTGAATTTTCTATTTTAGGAAAGCTTGTATGTACATGTAGCTGACCTCTGACCGCAAACCTGAATACGCGATACATTGTAATAACTTGTAGCTGCGAGGCAGTGCACTGGTGCTCACTGTGGCCACACCTTGGAATTTTTCCCAAGATCTTGGGAATTTTGGTGGGGAAAATATGGATTGCACATGCGCAAAGTGCTTATTCCGGTGCTCTGCTCTGTTAAATGCATTTGTACAGTGTTTTCCATTGACTTGGGAATTCTTGGAAGTTTTTCTGGATGAATCTTGGGAATTTCAAATTTGATGAGTGGCCACGCTGCTGGTGCTTTCCAGCATTATGAAATTGGTGTTCACGTGCCTAGGGCTCAGAGTTGGAGCCGAGTCCCTGCAAGTCCTTTCACAAGTCCTTTCACAAGTCCTTTCGCAAGTCCAGTCAGAAGTCCTTTCATAAAGCTGGTCACAAGTAACTGGATGAACAATGGCAAAGGAATGCCTTTGTCAAAGCTCATTTGAATAGCTTGTGATTGGGATTAGGACTGGAGGGCTTGTGATGGACTTGCAGGGACTTGCAGGGACTTGTGATGGACTCGACTACATCTCTGCTAGGGCGGACGGCCTACGGAACAGTGGTGCCTAGTAGGACCTACGAAACACTTAATCCGGCTCTGACTGGAACTATAGAACATACTACACGACATGGGTAGACTGTATGTATTGTTCAACTGATTCTTGGCACGACCTTTGGATATCATGTCAGGCAACCCGTGCTGTGAATTTTTCTACATTTTTATCTCTGTCAATTGCAGATCGGGAATTTGTTATCAAGCGTTTTTCAGCAGAGTCCCCGTATGATCTCTGTGAGTATGAAGGAGTGACTCTACCGCCGGAGGTAGACGACATCGTGAAAGACCTCAAGACGTTTGAGATAAGAGAGGATGACGTCTGGATCGTGACGTATCCCAAAGCAGGTATAAACTTGCTTTCCCTATACATGAAGGGAGGCTGTAGATCTTTTCACGTGTCATGAATTGATGCTGATGAAATGCTTTATTCAAGTAACTCAGTCAGCCTGCTGCGTAGTGCGCACTTTCTTATCCATACGATACAGCACGATGATCATTCCAACGCAGTAAGCTTTGCTTACTTTCAACACTGTCTAGTCACTTGAGTTAAAAAGGTCCACACTGGCAAGCTTTGGCTATTTCAATGGAATATGGCGTAATAGCTTAGCATCTGACGTACTAGCTTAGCAGCCTACATAGTGACGATGCCAACTACCCTGCAGAGCGTGGATATGACCCTTCAGTTCCCCTATAAAAATCCCATTGTAAGCTACAGTTGAACTCTATTTTGCTCTCAAGCTAACTCGACTGTATTTTGTCTCCCAGTGATTAAAGAGCTGATCCAAGTAAAAAGGCGCACCATAGGACACACCCCTCCCGATCCCCCGCACACACAACCATGTGCGTTTTCCTATACTTATGAAGACCATGAATGGAACCCTTCTTTTGTTCCCTTTGTTTGTACTTTAACTTTTTGGCGAACAGCTCTCATAAGGTTTGTACACGAAATTCTCCTGAGGACTCGGTGTCATTGTTATCCCTAATCCCCATTGTCCCAAGTCCTCTCTCGTATAGCCTAACCCACTCACACGTACTCACACAAGTATGTTTATGGTGTAAATCGATGATTTCTTTTGTTACTCTTTTGTTTGTACTTTAACTTTTTTGCAACAGCTCCCATTGGTTTTATACACGTTTTGTAATCGAGGACGTCATCCATGACACTCCTGTCCTCAATAAATCAACAATGTTTCCCATGTGTGTCCTCGATTTACACCATAAACAGGTTCTGTATATACTTCCAAGGACAAGAGGAGAAAGGAAATACAAAGAAACCTTTCAGTCCTCGCAAGTCAAGTCTTTTGTTAAAATCGGTCCTCGCAAGTAGAAATACGTGCTTAGTCTATAGTTATATTAAAAGAACAATTGGAAACACAAAGCATTGTCCTTGCAAGTATTGGGAAAGTACGACTGTATGCACACACAAGTGTGTAAACACCTTCAATTGGAAACCTCCTATTGTCCTCCTATTGCTCATACTTTAACTTTTGGCAAGGACCCTCCTTGGTTTTGTAAACGATTTTCAAACAGGGACTTTTCTCAACCGGGGACCCTATTGTCCTCTATTGTTAGTGGTCCCCTACTGAATGCAAAAACAAACTCTCCCACGCTTCCTCAAAAAATATGCACACCCTTACGGGGTACCACTATGTTCCTAGTGGGGCACCAACATTTCTAAAGACTATCTCGTGGGGTCCCATTGTCCCCATTGTTACCTATTGTGCGTAGGACCCCTTAAGGCAGTACTTGTACGAACATACACACAGTCGCTTTTTGCTATACTACTGAAGACAAGGCTTTGTCTTCTCTATTGTCCCTTTACTTTAACATTCTCTCATAGACTAAGTACACATTTATGCCACCGAGGACCGTGTTCGACAAAAGGACAACAGCGGACAACAATGATTTCATTGTTGTTTCTTTATCCTTGTGTCCTCAGTAGTAATGCAATACACGTACATACAACCACTGGTTGGCCATGACATTGACAGACAAAATAATATTATTTATTTCACCGACAGGCACTACTTGGACCCAAGAGATCGTGTCCTGCGTGATGCATGATGGGAACCTGGAGGCAGTCAATAGGAGACACACAATGTTCCGTGTGCCATACATAGATTTTAGTACGCCAGAGCGAACACGGCGACTGTACAATGTAGGCTTAGATACAAGTTTTTGCATATTTGAACATGCATATTGAGCATGTGAAATTCAGGCTTCTCGTCGATTCGTCTGCATATTGATCAAAAAAAATGTTTTAGCCATTCAGAAATATTCTGCTAGTTTAGAATCGTCAGGGTCCCCTTTATCAATTACGTTTTATGTCATTACAATTGGCAAGAAATGTGGAGCAAGATTTGATTTAATGTATGAAAATGAGCCAAGACAGTTGAACCGAGCGGGACTTGAAGTTGCAAACACCGGATGATATGACAGTATTGACAAAACTGAGTTTAATCAAGTCCCTTGTTGCCGGTGTCATATGAATATCCGACTCCCATGAAATTTGGGCTTCTCTTCCCTATTATTGGTTAAACCCTCTCACGTGACCAGCAACTCTCCCAATTATCGATATTATCGATCATTTGGCATGTGTACTACTACCGTAGGCCTATTTCATGGTGACCAAATTTCACGCTACACCGGCCTCTCAATTTTAAAGTGAATTTCGACAAGATAACTCAATGGTAGAGCGCCGGTACGGTAGTCCAGAACTCGCAAATTCAAGTCCAGCTCTTTTGTTCACTATAAGAATTCATTAATCTAATTAGTTCCTTTTTTTCAAAGTGAACAAAGAAACTGGCAGGAGTGGGATTCAAACCTGCGACCTCCGGGTTACCGTACCGGCGCTCTACCAACTGAGCTATCTTGCCCTATATTGGCAGTCTCCCAAATTGTCAGTATCTTTGTGTTCGGGTGGGCGCTAGTCAGAAGTCATAAACCCAGAATGCCGTATAGCCAGGGATCACACCCAATTTTACGATACAACCTGGGAAGCGACATTGTGGGAATCACTCAATGAGGATACGACTTTTTAACTTATAATTCGTCAAACAATCCACAAGGGAAACTGACTAGGTAAATTTCCTTTTTTGATGATGTACAATAAAAATGGGTGTTCTTATCTGTGTGGTGTGTCGTAAAGGTGGGCGTGATCGCTGGCTATAGGGAGGGGCTATATGGCTCAAACCTTCTGACTAACATCGGGGCCCCTGAGAAAAGGTATTGACAATTTTGTAGACCGCCAACATTGGGTAAGATATCTCGGTTTATACAACACCTGAATAAATCCCCGCCATCCGATTGGTGGATCGTCGATCACGTGCATTGAATTATTTGACCCATCACACGACGCGAACCCGCACCGCTAAAAACGTTCTATCACATGGTTCTATCAAACGGTGCGCGCGCATTGATAGAACCAAAAGAACTTCCCTAATTTCACGGTCACGATTGGTGGCGCTGCAACAGGGCTGTCATTCACACAACATGGCGGCCGAGTTTCCCGAACTGCCGCGGTTTGTTCTCCTAACAGACGACGAAATATTGGAACTCGTAGGCGATGCTGACGCTCCAAATACAAAGAGACAAATCAAATATGCAGTGAAACGATTAGATGAATTTGCAAGACACGCAGGAACAACAATTAAAGCTTTAACTGAATCGGATCTCGATTTTTTTTGTCGCGGTTTTATGAAATCCATGCAAGCAATCTGTCGGATTTATTCAGGCGTTGTATAAAACAAATAATGAATCTTTCACATTCGTGCGATGGTAAGAATAATTTCATTCGGTGACAGATGGAATGTCCCATTCCACTCGGCTTCGCCTCGTGGAATGGAATATTCCATCTGTCACCTCATGAAATTATTCTTACCATCGCACTCATAAACATTCATTATTTGTATATTAACGACCGGACGGTGTTATATCAGGTGGTTACAGCTTAAATCCTGCTCTTGTCGTATTCCTTTCACTCCTGGAATCGATAATTAAACTTACCTGTTTTTTGTTTTGTTCTATTTATTTTTGTTTATGCTTTTTTAGGGGGATTGTTTAGGCCCTATTGTTTTTTCTCTTTTTAAATTTAAATTTTTTTAAATGTTTTAAATGTTGTACCATCGTAAGGTATTAGAGCTTATTTAGGTGCCGCGGGACCCCACAGGTTACAACAAAGTAATAATGTAATATAGCCATGAAACACAATGAACGTCTGTAAGATTATTACCCCTGCAGTAATTAGCGCTGTACAATAGTGCAGATATTGTTTTTCGCTCCGTTTGGGACAAAATGCCAGTCTCTTCATTTCCACAGGTCCCACCAACTCACAAGGTAGTGGAGGAGATGCCCTCTCCTCGGGTCATCAAATCCCACCTCCCTGGTCACCTCCTGCCTCCCCAGCTCTGGGAGAAGAAACCCAAGATTGTCTACGTCATCCGGAACCCCAAAGACGTGGTGGTGTCGCTTTTCCACTTCGAGAAGATTTTTGATCCTCGGAGAGTGGACCAAACATTTGGGGAGTTTCTTGAAAGGTCACTTTCCGGGAAAGGTAGATAATATTTGTTGATTTATTTCAATGATGCAACCTTGAGGTTTTGATTAAAATAATATTTCTACAAAAAGGATATTGTACACATAATGCAAATTACGGTTTACACATACACTGTAGTTATCTATGGAGTATGGTGGGATCACTACTTGTACTTCTGGAAGAAAAGACACGAGCCGAACATCCTCCTGCTGCGATACGAAGACTTGAAGAAAGTGAGTTCTTACAAATTTTGCAGTTAGAAATATCCTTTGTGTCAAAGAAATTTAATAATGTCGGCCTGGAATTGAGCGTAAATTCAGGTATTGTTTTTACAATCATTCAAACATCGGAAAGGAATCGTGAAATTGATTTCTGTAGTCTACCTCTGTTTTCGTATGTGGACATTCGTCTTAAATATTTCTTTAGCTTTAAATTTAGTTTTAAAAACAAAGTATAGAAGGATAAGACCCTCGATACAAATTACTCAAGAATGCATGCCGTTTGGGAACCACTTTAAATGCAGGATCTTCGAGGAAACGTTGACAGGATCAGTCAATTTCTGGGTAAGAACCTCGCAGCCAAGACTCTGGACGCAATTACAGAGCACTGCACGTTCGCAAACATGAAGGCTAACCCCATGACTAACCCGACTGGCTTGTATGATATGGTTGAGACGTCAGGACGCTCCTTTATGCGAAAAGGTATGGAATCAACAACATCAATACAACAAATATAACAACGACCCAACAAAAGACAGAAATCAAATAATAAGAACCGATCGAGACGAAAGTAACATGAATAGTGTGGTTGCAATTCTTTATAAGGTTGCTCGTGACTGGATCATTTAAGCCCCACCCAGAAGAGGAGCGGTCCCCATGACCTCATAGAGATAATTATAATGATGTTTGTAGATTTATATATCGCACTTGCCACCATGACCATGGAGAACAAGAAGCTACATTATTACTCCTGGTCATCAGGCCTATTAATCATTCGTGAAACATCATTTCCCTTGGAAGCATATACAGCCCCGACTGCAAGTTAAGCGCACATGGGCTAATGAACCACATAACTGTCCTCATGGGTATCCATTTACTCCTGGGTGGAGAGCAGCAATGTGCAAAGTGTCTTGCTCAAGGACACAAAAACCATGACCCAGCTGGACTCACCCAAAACCCAAGCCCAGTACATCACACCCCAAGAACAAAGCGCCCCACAAATTAGGTTACAACCGAATAGTCTAAGCCCCACCCCCAAAAGGGAGTGCCTTCCATCACGATAAATTCATGTTTCGCATTTCTGTGTCCTTACATTTCTGTGTCCTTACATTTCACGTAGGTGACAAATGTCAGAATATCAACCAACAGAACTGTTGTTTTAAAAAAGGTCATGACCTTTTTTCATGTTTAGTCATTTTTGTTGTCAGGGAAAGTTGGAGATTGGAAGTCACACTTCACTGTTGCACAGAACGAAGCCATGGATGCCCTCATTAGGGAGAAGCTGGGTGGTACCGGACTCACAATCGACCACTAGCCAATCAGAACGACGAGTTTGGCAACCATAGAACTTGAACAGCCAATCGAACTTTAGAAATTTGAAAATGGTTTGAACTCGGGATTGGGACGAACTTTTGTGAGGCTGTACCCCAACCCCTTTCATAACATCGTGCTTAACAGCTATTAGTTTAGTCCAGTTCGGTTTATTTTCCACTTACTGAATTCAGATTAACACGAAGAAAACAGAAATTATGACAACTGAGCAGTGGGACAGTGAGTTGATGGGTAGATTTCAACAAGTTTGATATGGCGTGGGTTGAAGCTTGTATGGACCAGGTTTAAAGGTAGTCATTTGCAAACATAAAAAGACAAAACTACTATTCCGAAATACCGTACTATAGACTGGAAGTAAATTGCAGTCTCAAGCATCCTGTGAAATCATGGCACCATGGTGTGCTGTCGTTTTCAAGAAAAGTGAAAATGTATATGTATATTGTCGGCCGACAATCGTTGGAAATAGTCTAGTTCCCCGATCTGATAATTCGCTGACTATATAAATTGCTCCGTGTTGTCTAAAGTATGGTCAGGGAACCAGACTACTAGAAAAGAATTTCTTTTCTTTCTGATTTCCCAGAATCTATGCACAAACCTTTAAACTGGTCAGTGTTACAGTATTTGCTAGCACGCGATAAAATACTAACCCCCAAATCCATTTATTTCTGAAAATTACATCAAAAGCAAATGGTATATGCTACCCTTAAATGGTAGTCAAAAGGTACGATGTAGCATTGGTGGACCCGACAACCTATAGTTGCATGTAGTGGTCATATTTTGAGTGATTTAACATATACATTGTACATGGAATAATCAACCTGTGAAAGTTTGAGCTGAATCTGTCATCCGAGTCACGACAAAATAATGCAAACCCGCAGGTCGTCTTTTAAAACTGATTTTGTGCACGTTCATATCGCTTAGGCCTTTGTCAATTGTTAAAATTTGAATAAGTCACAGCATATTCTTTTTAGGTCTTCGGATACAATTTCTTTTGAAAGACGACGGCATAATGAGACGGAAATATTTCTCAGTAGGATTGGTACTTTGTAAACAGTAAGCTTTCGGGTGGAAACTAATCAGTTTGGTTTTTGGTCATTACCAAAGTTTTACTACACCTTTAACGGGAGTATTGTTCTTAATTCGAACTCGATCCCCATTCACCATTTTCTCTGTTTTACATTAAAACCACACAGACATCCCTCCTGACCCTTTTAATTATTCAAATTCTTCAAAGAATGAAACTGCATGTATCACAACGAATTAAATTATCTTCCCCTTGCGGGATGCCGCTTTAAAACGCTCCAACCAGTTTTTATCGTGACTCGTGCCGTCTAGTGCAGGCTACCCTGTCTGTTTCCTTTGGCATTCCTTGGAGTGTACAAGGACTCCCCATTGAAATAATGTGACAGTTATTGGAGGACCATGCAATAAACATAGGCATTTTGGGGCGAATATTGAAGTGCGTTGGAGTGTAAACAAGAGCAAGGGTTAAAGGGCTTGCTGAAAGAAACGCAAAACTGAAAGAATTTTTGAAATCGGACTTTCTGTTCCAAAGTTATGCTAAAAAACTATATCTATTTGATTTCAGCCATTTTCGGGAAAAGAATGGAAAAATGCCGTATTCAAAGATTTAAATTAAACATTAGCAGTGATTATTTTTCGACCAATTTCCAAAAAAGAACGTTATTTTACGGCGAAAAGTCCAAACTTTTTATTTATGTAGGCCTAGCTTATTTACTTATTTCAACCACTCCTTTTTTTGCAGGAACGACTTAAACTGCACCTTTTTTGTGTGAGTCATGAAATGGCCCAAGTTGTGTGTGCGTGAGTGACGGCACGCTTGTTTATTTTTCGTAGGTGGGTGTATCAATTTCATGAATAATTCATTAGTTTTATGAGAAAGCATGTTTATTCATTATAATAGAACTGAACGTCACAGCATTGTTATTGTTTAGTCAACTAGTTACATTAAATAATTTTAAAGAACGGCTGTTGTCGAGCTGCTACTGACTAGTCTAGTGGATAGTGGGATGGGCTATGGATCAAAAGGTCCCTAGTTCGCAATCCACCTGTACCCAATTTTCTTTACTGTGATATCTTTGGGATATTTTTACTTTAAGGGGAAAAAGAGACCGAGAACCTAGGTGCTGGCTGTGCAGTGATCAATGGAACACTGAATTAGTCATAAAATTGATACACCCGCCTCCGGAAAAAAAAATATGCTGACGGCACCGTCGGCTGATAAGAGTACCGTAGTCTCACGTCAGTTAGCGCAACTGGCTCTCGACTGTTCCTTTGTTAACAGCCATTCATGCAAAACATTGACACAAAATAACAAAAGTATTCTGCTTCCAAACATTGCACTTCGGTACTCTCCCCTTGCGTACGGTTGACACAAATACGTGCGGATTGAAAATTGCCACCTGGCCGGTTGACCTCTATATGTGCCAATATCTGTATTTTCAATCCATTATTGGGGTATTGTGTATGTTATGCTTGGCTGCACAAACCTCTTACTGCATAACCCGGCCTGGTGCCCCGGGTTCTCCCATGTAATGCCCCTTGCCACCGGGCATTACATGGGAGAACCCGGGGCACCAGGCCGGGTTGTGCAGCCAAGAGAAACGGAAACAAGAGGCTTGTGCAGCCAAGCATAACATACACAATACCCCAATAATGGATTGAAAATACAGAGATTGGCACATGTATAGAGATCAACTGGCCAGGTGGCAATTTTCAATCCGCACGTATTTGTGTCAACCGTACTAACTTAACTGTGCATGAGTGACCTCCCTACTAATACTTGTTGACCTTAAAATTATTGTAGTCGTCAGTAGGCCTACCGTCACAATAACAATAGGGAAAGGACACCGTATACGCGTCACTTGCGAAAATTCGTATTAGCAATTGCAATAGCGAGCTAATCCGGCCTACGCTGCTGGCTGTGTAACAGTGAAACCGTGTCTATTGCATTCCCGTACTGGCCCATCCGGCACAATCTACCCAGGGTTTGTCGACGTATGCGGCATCATGGACAAATATATTTCCTTTGCAGATCGTAAGTACATGGGTTAAAGAGGATGTTGATTGCTGAGAGAAGTCTGCGTCATTTTGTAGTTTTATGTAGATTGCGTATAGTAAAATAAAACAGCCAATTATTTCTGACATGAAATAACAAAACGTAGTTTTTGAGAGCTATTTTTATCAAGTCCCCGTCTAGCCCGCTGGTGTCATTTGTCTAAATGTCGTCGCTGCGGGAAGCAAACAGATTTGACGTAAAAAGACGAACTCCCGTTTGTGCCAACCGCTAGACAGATTTCTACGCAGATTTCTCTCAGCAATCAACATATTTAAGTTATTTTCAATAGTGAAAACAAACCGTGACCCCTTTAGCATATTGAGGAATGTCTTCCAAGTTTTAAATTTTGAGATTATTATGCCAAATTAAGAGAAATTATCGGCCCTTTTGTTAATACCAAATGTATCCCTGTATCTGATTCCAGTCTGGAAAATGACGAGAAAAACGATACCTTACTCCAACTGCGCAGGGAACATGTTTGGAGAAAAACGATTTTGGAAAAAATCATGCATTACGCGCGCTACCAATGTCACCAAAAATATCAGTTTGTTCAATTTATTCTGTCCTTTTTGTAAAATTACAAATGTAGAATAATTATACACAATTAAACTTTCCAAAAATACAAAAATCTCAAAATTGATTTCGCATTTTGTTGTACACATGACTTCAAGCGACGATTACTCAACAACTGGCCTGGGGAACATTCCTCATTACGCTACAGTGGGTCACAAATTATAGAACATGAAACCGATATCCACGTGAACAAAGAAAATGAGTGTAAGCGAAAATAAAGGTTAATGCATAAAACAAAAATAATTGAGATTTTTCAATGACGAAACAAAGCAAATGGAATTTTATTTCTTGCATGCACGCTAGTCTAAGTGTGTTTAGGCCCAACTTGTGCAAATGTACGGTCACTATATATAGCACACAATTTGGTAAAACAAAATGGCTTCCCGGGCTGTAGTTGCTGTTAATATGTTGTGACCTCTCGTTAAGCCGTACTGTCTTTGCTTACCATTTTAATAGCCAACATATTTACATGTAATTATGTTAATATTCAGCATTTTGAAGGGCATTGCTCAGCCTGCATGCCAATTATAATAGTGTCGTTAAACTTTAATTTTGTTAAACGCATCACTGCGGCGTGTGCGCAAAAGGAATGTTGGGCACATCCTGGGTAAAGGAATGTATTAAATAAATGTCACATGCATTTTGGGTCATTGTTTGACTTTCTGACTCGCAGTTCGGGAATTGATTGTAAAACGCTCTTCCGCTGAGTTTCCGATTAATTCCAGTGAGTATGAGGGCGTAACTTTGCCACCAGAGGTAGCCGACATCGTGAAAGACCTCAAGACGTTTGAGGTAAGGGAAGATGACATCTGGAGCGTGTCATATCCCAAAACAGGTGAGATATAAGGCGACTACGAAAAGGAAAAAATCACATTTCTACATAGGATTGTAAAGAGAATCAGGACGGATTATTGGGAATCGCAGTATCGGTGTGTACGGCATACGAGGGTTTGGTGATTGGCAAGCTCACTAAGTTACTCAATGATATAAACCATCTACTCCATCATCGGCTTGCGGAACAAAATAATAATCCCAAGGTCAGGTCGGATTCGGGCGCTATATGCGGCCACAAAACGACATTCTTTACTCCTTCATACCGTGCAATAAAGCACAATAATTTTACGTTTCAACGTTAATTTTAAATTGCATGGATCAGACATTTAGTTTTATGTTGGATTAATTAAACTATAATCAACATTTTTACCGTCATTTTTCAAACATGGTTTTTGCTTTAGCTTCGGATTCCCGCAGTTTTTGGTCCTAAAATGTGGCTAGAGCTGGGCACGTTTTGGTTAAATGTACATCTTTCATTTGAACCCCAAGGCGCAGCCTGTGTATTTGGTTCAAGTATCTTAAGGATTCAGATTGGCTGGGGGCTGGGGATAACCGGATACGAAGCCGAAGCCAATGCCGAAGCCAATGCCGAAGCCAATGCCGAAGCCAATGCCGAAGCCAATGCCGAAGCCAATGCCGAAGCCAATGCCGAAGCCAATGCCGAAGCCAATGCCGAAGCCAATGCCGAAGCCAATGCCGAAGCCAATGCCGAAGCCAATGCCGAAGCCAATGCCGAAGCCATGTTTGAGAATGGCCCAAGACAATTGTGGATTCAAGTCTTCATTTGACAGGGACAACTTGGGTTCAAGAGATCATATCCTGCGTGATGCATGATGGGAACTTGGAGGCAGCCAATAAGAGACATCTTAGGTTCCGAGTGTCGCACGTTGATCAGAGTATTCCAGAGGCATTGCGGAGGGAGAAAAATGTAGGTTAATAAATTCTTTGACTTGTATGCTGGGTTCGGTTGCAATGGCGTAGCTAGAGGGGGTACTAAGGGGAAACTGCGCCCGTGGGTACTCTTGCTCCCCCTTCCCTCCGAATTTGTTTTTGTAATTTGTTAAGTGTCTGGCGCCATCTGTAGTATGCATTCAATTTGGACATAGGCCTATAAATTATGTAAAGGATTTTGCAAGCGCCTGCCATTAAAAGCTGCACACTATATGCCTTCTCCCTTTTCAAATTAATCTGGACACTCTTTTACAAAAAGATAACACTTTGGTCCTGCAAATATGGGGAAAAATTAGCTTGCTTCCCTTGAAATGGCCATTGCCTCTATTTACCCCGCTCAAGAGGACCTGGTTACACCACTTGGGGCGATCTTCAACCTCCCAACACAGACACAAAAATATATGTCCATGAAACCAAACCTCTGCAAATCTTGAGGCTTATCAAGCGGGCAGGACGCTCTAAAAACTGCTTTCTAAATTTCTGAGATAAACCAAAGACCAACACGAAAAAGTAACACCAGTCATTAACTGACCATTGATGGTCAAGCAAGGTTAGACAATGTGTTTAGCACTATTTGTGTTGTCAACATAACCGGTAACTGCCGCTAGCAACGAAACTCCAAAGCTCTGGTTATGATTACCACCATATCCTTAACTATACAGCTCCCACCACTTCACCGTATAGTGGAGGATATGCCGTCTCCCCGGGTACTCAAGTCTCATCTTCCAGGCCACCTCCTGCCTCCCCAGCTCTGGGAGAAGAAACCCAAGATTGTCTACGTCATCCGTAACCCCAAAGATATGGTGGTCTCCTTTTTCCACTTTGCGAAGATGTATAGTCGGCAGAAAGAAGATCAGACTTTCGGGGAAGTGTTTGAAGCGATGATGGATGGAAAAGGTAACATGTTTAAATTAATAACCCTCCTGTGCACCTGGCCAAAATCGACCCAGTTGTTGTACTGAACAAAACCTATCAACTGACAGATTGAAACACACACAAACTGTGAGAGTTGGTGTTTGGAGTTTTTGATAGGCTGTGATAGTTATAAGTATAGGAGGGTTTTAAAAGATGTTCGAAAGTATTTCCTTTTGATGATATTTTAAAATTGTGAAAACACCAAAATAAGTTAGAGTAGTATAAGGAATTACATCCTTATTGTCACTGAAGTAATGAATGGATGATTGCAGTACCTTTTGGGGCGTGGTGGGATCACTACTTGTACTTCTGGATGATGAGACACGAGCCAAACATCCTCCTGCTGCGATATGAGGACATGAAGAGGGTGAGTACTTGAACAATGTTAACATCAGATTCTCTGCCCTCTCCCTCTCACTCGACAGTTTGAACAAAGACAGCAAAATATATGTCATAAGGTTATAAATAATTTTGTGAAAACGAAAACAGGACGAGATTAGTTTGATTTGGCTGTTCATATATGGTTGTCATTCACCTCTGTTCATTTTCTGGTAGTGAAACAAGTGCAACTGATATACGTGAACAACCAAACGTAATGGTTATTAAAGAACATAGTAGATGGAATAAAACATGTCACTGATGTTCACAGGTGGGATTCGAACCAAGAACACTATGGATGGGTCAGGGCGAATTGCACACTGTTATAGGCCTTTTTCACGTGTCGTCATGGACTGTATAGTGTAATGCTATTGAAGTGCATATTAATTTAAAGTAAAGGAGTCAAGCGTACTGCGTGCGCGCGCGTTTCACCTGCTCCATACGATACTTGTACTACGATCACTCCATGCAGATCCATACGTGGTGGTTTCGATAACGTTTTAAGTAACTTGGTCACGAAAAATCTATTTGCCAAGCTTGGCAGCTAGTTATGCCAGGCTTTGTTTCCCGTCTTCTAATGCAGGATCTTCGTGGAAATGTTGAGAAGATCGGCAAATTCTTGGGCAAGAATTTGTCCTCTGAGACGCTGGATGCCATCACGGAGCACTGCACCTTCGCCAACATGAAGAAGAACCCCATGGCCAACCCAGACTCATTGTTCACACCTAGCAAATCATCCTGCCGTTCCTTTTTGCGTAAAGGTAGATTTTTCAGTTATGCAAAGAAAAAAGAAAAAAAAGCCAAGTGATCATCAGACAATGTTGGAAATAACAGGGGTGGATTCAGATTTCAGAGGTGGGGTAGAGTGGGAAATCCCCGGCTCTTTTGCATTTGTTTTGTTGATTGTACGCAAACAGTTGAAACTCAGACACCCATAATCTTTGTATGGCTCTTTTTTCGCGTGGACTGGTAAGAACAAAACCAGACGGTTTAATACTGCCACCAACGTTGAGAAAGAGTACTCCCGAACCGCTAAAATTGTGCTGAGGTATAGGCGAAAAAATTGGGGGTCAACTTGGTGTGCGACTAAAAAATCCAACCCCCAACGCAACACATTTTTGAACCGCCCCCAAATATCTGTACTGTTAAAACGCTGTTAGAACTTTTTAAACAACCCAGGTTGTTTGAGTGCCCTGCTTAAACAGGGCACATGAACAACGTTGTTTAACTTGTTTAAACAACCTTTTAAACAGCGTTTTAACAGTGTGCTTCTAATGAAAAATTTGATTCGACTCGAATTAATATGAAATGTTCGATTTCATTCAATTCAGCTTGAAGTATTTATTTTTTCAGGCCGAGTTGGAGATTGGAAGTCGCACTTCACTGTTGCACAGAACGAAGCCATGGACGCCTTCATTAAGGAGAAACTGGGTGGTTCAGGGCTGACGTTTGAATACTAGCCAATCAAATCTCGCTGATTGACGACTCAGCCGGAACAAGCCAATTAGAGGTTATATAGAAACTGATAAAATATTGACCCAGCTATGGACGTAAATCCGGGAGGGGGGTATATCAAACGTGTCCAATGTGGATCCATCTGGCAAAGTCGGGAAATCTGGTAGTGTACGGTACTGACTTTTCTTGGTGCTCTTTAGGGGGGAAATGCAAAAGACCGTGTCAACAACAGCATCTTCGGGGTGGGGGAAGGGGGGTTGGTACGCAGAGGCATTTGCCCCGCAAGGGAGTGACACGGGCACACCACCGCCGCTTTTTGGGACTGTTTAAATTGTTTGAATTGATCTCTTCTTCAGATGTCATAACGAGAGGTCTATCCTCTTAATGCAATATTTGCATTTGCATTTGCATGGACGTTTTAGTCATTCTGCCTGGTCATTGCCGGCCCTAATTTTCCTGCCCCTGCTGGCTCACGAGCTGGATTTTTTAAAAATACATAAAACTACTACAAACTTCTAATTTGCAGTGTTGTAGTCGAGGCCATCACAAGGCCACACAAGACCCTGCAAGGCCAGCACAAGACCAGCACAAGGCCAGCACAAGGCCAGCACAAGGCCAGCACAAGGCCAACACAAGGCCAGCACAAGGCCAGCACAAGACCTTCAGTCTTAATTCAAGTCTCAAGCTATTCAAATGAACTGTAATAAAAGCATTCCTTTGTCATGGTTTATGCCTGTTACTTGTGCCTGTTGCAAGCTGGCCTTGTGCCCGGCCTTGTGATGGCCTCGACTACAACACTGATAATTGGATTGACCTGAAATATACAAACCAACTAAATTAACTTCTTTCTCAAAGGCAAATGACAACGGTATAAGAAACAAACATGTAGAGGGCACACGAGCATCCAGGTGTGGAGAGTGGCAGTAGTTGAACATCAAAGGGAATAACGAGAGGGGTAGGGACCGTACTATGAACAAATATAAATTTGCTATTTCAGCCATTTCATTTGCAGGATACATTATGCCGATTTCGACAAAATGAGTTTTGAAACAGTGTCGTTGTCGTTGTTATTTATATAGGGCCTACATTGAAATGGATCATTGGTCTAACAAAATTGAATAAACCAGTGCTGTCAGAAAAAAACGCGGGTTCGTCAGCTGATCGATGACGCTTATTATTATTATCACTTGGGATGGGTGGGTTGGGGGGAACATGAGTTCACATAGAGGTCAGGTTGCACCGACAGCTAGACATGGAACGATCGTATAAACTAATCCGGCGACCAAAGAAGCATTTAAAGGGACACATTGCCTTCAAATGTCATGAAATTTTGCTGTTTGGAAATGTTCCTTATCTTTTATAAGAGTTGTTCATGCAAAAACACACGTATAATGTGTTGTAATTAGTGATTAGTGATTACGAAACAAAAAAATTGGCCGCTTACCCCTGACATCTGACCCGCGATACATAGACTTATTTCCAGTACTAAATACCACCGTCTAAATAATGCGCAAAATACGCTGTAAGAGTCTTTAGGCTGGCGCCGCAGCCAGTGGCCTTGTGAACCTATCAGATGATCGCCAGGTACAATTCTCTACCTCTCGACATATATCGCCAGTGCTGCGCGCGCCGTGCCACAGTACATCAAAATGGATCAACAGAACGTACTTCAACCAGATGCGACTGGAAATACGACTGGTGAACACAGTCCGCCATTTTGTGGAGTCAAAAATTTGGTTCTACAAAATGGCGGACCGTTATTTGTCACGAAATTAAACAAAAACCACGCAATTTGAAGGGATAGTTATGTGAATCTTTATATTCTACTTTAAACAAAGCTTCCCAACCATATCCATTTCAGTTTTATAGCCCAAATCGCAAAATCCAAAGCAATGTGTACCTTTAAATGTACTGCGATGCAGCTTCGACCAACTAGGGTGTTTACAACTTGCCAAAATGCGCACGCGACTGAAATTAAAGAACGCGGGCAGCCTGCACGCGAGCGTGGCACCAGAGCAAAAATGGCTTCTAATTTTGTTCGGCGAATTCCCGTATAATTTATACTAATTACAGCCATTTTTTTGGGTGGCATCAGGCTCGCGCGAGACGCGCTTAGTATTCGTGCGCTCCGAACTCGTTGGACCAACAGGGTCACCAAAATGCACGCGCGCCTCGTAAAAGCGCGTGCGGCGTGTGCGCGGCTGGCACCCAAAGATAGCTTTTAATTTTGTTCGCCGGATTGGTCTATATAATATTGTGGCGGGCATCCCCGTCCGGGCCAACTTAAGCTCGGACAGGGTCTAGTCTTTCTCCTAACCCTCTCTTCAGACTATCAAGCCAAACTCGGTTCTTCCTTGGACCAGAGAAAACACGGAGCGATCTCACATCAGGGAAAAGGGTGGGGTCCGTTTTGGAGGAAATATACCGCCGATTGTGATTGATTGTTAAACCCTCTGTAAATGATACACAGTGAGGCAAGAAACTAATACAGTCGAACACCTTTATAACAACGTCCTTGGGACTTTACAATTTACCTTGTTATAACAGGTACAATGTATTATCAGTAATGGAAAACAAAGAAAAACAAAGACTTGGGACCTATTTATTCCTTGTTATAAGCAGGATGTTGTATTAACAGTACTCTTATTATCAGGGTTCGACTGTACACCTTACAACAGATTGTCGGTAAACACAAGCACAAGATTTGGTTCTAATTGGACTTGATTGTATTATTATAACCTTTCTTATGACTTTTCTAATTATAACCTAATTAGACTGGCTCGAAGTCAACACATTTTCCTGCGGGTTGTCTTCTTAAACTACGGTACAGGTTTGACCACCTCTCATTAATTGGAGCTCCTGCACAGTAATATTATGAAAAATGCACAAGACCATAACAAATATTCAACTCTCGTAACAAAATTTAGTATTTGTTAGTTTATTATTTTCAAACTTATTGCTGAGAATCTTTGAGAATTACTGCTGAGAATCTGACGGCAAGTACTGTGTGGCACGGTAAAAAGCAGACACTTTAGGCCTAAGCACACCTTGAGCATCACTATGTAGTCCATGACGATACACGACACATTAACAAAGGTCAATAGATAATTTGTTTAAATGGTGAGTTTGCAAAAAGCAGGTTCCAAAGTGCGACAAACTGAAAACGTACAGAGTGGAAGTGATTGACAATGACAATAACAATCATACTCCAAGGTACGATAATCTACATGCTGATATATGTCATCACACAACTATACCGACTGCAGTCTCCGCTTAAGCACGTCTAAAGTTCTTGGGTGTCATCATGGAGAAATATGTCAGTCTTGACGAATGTAAGTATCATATAAATATATTTATGAACCTTGCCCCAAGCCCATGACAAGCATTCATCTACCTTCGATAAATTTAGCATTTACGTGTTATTAACTTATTATATTCATATTTATTCGGCCAACATGAAACCAAGCATTTTGACAAAGCAAAAACAAGTAAATATCATATTTTCAAAATATTATTGCTAGAAATCTCTCGGACGGGAGAGTGTCCTACGGCCGTTTCCCACGAACAGGCTAATCCGACGCCAAGGAATACTGTGATGTAAAAATCAGACTCCATTAAACATCGTCAGCAAAGAAAAGAATTCAGAAATTCATGACACAGCCATTAAGACAGTTCTCAAATGTTTTTGTAGTAGGATTTTCTCAACACATGTAATTACTGCAATTACATTTTTTAGTATTTGTCAGGCATACATGTCACGCAATACAAAAGTTGTGGTGGGTTCAGAGTGACTGTTGTGAACCAGTGCCGAATTAAAGACTAGCATACTTGCCATTGCGGATGTTATTCTCCACCCCCCTCCTCCCTCCCCCCCAAAAAAGAATATATAATAGTAATAATAATTTAAATAATTACAAGAGGCCATGTAAAAAAAATAGTTGCCGAGAATCCCCCCCCCCCCGACCAGCCCCGAATTTTTTATTCAACAGACAAAAGAAAATTACCTGAAAACTTAAAAACCCTTTGCATTGCCGTTTGCAACTTCAAACAGCTCGAAGTTCATACGTGTCAAAAATGATGAAGAGTGCCAACTGATTTTCCCACTTGCAGTTTGGGAATTGCGTACCAAAATGAAGGCGACACCCGATGAGTTTCCTTGGGTATTGTTCGAATATGAAGGCGTGTTTCTACCTCCGAGTACAAGCTATATGGTGAAAGACGTCAAGACGTATGAGGTCAGAGATGATGATGCTTGGGTCGTGACGTACCCCAAAGTAGGTGAGATAAAAGTTATGTGAAAGAAGATTGCAAGATTTTGTTTTCACTGCGATCTGGGAGCTAGGAAGGGGTAGAGATGTAAGGTGGGCAACACTAATCCAATGCCATGCTGTTCAACCCCTGCTTTTCTATAAATAGCGCGTTAGAAACGGACAACTTTTCGCCACCGTTTTACGAAGGGGTGGAATGTTGATTTGCAAAATGGGGTGTTTTTATAGGCCTTTCCTTTATCCCATTTAAAACAAATCCTTACCTGGCAAAAATGTTAATTGGAAGAGTTAATTATTATACATTTATTTTTATTTAGCTAGGCTATTAAAAAGGAACCGATATTAAAATGCTTAGTTCGTAGGAAAGACTTCATGTTTCTTTAAATATGCATCACCGGAAATTATGGAAATTACCGGAAATTATTATATCCGGTGATACAAATACCTAGGAATTAATGCTACTGTCATACATGTGAGAGTTTCCCAGGAATTAGAATCTGAATTTCGGTGTTTGTAATCACTTCATTTGACAGGTACAACTTGGGTTCAGGAGATCATGTCTGCCGTGATGCATGATGGGAACTTGGAAGAAGTTAATAAGAGACACACATCGTTCCGTGTGCCGTACATTGACCAGAGTTTGCCGGAGCCAATACGACGACTGAAAAATGTAAGTTCACTGATAAAAACGCCAATTGATAGAGTAAGGGCTTGGAACCTTCAGATAATAAAGCCTGAAAGTTGAGCTTAGAATCCAACCTCTGATTTATCTACCATTCACATTGCTCTAGGGTAAAGAAACAATAAATAGTCCGTCCCTAGACTGCAGTGTTTGATACCTAGACGTTCACATAAAAAATTTAAGTTTCCCAGAGACTATTGCCCTTTTAACATTCTTGCATATCCGAAGACAGTTTAAAGCAAAAGACCTCCCTTTGACGACATTGATTATATTATTGTTTCCTTTGTCTTGTGCTCAGTTACGATAAAAGTATACTTCATACCGAAACACAGGTTTGTTTGTGGTGTAATACGCAAATCGAGGACTTTTCAATGTCCTTCTGACGGCGTATTTTGTATGAACAACGTTTTTGTTACCCTCTAATCGGTTTTATACACAATCCAATTTAGGAAAGCTTGCCATTTCGAGGACCTGTTGTTCTTTCATATAATTCTTTTGCTCCCTCAATCTCGTTACACCCCACACACCTATCATTTGTTGAAACTCTGGGAAGACATTGTAAATTTACCCTGATTGAAATGATCACAGAGAAAACGGTAGTAAGCGTAGTATCACACAGAATTTTGAGAAAGAACAGATAATACTCTTTATATAGGTTGTTAAGGCCAGTTTGTTAAAATGCAATAAACGGCGATTTATGCACCTGTACGTCACTGCGTCAATCGAGGTTTTTTAACGAGGCCCACATACGCAGGCTAACCTTTACTCTTTCTCTCCAGCTGCCGCCTACACACAAAGTTGCAGAGGAGATGCCGTCTCCTCGGGTCATCAAGTCCCATCTTCCAGGCCAGCTCCTGCCTCCACAACTCTGGGAGAAGAAACCCAAGATTGTCTACGTCATCCGCAACCCCAAGGACGTAGTGGTGTCATTTTTCTATTTTATAAAGATGTTCGATCAGGCAAACGTCGACCAGTCTTTCGGGGAGTTTTTTGAAGACATGATGACCGGAAAAGGTAGAATAAACTTCAATTACATGGCATTTTTCTCGTGTCCTTTTTACAGTTGTCCTTTTCACCCTTCAACAGAAAATATTTTAGAACAATAGTCTGTTCCTTCAAGTATTTCCGGAGATGTTATATTTCTTGTAGAAACAGAACATTATACATTTTGAGCATAATAACGTCACAGTCCTTCCCGATGCATGTATAATCATTTGGATT
The DNA here is from genome assembly GCA_037893225.1 of Hippasteria phrygiana. Lineage (NCBI taxonomy): Eukaryota > Metazoa > Echinodermata > Asteroidea > Valvatida > Goniasteridae > Hippasteria > Hippasteria phrygiana. Next base: position 576,778 of record JAZGUH010000639.1, on the reverse strand, counting down.
TGGTACAAAGCTTTGACATGAACTGTTTATGGGGATGAGTTTGCAGGACTCCGGTGTTTTATTAGATTGTCGGTAACTGTCACTCTCCACGTACACGTACAGTATAAGCAATGATCGTACAACATCGTATACTTGCCAGTATACTTACTGACCTACATTGTACTTAGCTTGCCGGAGACACCAAACCCAATTTCCCAAAGTGGTGCACCGTGTATAAAGTGAATGCACCTCTTGGACCTCTGCACTAGCACATACTTGTCCCAGACATGAATGTTTCAGGTGCATCAAGTGCATGGGGTACGGTTACCTAAAATATCTGCGACATGAAATGCATACTGTACCTCATGTGCACGATGCAACCATGCGATCGGGTTGAGAAAATCACTTCAGTGCCTCAGTGCATGAGGTATTTCTGACCCTCACCTGAGGTATATACATCACCTCATATAACTTGCCTGAAGCACCTCTTGCATTTCACCATGTCCCACACACGTTATCGATAGGCGCGCACTTTTTACAGTGAACGACTCTGTTGATAAATGGTGATGATTAAAATGATTTATGTTTTATGCACCGAGTCTGTCCACCAAACCAACGACGAAATATTTGTCTAACACTTTCGCAAAGCACAAAGTGGACAGCCTTGCTAATTCGCCTTCATTTCATACTTGATTGGTATTTGGTCGTTTGAAGTTCCATACGGAGTGTGGTGGGATCACTACTTGTACTTCTGGAAGAGAAGACACGAGCCAAACATCCTCCTGTTGCGATATGAAGACTTGAAGAGGGTGAGTCCTCGCATTATGATAACCAGGTTTTATCGAAGATTACTCCACGAATCATGCCTCCCTTTTAGAGTTTGCTTTCAAAAAAACATCAAATTTATTTCAAAGCTTATTTGTCTAAAGATGTTTTCCGGAGTCATATACAAATTATTACATATTACAATGATTTTTTTTTGAACGAAAAATGTTGCGAACTTTTCTGCAATCATGGCAGCCAGCTCATCGTGTGATTTCAGCCACTGACACAAAATGTAACGCGTGCCTTGATTCTTTTCTCCTGCAGGATCTGCGGGGAAATGTTGAGAAGATCAGCAAATTCTTGGGCAAGAATTTGTCCTCTGAGACGCTGGATGCCATCACGGAGCACTGCACCTTCGACAATATGAAGAAGAACCCTATGGCAAACCCAGACTCATTCCTCACACCTAGCAAGGATTCCAGCCCTTCCTTTATGCGAAAAGGTACCAATTTATATAAGCGTGCGAAACCAAGGCAAAATAGAATTAAATGAACGAATCACAGTAAAAACAAATTAAACCTGAAAACCAAACCGATTGAATTCAACTTTTAAAGGCAATGTAGGCAGGTTCAAACCAACTCCAGTTAAAGTCATTAATTCAACCCCAAGACTTCTGGTACAACCAAGTCAAGTCAATTAAACTTATCAAAGATTAACACAACCCAACTCAAAATCAAGTCGGGTCTTGTCAAGTCACGTCCAGTCAGTAAGACTGTCCCAATATTTCGAATATTCGATAGTCAACCAAATATTAGAACATAGGTTTTCCGAGCCAATTTGCGAATTTTTCTGATTATTTTCACACGTGCGCGTTGTGCGACCACTTTGCGCGTTCATACGCGCGCGTTAGGTCACAGGTCATTCGGGATAATTATGTCATTGTGCATATGCGCAGTGGAGAATACCGAACTGGCTTATTCGCGTGATTTTAACACATCTGACCATGTAAATAAGAACAGGAGATTTTTCTCCTTTTTGCCCTATCCCGACGCAATGTATGAAGCACTTTGTCTTCCCGTTTGACTTCCTGACAGAGCTGTTTGTTCTTATAGTTTGATTGGGGAATTTAGTTGACAGTCGGGTCGGATCAGGACATATCAAGTCAAGTCAACTAATCTAATATCAATTAAAAACTAATCTAATATCAATTAAAAATGTTCAACATAACACCATTCAAAGTCAAGTCAAGTCAAGTAAATCTTTGGGTCACGTCAACACAACGTAAATCAACTTAATGAACTGAATGTAATGTTTATTTTCTTACACGATATAAAATGCTAAATGAGCTTTGTCCCATAAGTTGTTGATCGATTAAAAACTCCACCCAGAGACTGAAAATGTTTCCTTTTTCATTTTGAATGTAGGTAACACATTGTTTCACAATACAATATTGTTTTTCAGGCAAAGTTGGTGATTGGAAGTCTCACTTCACTGTGGCACAGAACGAAGCCATGGACGCCCTCATGAAGGAGAAGCTGCGTGGTACCGGACTCACATTCGACGACTAGCCAGTCAAACCGCAGTGATTAACTCCAACAAACATAGAAGTAGTTTACCCTAAAGTTTCTAGAAATATCCAGAGGCAACAAAGGAATCAAACAAGATTACACCTGCTAATATTACTGTAACAGGTGAAACGAAGTGATTTCATTAATTATCCCGCTCAAAACAAATAGTAATTTCTAGAATGTTTTATACAATTATTGCTTGGGACAAATGTTCCCAAGAACGAAGTCAGATTTGTAAATATACAGAATGAGTCTTAATGCCATTTTTTCCAAATTGTAACGGACTGTAACTCAAAAGAAAGCTCTAGCGACGTGTGACTGAATTTAATATTTACGTTGTACAAAATTGGAAACTAATATATACAAAATAATATTGGAACGGGCCAAGCAGAAAGAGGCGTGTTATGGGGCCACCAAAAATAACCAAAAGAATGACTGCAAACAAGACAGACTTCAGGGGCGCCTCCCAGATTTACTTTTAATATACCATAAATCAAATAATTATTTACAAAAATAAGGAGCAAATTAATAAAAGCAATTAAATTACGGTATAAGATTGAGTGGCACTTACAAGGTATAAGACCAGTGCAGGAGCGAGGCTGGAGTAGTACACACGACAACAGAAAATACCCAAACGTAACGGTGACAACAAAAAGAACAGAATGACCAACGCCCCAATTGCAGGAACGAGTCTTATACCCTGTGATGTGCACCCAACCAGAATAGAATCAAAATTATTTAACGAATGTATGGAGCGTTACCTCCGTACTGCCATAAGTAACTTTGCGAGAAAAAAATTCCTTGGAAATGTTAACAAATGCAGGTTTCTTTTAATGCTGTGGATTATCCCATGTTATTTTATAGTTGAAAGGTGCCAATGACCCAGCCTAGCCAATGGCCTAATAAGCCAGTTCGGTATTTCAAAGGACAAAGGTTATACGGGATAGTACCGAAGTGATGACGTCAATCAATGCAATGTTTGGAACCAGAATACATTCTAAACTGCATGTGTTTGGAACCATTGCGGCGGCAACTGACGTCAGACTTCGGTACTCTATTAAAGGGACACATTGCTTTGGATTTTGCGATTTGGGCTATAAAACTGAAATGGATATGGTTGGGAAGCTTTCTTAAAAGTAGAATATAAAGATTCACATAACTATCCCTTCAAATTGCGTGGTTTTTGTTTAATTTCGTGACAAATAACGGTCCGCCATTTTGTAGAACCAAATTTTTGACTCCACAAAATGGCGGACCGTGTTCACCAGTTGTATTTCCAGTCGCAGCTGGTTGAAGTACGTTCTGTTGATCCATTTTGATGTACTGTGGCACGGCGCGCAGCACTGGCGATAATTATGTGTCGCGAGGTAGAGAATGGTACCTGGCGATCATCTGATAGGTTTACAAGGCCACTGGCTGCGGCGCCAGCCTAAAGACTCTTACAGCGTATTTTGCGCATTATTTAGACGGTGGTATTTACTACTGGAAATAAGTCTATGTTTCGCGGGTCAGATGTCAGGGATCAGAGGCCAATTTTTTGTTTTGTAATCACTACTCACTAATTACAACACATTATACATGTTTTTTTGCATGAACAACTCTTATAAAAGATAAGGAACATTTCCAAACAGCAAAATTTCTGACATTTGAAGGCAATGTGTCCCTTTAATGTCACGCCATGTTACGCGAACGCCCATTCTGATTGAATTTAACACGTGCGCGTTGTGCGACCACCTTTTGGGTTCACACGCGCGCGTTAGGTCACGCGGGTCATTCGGGATAGAAATCTGTAACTCAACCTTCAACTACTGTTCAATTTTGAACGGCTGTTATCGGGAGTCTGAAAGAACTAGGGTAACATGGCGGAGTAGTATTCGGTACCATTGTAAGAACGACGCCGACTACGGGCCCATATAGTTAATGGGGCAACTTTGATATTTGTGATCTGACATTGTATTGATGAAAAATATATCAAGTAGCGAATGTGTAAGGGACAACCTTAATTTTCCTCAGTAGTATAGAAAAACACGTAGTATATGCACACATGCATGTGCGCATTGATCAGTACATATACATATGTATATGTACTGATCAATGCGCACATGCATCCATGTACGTTCATCATAATAGGAAAACCACTCTCGTGCAGAAAATTTGCCGCTGAATCTCACAGCCATAGGCCTATATGTCATATGAAACATTTTCTGTTTTTTGTATATTTAATGAAATAAGGCCTACTTGTTAGGATGTTATAGTTGAAAATTCCTTCATATGTAAAACTGACCGTGAATTCATGACATGATCGCGGCCCGGTTATTTTTAGAGCGGAACCGTACTTAAACATCGCCAAATTTTGCCCTATCAGCATTGAATAATGATTTTTTCCCCCTCGATGGATATGCTAATTTTGGAGTATCTTATCGCCCATTGACCAAATTAATTGTGCCATAAAATCTAAATAATTAACACGTCACAGATTCCCCCCCCCCCCCCCCCCCCCCCCTGAGATCACAACGAAAAAAAATGAAGCGGTCATGTCATGAATACGCAATTCTTTGTGACCTCGGCCAAAAAAAGCGCATGCGCATAAAACCTAATGTCACCTACAGCTATCTCTCCTGAACAGTGTGTCAAAGCTATTCGCTGCCAACATCAATCACGGTCCCGTTCGCGATTTTGTTTTTCCGTAGGTGGGTGTATCAATTTTCATGAATAACTCAGTGTTGCATTGAATGCTGCACAGCTAGCGCTTAGGTTCTCGGTCTCTTTCTCCCCTTAAATTAAAAATATCCTAAAGATAACACAAAGAAAAACGGGTACAGGTGGATTCGAACGAGGGATTTTTTGATATATAGCCCATCCCACTAGACTAGTCTGTAGCAGTTAGACAACAGCCGTTATTTAAAATGATTTAATAAATAAACTAGTTGACTAAACAATAACAATGATGTGACGTTCTGTTCTATTATAATGAATAAACATGCTTTCTCATATAAAGTGATGAATTATTCATGAAAATTGATACAACAGCCTACGGAAAAAAACACTAGCGTCCCGTTCGTCCACGTCTGTGGTCATTGAAGTACGCCCTCTCTTGAGATGTAAATAACTCTGAGCTGTAAATAATTCCGAATATTATTGTGCAAGTCTATACAGCCTGCTTTTAGCATAATAGTCACCATTTCAAAAATGATATATTGACCTTTGTTCGTGTGTCAACATGTGTGGCAATCTCAGTGGGCGCGTTGGCGTATTCAAACCGCGGACGTAAAATGCCAGAGAACAAAAGAGAACAATATCGTCCGCGATTCCCAGCATACGTCCGCGATTGGAAGTGTGTACAAAGTCTATGGAGGCCTTCCGAAAAAGTTAGAGTATAAACAAAAGAGGAACAATGGGACGTCCGCGTTTGGAGGTCGGTACACGACTGTGTGTGTGTGTATGCGCGGTGTCTACATGTCGTGTATGTGTGTTGTAGCACTGCATGAAAAGGGTACTGGGAAAGGGATAATCAAAAGGATTGAATGCGGGGACGCAACACTATACGACACACTGAAAACGTACTGAGTGGAAGTGATTGACAATGACATTGCAATTGGTGAGTATACAAAAAGCAGACTCCAAAGTACGATAATCTACATTCTAGCTGAACTATCACTGCACTTGGATCTTCTACACAGTAACACACAACTACTGCTCGAGTCTCCGCTTTAGCACTTTCAAGGTTCTTGGGTGTCATCATGGAGAAATATGTCAGTGTTGACGAATGTAAGTATGAACCCACCCATAACAAGTATTCAACTACCTTCGACAAATGTAGCCTTTACGTGTTATTGTTTTCAAAATTATTGCTGAAAATCTCACACACCGACTAATCTGGCGCCAGTACTGTGTGATGTGAAAATCAGACTCCATTAAACACCGTCAGCAAAGAAAAGAAGTCAGAAATTCATGACATGGTCATAAAACAGTTCTCAAATGTTCATGTAGCCTGGACTTTCTCCATTGCTGACATTACATTTTGTTTAGTATTCGTCAATATACAGTCACGCAAGACAAAAGCTGTGATGGGTTGGCATGCAGAGTGACTGCTGTGAACCAGTGCCGCGTTAAAGACTATTTGTCAAACAATTCCCTCACCAGAAAATGTCTGTCTGGAAAATAGTTTGATTTGAGGAAGGATAACTTGTCTGTATAAATTAATTTGGGTAACCTTATTTGCATTTATAATGTAACGGACCAATTGCTCCAAATGACCAGTTTCTTTTCGTGATTTCAGTTCAACAACGTGCTTATTGTATCTAAATATTTTCACTACAGATTGATCCAAAAACTGAGGTTTTACACAAACTCGAAATCAAACTGAACTTCAAAAAGTGTCACAAATAATGACAAAATGCCAATTGATTTCTCCCACGTCCAGTTCGGGAATTGCAAGCCAAAATGCTTGATACACCCGAGTTTGTATTTGTGCTGTCCGAGTATGAAGGCGTGTTTCTACCTTTGCGTACAAGCGGAATCATTAAAGACATAAAGACGTTTGAGGTCAGAGATGAAGATTCTTGGGTCGTGACGTATCCCAAAGCAGGTGAGATAAAAGTTATGTGAAAGAAGATTGCAAGATTTTGTTTTCACTCAAATCTGAAACACAACTTGTCGCCACAGTTTTATGAAGGAGTAGAATGTTGATTTGCACAATGAGATGTGTTGACAGGTCTTTCCTGTATCCCATTTAAAACCAATCCTCATCTGCCTAAAATGTTACATAAGAGTTATTATTTTAACAGTATTCAGCTAGTTAAAAAGGTAAACCGTTATTAAAATGATTAGTTCTTAGGAACGACGTCATATTTTTCGTCACCGGAGATTAGGTTATACTTTTTCTTTTTATATCAGTGTTGGAGCAAAGGCTTTGACCCGGAAGACCAAGGTCAAGGCTTCGACCCGCAAGGCCCAGGCCAAGGACCTATACAAAAATGACTACATGTACTCAGAATGTAGCCACCCCATCAAGAATCACTTTTATTACGGAGAAGAAACGGTCATCATTTGCAATCAGAAAATTCATGACTGTTACTGTGAGTTTCTGCTGGCAAAGTCTTAAGTCAAAGTGCTTTTTATTAGTTTCCAATATTTTTTAGCTTTTACCAAAGATAGATCACCCCCACGCAAATTCCAACTTATGAATAAGCAATTACAGAAATTTTATAATTTAAGGAACCTTTTTGCGCATTTTGTTATCCCTGTACACAGAAATTACGTATACATGCAAAAATAGTAGAGCCTTGTTTGGGGAAAACTGAAATAAAATGGTATCATGGTAATAATGTTGGTATGCAATATGCATAATGTGAAACTGAAATTCTGTCAACCAGACAGCTGAAGTGTGTGTATAGCTGTAGAATGATTAAATTAGACTGCAGAATGAACTGGTCTGTCACCCGGCGTTATTATTTCTTAAAATATCTAGTTTCAGATGAATTAGAATCTGAATTTCGATTTCTTTTGTCAAACATCCTGTAGAACGGTGCTTGTAATCACTTCATTTGACAGGTACAACTTGGGTTCAGGAGATCATGTCTGCCGTGATGCATGATGGGAACTTGGAAGTAGTTAATAAGAGACACACAACGTTCCGTGTGCCGTTCATCGACTACAGTTTGCCTGATTCAATACGACGGCTCAAAAATGTAAGTTCGCTGATTCAACATCGACAATTCTTATAGTAAGAGCTTCGAAGCTTCCAAAGGACTTTGAAACCATGTTTGTTTGTGATGTAAATCGACGACTTTTTACTGTCCTTCTGATGGCGTCTTTTGTATGAACAACTTTTTGTTACCCTCTCATTGGTTTGATACACAATCCAACTTAGGAAACCTTTTACGTAAATATATTAAGTAATTAAATTATCAAAAATGTATTGTTAAAAAGGTAAGTTCCTTTATTCATATCAATTACCGAGATTGCACTGTGGTATATAATCCGTGTCCTCTCGGCACATCATAGACATGTACATCACACACACCTATCGGAAGGACGAAATTATACGTATGTTCCCCGATTACATTGATAGAGTAAAGTGGTAGCGTAGTATCACACATAATTTTAACAAGGAACAAGCAATACTCTGTTGTTAGGGCCAGTTTGTTAATTAAAATGCAATAAACGGCGATGTGTGCACCTGTCACGGCGTCAATATAGAGGTTTTTTAACGAGGCCCACATACGCAGGCTAACCTTTACTCTTTCTCTCCAGCTGCCGCCTACACACAAAGTTGCAGAGGAGATGCCGTCTCCACGGGTCATCAAGTCTCATCTTCCAGGCCAGCTCCTGCCTCCACAACTTTGGGAGAAGAAACCCAAGATTGTTTACGTCATCCGGAACCCCAAGGACGTAGTGGTGTCGTTTTTCTACTATGCAAAGATGTACGATAAGACAAAGGTGGACCAGCCGTTCGCGGAATTTTATGAAGAGATAATGGCCGGAAAAGGTAGAATAAACTTCAGTTACATGACATTTTTCTCGTGTGCTTTTTACGTCCTTTTTCTGAATTGTTTGAATAAAACATATCATGGTCAAGAAATTGTATTTTTGGACTAAACACTGCAATTTAACCTGACTTTTGTGAACAAAAATGTACTCATTTCTGATTGGTCGTGCTACTGCTATGTAATGGGCGGCCTTTTACGGGTTTGTCCTTAAAATGTAACGCGCAGTCCATTTACGGTTACTCACAGTAAATATTTACATGCTTTTCACCGTAAAAAAGAAACACGGGATTGCTTTTACAGTGTACCTGAAGCGCCTCTCGCACTTCAGCATGTCTCACACATGTGTACAATGTGTGCGCACTTTTTACAGTGAACGACACTGTTAATAGCTGATGATGATTGAAATGCTTTAAGTTTTATGCACCGAGTCTGTGCACCAAAACAACAAAGAAATATTTGTGTAACACTATCGCAAAAGACAAAAGTTAACAACCTCGCTAATAAATTCGCCTCCATTTCATATATACTTTCTTGATATCTGGTCCTTTGAAGTTCCTTACGGAGATATCTGGGATCACTACTTGTACTTCTGGAAGAGGAGACACGAGCCGAACATCCTCCTGCTGCGATACGAAGACTTAAAGAGGGTGAGTCCTTGCATAATGACAACCAGGTTTTATTGAAGATGACTCCAAGAATCATGCCTCTCTTTAGAGTTTGCTTCCAAAAAGACATATCAAATTAATTTCAAAACGTATTTAGCAGATGTTTGCCGGAGTCATATACAAATTATTAGTTTCTAATGATGTCGTAGATTTTCTGAATGAAAAATGTTGTGAACTTTTCTGAAAATCATGACAGCCCGCTCGTCGTGTGATTTCAAACACTGACCCAAAAATGTACGGTAATGCATACCGGTACCTTGTTCTCCTGCAGGATCTGCGGGGAAATGTTGAGAAGATCAGCAAATTCTTGGGCAAGAATTTGTCCTCTAAGAAACTAGATGCCATCACGGAGCACTGCACCTTCGACAATATGAAGAAGAACCCCATGACCGACCTCAACATATATTTCAAAGCTAAAGATTCCGATGCCGGCCGTAACTTTATGCGAAAAGGTACACATTTACATAAGAAAAGCAGAACAAATCACAGTAAAAACAATTATACATGTAGGCCTACTTGTATTCTCTGGTTCAGTTGGAAGACACACCCCGTAGACCATGGCGATTTAATGTCCCTCTGTTGGAAATGTTAGTGTGCAGGTGAAAGTTGTTGGTCAATTTTTGAATGCAGGTAACACATTGTTTAACTTACAATACAACATTGTTTTTCAGGCAAAGTTGGTGATTGGAAGTCTCACTTCACTGTGGCGCTCAACGAAGCCATGGACGCCCTCATGAAGGAGAAGCTGCGTGGTACCGGACTCACATTCGACGACTAGCCAGTCTAACCGTAATGATTATCTCCATCTTGTTACGGTCCAACAAATATGGAACAGGTTTACCCTGAACTTTCTAGAAATTTCTAGAGGCAACAAATAGATCAAACAAGATTACACTTGATACATTTCTGTAACAAGTGAAACGAAGTGACTTGTTTAAATATCCCACTTAAAAACAAGTAACTTCTAGAATGTTCTTACAACTGATGTGATGTCAGATTTGTAACCGGATCCTAACTATGCCATTTTTAGAATTCATATTTGAATTTGATATAATCACTTAGTTCAACATCCTGAATCTTGATCTTGAATCTTGATGATCATTTTTCTTTAAAGTTTTCTTCTGGTGTGTAGGGATATGAGAATTTCAGTAATTTCTTTGACAATAAACCGATAGCGCAAATCAAGGGGAATAACTGCAATTTAGAGAACTAGTTAAAGGTTTAGGTATACTGTAACTAACCACCGTTTCCACTGCATCCATGGGCTTATTCGAAACCCCGTTCTAGTGTTGAATCAACACGCGAACAGAGTTTCGAATGACGAGAACCAACACGCGTACGGTGTTCCCGAACAGGATTTTCACTCCCCACTTTTTTAGTGGGGAGTAGATGTAGAACGTCAAGAGGATGGGAATTTTCCGGTGTTTTCTCCCAAAAGGGTTTTTCGCCCCTCCCGAATACCGGTATATAGCCATATATTTTCTTGATGTCAGAAAATATTTCCAAATTCTTTGTGTTTACTCAACACACCTCATATAGTAAAGCCTGTTAGCAATGTTGTTTCACACTGTACATGTAGTTGTAATAGTTCTATAATATTTAGAACAGTTGCTTAACAATTATGCATTAATCCCATATGATTTTATTTTATTGTATTGTATTTTAATGTATTGTACTTGTACATGTATGTAGTCTTTTGTATTGTGTGTTTGGGCATACCCTGGGTAAAGAAATGTAATAAATAAATAAATAAATAAATAAATAAGATGGCGGACTTAGGCTTTTTCGGAACTTGCGTTATTTTTTGTGAAATTTGAAGCACTCATTCAGTCCAGGAACAGTATAAATGATATCAGAAAATAAAATTGTACGTGATCATAGGAGTGGGATTGTCTTTGCCAATTTCTATTGCCGTTCCAGAATTTCAATTATTTCCGTAAGATCGTGAATGTTCCTTTCTTTTCATTCGGAGTATTAATACGGCGGCTGCCATCTTGAATTTTCGCCCAGATGCACTCAACATCGGCAACCAGAGAACACTGTTCGCGTGTTCCCGAGAACGGGGTTTCGACACTGATCTCCATGTATACAAATCTGGATTGCGCATTGGCTGCTGCGCGCTTTACGCACAGACTTGAGCAAGTTCGGGCGCGAACTATGGGCTCCGTGCACAACTACCCCCTCAGCGGAAAGAAAAGGCGAGTTGGGGGGTCAATATCGACGCCATCTTACCTGACTTTAATTTAAGTGTCTGGTTCCCGCTATGATATTCTTATTGAAAAAGCAATTATCGAGAGTCGGCAAACAGACAAAGCAATCCCACTGGTATACGAGTATCAAATAAACGAGGAGCGCAGTGCGTAATACCAGCGACGTACTCCCCCTGGAAGTGCGGTTGCTATGTGGACAGCGCCCTCTTTTGGTGACGCACGGAGCCCATAGTTCGACCATTAGTCAATCTTTCCTTACCAACCCGCATGCGCAAATGCCGTCCGCTCGAACGGCTCTAGTCGAACTATTGTTGAAAAGATGGCGACCGTATCACGTCACTGGTTCTCCCTCTCCGTGTTTTTGTTTTCTTATGCAAAGAGCTATTAATAACCAGCGATGCAACCGTGCCCCGGGGTCTGGTTCCAAATAGTCGACTAGAGTAGTCCAACCATCCTGCGTTCGAGTGACGTTAGTCGAACTATAGTTAACTATAGTTCGCGCCCGAACTTGCTCCTAGATGTCGCCAGCAGCCGCCATATTTCCACTCCCCATTTCCAACGCTGATTGGTTATTTTTAAATAACCGCGCGTGCACGCGCGCGCGCATGTGTGGAACATCCGAAATAAACATTGTGACGCCTTTAGTCTTAGCCATAGCGCGCGCCTGCCTGTGTACATGTGAATACGTAGTAGGCCTTTACGTTCGCGTTACGTTTGGGGATACGGCTATGGATGGAGTGGTAATGTGGCGGACGGCCGTCTACAACTTGAACGGCCAAAGCGCAATCCAGATTTGTATATAGAGATCAGTGGGTTTTGAGTACACCCCATGCGCGCACACCGCGTGTTGATCCGGGGTCACGGTACTCAATAGAAATCTGCACCTTCAATTTGCTGTTGAAAAGGCCCGGGGGGGGGGGGGGGTCTAAAAGAACTGGAGTAACATATGCATGATATGGCCATGGACCTCCATGATATGGCGGAGTAGTAGTGGTTCGGCTGTAGGAACGACGCCGAATAAATCAATTAGCAAATGTGTAATCACTGTCGACTTGAATGAATGCCGGTGTCATATGAATATCCGACCCCATGAATATCCGACTCGTTAGCCATGATGCATTGCAAAATAATTCTGCTTTTATAATGAACACACTATTTTTTGGCAATGACATAACCCTAACCTCATTCCAACCCTAAACCATATCCTAAATCCTAACCCCAACCACGTCCCACCCTTACCCTTTGTTTACCTCAATGTTTTTGTATACGGGGGCCTACTGAACATGCGTAGTATAATAAGTCGCATTTTCAGGGAGTGAGTTCACGCGACACCGTGACTGTTCATCAATGAACGCCTCTGAACCCATTGGCTCACACCCGCAGCGAGTGGCGCACATAGTGAGCACTGCAGAAATCACCCCGTCATAAGTACATGTATCAGTGACAGTAGGGACCATTAGCCTTTTAGAGGTATGGCGGACACAGTAGGAGGGCGCTATTTGATTTAGGTAAAACCTGTGTATTTATACCCAAATAAAATAGCGCCCTCCTATTGTGTCCGCCATACCTCTAAAAGGCTAATTAGATTTGATACGCGTACGGGATACGTGTGCGGCTCGAAAAAAATCGCTTATTAAATCACCATTTTGTGTGATAATTTTATCAGTTTTACATTATACATTTCAACATTTTTATATGAGATGTAAATTGCCGACAGCGTACCACATGAAATAACAACGCAAAATGGTGCTTGAACAGGCGACTTTTTCGAGCCGCATACGTATCCCGTATTAAATCTAATGGTCCTTAGTACCATTAAACATGATGCGTGTATGGACATCATTGGTGGTTAGTTATACAATGGCTGAGACTCCAGTCAAAACATAATTTATCAAAACTACAGTTTTCACTCTCCTTTCTAGAGCATGGTTCAATGTAGTGCCTTTTGGGAAAGCTTTGACATTCAGTAGGAAAAAGCGACGATCTTTGAATGACTCATACAGCCTATTTAATAGAAATGTCCTGTCCAACACATGTACAATACATAGTTTGCATTGGAACACACACATACACACCCACATACTGATGTAGCAATGTCACTGCACATACATAAAGACTAAATCTCATAGCCCTTTCATGACTCAACTCATGTGTACGTGTGTGCACACAGTTTAAAACCCTGCGCTGCAGTGCCAATTCCTACTGACGCGGTGACACTGCCTGCTTCCTTTGGGGAATTAAGCATGTGCTTGTAGCGTATATACCTTCGACCAATGTACATGTACACATGGCGGTCCCATGAACTCTTGCACCCCATTTCTGGAGCTGGGTCATTGACATATACTCCAAAGCCCTGCAACAATTACATGACCTCTTGCCATGCCCTTGTGCACCACCATGTCAACGAACTTTCATATCAACTCCACCGTCCCCCCCCCAAAAAAACACACAAAAAACACATGCCCTCCTAAAGACCTTGGGCCTTGACTGGGTCGGCAGACTACAAAGGCCTGGCCATCTGGAGCTGGGCTATTGACATATCATTTACATGCCTGTGGTAAAACCATTATGAACAAACAGGAAGGATGTTTGTGCACAACCCTATGAGACTTTCCCTGAGACATGCATTTCTATGGCTTACCATGGCTTGCCCTCCAACCCAGGCCACAAAGTGACTATACAGTGCTTTTCGGCAAGGACCAAACTAGGCATATCTGGAGTATCAATGTATGGGGGCGTTTTTTTTTTTATAAGGAAAACAACAAAAACGGCGTCACTAAGTGACGCCGCCAGTGCTGCGCAGGGTTAACATCTATGCAAACCAAAGTGTTCACGGTTGTCAATATGGTGATATCACAGGGTCAACAGTCCCATAACTCTGGACTACCATTGAACTTGGGATTACAGTAAAAAAAAAAGAGTGTATGATTGATACCCTGGCGTTATCATGGAGAAATACGTTACCATTGAAGAACGTAAGTATATGCACCAATAAAGCAAACTAACTAATTTTAGCGTCATGCTGTTTTCAAAAAAGGAAAGACGTCCTTGTCTACTTCCAGTTTTAGATCACGTAGGGCAGTATCGGACCGCTCCATTTCTCTGTGACTGTGTTAACTCTGCGGTGTGCCATGGCACTGTTTTGTTAAGTAGGTCACCATGGTGTAACAATGCGTGTAATTGTCATGGCACACCGCAGGGTTAACATTTGATTCCAGCAAATCGATTCAAAACATACAATAGATCGATTAAGAGATGTTTTCTCTAGATCTCTCGGCCCTTTGCCTTTTTTATAAAGCTTTTTGGGGAAAGGCCAGAGAAGGAAGCGGTCTCGAAAAGGGAAGCTAGCTTGCAATGACATCGACACTAAACACGTTTGCCTAAGAAGTAGCTGTACTTTTCTTTGACAGATAGGGTACTGTCATTTGGCTGTTTACAATTCAAGAGTATGTGGACATTGGCAACCATATTGACAAATCATGCGCCTATTACATCTGTGAGTACAAGACTTATCTGGCGACTGTATCCGGTCGACTTTTTGGCAGTCCCCACATTCGACAGATCCATACGACATTATTCATGTCTTCCCTATGGTGTCCCATTCGGCCATCACTCCTGTTTTTGTCCTTGTTCGTTAGCACTGCAATAACAACACGCTGGGCAAATGGGAGACGTTTGAGACGCTGATAACCTGTCCTTTCCCATTGTTCTCGACAGTCATGCGCATGCTCAGAACTACGCGCGCATGCTCAGCAATAGCAAAAAGAACCGGTGTAGCGTGAATTTCAGTTTATCTGAAATACAGGCTCATTGGTAGTATTGCGCATGCCCAAGTGAAGATAATTAGGAGAGTAGCCGGTCACGTGAGAGGGTTTAACCAAGTCCGATTTTCATAGGAGTCTGGTTTTCATATTAAACCGTTATGCCTGCTGCCACCAGCGTCTCAAAAAGTCTCCCATTGGGCCTATAGTTAATGCTGTAAACATACAAAAAATATGCGTTCTTACAAAAGTATTATTTGCCAGATAAGGTCACAAGTAATTTTGGGCTCCCTGTACATCTCATTTAGGCCTGAGCTCTTATGATGACCACAACGTGCCCTCGCGTGGTTACATAAAGCGACTTTGTTTTAATTAAAGACACCGCTTTTAAAGTTTGAAGTTAACAACATTACATACACAAACACAATCATAGCTACACTTTTTTATAGAGTCGACACCAGTCGGAGCAACAGAGCTGTAGAATAACTCCTTGTAGATTAAGTATTTAGCAAAGTTAAAGCGTTTTTTCTTAGATTACAGAGAGCTGGATAATTAACTGATAGATGTAAACATTGTACATAATGTTTAATTCATTGTTTTCAATACACTGTTCATAACGATGACACGAAAACAATGTGCACCGTTTATTGTGCCTGTGCACATCGTACGGGTACATTTCAACCTTTCCATAGAAGATACAATGCTAGTCAACAAGTATTTGTTCCAATCAACATTATATAACGTACTGGAACCGGACGGCTCAGATTCACCCGAATGTCATCAATTTCCTACCTCCATGATCAGGATGACCTCCAATATTGACCTTTCTGAATTTCAGTTCGGGCATTGATTGTCAAACGCTATTCCGGGGAGTTCCCATTTGTGTGTTGCGAATATGAAGGCGTGCCTCTACCTCCGGAGGTGGACGATGTTGTGAAAGAACTCAAGACGTTTGTAGTCAGGGAGGACGACACCTGGGTCGTGACGTATCCCAAATCAGGTGAGAGAACTACGTTCTGGCCTACAAAGCTTGCAAGTGGACCTAAACATTCATTAGGATTTTACATGATTCAGGGGAAACGGGAGAAGTTCTTTCTCACAATACTCGATACTTTAATTGTTTAAGTAATATGTTAATTCGGTTACGGGTACTTCATTCCATAATCAGCGGTCGGGTACTCGGGTACCCGGTTCGGCCGGATGCATAGCCCCAGTTAAAGGTCCTTCCTCGTGCATGTATAATCATTTGAATTTAGTTCAGAGCTTTCTAATGAATTGGGAATAAGGACTGCATGTCTGTAATCTTTCGACCGCAGCTGTACCTGTATCTAGACAATTAAAATTAAACCTCTATCTTTCGATGATGTTACCGGTACTGCATGTCATTTTTGTTCACAGGCACTACATGGGTTCAAGAGATCGCGTCTGCAGTGATGAATGACGGGAACTTGAAGGCAGTTAATAAGAAACACACAATGTTACGAGTAACATTCATTGATTTGAAAATGCCGGAGGCGGTACGGCGGTTGAAAAATGTAAGTTAAACCAGGCCCATACATCCCCGGTCCCCGTGTCTCATTCGTGTAGTGTTGTCTATTTACATGTATAAAATATGCCGTTTAAAGGCTTTTGAAAACGCCAACACTAAAAACTTCAACTGATGATGCCCACCGCAGTGGCGTATCCAGCGGTGGGGCAGGGGGAAAACTTGCCCCCCCCCCCCCCCCCTCCGCCCCCTGGCGGCATTTGAGGCGTCATAAAAACAAAAAGAAATACCGTAGTGTATTTAAGACGATTTTAAGACGCTTCAGACGTTGTTTGCTCTCCCTGGCACAAAAAGCTGGATACGCTACTGCCCACCGGATCCACCCCACAAAGATCTTAAGATGGTCAGACAATAAAACTCTTGACGCGTTGTCAGGGCAAGTTTCTGAATGGCAATAGGTCATGCAAGCTGACAATAAAAGTGTTACTTTTCTCCACAGATTCCGCCAAATTACATTATAACGGAAGAAACACCGTCACCTCGCGTCATCAAGTCCCATCTTCCGGGCCAGTTCCTGCCTCCACAGATCTGGCAGAGGAAAGGCAAAGTTATCTACGTCATCCGTAATCCCAAGGACATAATGGTTTCCTATTTCTACTTCTTGAAGATAATTGATCCACGGTGTGTAGACCAGAAGTTCGAGGAGTTTATTGAAGCGATGATGACTGGACAAGGTAGATTATAGACTAAAAAGTTTTCGTCAGAATTCAGATGCTGCCCTCACCGTTTTTAGGAAGGGACGGACATGTCCAAAAAAAATCTTTTTGCTGCATTGTGCATGTAATTTATTTCTTAATTAGATTATTTTGGGGTCGACTTCTCAATACTTCAATTTGGTGTTTTCATGAAGAAACGTAAACATGCTTAGTATTCCTTTCTCCCCTTGGTTATGCACAAAACAAATTGTTTGGAAAAGTGTCAAATTAGGCCGACCGAGATTTACGTTTTTACGAAGGGAGCTGGGGGCATTTTGATATGTTATCTCACCGTAGAGCTGCGTAACCATATACGCCCCTGCCCCATCGAAAACACACGGTACAGAAGGGTGGAAGATAGTTCAAGTGTGTGTTTGTGTTATGACAAAATAAAAGACTAAGATTAGGAAAACTCGGGGTCCCTACATGTCATAAATTAATATCAATGCTTTATTGTTTGAAGTACCTTACGGATCGTGGTGGGACCACAACTTGTACTTCTGGAAGAGAAGACACGAGCCAAACATCCTCGTGGTGCGATTCGAAGACTTGAAGAAGGTGAGTCCTAGATTTTGTCCCAGTAATATCCTTTCAACCGTAAACATAATCGTGCTTCTCTGCAATTTTACTGAATGCATTTAATTACACATATCAAATTAACTACAAAATGTATGTCTAAAGCCATTTGTCACCAAATACAAATGAAATTGTTGATTTTTTCAACAAAAACAGGAAAAGAGAAAAAGACACGGTAGGCTATACACACATCAAAATTGACCTGTTTATGTTGGATTTTGTTTCATATCTACAGGATCTGAGAGGAAATGTTGAGAAGATCAGTCAATTCTTGGGCAAGAATTTGTCTTCCGAGACGTTGGATGCTATCACGGAGCACTGCACCTTCACCAACATGAAGAAGAACCCTACGACCAACATGGACAACTATTTCGGACCCAGCGAGGCGTCCGGCCGTTCCTTTATGCGAACAGGTAAAGAATTATTTAGATGCCTGTAAAGAAGCAAACAGAAAACAGATCCATCCATGAGACAAAAATCACATCCAAAAAGGCAATGAAAAATACCGATCTTTTTTTTGGAAAACTGAATGCTTATTTACATTTACATCAATTTTTGAGGTCGGTTCTATGCCATTTCTGAAAACTGGCTCTGGCTTTGGCATCAGCTTAGTCTCCAGCTATCCTAGCTTCATTACCATTCTCAACAGATTGCGTCTTTGGATTCATAAGGCTTGATGTACATTTAGAAAAAAAGGTGTCCTTGATGTAGCCACATTTTAGGACTTAAAATTAGGGGAAGCCGAAGCTAGAAGCCAAAGCCGAAGTCAAGGTTTGAGAAATGGCCCTACTCTGCTCAAGTTGAAGTCGCCAATCACGTCATCCAGGCTCAATTAAACTTCGAGTCGAGATCAAATCAAGCAAGTCAGTCAAGTCAAGGCAATTCAAGTCAAGTGAATAGGGTCAAACATCCTTTTCATAACCTAAAGTCAGGTGAAAGTCTACTAAATTGCTTATCAATCCTTTATTTTTTGTCAGGCAACGTTGGAGACTGGAAGTCGCACTTTACTGTTGCCCATAATGAAGCCATGGACGCCTTAATTAAGGAGAAGCTCTATGGTACCGGACTCGTATTCGACTATACTTAACCACTCAGTTTCAAGTGGCTCGCTGTTCTGTTATGTCCACCAATTAGTTAAAAGAAACACAAACAACGAACAAAAACCCACACTGAACTACCAGCTGGACTGGCGTCGTGCTTTGACTGCAAACAGACGTTAGAATTGGGTCAGATTTCATTGTCTTATAAAAGGTAATACACAACATTTGCAAACATCAAAAAACAAAACTACCAAATTATTATAAAGACCTTACTTGAAATATATAATAGTCTCTAGCATCCTGTGAAATCATGGCACCTGGTCTGCTGTCATTTTCAAGAAAAGTGGATTTTTTAAAATCAATTTCCAGCGACCATCGTTGGAAATAGTCTAGTTTCCCGACCTGATAATTCCGTTGTCTGAAGTAGGGTCAGGGACACAGACTACAAGAACAGCAATTTCTCTCTTTGTTTTTCCAACATCTATGCACAAGTAATTGTTAAAGTATTTGATGTAAAATACTAACCCCCAAATCCATTCATTTAAAAAAAAAATTAACAGCAGAAGGAAAATGTTGTATACCAATAAGAACATATGGATGACCTTACAAACCATGAAATCTGAGGTCAGATTATTGTTATTCAAACCACTCAGACGGGTGCCTTCCATTCGCCATAAACAGACATTATAATTAAGTCAGATTACTCATTAAGGATAATAATAATAATAATAATTAGAATAATAATGAACATTTGTAAAGCGCCGGTATCCGCCTACGAAGGCGCTCATGGCGCTTGAGGAGAAAGTCATGTTAGGATTGTGTGTTGTGAGAGTATAAGCTTGTTTGTACAGGTGAGATTTTATGTTTGTCTTAATTAAATGTTGAGGTGGATGGAGATGATTTGATAGCCAGAGGGAGTTGGTTCCACACCCGGGCTGACGCTGCGGCAAAGGATCTGTCACCCCAAAGAGTGGAGATCCTGGGCTAGTGAAGCATCATGAGCTCACTGGAGCGGAGTCCGGTGCGTGCTGATGAGTACGGGTCGATGAGGTTGATGAGATACTCCGGGGCATTGTTGTGGAGGATTTTGTAAACAAATAGGCCAAGTTTGTATTCGATTCTATATGATACTGGAAGCCAATGGAGATCTGCTGATACAGGAGTGATGTAAGAATGTTTACTAGTGAGTGAGATAAGTCTGGCACTGATGTTTTGTAGTCGCTGCAAACGGTTTAGTTGATTTAGGTTAATGCCATACAATAATGAATTGCTCATGTCAATTTTGGATGTGATGAAAACATGAACAAGTATATTTCAGTTCTGTGTTTGTCAAGATATTTTCGTCTTATTTATTCGGATTATTTATTCGCACACTTTCAACCAAGAGCAAGTTTGATCAAGAATGATAATTGTACAGTGACCCACTTCGAACCTTAATTACTCGACGATGGTTGGACTAGACCAGTGTATTATTCGAACCGACCTATGTCAATATGGCCGGTTATCAATAGCCGCGAGTATCGCAAAATATACAGCAGGGAGCCAGGACCTTAAAGTTTCATGATGACGTTTGACCACAGGTCGACACAGGAGATCGTTGCCACTTAAATGCAAATGTGCAGGCGCAAGGTACGTCACGAATCGACCGCTGGTTAACCGTCGGTGGTTGAACTTATACTGTTTTTCCTAAAGAAAAAACCCAAAACAACAACAAAAAACAACCACACGGCGGCATCCATGTCCAACAGCAATTGACAAAGGGGTAGAAACCCCACAAACCTGAAAATATTAACCCAGCAAAGTTACAATATTCCAAAATGGACAATGAGTTTGAAGTTGGAACCTTTTTGACGATACAACACCCCATTCCTACTTGTAAAATGACATATGGTCAAACAACCCAGATAACAAGCACGCACATCTTTTTACACAGTGGTCTTCAATCTCTATAAACTGAAGTGTATGATATTGCGAGTTTACGTATACAAATGAAAGAATCCAGGGTATGACAGAAATGTTTTACACCATTAGTCGGCGCATCAATAGGTTGAACTTTCGGGGTCATCATGGAAAAATATGTTAACCTTGAGGAACGTGTTAACCCCTTGAGTACGGTTTTTACGGGAGACGTCGGGGTGTCGCGGCAGTTCTGGCAGCCAAGTGAACCGCTACAATGTGTTTGTGCAGTCAACCGTAACATAAACAATAATCCAACAATGGATTGAAACTGCACAAAGGTGGAAAATGGCATCATCCGGCCTGGTGGCACTTTTTTTACGCCACTTGGCGTCATCCGTACGCAAGGGGTTTTAATGATAGGAGATAGTAGTTTTGTTTTCAAATTCAATATTGGTTTGGGATATTTCAAAGACGGGACCCATCGTCTGCATCGATCGGCGGAGTATCTACAGCTGTGACTGCATGGAATAAACGTGATTAAACTCCACCCGTGACGTCACCCGATATTGTCTTGCGCTCCATTATTTTGCACGAATGGAGCGTTGGAGGCAATATCTTTCCATTCTTTTTGGAAGGTAAGGCCTTCATCACTCCATTCGTACAAAATAATGGGTCGAAATAATGGACACAATAAAGAAACACCAAAAACCACACAATCACTTTGCACATTTTACAACTTAAATAAAAATGTGTCAAATTGAAGCTAACAGGAGCATTTTTGGTAAACAATGTTTTCACAGTAAATGGTTTTCACCCAGTTAACAATAAATAATATCTAAAACTTGTTGGGTGATTAGCACAATCCGTCAGATCATTCAATGTATCGGAAAACACTCAACTCCTTGACGAAACGTGTAGGCCTGTTCATGCCATCCAAGATAAGTTAGGAAATTACAAGTTTGTGCGATATACATGTAGCTCATGGAAACTTAACGCCGTTTTTCATCTAGACATCACACAAAAAGCAAAGAAATCTTGCAGTCGTTGTTACCCCAGTTCCGTAACTATAACACGAACCAAGTAGTCTGAAAATTTCTTTTTGGGTACAAATTGTTGCACTTTTAAATCTTCAAACTACATGTACATGTAGTATAAATGGCACAGTCCAGCTTTGACACTGTACGTTGATGATACACAGATTTGATTCAGAACCATTTTGAAGAATATTTTTCTTTATCGGGCTCAAGTTTCTATTAACCCCAACAGTCCTGAATCCTCCAATTTCAATACGATTTTTCACACCACCTAGGGAGTTGGGGGTTAATACGAAAACAAATCTACACTTTACGTTTTAGTGTTTGATATTGCAGTGTTTGATATTGCGGGGAAAGACAACTGTTAACTTCCCTTGTGGATTGTTTGGCGAACTTCTGATTGAATGTTATTGCCACTAGACCAAAGAGAGCAATTCTTACCTTCTCGATACTCATACATGTACGTGCAATCTCTGTGTATTCCTTTTGGTGTGTTGAAACGGTCCTTTATCCCCAAGGGCAAGTGAAGCTGCGAAATGACCCAATAGTTTCCATGAAGCTTGCTTATTCCTCCATGGTATCACACACACAATCGGCTGGTACGCAAATTTCTATAATTCCACCCTGGGGTGCCTGCACCGTATCATCCACGGCACCATCGTATGATACTCGGTCTCATCCTCATAACAACGAACATGCATAATACGCCTGATACCAAGTACGCCAAGACCTGCATTGTATTGGTGAGGTAACAACCTATGTTAGCGCGCTCTTTTGGAGTACGATTGAACAGTGGATCGGTACAATAGGAATGCATTTTAAAGTTACGTAACAGCAAAACCTTGCGTCTAACACTATGAACATCTAACAAAAGAAAAACGGTGCACTAACAATGAACATCCATTGTTACTTGCCACTAAATCCATTGTTACTTGTTCACAGTGTAAGGGCCTGTTTGTTTCACACGGATCGGGAGGTGATCCAGAGCCGAACGAAAACAAACAGGATCGCGAATCCCTCTCGCTATATGTTGCATGCTGGGAGAATTTGTATTACACAACAATGTCGTCTGCTTCAGATTCTGTAGGGCTATTTTTATGATGAACTATCTAGTATTTCCAGAAAAGTAAATAAATCGTACATAGCTTTAATAACAAAAATACACTGTAAAAGAATTATGAGTAAATACTGTCACAATAGCTCGTTAAATGCTTCAAATCTACGAAAAAATACCATCACTTTTCTCTGTCCGTCTCGCACGTCGCCATCTTGGATCTCGCGAACCCACCCCGCGAGCAGGATCACTAAAAACGTGATCCGGAGCAGCTTTCGACGCTCCGGGTCACTGATCGCGCTCCGGATCTGCGTGAAACAAACACGCCCATTATATTTCTATAAAACAAAAACGCTCCATTCGTGCAAAATAATGGAGCGCTAAACAATAGGGTAGAGTTTAAGTCGGATAATGCCGCTCAGTAACGCGTTATTCGTAGGTAATAATGTCAAAGGTCACCGAACACGCTGTGCAGGTACCACACAATCTACGTGACAGAAGTATATTCTCGACAAAGCTCCGCTGGTTCAGCAGGGGCGGATCCAGGATTGTTTGCAGAGGAGGGGTTCTAAAATTTGTTTTCTGTACATTTGCCCAAAAGTTTCTCAACGTTGGTGGCGCCATTTAACCTCTTTGTTTTGTTCTTACCCGTACATAAGACCTTTACAGGGTTTTGCTTTTCTGTTCTGGTTTGCTAACAGTACCTATATGCGTAGGCCCTTACAAGCAAAAAAAAGAATAAAAATTGGCAACGAGCAGGAGGCGGGGTGGTTCGACCCCCCCCCCCCCCCCCCCCCCGATCCGCGCCTGTTTAGTCAGGTCAACGTGACGTAGAATGCACTATTTGAAGGTTTTCTTCGTATTTTCCCTGGACACAGGCCTGCATGGTTTCATCTGTCCAAATTGACTAAGACCACAGTACCGGAACCTGATTGCCTGGAACCGAGATTTGAAGGTTCGAGACAAAGACTGAGACCAGGGTCCAATTTTATGGAGCTGTTAAGCACAACAATTTGCTTAGCATCAAAAAGTCTTGCTTAGTTAAAACATGTTACCTGCCAAAACTTCACGTGATTTTCATGCTAAGCAAACAACAGCAAAGTACCAATCACAAGCAATATACATCACATAAAATTTCGGTTGTTAATCCTGTTTTTACAGGATTGGACCCTGATGGTTCGAGATTAAGGCTGAGACTGAGACCTGGTGATCTGAAAGTAGACCCAAGACCGAGTGGTAAGACCACTAGACCGGGACCTGATGGCCTGAGACCGGGACAAAGTGATCAGAGATCTCGACCTGTCAAGTGAAAAGTAAGAAGGGAGCATGGCTAATTTTAAGGGGAAAAATATCACATTTTATCCAGATTTTAAAATTTCTTTAAAAGGTGTACCGAATGTTTGAGGGCCCTCAAAAATAATTTGAAAAGACGGAGCGAAAATGAGAAACTGCTTGCTTGTATACAACATTGCTGTCTGCACCTGCACTTCAATACTGGGTCTCCCCAGACTAGTACATGAACTAGACTGCATCGTCATGAGGAAAATGAGTGGAGGGTCACCACCCAATTATGATAAATGTAATTGCATCACGTAGACTCTGCGGTCGTATTAAAAGTTGAAGTCCGAAGTGCGCTAGTTATCTAGCATGCAGGTCGTAAGGGGAACTTGAAACACGGTATATTACGGGCTGGTACGAGTTACTTACTAGACTGTCAGAGGAAATCTATAGGTCTGGAGCGGCAGGTAATTTTGCAAGGTAATAGCTCTGGATCTCCTGCTGTAACCTGCCGCAAATTTCATGGAGCTCCTAAGCACATGAATTTACTTAGCATGAAAAGGTTCCTTTAATTAAAACAGGATTACCAACCGAATAGATATTACTTGTGACTGGTGTTCAGTGGGTTTTCTCCGCATGAAAATCACATGGAATATTGAGTTGTAACCTTTTTATACTAAGGAAGTTGTTGTGCTTAACGGGTCCATATGGGCCATGAAATTGGGCCCAGATGTCAGTAATGCTTGCTTTGAATTCAGGACTACACTAGGTCAAATTTCAATTTGGCAGACAGACAGATTTCTCTGTCTGTCTGCCGTCTGTTTTTCTTTGTGGGGGGGGGGGGAGGTATGTTAAGTGCTGGTCAATATGTCTGTTTCTGTTCCTTTATTTTTTACTTGTAACTTATGTCTGGTTTTTAAAAATGTTTTATGTATGTATATTTTATGCTTGGAATATCATCTAATAAATAAGATCACTAGCATGAAATGTTTGGACAACCCAAAAATATTGTATTGCGTGACATTCATGAATGTTATTTGATATTCTGCATTTACAGGTATTTTTCGATATTATACAACTGTGTAGATTCCATGTGCCGGCATCATGGATAATTATATCACCTTTGAGGAGTGTAAGTAAGCCCATTGATTATTATATTGATAATTATTAACTGATACGTATTGATAGCAAAGTATGGTAAATTGTTGGAGTCAATTTATAGTCCACGAAGTACACAGTGCCAAAAATTGTATTATTACATTGTACGGTTTTGAACCGTCCAACGAGCACAATCCAGTGCCACAAACCCTGCCTACGTACGTTTTATCCAACCGTGTGCGAGCACTCGACCAGTCATATTTAACATGATAATTTATTCATTATGGTTATGCAAATTAGCTTACGCCCTATATTTAAATTTCTAGGTGGTATGCGCACGCATCGTGTTTTGCATGAATTTGGTTAAGGATGACATCAAAGGTCACATAATTCACCTGCAGACGATGTACCTCTGACATCATTTATCACTGTGAACTTGTATAAACAATGGATTTAGTTGCCAAGTAACAATGGATTTCCATTGTTAGTGCACCGTTTTTCTTTTGTTAGATGTTCATAGTGTACAATTTACTCGACGATCTTGATCACAATGAGGGCATGCACTGGCAATTGGGGGTTGCAATTAGGGCAAGTTTTATGTCATTCACACCGCATTTTCAAATATTGAACCACCGTCTTCATGCATCAACCATTTCACGGTGTGAAACGGATACTGGATAGTATTGTTCCATTTCCCGATGTCCAACATGCATGCACAGATTTTGGAAGGGTGGTTCCACAAAATGATGACCAATATTTTACAACCACACAAATATTTTGAACAGCGGAAAGGGGGAGTGTACTGGGAGGGGGAGTTTATGGAAGTTGGGCGCAGTGGTTCGAGGATAGAAACCCCTTTCTGTGTTGTTTTGGTTTTAAAATGTTTACAGATTTGTTATTTAATTCATAAAAAGAAAAGAGTGGTAATTACAAAATTATCCAACAATGACAATCACAATTATTTCAGAAATAATTGACAAAACAGATAGGTGCATCAGCAGTTGAAACAACTCTTTGTACACAACTTGCTCACATGACTGGCACTTGTTCCTTACAATCGCTAAATTGCTACCACCGTGCGCGTAGAATCGTGTATTGAATACCGAATTTTTAAAACTTGTATTACAGAAGTCTCATTACG
Organism: Hippasteria phrygiana; assembly: GCA_037893225.1. NCBI lineage: Eukaryota > Metazoa > Echinodermata > Asteroidea > Valvatida > Goniasteridae > Hippasteria > Hippasteria phrygiana. The sequence continues at coordinate 549,978 of JAZGUH010000639.1, read as the reverse complement.
GTTTATGACATTATGATTATATACTAATAAATGAACCATCACTGCTTTTTTTGGTTCATATGCGTCGGTCGTTCCAAATATGGCTTGTCATTACTGATGAGGTGAGCCGTCTTTACATCTATCATTTATGTGCGACCCCTTACGAAAATCTCCCATGTTATTCCCATGGAAAATGTTCCCATGAGAATTACATGGTGAATTGGCCACCATGTAGCATGGGATTTTTCCACTACCCCTTGACTTCAATTTACGTTAAGAATTTCAGAAAAACAGCACATTTTCAAGAAGTGTAGTCTATTATACACTTTTAAAGATCTTTTTCAGTCATGAAAATGTTAGGATAAACGCTTGTGGTATCCCAATTAGGGACATCCAAGACACAGTTTACTTTTGTCTATCTTCACAAAACTCCCAAGATAAATGCAGACATTGAAAGAAAAGAAGCAAATATGACGAACAAACAAACACAAGAACGAGTTAAAGGAAGGCTAGCAGGAAGGCTTAGAGTTGGCATTTGTCTCACAGATCGTAAATTCTGGGAGAGTTTCAGTGAAGTGGAGTATGCCTTCCACGATGATATCATGCTGCATGGGAACGTGTATGACGTCATCGATGACCTGAAGGCTTTGGAGGTTAGAGAGGACGACAGCTGGATTGTGACGTACCCCAAAGCAGGTAGGAAGAATATGCATTTGGTGTCCAAAGTGCGCATGAAGTTAGGTGTGGCGATCGATGCACACACCTCAAGAAATGGTCAGTTACTAAATACACTTCGGCCACTGGAGGTGATTGGTCAAGCTGTTCTCACTGTTACATCATGCATTTTGATTACGGTATGTCACTTTAATATCTTGGTGCTTTTAGTTATTTCGTACACCCGATGTGCCCCAAAAAATCTCCCATGGGATTTCCATGGGATTCCCATGGGGTCCCATGGCAATTCATGGGAAGTCAATGGGAAATTCTAAGGATATCCAGACACACCATGGAACCCAATGAGAATCCTAAGGGGAAAAGTGTGATCACCATGGGAATACCAGGGAACACCATGGAATGCTTCTGAATGCCACGGGGACCCACTGGACAATAAGGGAAGCAGACATCTTCAAGAACACAATGGACCCCCATGGGAAATATTGTGATAACCATGGGAATACCGCAAGGTGCCTATGACCGCCAAGTAAGTACCATGCATGGGGACCCACGGGACACTTTGTGAAACAGACATGGTCGTCAAGAATACATAGAACCTCATGGAAATAAATTGATCACCAAAATTAAGAACACCACGGGATGTGTCAGCGACAATGGCGGGTGAGTGGGGAATACCATGGGGATTTAAAGGGGTAAACCCCATGGGGTTGCAGGGAATATATTGAGAACCGCATTCGTAAAACCCAATGGAATGTATGGGAAAGTAATCGAAAGCATGGGGAAAATCCCTATAGGAAAATCCCCATGGTGTCCAATTCAACATGCAATTCCCATGGGAAGTTTCCCATGGGGTTTCCAATTTTGTTTGTAAAGGATAAGTCTGTAACAGTGCTAATGATCTCAATAGAGGATACATCTTTAATAGATACCAAAGAAATTATCCCAATTTTCAGACCTCTAGACCCAGGCGGGGTAACTTCCACTGTTGTTCGGACCATCGCACCTCCCCTTGCGGTGTTTGCTATTACAAATAAAACTAACCCACCCGAACAAAAATACTGACAATTTGGGAGACAGCCAACATAGGGCAAGATAGCTCAGTTGGTAGAACGCCGGTACGGTAACCCGGAGGTTGCAGGTTCGAATCCCGCTCCTGCCAGTTTCTTTGTTCACTTTTAAAATGAAGAAAAAACAATTAAACCTAGTTTATTTATTTTTTGAAAAAGAATAAAACTGCTGCAAACTGCTGACTGACTGAATGGACCTGAAATATACAAATCAAAAAATTAGCTGGCCTGACGTTTCGAACTTAAGCAAGTTCTTTCTCAAAGGTGAATGACAGAGTACAAGAAACAAACATGTAGGGAACACACATGCATGAGGGGGTGGGTGGAGAAACACAAAAGAGGGATGCAAAAGAGCATGGCAGTGGGTAAACATCAAAGGGAGGGGAAAGGACAGCCAGGAAGACAGGAACAAAGAAGTGTTTCTGCAAATGTGGTAATATTTTGTTTGGTTTATCGTGACTGAAAAGGCACAACTTGGACGCAAGAGATCATGTCCTGTGTGATGCATGATGGGAACCTAGATGAAGTCAATAAGAGACACACTTTCTTCCGAGTGCCGTTCCTTGAGATGAGCCTACCAAAAAGCGTCCGAGAAGGTACAAATGTAAGTTATCTCGTCAGTGCGTTTGCTGTAATTAGACGTTTACCAGCCCAACATAGGACATTTTTTGAAGTGGTGCATGCCATAATGTGCTTTTTCAAAGACTCGTGCAATTATGATAATTTTGTTTGTAGACGCAGGCATCATGTTTATGGGTACAGGATGCATTTTCAAAGTATTCAAAATAAATTCACGTACTTATATAGTAAATTTACAAAAAAAGTCTAGTTTCAAATTGACAAATGAAACTCAGATCTATTTTTGCGTATACCTAAACATTTATTTGAACAGCACCCTTGATAGGTAACGAAAATATGGACTAGTCTGTTAAACGAGGAGAAGGAACTGGTACAGTCCCTGTACCCAGGTGTTTGATAGTCACTGTCGACTGTAGTTGTTTTTGTTTTGTTTCTTTTTTGTTTTAAATTTGTTTTTACAGATCCCTGAAAATTATCAGATAGTGGAGAAGTTGCCGTCTCCTCGGGTCATCAAGTCTCATCTTCCAGGTCATCTCCTGCCTCCACAGCTCTGGCAGAAGAAACCTAAGATTATCTACGTCGTCCGGAACCCCAAAGACTTAGTGGTGTCTTACTACTATTTCACGAAGGTTGACAACCTAAAGAAACAGGATCTGTCCTTCGGAGAGTTTTTTGATGATATGCTTTCAGGGAAAGGTTAGACAAACAAAGTTCTTTCCGATTTTTGAAAGGGTTGTGGTAATACTTCGGTGGTCTCTATATTTGAGTATTTAAGCATCTTTTTTGAGTGTGGGGCTTTTTGAACATCTCAAATCCTACATTGAAACTAGAATGAGTGTGATGTACTATGTGAATTTGAAAATGAAAGAGGGGCATTCGGTTCAAATAAAACAACAATAAAACAACAATAAGAACTACATTATTTCACATCGAGGTTTCTGTGTCTATCCGGATAAAATTTTTCACCATGTGAATCTCTATTAATAATCTTGTCGTGATCTGTATATAAGCAAAGCCTCAAATCACGAAAAACTTATTTTATTCGAAAGTGGTTGGAATAAAGTTTAAAGTTTGCTTAGGGCTCGGTACTAGGGTCATGGTTACAGTGTAAGCGTTAAGTTAATTTATCTAACATGTTGGGTGTGTTGCAGATATTTCTTGAAACGAGGAATACGTCTAGACATACCTTGACAATTGCCCACTTGTTACATCACATTGTTGTTGTTTCATTACAGTGCCATACGGCCTATGGTGGGATCACTACTTGTACTTTTGGAAGAGAAGACACGACTCCAACATCCTCTTCTTGCGATTTGAAGACATGAAGAGGGTAAATTATGATTAGGGTATTAAGGCCAATTTCATCAAGGTGGTAAGCAAAATTTGTGCTGTGCAGAAACAAGGATTTGCTGAACATAAACAGATTACCACCCAAAATGCCCGAATTGTATTTGCTTTTAACTGGCTCTTGGTAGATTTTTACTTACCAGGAAAATCGGTAAGCAAAGTTTAGTGCTAATCAGCTTCACAACATTTGGCCCTGATGTAAAGAAACATGTGATACAGACTAAATGATGTAACAGCAGCAATAGACAGCAACAGCAAGAGTAACAAACCAACAGCAACGACAGCAACGTCAGCAGCAGCCAATGACGTGTCCAGGTTTTGGGTGCGGGGGGGGGGGGGGGGGGGGGGCGGGGGGAAATTGAAAAGGTGACACAATTTGTTTCGCTGCAGGGAGAGGACAAAGTACCAGTCGTGAAGTTGTTGCGCTTTCAATTTCAAAAACGAAAATGCAAAATGTTGCCAGTGGACAAGTTCCGCCCCCCCCCCCCCCCCCCCCCCCCCCCCCCCCCCCCCGCCACGCTGGATAAGCTTCTGCAGCAGCAGCAACACTGCCAACAGCAACAACAAAACAACAACAACAACAACAACAACAACAACAACAACAACAGCAGCAGCAACACTGCCAACAGCAACAACAGCAACAGTGACAACAAAACAAAAACAACAACAGCAGCAACATGAACACGAAACTGTCGCAACAATAATACAACAAAACGACAACAATAACAGCAGCAACAACAACAACAACAACAACAATATAAACAACAACAGCAGAAGCTGCTTTAAAATAGCAGTGCATGCATTACCGGTACCAAATCACAAACCTAAACAAGAATCATGCATGATATCTTGAGTTCCCCACAATTCATTTTCAGGATCTGCGGGGAAATGTTGAGAAGATCAGTCAATTCTTGGGCAAGAATTTGTCCTCTGAGACGCTGGATGCCATCACGGAGCACTGCACCTTCGCCAACATGAAGAAGAACCCTATGACCAACCCAGACACACTATTAGGGGCCCTACATAAGAGTGAAGGTGTTTCCTTCATGAGGAAAGGTGAGGACCTAAATATACTGCAGTTGTATTTGCCAGACCTAATTCTGGGCTGCGTTCCACTCACGCGAACAATGCAAACGTTCGGTTACGTTCGCTAATTCTTTTTGCACATCCAATGAAAATTGTTTGCGTAGTCAGCGAACGTTCGCGTTGTTCGCGTGAGTGGAACGCAGCCCAGATGTCATTGAATGACGCCACATTTACGCTGTGTATTATAAAGTTAGGTTTATGACTTCCGACTATCACTACCTAAGCATACTGTGTGAAACTTGGGCAATGTAAGTCGGTTAGTTGAGCAGCGGTACAGTACTCCGTAGGTGGCAGGTTCAAATCCCGCGTTAGTTTCTTAGTTTATTCTGAAAATTAATTATTAATTACCAAGTCACTTTCTCTTGATAAAGATAAACATGTAAGCAATACTGATTTTGTAACATAACACTGATTTTCTGTTTATTCATTGTCTCGTTTCCTTCAGGCAAGGTTGGAGATTGGAAGTCACACTTCACTGTGGCACAGAACGAAGACATGGACGCCTTAATGCGGGACAAGTTGTATGGAACAGGGCTCACGTTCGACCACTAGAAAGTCACGAGGGCTTCTATTCCTTGCTGCATGTCAATCAAACCCAAGTTTAGGATTTAGCTTCCAGCCTGCCTGTTAAACAAGAGAGAAGAGTGAAAATCAAACACTACATACACTTTCTTAATTAGCCTAGATAGTCAGATCAGTGCAATAGCACCGTTCTCCCACAGGTTTCAGCATTATGAATCGAGAGTAGCTAGATGACGAAGAAAGTTTTAGGAATAGGAAGAGGCAAGGAAAGAATCACTGCACCATCGTTTATGAAATTTGTATCCACGGAGATCATGAAATTGACCAATCAGACGCCACTACAGCCAGTTGAAGATCATTACAAGAAAATATTGACAGATTCAAGACGTAGATCTGCTTTGTCCTAATACTGGTACTGATCTTGTATAAGCTGTTAACTGAAATTGGTAACACGCGTTCATGTTAAACTGTTGATTTTTATCAGTTACCGGTACTTTCCGAATACTCGTGGTTTTTGCATGGGAGCTGTATTGAGGTTTGAGTTTCGGTGAAGATTTTAAATTTTTACTAAAATGAATCCACATTGTGCTGATGTATCTCATATTTTAAAGGTAAAATAAAATTGACAGTTAAAAGTTCGTAAATTCGCAATACAGGTATGCTGGTTTAGCATTGCACTGAGTATGTAAATCTATCGACACTTAGACGGATTCCACAACATCTGAGCTACTAAGTAAATATGGCCAATTTGTATTTGTTTAATGGTCTCAAGATAGATGTATAATTACATGCGTTGACAAATATTTATATTTTTATTCCCAGAATTATAGAAAATTGATATAATATTATAATTATTCTTTTGGAAACCATTGCGTCGTAGTTTTGTTTTACCGTAATGATTTAAGCCTCACAAGAGTGATAGTCCTAATTGCGAAGTAATAAGCTTGGAATAATTTACAAAATAATATTTTACTCTTTATATACATTTAAATAAATGTCTTTTGTCAAAAATGATTATGTAAGGAATATCCTCCTGCCACAAACATATACTCAGTCGGTAGACATAGACTGTAGATCTTCCAACACACTGCGTGTGATTTGATGCGTGTGATCGGATAACTCGGGCAAGGGGAAACCAAGACCTGCTGGACTAGAACCCGAAGTTGAACTTTTGGCATTAGGCCTATGCGCAACATTGTGATCACATGCATAAATACGTACCACGAAGTGCTTAAGCGTCGTACAAGTTGCAAAATGTGTAGTAGGCTAGCCTCAGTTATAGCGGAACTCGTCACCGAGCGGGGGGGGGGGGGGGGGGGGGGGCAGCGTATCGTCGTGACGAGACCTGTTGGACCAAGACTTATGGTTTCCAGATACTGAGACTGATACTGAGACCGAGACCTGATGGAACCAGACCGAGACCTGATGGACCCAGACCGAGACCTGATGGTTCGAGATTAAGATTAAGATTAAGACTAAGGACTGAGACCTGGTGATCTGATCTGAAAATAGACCCAAGACCTAGTGGATCGAGATGGCAACTATGACCATGTGACCGGAACCTGATTGCCTGGGACCGAGACATGAAGGTTCGAGACAAAACTGACTGAGACCTGATGGTTCGAGATTAAGGCTGAGACTTAGACCTGGTGATCTGAAACAAGACCCAAGACTTAGTGGTTCGACTGGCGACTAAGACCGGGAGACCGCGACCTGGTGGCCTGAGACCGGGACCTGATGGACCCAGACTGAGATCTGAAGGTTCGAGATTAAGACCGAGACCGAGACAAAGTGATCAGAGACCTCGACTGTCAAGTGAAAAGCAGTGGGTAGCCAGGTTATTTTTTTTATTCAAAAGGGAGCATGGCTAATTTTAAGGGGAAAAATCACCGGACCAGAAATGAGAAATTGTATCCAACATATCTCAAAAAGGCTAATTTTATCGCGTAGACTCTGTGATCGTACTACAAGTTAAATGGGTTAAAGGTCCCCACCAAATGATGATAAACGTAATTGCATCAATGGAAGTCCAAAGTACGCTGTTGTTATCTGGCGTTGAGATCGCAAGAGGAAACTCGATATAATCATATACGGGCTGGTATGAGTTATTGTAGACTGTGGAAGTTGGTCTGGAGCGGCAGGTAATTTTGCAAACTAATAGCACTGGATCTCCTAAGCACATTTGCTTTATAGCATGAAAAGGTTTCTTTAATTAAAACAGGATTACCAACCGAATTCTCATTGGATGGATATTACTTGTGACTGGTGTTCAGTTGGTTTTCTCCGCATGAAAATCACATGGAATATGAGAGATGTACCTTTTTATACTGAGGAAGATGTTGTGCTTAACGGGTCCATATGGTCCATGAAATTGGGCCCAGATGTCAGTAATGCTTGCTTTAAATTCAGGACTACACTAGGTCAAATTTCAATTTGGCAGACAGACAGATTTCTCTGTCTGTCTGCCGTCTGTTTTTTTTGTGGGGGGGGGGGGGAGGTATGTTAAGTGCTGGTCAATATGTCTGTTTCTGTTCTTCTATTTTTTACTTGTAACTTATGTCTGGTTTTTAAAAATGTTTTATGTATGTATATTTTATGCTTGGAATATCATCTAATAAATAAGATCACTAGCATGAAATGTTTGGCCATCCCAAAAATATTGTATTGCGTGACATTCATGAATGGTATTTGATATTCTGCATTTACAGGTATTTTTCGATATTATACAACTGTGTAGATTCCAAGTGCCATCATCATGGATAATTATATCACCTTTGAGGAGTGTAAGTAAGCCCATTGATTATTATATTGATTATTATTAACTGATACGTATTGGTAGCAAAGTATAGTAAAATTGTTGGAGTCAATGTATGGTCCACGAAGTACACATGCCAAAAATTGTATTATTACATTGTACGGTTTTGAACCGTCCAACGAGCACAATCCAGTGCCACAAACCCTGCCTACGTACGTTTTATCCAACCGTGTGCGAGCACTCGACCAGTCATATTTAACATGATAATTTATTCATTATGGTTATGCAAATTAGCTGACCTATATTGAAATTTCCAGGTGGTAGGCGCACGCATCGTGTTTTGCATGAATTTGGTTAAGGATGACATCAAAGGTCACATAATTCACCTGCAGACGATGTACCTCTGACATCATTTATCGCCGTGAACTAGTATAAACAATGGATTTAGTTGCCAAGTTAAAATGGATTTCCAACGTTAGTGCACCGTTTTTCTTTTGCTAGATGTTCATAGTGTACAATTTACTCGACGATCTTGATCACAATGAGGGCATGCACTGGCAATTGGGGGTTGCAATTAGGGCAAGTTTTATGTCATTCACACCGCATTTTCAAATATTGAACCACCGTCTTCATGCATCAACCATTTCACGGTGTGAAACGGATACTGGATAGTATTGTTCCATTTCCCGATGTCCAACATGCATGCACAGATTTTGGAAGGGTGGTTCCACAAAATGATGACCAATATTTTACAACCACACAAATATTTTGAACAGCGGAAAGGGGGAGTGTACTGGGAGGGGGAGTTTATGGAAGTTGGGCGCAGTGGTTCGAGGATAGAAACCCCTTTCTGTGTTGTTTTGATTTTAAAATGTTTACAGATTTTTTATTTAATTCATAAAAAGAAAAGAGTGGTAATTACAAAATTATCCAACAATGACAATATCACAAGTATTTCAGAAATAATTGACAAAACAGATAGGTGCATCAGAAGTTGAAACAAATATTTGTACACAACTTGCTCACATGACTGGCACTTGTTCCTTACAATCGCTAAATTGTTACCACCCGTGCGGGTAGAATCGTGTATTGAATGCCGAGTTTTAAAAACTTGTATTACAGAAGTCTCATTACGGTTTATGACATGATGATTATATACTAATAAATGAACCATCACTGCTTTTGTTGGTTCATAATGCGTCGGTCGTTCGAAATATGGCTTGTCATTACTGATGAGGTGAGCCGTCTTTACATCTATCATTTATGTGCGACCCCTTACGAAAATCTCCCATGTTATTCCCATGGAAAATGTTCCCATGAGAATTACATGGTGAATTAGCCACCATGTAGCATGGGATTTTTCCACTACCCCTTGACTTCAATTTACGTTCAGAATTTCAGAAAAACAGCACATTTTCAAGAAGTGTAGTCTATATACACTTTTTAAGATCTTTTCCAGTCATGAAAATGTTAGGATAAACGCTTGTGGTATCCCAATTAGGGACATCCAAGACACAGTTTACTTTTGTCTATCTTCACAAAACTCCCAAGATAAATGCAGACATTAAAAAAAAAATTTTTTAAAGCAAATATGACGAACAAACAAACACAAGAACAAACATTTGTCTCATCACAGATCGTAAATTCTGGGAGAGTTTCGGTGAATTGGAGTATGCCTTCCACGATAATATCATGCTGCATGGGAACGTGTATGACGTCATCGATGACCTGAAGGCTTTGGAGGTTAGAGAGGACGACAGCTGGATTGTGACGTACCCCAAAGCAGGTAGGAAGAATATGCATATGGTGTCCAAAGTGCGCATGAAGTTAGGTGTGGCGATCGATGCACACACCTCAAGAAATGGTCAGTTACTAAATACACTTCGGCCACTGGAGGTGATTGGTCAAGCTGTTCTCACTGTTACATCATGCATTTTAGTTACGGTATGTCACTTTAATATCTTGGTGCTTTTAGTTATTTCGTACACCCGATGTGCCCCAAAAAATCTCCCATGGGATTTCCATGGGATTCCCATGGGGTCCCATGGCAATTCATGGGAAGTCAATGGGAAATTCTAAGGATATCCAGACACACCATGGAACCCAATGAGAATCCTAAGGGGAAAGTGTGATCACCATGGGAATACTAGGGAACACCATGGAATGCTTCTGAATGCCACGGGGACCCACTGGACAATAAGGGAAGCAGACATGGTCTTCAAGAACACAATGGACCCCCATGGGAAATATTGTGATAACCATGGGAATACCGCAAGGTGCCTATGACCGCCAAGTAAGTACCATGCATGGGGACCCACGGGACACTTTGTGAAACAGACATGGTCGTCAAGAATACATAGAACCTCATGGAAATAAATTGATCACCAAAATTAAGAACACCACGGGATGTGTCAGCGACAATGGCGGGTGAGTGGGGAATACCATGGGGATTTAAAGGGGTAAACCCCATGGGGTTGCAGGGAATATATTGAGAACCGCATTCGTAAAACCCAATGGAATGTATGGGAAAGTAATCGAAAGCATGGGGAAAATCCCTATAGGAAAATCCCCATGGTGTCCAATTCAACATGCAATTCCCATGGGAAGTTTCCCATGGGGTTTCCAATTTTTTGTAAAGGATAAGTCTGTAACAGTGCTAATGATCTCAATAGAGGATACATCTTTAATAGATACCAAAGAAATTATCCCAATTTTCAGACCTCTAGACCCAGGCGGGGTAACTTCCACTGTTGTTCAGACCATCGCACCTCCCCTTGCGGTGTTTGCTATTACAAATAAAACTAACCCACCCGAACAAAAATACTGACAATTTGGGAGACAGCCAACATAGGGCAAGATAGCTCAGTTGGTAGAACGCCGGTACGGTAACCCGGAGGTTGCAGGTTCGAATCCCGCTCCTGCCAGTTTCTTTGTTCACTTTTAAAATGAAGAAAAAACAATTAAACCTAGTTTATTTATTTTTTGAAAAAGAATAAAACTGCTGCAAACTGCTGACTGACTGAATGGACCTGAAATATACAAATCAAAAAATTAGCTGGCCTGACGTTTCGAACTTAAGCAAGTTCTTTCTCAAAGGTGAATGACAGAGTACAAGAAACAAACATGTAGGGAACACACATGCATGAGGGGGTGGGTGGAGAAACACAAAAGAGGGATGCAAAAGAGCATGGCAGTGGGTAAACATCAAAGGGAGAGGAAAGGACAGCCAGGAAGACAGGAACAAAGAAGTGTGATTAGGGTAAGGATGAAGGAGGGGAGGGATTAAGATGAAGGTTGAAGCTGGGGAAATGGACAGATGTTTCTGCAAATGTGGTAATATTTTGTTTGGTTTATCGTGACTGAAAAGGCACAACTTGGACGCAAGAGATCATGTCCTGTGTGATGCATGATGGGAACCTAGATGAAGTCAATAAGAGACACACTTTCTTCCGAGTGCCGTTCCTTGAGATGAGCCTACCAAAAAGCGTCCGAGAAGGTACAAATGTAAGTTATCTCGTCAGTGCGTTTGCTGTAATTAGACGTTTACCAGCCCAACATAGGACATTTTTTGAAGTGGTGCATGCCATAATGTGCTTTTTCAAAGACTCGTGCAATTATGATAATTTTGTTTGTAGACGCAGGCATCATGTTTATGGGTACAGGATGCATTTTCAAAGTATTCAAAATAAATTCACGTACTTATATAGTAAATTTACAAAAAAAGTCTAGTTTCAAATTGACAAATGAAACTCAGATCTATTTTTGCGTATACCTAAACATTTATTTGAACAGCACCCTTGATAGGTAACGAAAATATGGACTAGTCTGTTAAACGAGAAGGAACTGGTACAGTCCCTGTACCCAGGTGTTTGATAGTCACTGTCGACTGTAGTTGTTTTTTGTTTGTTTTATTTTTTGTTTTAAATTTGTTTTTACAGATCCCTGAAAATTATCAGATAGTGGAGAAGTTGCCGTCTCCTCGGGTCATCAAGTCTCATCTTCCAGGTCATCTCCTGCCTCCACAGCTCTGGCAGAAGAAACCTAAGATTATCTACGTCATCCGGAACCCCAAAGACTTAGTGGTGTCTTACTACTATTTCATGAAGTCTGACAATCTAAAGAAACAGGATCTGTCCTTCGGAGAGTTTTTTGATGATATGCTTTCAGGGAAAGGTTAGACAAACAAAGTTCTTTCCGATTTTTGAAAGGGTTGTGGTAAGATTTCGGTGGTCTCTATATTTGAGTATTTAAGCATCCTTTTTGAGTGTGGGGCTTTTTGAACATCTCAAATCCTACATTGAAACTAGAATGAGTGTGATGTACTATGTGAATTTGAAAATGAAAGAGGGGCATTCGGTTCAAATAAAACAACAATAAAACAACAATAAGAACTAGGGCCTACATTATTTCACATCGAACTTTCTGTGTCTATCCGGATAAAAATTTTCACCATGTGAATCTCTATTAATAATCTTGTCGTGATCTGTATATAAGCAAAGCCTCAAATCACGAAAAACTTATTTTATTCGAAAGTGGTTGGAATAAAGTTTAAAGTTTGCTTAGGGCTCGGTACTAGGGTCATGGTTACAGTGTAAGCGTTAAGTTAATTTATCAAACATGTTGGGTGTGTTGCAGATATTTCTTGAAACGAGGAATACGTTTAGACATACCTTGACAATTGCCCACTTGTTACATCACATTGTTGTTGTTTCATTAAAGTGCCATACGGCCTATGGTGGGATCACTACTTGTACTTTTGGAAGAGAAGACACGACTCCAACATCCTCTTCTTGCGATTTGAAGACATGAAGAGGGTAAATTATGATTAGGGTATTAAGGCCAATTTCATCAAGGTGGTAAGCAAAATTTGTGCTGTGCAGAAACAAGGATTTGCTGAACATAAACAGATTACCACCCAAAATGCCCGAATTGTATTTGCTTTTAACTGGCTCTTGGTAGATTTTTACTTACCAGGAAAATCGGTAAGCAAAGTTTAGTGCTAATCAGCTTCACAACATTTGGCCCTGATGTAAAGAAACATGTGATACAGACTAAATGATGTAACAGCAGCAATAGACAGCAACAGCAAGAGTAACAAACCAACAGCAACAATTGCAACGCCAACAGCAGCCAATGACGTATCCAGGTTTTGGGTCCGGGGGGGGGGGGAATTAAAAAGGTAACACCTTTTTTTTCGCTGCAGGGGGAGGACAAAGTACCAGTCGTGAAGCTGTTGCGCTTTCAATTTCAAAAACGAAAATGCAAAATGTTGCCAGTGGACAAGTTCCGCCCCCCCCCCCCCCCCCCGCCACGCTGGATAAGCTTCAGCAGCAGCAGCAGCAGCAGCAGCAGCAGCAGCAGCAGCAGCAGCAGCAGCAGCAGCAGCAGCAGCAGCAGCAGCAGCAGCAGCAGCAGCAGCAGCAGCAGCAGCAGCAGCAGCAGCAGCAGCAGCAGCAGCAGCAGCAGCAGCAGCAGCAGCAGCAGCAGCAGCAGCAGCAGCAGCTGCTTTAAAATAGCAGTGCATGCATTACCGGTACCAAATCACAAACATAAACAAGAATCATGCATGATATCTTGAGTTCCCCACAATTCATTTTCAGGATCTGCGGGGAAATGTTGAGAAGATCAGTCAATTCTTGGGCAAGAATTTGTCCTCTGAGACGCTGGATGCCATCACGGAGCACTGCACCTTCGCCAACATGAAGAAGAACCCTATGACCAACCCAGACACACTATTGGGGGCCCTAAAGAGTGTTTCCTTCATGAGGAAAGGTGAGGACCTAAACATACTGCAGTTTTATTTGCCAAACCTAATTCTGGGCTGCGTTCCACTCACGCGAACAATGCAAACGTTCGCCAATTTGTTTTTTGCACATCCAATGAAAATTTTTCGCGTAGTCAGCGAACGTTCGCGTTGTTCGCGTGAGTGGAACGCAGCCCAGATGTCATTGAATGACGCCACATTTACGCTGTGTATTATAACGTTAGGTTTATGACTTCCGACTATCACTATACCTAAGCATACTGTGTGAAACTTGGGCAATGTAAGTCGGTTAGTTGAGCAGCAGTATAGTACTCCGTAGGTCGCAGGTTCAAATCCCGCGTTAGTTTCTTAGTTTATTCTGAAAATGAATAATTAATTACCAAGTCACTTTCTCTTGATAAAGATAAACATGTAAGCAATACTGATTTTGTAATATAACACTGATTTTCTGTTAATTCATTGTCTCGTTTCCTTTAGGCAAGGTTGGAGATTGGAAGTCACACTTCACTGTGGCACAGAACGAAGCCATGGACGCCTTAATGCAGAACAAGTTGTATGGAACAGGGCTCACGTTCGACCACTAGAAAGTCACGAGGGCTTTTATTCCTTGCTGCATGTCAATCAAACCCAAGTTTAGGATTTAGCTTCCAGCCTACCTGTTAAACAAGAGAGAAGAGTGGAAATCAAACACTGCACTTTCTTAAAGAGCCTAGGTAGTCAGATCAGTGCAATAGCACCGTTCTCCCACAGGTTTCAGCCTTATGAATCGAGAGTAGCTAGATGACGAAGAAAATTTCAGTTTTAGGAATAGAAAGAGGCAAGAAAAGTCTATGCAAAAGGTAGAGACGTCCAGAACGTGGAGGGCAAGGAAAGAATCACTGCACCATTGTTTATGAGATTTGAATCCACGGAGATCATGAAATTGACCAATCAGACGCCACTACAGCCAGTTGAAGATCATTACAAGAAAATATTGACAGATTCTAGACGTAGATCTGCTTTGTCCTGTTACTGGTACTGATCTTGTATAAGCTGTTAACTGAAATTGGTAACACTGTTGATTTTTATCCGTTACTTTCCGATTACTCGTGGTTTTTGCATGGGAGCTGTATTGGGGATTGAGTTTCGGTGAAGATTTTAAATTTGTACTAAAATGAATCCACATTGTGCTGACGTATCTCATCTTTTAAAGGTAAAATAAAATTGACAGTTAAAAGTTCGTAAATTCGCAATACAGGTATGCTGGTTTAGCATTGCACTGAGTATGTAAATCTATATCGACACTTAGACGGATTCAACAACATCTGATCTACTAAGTAAATATGGCCAATTTGTATTTTTTTAATGGTCTCAAGATAGATGTATAATTACATGCGTTGACAAATATTTATATTTTTATTCCCAGATTTAAAGAAAATTGATATAATATTATAATTATTCTTTTGGAAACCATTGCGTCATAGTTTTGTTTTGCCGTAATGATGTAAGCCTCACAAGAGTGATGGTTTATGTCCTAATTGCGAAATAATAAGCTTGGAATAATTTAGAAAAATAGTATTTTACTCTTTATATACATTTAAATAAATGTCTTTTGTCAAAAATTATTATGTAAGGAATATCCTCCTGCCACAAACATATACTCAGTCGGTAGACATAGACTGTAGATCTTCCAACACACTGCGTGTGATCGGATGCGTGTGATCAGATAACTCGGGCAAGGGGAAACCAAGACCTGCTGGACTAGACCCCGAAACTGGGGGGGGGGGGGGGGAGGGGGGTCAAACCCCAAAGTTGAACTTTTGGCATTAGGCCTATGCGCAACATTGTGATCACATGCATAAATACGTACCACGAAGTGCTTAAGCGTCGTACAAGTTGCAAAATTTGTAGTAGGCTAGCCTCAGTTATAGCGGAACTCGTCACCGAGCGGAGGGGGGGGGGGTGTCGTTTGACCCCCCCCCCCCCCCCCCCCCCCCCAGCGTATCGTCGTGACGAGACCTGTTGGACCAAGACTTATGGTTTCTAGATACTGAGACTGATACTGAGACCTCGAGACCGAGACCTGATGGACCCAGACCGAGACCTGATGGACCCAGACCGAGACCTGATGGTTCGAGATGAAGATTAAGGCTAAGGCTGAGACCTGGTGATCTGATCTGATCTGAAAATAGACCCAAGACCTAGTGGATCGAGATGGCAACTATGACCATGTGACCGGAACCTGATTGCCTGGGACCGAGATATGAAGGTTCGAGACAAAAACTGAGACCTGATGGTTCGAGATTAAGGCTGAGACTGAGGCATGGTGATCTGAAACAAGACCCAAGACTTAGTGGTTCGACTGGCGACTAAGACCGGGAGACCGCGACCTGGTGGCCTGAGACCGAGACCCAGACTGAGATCTGAAGGTTCGAGATTAAGACCGAGACCGAGACAAAGTGATCGGAGACCTCGACCTGTCAAGTGAAAAGCAGTGGGTAGCCAGGTTATTTTTTCAGTCAGAAGGGAGCATGGCTAATTTTAAGGGAAAAAAATCACCGGACCGGAAATGAGAAATTGTATCCAACATATCTCAAAAAGGCTAATTTTATCGCGTAGACTCTGTGATCGTATTACAAGTTCAATGGGTTAAAGGTCCCCACCAAATGATGATAAACGTAATTGCATCAATGGAAGTCCAAAGTACGCTGTTGTTATCTGGTAATCAGGTCGCAAGGGGAAACACGATATAATCATATACGGGCTGGTACGAGTTATTATAGACTGTGGAAGTTGGTCTGGAGCGGTAGGTAATTTTGCAAGCTAATAGCACTGGATCTCCTAAGCACATTTGTTTTATAGCTAGCATTAAAAGGTTTCTTTAATTAAAACAGGATTACCAACCGAATTCTCATGGGATGGATATTACTTGTGACTGGTGTTCAGTGGGTTTTCTCCGCATGAAAATCACATGGAATATGAGAGATGTAACCTTTTTTAACGGGTCCATATGGTCCATGAAATTGGGCCCAGATGTCAGTAATGCTTGCTTTGAATTCAGGACTACACTAGGTCAAATTTCAATTTGGTAGACTGGGGGGGGGGGGGGGGGGGGGTTGTTAAGTGATGGGCCCAATTTCATGGCTCTGCTAACCACAGCTTTCCGCGCTTACGATCATCATTTTGCGCTAACAGCGCTAGCAGAAAAATTCTGCGCTAACCCTGTAAGCAGAGAATCCTAGTTACGGGATGTACGCATGCTCAGGAGCCAAAATTCCCCGCTAACGCGTGAAATACGCTTGGCGTAAGCACAGAATTTTCTGCTACACTAAGCGGGGTTTTTTCGCTAACAGTAAGCCGGCAGAGCCATGGAATTGGGCCCAGGTCAATATGTCTGTTTCTGTTCTTTTGTATTAAAAAAAAATGTTTTATGTATGTCTAGGGACTCATGAATATTGATGAGCCCTCACCGCCTTGCCCCGCCCCTTTTCTTTTGGTCTTGCTGGCGAACAGGGCCCAATTTCATGGCTCTAGCTCTGCTACCACAGCTTTCCGCGCTTATACAATCACCACGTAATGAAATTGGGCCCAGGTCATGGTCACGAAACCCTGCCAAATTGTCAAATTTGTGGTTTAAAGGGTAACCACCCAGATCAACTATACATACCACCCAACTTTTGGAGGAGTACCGGGTACGTACACCCTTGTTTTCAAATGTTTTGATGTTTATTTTCCTATCGGAAAATAGGGAACATTTGTGTCTCTTGTCCGTGGTTTCATGCGCTTGACTTTCGCTATGTGACGCGTGTACATGTCATCGAATGCACCGTGTGCTTTTATACAGCGCAATAGATCAGTGCAGCGCGTACGCTGTGGAAAAGTTTTGCTGCGCTTTGCTCTATTGTGACCTTTGACCTTGTCTAGGCATATTACAATCAACACGGGACAATAATGTAATGTAAGTCTGGCGCACAGTTCGATGGATTTACTCACTGGTTTCGTTCATGTGTATATCGTGCTGGGTCCCAAATTCGCGCTGCCCAATATTCGCGCGACCAACTTTCTCGGCGCGTAACTTTTTGCACGTAGCACGCACTGACATCAAATTTGCTGTCATGATCGTTCGTCACATTATCTTTCTTCTGTGTGCAGTTATGTGAAAAGTAAAAGCTTTTCCCGTAAATATTTTGACAAAATGTAAAAAGAGAGTAAAATCTTACCATATAGACTAAATACAAAACACCGCTTGTTTAAATTTCTCAAAAGACTACTTTAAAATCACTGCGAGCTCCCGGTCAGTGTTGCACGACCAGCAGCTCCGACTCGTAAATGACGTCTTCAGTTTACTTTCGCTAAACAACAAAGGGCGTTATCAAAAATATGGAGCCTGAGAAAAGACGTGCGCCTTATAATTTGTTACGATCGTTTTGCGTAGATTACCGATATTATCATTGAGTTGTTGTTTGCCGGCATACATGTCTTAAAATTAGGCCTACTTAAATTGCATATGACCAAACTTAATACGTTTGTCGTGTCTAAAATCACATGCAATGTACAGGACTAAAACCATTATTTTGTTCATCTCATTGGAGTTCGGAGACTCCCTTATTCAACCTTTACCCCGCATGCGCGAATTTTGGTCACGTAACTTTTGGAATAACCAATCCGACTCGTTTGCGTAGCGTGGCGGTTCTGTTGCTTCAGTTAGTTTCAGTTTTCCTAAAAAAATAAATCCAGGTAAGATATTAGTCATACTAACAATTGTAAATACCAAAACCATGTAAAGCTTAGTTTATACTTTTAGAATTTCGGTCAAAGTCTAAAGTGCGCGAATAATGGTCACACGAGGATACATGTACAAGACTTTGTATTAAATTCATATTACATGGATAAAATGATTTACGCAGGACATTTGACGTTGTGTTACAGGGCGATACTTCAGTTTCTATTCGGGGTCCTTGTGACGAGGTGCTGGGTAAGTCTGACAATGGCTTGTTGGTCAATTAAATTTAGACAGGTACACCTTATTATAAATCTATTTGTTTAAATACACACAATATGATGATTGTTATTAATTACATTTTGTAAGCACATGTCGTTTTATTCAGGATTTTGATTTGCTGGGATTTTGTCTACTGGAATTTGATTTGCTGGAACAATAAAACCTGGTGGAACATCATTACATAGTGTCAAGAGTGTCAGTCTTCCTTACCAAGGAATAAAACCTTAATTTTCGTGGGCTAGGAGCTGCGTACAACCGAACCGACGCACACGCGTTGCTTCACTTCAAATTGGCGTCGTAGACAGGATTAAAGACTGACTTTTGTTTTTCAAATTGTTTTAATTTAAGGGGTATTGGTGATATATATATATGATTACTCTTGAAAATCCCAGCACCTTGTCATTGGATATGCTGTGTTTGACATAGCTGTTTATTAGTAGTTTGTTTGTACCATTGGTTTCTTTTTTTTTGCTGGTGTTTGAACTATTTTTTGATGAGATTTTCTTGTATGGTTGGGCTAGCTTCACTTCATATGTATATTTTATGTCTGAGATTTGATCTAATAAATAAAATCTCTATAGCATGAAATGTTTGGCCAACTCAAAAATATTGTATTTACATGACATTCATTAATAGTATTTGCATTTACAGGTATTTTTCGATATTCTACAACTGTGTAGGTTCCATGTGCCAGCATCATGGAAAATTATATCACCTTTGAGGAGTGTAAGTAAGCCTATTAATTATTTATTCATGATTATTAACTGAGTATTACTATAATTTATTGATACGTATTGATAGCAAACTATGGCAAAATTGTTGGAGTCAATGTAGGCCTAGAGTTCACGAAGTACACAGTGCCGAAAATTGTAGTGTTGCATCGTACGGTTTTGGACCGTACAATGGAGCACGGTCCATGCCACAAATCCTGCCTACAGAAGTCGTATCCAACCGTGTGCGAGCACTCGACCCAACGGCGGACCCAACAAAACAACAACAAAAACCCTCTGTTTTATCTGTGATTTGTGCAGGTTCTTGTTACCCCTATTTCTGGGGGGGGGGGGGGGGAATTTGGCCCCCCAAAAACAATAGTGTTCTGGATCCGGCCTTAACTCGACCATTCATTAATTAACATGATAATTTATTCATATATGGTTATGCCAAATAAGATTTTGGGCCCTCATTTTGAAAACTGTTCACTGATCCAAAAACCCTCCTGGTCGTAGGGGCGCTGCATCGACGAACGCCGCATCAGCTGACCAGGTGTCCTGTCATTTTTCAATAGGTGATGTTTTCAAATGTTATTATATGTATTACCTTTAAGAATCGGAGAAAGTAAATTAATGTTTTTTTCGTAATGGTACACTCGAAAAATTGTCCCATTTCATGCATAGAGGTAACTAACCTCTGGTATGTGGGGCACTTAAGCTAAATAAAAATGACCAGATTTACCCATTCGTATCATCTCAACTGCCTAACAAGTTTTGTTTTGCCCGTTGGCTGACGTTTGCCTAACAGATACAAATATCTGGAAGAAAAATGATGATGCACCGGTACCTGATGTACCTTATGTCGAGCGGGATGGTGTCAAACTGCTTTACATCGTGCACGACGTCTTAGATGACCTCAAGACGTGGGAGGTCAGAGAGGAGGACAGCTGGATCGTGACGTATCCCAAAGCAGGTAGGAAAGATGACCATTTATAGATACAAGACAGTTATACAGTATGTCCCATATAAAGTGTCACTCTACCTATTTCCAAAATAACTACAAAACTATAAGGTCAATTTTGAAAATGTTTGATTGTGCAGATACTCCATATCCTGGGCCAAATTCCCTATGAGTTTCATTTAATTTCAGTCACGCATCACTGTACAATGGTCAATTGATCAAGTTCCTTGCCTTACTGAATTTCAGTGCTGTGTTATGTAAGCTGTGTAAAATCCTGCATGTTGTGAAAAGGGCAGCGGTTGGGATTGGAATCATTTGCCTGGCTGTCAGTCATCATAGCAAGACCTCAGTTTTAATAATGCTCAAGGGCAAATGACTCCAATCCCAAACCATTTCAGCCTTTTCTTCACAACATCCAGGATTTTACACAGCTTACATAACACAGCGCTGAAATTGATTAAGACAAGGAACTTCGTCACAGTGTCCAAAAATGTTGTTGTGATCAATTGACCATTGTGCAGTGAAGCATGACTGAAATTAATTGAGACTCATAGGGATTTAGGCCAAGGATATATAGGGAGTATCTGCACACTCAAAACTTTTCAAAATTGACTTTATGGTTTTGTAGTTATTTCAGAAATAGTTAGAGTGACACTTTTTTGGGGACATACTGTAGATCAGATAAAGGCAGAGAGATGGATCACACATACAGAGATAGTAAAAGTTATGTAAGGACCTATGGCGTGTCCATCCAAGAAGAATCTTCCTCAAAACAGAACAGACCGAACCGAACCGAACCGAACCGAAAGAGTAAACGCAGCAGCCAACATCTTGGAGACCGTATGATTCACAAACTGGTGAATTCGGCAGTAGGCCTATGGTTTTTCAGCAGTAAAATTATTTCCAAATTTATCTTCTGAAGATGTTTCTTGATAAACAAAGTTAACGGAAGTGTTCGGTTTAAATTTGTGTTGTGAGGACTTAAAATTGTATCAGTGTCAAGAAGATGTTCGTTCCAGTTTGGTTATTTCCTGGACGGCTTAGGGTTATTACTTTCAGCTTTTGGTTAATGGGTGTGTCTGCTGTTCTCACAGGCACTACTTGGGCGCAAGAGATCATGTCCTGTGTGATGCATGATGGGAACCTTGAGGAAATCAATAAAAGACATACGACTTTCCGAGTGCCATTCCTTGAGATGAGTCTACCCCCGCACATCCGAGAAAGTAGAAATGCAAGTAACCCGTTCATATCACCTGCCTTTATTAGACTCTGTACCATGCAGCCTCGGCATAAAAACCTAATATAAAATGCTGCACAGTGTTTGGTTCAAAGTTTATAAAAGTGCCAAAGAAGGAAAATGTTTTCCCCACTATCAACGAGTTTTCTGCAATTTACATGCTCCCACTCCTTTATGGCATAGTTAAATGTCCAATAGGATTTGTATGACTTTAATACATGTACATGTAAGACAAATGTCTTCCCGTGTTCCTATGAAATCGCGACTCCTTTGTAGCTCTTTAAGGGTACGCTTTCAAGCTTCCATTAAGATATTTTCTTAACAGATTCCAGAGACGTACAAGATCATTGAGAAGATTCCATCTCCTCGGGTCATCAAGTCCCATCTTCCAGGCCAGCTCCTGCCTCCCCAGCTCTGGGAGAAGAAACCCAAGATTGTCTACGTCATCCGTAACCCCAAAGACGTTGTAGTGT
This sequence comes from Hippasteria phrygiana, assembly GCA_037893225.1. NCBI lineage: Eukaryota > Metazoa > Echinodermata > Asteroidea > Valvatida > Goniasteridae > Hippasteria > Hippasteria phrygiana. Next base: position 527,842 of record JAZGUH010000639.1, on the reverse strand, counting down.
CCTACTTCCATTTCACTAAGATGGTCAGTCCAAAGAAGTTTGATCAGACATTCAGCGAGTTCTTTGACGAAATGTTGGCGGGAAAATGTAAGAGACGTGTTTACAGTCTGTCTGAAAGGAGACTGTGAGCATCGTGTGTACTTCCACTCTTGAGTTGTAATACATCTAAAGTTACACTTTGTGATTTTCAGAACAAGAGATGTTTCGAAAATCGACATTTTGAGAAATCGCGAGGTTTTACAATAGAAGTGCGAAATGGAAAATCTTGAGAATTGACGTCCGCGATCACACCACCACAGTAGCGTAATTGAGAGAGCGGGACATGGGGGGATAGGGGCGCGCCCCTCCTCCCAAGTTTTTCTTGATGTAGGCCTATAGGCCCTACCTGTAAACTGTCGTCAACCTTTATCCAAATAGCCTCGTCGCGGTATTAGTGGCTCGGAGTTTTATGAATTCATGTAAAATGTCAGTGCTGTCAAGTTTCATTTTATAACATAAACACCTCCTCGTGAAACAATGTATGAAGTTAACGGCTGATGCAAAAAACGGAAGTTCATCATCGTGAGATGTTAATTGCAAATAGGTGTGGATGTATTCTAGTCTACGGTAATTACTTTGTGAGGTGAGTCTGCATTAATCAACACAGAGAGTTATAAACGCATTCTGTGAGAATGTGAACTTAAAGTTGTATGAACATGTTTATCTTTCAAATGCTTCTTAAATACTAACAGAAGGAAACACTTCGAGAAGTCCTATATGTGCAGCTTGACCAAGAAGTTTAAAAGTCGCCTTTCCGTTGCAACCGCGTGGTGGTGCACTGTATTTTGACAACATTTCTGTTATGATTGTAGCCGCCTTCGGAAACTGGTGGGATCACTACTTATACTTTTGGAAAAAGAGACACGAGCCGAACATCCTCTTCCTCCGATTTGAAGACATGAAGAGGGTGAGCATTGTAATCGAAACGTAGTTCTTACAACCACTCTCGGCGCGTCAACCTCGGGGTCCCTCGGCCCACCCTCAACACTCTTCGGCCCACACTCGATGAAATCTAGCTATGGCCAAGTTGTTTGAATCAGATCATGGAAATGAATTTTAAGACAATGTGCAAACTATTTTTATTTTATTTTATTGTAATGAAACCAAGGATTCATCAAAAGCGCATATCACCTGTAGGGAGACGAAGAAATTTCAGTTTAGAGGTGGGAGGAAAACCCACAGAGTCAGGGACTGAAAACCCAATCCACATATCGGCCCTGGTGGGATTCGAACCCGGGTCACAGCGGTGGAAGACAAGGAAAGTACCACAAGGCCACCAATTAATGTGAAACTAATTTTTAAGTCCATGTTATATCCTGCAGTAGACCAATCCATTAAGTCCCGCCCCTTACGTGTTGATCAATCACAGTCACGACTATGGTCCGACTATGGTCCGACTATGGTCCGACTATGGTCCGACTATGGTCCGACTATGGTCCGACTATGGTCCGACTATGGTCCGACTATGGTCCGACTATGGTCCGACTATGGTCCGACTATGGTCCGACTATGGTCCGACTATGGTCCGACTATGGTCCGACTATGGTCCGACTATGGTCCGACTATGGTCCGACTATGGTCCGACTATGGTCCGACTATGGTCCGACTATGGTCCGACTATGGTCCGACAAAGGTCCGACAAAGGTCCGACAAAGGTCCGACAAAGGTCCGACAAAGGTCCGACAAAGGTCCGACAAAGGTCCGACAAAGGTCCGACAAAGGTCCGACAAAGGTCCGACAAAGGTCCGACAAAGGTCCGACAAAGGTCCGACAAAGGTCCGACAAAAGTACGACAAAAGTACGACAAAAGTGAAGGACGTGTGGCGCGCGCGTCTGAGATTCGTCAATACGTCAAGGGGTGGTGCTTATGTGATATTTATGTCTATTGAATACTTTCGTGATTTCGCCTGATGATAACTTGCAGGATCTGCGGGGAAATGTTGAGAGGATCAGTCAATTCTTGGGCAAGAATTTGTCCTCTGAGACGCTGGATGCCATCACGGAGCACTGCACCTTCGCCAACATGAAGAAGAACCCCATGACCAATCCCGACTCCGTGTGGGCTCGGTCTGATCAGGCGGCTGGCAAGAATACCATTAGCTTCATGAGAAAAGGTAATTAAGCCTATCAGCTTTCTTGAACTTGTGCGCGCCTTATATGATTTCTGAAAATTTAACTGTACGGTATATACAAAACCTATAAAGAAGATACTACTTAAAAGTGCTGTATGAATGATGTTTCATTCACCTCTGCAACGAGTTCATGCTAAATCTTCTTCGTCCATCTGTGATTTCTTTTCTTCAGGCAAAGTTGGTGATTGGAAGTCTCATTTCACTGTGGCACAGAACGAAGCCATGGACGCCCTCATTAAGGAGAAGCTGCGTGGTACCGGACTGACGTTTGACCACTAGCTATATATAGCCATGACGGATATCTTGCATAAACTTACAACAGCACAGTTTTTAAAAAATATTCTGGAGGATTAGTTTCTGAACATTTATTGCACAATACGTCTTAATGTTATTAAAAAGAGATATTTGAGAAGGTGGTGATGGCGAAGACGAGAATAATGTTTTTATTATGTGTAATGACGTAGGCTACCTAATACCAGATGATATACTTTACAGGGAAACATCCTCATAGACTTGTACACAGAATTATAACGACCCTAAGCCCAGTCCCAACCAATCCTAACAAAATATTTCCAACAGAAATTTTGGACCACAGTTTACTTCCACATGAAATGTCATACCATTGTTCCATCGTTGTTCCATGATTTCGCTTTAATGGAACGCTGGAGACAAACCACCCATTGTTACACACTCTGTATTCTGTTTGTTGGAAAGACTATGATACAGGGGCGGATGCAGGAAAAACTACTCACACTAACAAAAGAATTGCACCAACAATAAACCACTGAGCTTGAATAAAAGATATTGCTTTTTATTGCACAAGATCAAGCTATTTATGGCGCCAAGTTGAATCAATTTACAATTACGAAAAGGCAGGCCTTCCATTAATTATGAATGGAAGCAGCCGAATTGGTTATTGCACCAGTGAGTATGAAAGAAAGAAATAATTGCAGTTGGACAACAATTATTTCAGATTTAATAAAGCTAGTTTTACATGAACTTTGTACACCCCTACACCCCTATATGTGTGTTTTTTCTAGTAGTCAAACCAATTGGATGATAATCACTGTATTTTGTAATACAACTAATCAGAACATAAAACAACTACAAAACCATAGATGGATTGCGACAAAGGGCGTCCCACAATTGGACACAACAAGACTGCTCATTATGGCTTGCAACTATCATTCGTCCCATTGTCCAGGTCAACTGACGCATAATCGGTATTGTTCCTGCCAACTTTTGAGACCCCTTCACAGTCGCAACTCCATGCAACTAGTTTCAGCGCCCTCATTAGTCCGCTGACAGCATATGTGCAAGCGCTTTACAGTGGCCACTGCTAATCTCTATAGACTGCGCCTGCAGAATCTTCCGTCTAGAGGTACAATCCCGAGCAAAATTATTGAAGCACTTTGTACATTAAAGCCGCTTTTCACCATATTAGTACTCCCAATAATAAATACGACAACCTTGTCCCTGGTGTCTGCTTTCATCCTCATTCTCAATATCAGTTTTCGTACAGCGCGCAATGGCCAATGAGCTGTGTAGTTTACACAGAGATCAGTTGTGCCCACCGAAGGCACACCAACATTTACTGACCGTGGTATTTACGAACATGGGGCAACAAAATCTTGACATTTGTTTGATTAAAACGGACGTTTTTAACAAGTGAATTTGGCTACAGTGTCCCCTGTGCTCAACTTGTCAGTAAAACTAATGATGAAGTAATAATTCCCATTGATTTCATCATTTTCCTGCTGGTTGGGTGTTGTTTTTAAAATTGGTTACACTATTTTAAAAAAAATCAAGTGTTCAAATTTACAGATTGAACTGTGGCACTGTAATGCCATTTTCCGAAGTAGTTTTTTAAAACTCTTGTTGGTGTATAAAGAGAGTTGACTGGCATTTACAAAATCCAGGCAATGACTTCCCATGAAGCATTATTACTCCAACGCTGCTGCAATATAGTACAAGCAGTGGCCTTATGCAGCGGGATTTTTAAACGGCAGGATTTAAATTTGCTTAACGCGAGCCAGCATTGATATAAAGCAATGTGCAAGCTATGCCCAACGTTTAAGAAAACGGAAAGGATGGTAATGTACCGACCGCATCTGAAATTGTCCAGAAAATGACAGATTGAGCTCCAACTACTGTGAAGAATAAAATGATTTGACATTCCGACATCTGTAATTCCACACAGTCCAAAACATCCACAGTAAACTGTTGCCAGGCAGTTCACTGTCTGAAATATCCTTCACTAAAACTGTGAATAACAATTCACAAACATACGTCATTGTTCTACAGAGTATAGTTCAAATGTAATTTGTTTACAACTGATGTCGAAATATAACATTTTGTAGCCAATGAACATGGGTAAATTGGTATTGTGCACGTAATTAAAGTGGTAAGTCCAGTGCTGGTACTCGGCTAGAGTCACGTGCATTATCACCTAAGCATACATCTATTGATGACGTGTGTACCAACATTTTTGACAATAGGTTATAAACCTACCTCTGGTCGGCTGTGTTATAGCGTACAATTGCACACCGTACCTCAATACTTTATTTAAGTAAAACACGTACGAATTGTAAAATGTGACGCAACGTCCTTACAAATTGACAAATCATATATTATGCAGATTTACTTGTTGTGGGCATATATACCCCTAATGTGATACCTTAATCTGCCCATAATATGGAATTTGATAGTTGCCCATACCTTAGCACACCTCCGCACTGCATGCTCTGTAGTGCTGAGAAGAATCCTTGCGGAAGCTGTAGGGCGCCCTCCATCGTTAACTAGCACTAAGCCGAGCCACTGGACGAGGCAGATGAATCCGCAGCCTTAGCCAGACTGAGCGGGGTGAATGCAGACGACATGGACGGTCGGAGCGTAATTTTTCCGCCTTTCAGCTCTACAGCCTTGTAGGCACGCGGCAGGGCCACCGACGTAGGGTACAGGGCACTGTGGGAATGGTGAGACAGCAGAGGACCCGGATGTGACTGGAGGCTTCCGAGCTTCTTGTGGCGCCGCCATTTTGCCCGGCGATTGGAAAACCAGACCTGCAATTGAGAAATAAGATTCAAACTTAAAATTGAGAAGATAATTGTTTAAAAAACACATACACATAATCTCACAAAGGTGAACTCAAGTAAAAATGGTTTGAACCAAGTAGATTATCAACAAAACGGAGTGTATAGTTAACTCCAGAGAAGCTGTGATAAGAACATCCGAGTATTAAATACATGTATCATCTTTAAGTTAATATATGATGATATCAATTTTAAAATAAAGTTATATTTCTTTTAAGGTCATTCCTAAGGAAAGTCATCATTTACATAATCCACTTTCCATACAAACCGAAGCGTTAAAAATCACGTTAAAATCAGACTCGTTAATGTGCAAACTCAGTAGGCCCCTACGTCGAAAACAACCAAACATAAGGTAAGAGCGATGGTAAGGATTATGGTGAGAAATAGTGTTAGGATTAGGATTAAGGATATGGTTTAGATTAGGACAAGGTTTAGGATTATGTCTTTGGGTTATGCGTTATAGGTAAACAAATATTGATGAGAGTCGTTTTACATGTGGATTGGGTTTTCAGTCCCTACCTGATTCCGTGGGTTTTCTCCAGAATTATTCTCTGTGGTTTTCCTCCCACGTCTAAAACTGTAACTTCCTTCCTCATCTTCTATCATGGGACCCCACTGGAAATAAGTCGAAAGACTTTCGTGGGCTATCCCGGCTGGAATGCCGAATCATAAATAAATAAATAAATATGATACCGGAATCTTCTCCAGCACCACGTTCCTACTGCTAACCAGCGCGACCACGTCCTCTGTAGCTGTATCTACATGATCGACTCCAAGGTTCGGGCAAGGTTCATTCAAATCTTTCCCGAGCTTCCTCCAAGGCCAACATTTTTCTCTAACATTTCGGGAAGAAAAAAATGAGCCTCACGGGCTCGTACCTGTACCCTAGCTTCGGAGAGCGTCGTCTTGCTGGCAAGATCCTCCCGAGTTGAGACGCAAGGGTAGTGAGACTTCTCAAACTCTTTCTCAAGAATCTGTAGGGAAGTAATGGAAGGGTACGGTCACGTGATAGGGTTTAACCAATAATAGGGAAAATGAGTCCAATTTTTATAGTAGTCTGGTTTTCATATGGCACCGGGACCTTGACTATAGAGATCGTTGGCACTGCGAGTGCGCAGGTGCGTGGTACGTCCCAAATCAGCCACTGTCTAACCAGTCCGTGTGCAAACTTGCTCAGACTTAATAGAAGAACCTAACGAGACCAAATATTTTTTTACAGGTAACCGGTACCTGGTCCGTGCCCCCATGACTTGACTGGAATGTAAACTTTTCGGAGATGCTTGGAAAATAAGCATTGACAAGCGCCCTTGTCGTTTAAAATGTTGGCCGACCGAGGCTGCCCTGGCCTGACCTGTATTTGTTCCTGGGTGAACGTAGTCCTGCTCCGTCGTAGCTTCCGTCTCTGCTCCTCGGTGATTGGATCCCTGAAGGAGGCTGGATCCAGTTCCGGCTGGTAGGCCAGACTTTCCGAGGAGGAGACGGGTGTAGCCGGGGAGGGGGAACGGTGCCTAGGACTGGCTGACGAAGACGAAGCCGAGAAGGGTACATCGCTCTGGCTCTCAGTAGCTAGCGGAGACGGTGAGTTGGAAGACGGTAGGATACCTGGTAGGGGAAAGTCGAACAGTTTGGCAAATCTATTGTACAGTATTGGGAGTACTAATGTGGCGGGCGGTGGCTGGCTGCAAAACGAACAGCCAAAGAGCTACCCGCTTTACACAGACATAGTCCAAACAAGTGGTATACTTGTTATTCTGCAGTTTGGGCTGCGTGACGTTAATTTTTATATATAGGGTGTCATCTTGGATAACTTTAAATCGATTCCCATATCTTACTTGGGGGATACGTGCCGTAGGGTGCGCCGCACAGGAAACTGGGGCAGCACGCCCTCAATGTCTGCCTGGGATCCAGTCTGCCATCAATCCTCATTCCGGGGCCAATGCCGTACGGCGTTGCGTAGTGGGTCCACGCGGTAGCGTAGTCACTCAAATATGCCTGTTCAGTTGCCCTGGCATACTCTGCGGCTGCGCGTTCGGCCGCGCGATTGCGCAGTATGCGATTGATGGAGCTCACACTGGGCACTGTTGAAGTCGTGCAGACACCTAATTGGACAAGGAGAATAACAATATTGGAGGGAAAATAACCATTAGATTTAGATCAACTGAAACTTAATAGGCAAAAATCGGCCAAACAAAAACCAACATCATAATTTAAGATTTATATTTGTTTATAAATTGAGATTTTAGTCGACTTTTTTTCTTCAGTTTCTTCATATTTAATCTTGCCAGATGCAACACATAAACTGACCTTCTGAGATGAGTTTGTCTCTGATCTCCCAGGCGAAGATGGTTGGGTTCTCATGCTTGTACCTCTCGATCTTCTCCACCACGGTTGGAGTGGCCACCTTGGGCTTACTCCCTCCTATTGTCCCGGGACGAACCGAACCGGTTTCTAGAAATCGTCCTGGAAAAAGAGAAAAAGTCAACCTGAAAAACTAGAGCTAAAATAGAATAAGAAATTTCTGTCGTGTACAAAGCTACCACGTAAAGAACGAGGTTACAGAAAAGAACAGGAAAAGACAAACATCAAACTACACGCAAACAAACAAACAAACAAACAAACAAACAAACAAACAAACATATTAAGACAAATCAAGGAAAAACGTTCAGTTATTTCCGACTGTCCTTTCTCACGAGTCATTTTCTACAGGCACGTTTCTCATAGGCATGCATACATCTCTCATTCGAGGCCAAATTGGGTGTTTTATTGCAGGTATATTGTTGCGGTTTTGAGTGAAAATCTGCTTTCCGCCTGTTCCCATCAATATACAGTAGCTGTATACCTATAGATGCAGAACAAAAAGCTATGCCAATAGCTTTTTCCCTCGTTCTTTATCTCTGTGGAATTCTTTGCCTGGTGCATGTTTCCCTTCATCTTACGATCTTTCCTGCTTCAAGCGGAATATTAATTCCTACCTCTTGTATATTTGATTCTTTGTCTGTTTGTAGTTCCGTACCTCGTTCGTGGCGAACTTGCATTAATAAACTTATTTTTGGCCAAGACTTGAAATGTTTACTGAAACTTTTTGTGGTAACTCAGTCGCCAAAAAGCGGTCTTCCGTGGGTCCAAGAAACAATACGGTACCAAAGCACACATTATAGGCAGACTTCAAAGGCTTCAAATGACACGGGTTAAAAAATCAACTTTTGGTTGATTAAAATGTGCGATTTTTACTTTCAATTCAAGCATTTAAAAGAGAAACGAAAAAATATCTTTCAATCTTGCATTGAATCCTTTTTGCTGTGAATCTCGTTTGCTATAATGAGATGCAGCAGGAACTGACCTATCACGGGATAATCATGAACACATAAAATACTGTCCAGTCACACTGGCAAAAATCTGAGAAAAGCAATCTTACCCCACAAAATGTCATATGATTGCGTGAGATTGCGTGATGAAGTCGCAAACGGCAACAGGTCTATAATGAAAGTGAAACAATCTTATTTTTTTTTTCTTTTACCTAGGATTTTATTGACGCAGCCGTGGGACACAAGTAACTGTCTTGAGATATCACACGGTCGAGCGCCGCAGTGAGCCATCTCCACTATACGGTGGCGCATCGTCTCGGGCAGAGGGCGTCCGTTCACAAACATCCCGCCTAACTGGTTTAAGCCACCGTCAACTGGATTGAACCGAACCAAAAAAATAACACGTTTCAATTTAAATGTATATTGTAATGGTTACCTTTTTAAAGATAGACAATCAGATCAATTTTGAGAGAAAAGCGATTACCTAACTCCCTCAGATTTGGCCCTCAGATTCATGAGCAATTATCTGATTGAAGTGAAAAACGACAACAAATTGAAAATAAACATGTTAAATTAAGTTTAGTTTAAGGTTCATTTTTAACTGTCGTATTTCAGTCATTTTCTCTCAGTTTTTCAGACAAGTCAGATTTGGGCCAAATTGGAGGCTATTGCAGGTAATTTATTTCGGCCAAGATTTTAAATTATTACTGAATAATTTAGTTATACTAAGAAACATAGTGCTCTAAGACCTATATCTTTAAAAAGGCCGAACAGCATGACTGTTACAAATGAACAATCTGCACCAAACAATAAAATGTTTCAAAAGCCATAAGGTCCGTTAGCTATATAGCAAACTTTTTCAAACGGCAGGTTGGCTGGGGCACAGACATTTACTTCGTCATTCTCCTTCCGCTTTCAATTATCTATCATGAACTTATTTGTTATTCTTAAATTAATTGATAGATAATTGAAAGCGGAAGGAGAATGACGAAAACATGGTTGCACATCTTAAATATTAATTATGGTAGCAAATCAGACATATGCTAAAAAACCGCTAGAAAATTTTACCAATATTATTTAACAAGAGATATACAACGAAAATAATACCGACTTTTGCTGGGAAACGGGTCTCTAGCATACAGTTTAAGTCTTTCTCAGTCTGTTAAAGTCTTGACGTATTTTTTTTAGAGTTTCCAGAAATAAAAAATATAATTTAAGAAACCATTATTAAAGAGGGAAGTATATAAAATTACAAACCAATCAATTATAAACAGATAACCGTGCAGCACCAAACAATATATTGTTTCAAAAGCCATAAGGACCGTTAGCTATATAGCAAACTTTTTCAAACGGCATGTTGGCTGGGGCACAGACATTTCCTTCGTTTGAAGAGTCTTCAATTATTTCATTAATTCTAATGTACTGAGGAAAAACATGCGTTTTTTTAAAAAGATATACAGTCGTTTGTCTTTTCGACTTTCAACGCGAAGTCTTCATTAAAATTGATTTGTTTTTGTACAGAAATTACTCACTTTTGAATGAGATGAGGAAACGAAACAAATTTCACCAAAGTTTATTTATCAAATAATTACTTTACAAAATGTCGAATTATTTGTGGTACGACAATAATCTTCTTTCCGCAGGGCGTATCGTTTTGTAAAGTAGAGGCGCGAAATACAAGCAACGAAGAGTAAAAGGCTGTATTGTTTTGGAGGTTGTACATGCCCGAAATAGGAAAAAAAAGGAATTTTTACAATAAGAATATTTGTTAAAAGTACAAAAATCAATTTCTCTAAGAGCATGGACAGTATATTCTTTTTAATATTTCGACCTTTTATGATTTTTGTATTTAGTTTCAAACTTTAATCGAGTTTCGGTTGGGTTTAACTTAATATTCTTAAATCTTACGCTATGCAATAATGAAGGTAATAGGAGAAACATTCGACACATGGCAACTACACAAGCCTACAAAGACGCTCCTTAAACCAGGCTTACAAAACTTAATCAGATTACTTTACGTGTAATACTCACCGCCGAAATGCATACCAGCCTGGCAAGCAAACTGAAACACCCCCGCCGTCCCGCGCGCCGTTAGCCCCGAGCGATGTGTCCGCGCTGCGCGCTCAAAGAAGAAAACAAGAGAGATTCACGGTGTTAATCTTGCCCCGGAGCGATCGTCAATCACGAGCCAACGATTCCGGTTGTCGGGGCTTAGACTGCCGGCTCCTCGTGCCCTGCCCGGCAATTTAAACCCTATAACGTGTTATTAATGACGTTGAAAGGGCCGCTGGTCAACAAGGGAGGACAATGGTCGCGTGTTTTGGCTACAATGTCGTCTCCATTCACGGAAAACCGCGAATGCAACAGGCGCTTTCAAACGGTGCACGCTTCTTTGCATCCACACAAGAAGATTGAGAGCTGAAGGGAGACGGGATATATCGTTCGGCATTATTGAATAGAAAAAAAGGTGACAATCTTGTAGTGTCGGTTATTTTTCGGAGGGTTGGGGGGGGGGGGGGGGGGGGGGGGTTGGGGAGGAATGATTGATCAGTCAGTTGGGGGTATTAGGTTAAGTGTTGGCGTTAAGTGGGCGTGGTCGTTGATTGTTGGAATGTTGACGAAGCTGTCATTGGTCCACAAGGCATGGCCGAGATGTGCACACTCACAGATATATACCTGTCAGGGATCTATGTTGTCAAATTTCAATCAGATTTCCGTTCTTGTTTAATTATCATTTCCGTGGATTTTCTCACGTGACTGCCAGCTAGCACCCACAACGGTGGCTTTGGCCCTTTCAGTCACTGGCTAATATTCGATTCGATCGATTCAATTTGAAGCGATTCAATTCAATTCGATTCAATTCGATTCAATTCGATTCAATTCGATTCAATTCGATTAAATTGCGTTCTGTTCTGTTCTGTTCTGTTCTGTTCTGTTCTGTTCTGTTCTGTTCTGTTCTGTTCTGTTCTGTTCTGTTCTGTTCTGTTCTGTTCTGTTCTGTTCTGTTCTGTTCTGTTCTGTTCTGTTCTGTTCTGTTCTGTTCTGTTCTGTTCTGTTCTGTTCTGTTCTGTTCTGTTCTGTTCTGTTCTGTTCTGTTCTGTTCTGTTCTGTTCTGTTCTGTTCTGTTCTGTTCTGTTCTGTTCTGTTCTGTTCTGTTCTGTTCTGTTCTGTTCTGTTCTGTTCTGTTCTGTTCTGTTCTGTTCTGTTCTGTTCTGTTCTGTTCTGTTCTGTTCTGTTCTGTTCTGTTCTGTTCTGTTCTGTTCTGTTCTGTTCTGTTCTGTTCTGTTCTGTTCTGTTCTGTTCTGTTCTGTTCTGTTCTGTTCTGTTCTGTTCTGTTCTGTTCTGTTCTGTTCTGTTCTGTTCTGTTCTGTTCTGTTCTGTTCTGTTCGGTTCGGTTCGGTTCGGTTCGGTTCGGTTCGGTTCGGTTCGGTTCGGTTCGGTTCGGTTCGGTTCGGTTCGGTTCGGTTCGGTTCGGTTCGGTTCGGTTCGGTTCGGTTCGGTTCGGTTCGGTTCGGTTCGGTTCGGTTCGGTTCGGTTCGGTTCGGTTCGGTTCGGTTCGGTTCGGTTCGGTTCGGTTCGGTTCGGTTCGGTTCGGTTCGGTTCGGTTCGGTTCGGTTCGGTTCGGTTCGGTTCGGTTCGGTTCGGTTCGGTTCGGTTCGGTTCGGTTCGGTTCGGTTCGGTTCGGTTCGGTTCGGTTCGGTTCGGTTCGGTTCGGTTCGGTTCGGTTCGGTTCGGTTCGGTTCGGTTCGGTTCGGTTCGGTTCGGTTCGGTTCGGTTCGGTTCGGTTCGGTTCGGTTCGGTTCGGTTCGGTTCGGTTCGGTTCGGTTCGGTTCGGTTCGGTTCGGTTCGGTTCGGTTCGGTTCGGTTCGGTTCGGTTCGGTTCGGTTCGGTTCGGTTCGGTTCGGTTCGGTTCGGTTCGGTTCGGTTCGGTTCGGTTCGGTTCGGTTCGGTTCGGTTCGGTTCGGTTCGGTTCGGTTCGGTTCGGTTCGGTTCGGTTCGGTTCGGTTCGGTTCGGTTCGGTTCGGTTCGGTTCGGTTCGGTTCGGTTCGGTTCGGTTCGGTTCGGTTCGGTTCGGTTCGGTTCGGTTCGGTTCGGTTCGGTTCGGTTCGGTTCGGTTCGGTTCGGTTCGGTTCGGTTCGGTTCGGTTCGGTTCGGTTCGGTTCGGTTCGGTTCGGTTCGGTTCGGTTCGGTTCGGTTCGGTTCTGTTCTGTTCTGTTCTGTTCTGTTCTGTTCGGTTCTGTTCGGTTCGGTTCGGTTCTGTTCGGTTCGGTTCGGTTCGGTTCGGTTCGGTTCGGTTCGGTTCGGTTCGGTTCGGTTCGGTTCGGTTCGGTTCGGTTCGGTTCGGTTCGGTTCGGTTCGGTTCGGTTCAACTATAAACTCTATACAGGACGGTTAAATCACATTTCTTATGTACATAAGTGGTGAAATTTGATTTTGATCGGCAGATTCTACAAAGCTCAATCTGGTAAAAAAAATCGATAAATATAACTGTATAGTCCTAAGTTGTGTTGTCGTATTTGAGAATTCGTTGGGCTTAGGCATGTCGTCACTAGGATAATTCGTACGAATCCCATTGATTTGATTGGATAACCGATTTTTGCACGTCACTAAGCAAACACGAATTGATTGGACAACGGGCTCCCTATTTTGTCAACCTCATGCATACTCAATAGCCCGAGGATCGTGATAATTACAAGTGAGTGTGTCTAACAAAAGACAAACAGCTCAGACGTGACCAATGTGGGTTTTTTTACACAGAAATCTCAATTACCTGCGTGTAACGGATATCTACTGACTTAATAAAAGCCCTAACCTAGATTTTCGTCTCAATATCTCGTCCTTTGTTCATTTATAAAATAACACAACCATTGATTAATGCAATAATGTGATACTCGAGTCCAATCTCGACTGGTAATTAACAACGCGCGGCCAGAAAGCAATAAAAAACACGCTGTCCATACAATCACTGTTTCGTTTATCGTCAAATCAATAAGGGAAGCTGTTAATTAAATCCGATGCAGCGAAAGGGGGTCTTCGTTGTTTGTCCGCTTAATGATTCAACTCACGTTGTCCTCCAGTCAGTCGGGAACCTGTTTTCTTCGACCAACAGAGCTCATTGATTTACCTGTTATTGTTGTTGTCAAGTTGATTGCAGCCATAAAATAAATGAAAGTGCTTCGATTCGGTTTCTCGCCATTTTTATCAGTTCGGAAAAAAATGTCAATATTATTGTCTGCTATGCAGAAGATTTACGGCCGTGAGGGAACATTGATTATATGTCATTATGTTGAAGCAGACTTATAAGTGGCAACACATATGTAAGCATGAAAACAATTTAAGCACTCAACTCTGTAGGCCGAGGGGCGGAGCCATGCATGGTTTTAGGAGGACAGGACAGGACAGGGGAGTTCCGACCCCTTCCGCCCCTATCTACCCCTGAGGCCAAGGTGGTCACAAACTACCGTAAATTGCAGAACATTCCATCGAGTTTTGTTGAATATTGTGTACCGGTATTGGTTCTTCTGCCTATGGGAAGCAAAGGCGAAAGTGGAAAATGTATAGACAACATGTTTATTCTCCTTAAAACCGTAACGGGAATTCAAATGGAGGAGATTAGTCATTGAAACGAACTCAGAATGATATTTTATCAATCCTTAATATCTACAAATTTTCCTTAATATTAGTTTGTTTTAGAATATAGAAGTACGTTATTTGAGGCACATTTCCCGTAAATAGAGTTAATTGCTTAGAAATTTCAGCTAGCACTCAAACGTCAAACTATGCAATGTATGGTCCTTCAGTTCTCGTTTTTCTTCTTTTAAGTTATATCTTTAAGAGCACAATGTAACTTTAAGAGCACAATGTCATAAAAAAGACCTTGGCTAAAAATCAGTTACCTGCAACATAGCCCCCAATTTAGAACAAAATAAGACATGACGCAAAACTGGCGGTAACTTTTAATAGTGACTTTCACACACCACATATGGACTATACCATCGAAGGTTGAGCAGCCTTTTAGTGGGGGGGGGGGGGGGGGGGGTGGGGGATGGACATTGTCTGTGCATCTGATCAACTCTCTCAATACAGCACATTCTTTTGATTATTTTCTCGAATTCTGCTTGTCGCGTTCTCAAGCGTGTAGTCATGAATGCGACTTTAATTCGCCGCTTTTTTGAGAGAGGGGGAAAAGTACATTTTTTGTATCCAAAACGAAACGGCCCAGAGGTTGGGCGGGCGTGAGAATATTAAACAAGTCTCCATCTTTTGGACAGGACACTAATTTGTTTCCAATGGGGGATGACAGCAGAGGTGTGTGACTGGCACGCATCACACATGCGACTGAACATCCGTTAACTTAGCTGCGCAAACACTGCGCATGCGTTCGCTTTTCCCGCCGACGGGCGAGGCCTGAAAATTAATCTTCCGTTGGTGCATAACTTAGAACGGCTCGTGAAGTAGAATGCTAATTTCTAAATTGCGCGGGGATTTGCCAAACATTTAATACCCTGGGTTTTCTGCTGCCAATTTGGATCAAACAGACATGAAAAAGGCATAGGCCTATCTCAGCTAAAGCCGCTATTGAATGGATTTCTCTCAACTAACGAATTGTGACAGAATATTGAACTGTTGAACGAAAAATTATTTACTACACTGTGAACTCTATTTTGCCTTCCTGAAATATAATGTTTTATCATGTGATTATGTTGCTGACAAAATATTACTGCTCGTTTTTCATGCATTCATGGTTCTGCTCCCCAATACAACATTAATTTACTTACTGATTTATCCCATAGGTGCTTCACATCTTCTAAATTAAATGCCTCTTGTCCCTCAAACCATGGAGGAAGGATCCTTCCTCCATGCTCAAACTCACAATTTGTGGAACAAAATCATTCTCGGTATTCGCATTATTTCCTCCGTCTCTGATTTCACTTAAGACCCACTTGTTCCAGGATAGCCACAGTATTTTTTGTTTGTTATTTTTGGTTTACTAATTTTCTGATAAATGTTGTTGTCATTATGAACGTCATCGATATTACGTCGCCGTCATCATCATCGTCGTCATTACCACCATCATCAGCAGCAGCAGCAGCAGCAGCAGCAGCAGAAGCAGCAGCAGCAGCAGCAGCAGCAGCAGCAAATATTAAGATAAACAAAACTGACTCTCCGTTTGAAGATGGGTTTTGATGAGTTTGATACCACGGAGGCTTTTGTTGTTCGATATCATTCAAGTATTAATTCTGGACTAATATTAATCTATTTACAGAGATAGCGAAGTAATCTTTTTGTCATGTTTAGAAAAAAGCACTTGTGCAAATTACATGATTAAAAAATTAGTATTGAAATTGTGTTTGTTAGGCTATACGTCACTCGTGAAAAAGCTTACAGTCGAGAATATTAATATCAGATTTAAGTCAGTAATTTCGTCGTTGAACTACCCCTTCCAAGGGGAAACATTTCCCGTCGTAATTTCGCCGCCCGTGCCTCCCTTTCAAAAAATTAATTAAAACCCAATGTTTAATAGCCAGGCTATATCTCGCCTACAAACCCCTGGTATGTTACAGCGGCTCTCGCTGTTTGTTTATGGACAATTGTTGACATAAAAACTCTCATCGTGTGTACATTTTAACAAGTTGGGGCATTTTGTTATCTTTCCAGACTCATTACAGTCGCATTAACGATATGGAGAAAAAAAACGTCTATCGCAAACGTGCGGCAGGCCAATGGACCTACAGTCAAACACGCTTGGATTGGTATTCCTATCTTGCAATCTACAGTCTCGTTTTACTATGGTACATCTCGAGAATTAATAACGATTTCACGCTGAGATTTGCGGTGTTAGACACGCAGGCTTGTAGTTGATTGTTTTTAAAGACACTGTCGGCTCGGTGAACACGTGAATTTGTTTCCGTCTTAAAGGTAATATGGGCGCTACAGCTTTCAAATTGGTAATTATCAAAAACCACATTGATTAGTTTCAATCTGAAACCTTACTGCTTATAAAATATAACACGTTCATATTTAACTGTTGATCTTAATTTTTGCCTTTTAAAAGATATAAGATCAAAATGTGGCTACTTTTCCGTAAAAATGAAAAGTCTTGGCGATATCAGGCAATGTAGCCTCAAATTTGGCCCCAAACAAGAGCCATAACCACGAGTAACCTATACAATAGAAAAGTATTTATGAAAAACGACAGTTAAATGTAAACGTGTTCAGTATACAAATCCTCCGAAGAAAACGGTCCGTCTGAAATACTGCCGTCTTCTAGAAAATTGGGTCTCATGACCTCAAAAAAAAATACTGTGGCTTATTTCAACAATCAAAATTGAACAGAACGGTTTTTCACTATTCTCGCGACTCAGTTGACGGGTTTAGCTCAAACTCTCACAGATTTATTTCATGTAGCCTATATGATAAATCACACAATGTATGAACACTGCCTGCAACAGGTTGTCCGCTCTGCCAAATGCTGTATCGTATCTTTTAAAAAATGGCACTTGAAATGGGGAAATTTGGATCATATGACTTTCTGAAGAGCCAGTTATGAAGTTACATTGTAGGTTGATTCTCCAGGCATTCTGTGATTGTGCCGTATATAAGGGTTGACCAAGTGTTTTACCAAATAATAATAAAAAATTATAGAGTCAGAGAAGAAACACCATAGGACACTCAGTTTGTGGAACTTAGCCTCTTCGTAGTTTGATAAATTTGAAATATCCACAGCAACAGCCACTATTTTAATGAGTTGTGTGGCTGTGTAAGAAAAAAATACAGCGATTGAATTGTGGCTGGCTTTCAAAAGTTTGACTATACAAAGCGGTGAAATTATCAGACGATGAAAGATCTTCATTTTGAAAACCGTATACTGAAAAGGCATAATGCTGATGTTACATTAGGCCTAGCTCGCAACAGCTGAGATTAATTTGGATGGATTGAAATTCTTCTCTGCTCACCAGATTTGTCTTATCAGCCATAATTATGAGAAAAAACGTCCTAGAACTTGTTTTTGAAATTTCAATAGAAAAAGGTGAGAAAGTGTAGTTTTAGGCCTACTTCACAATCCATTAAATAGTTAGTATTTATAAAACTATTATAAATGTATGCGTTCATTTAAAAGTCCAGTAATAACTACCCAAATATCACCAATGCTTCCCTGGTGTTCAATCCGCAAAATCCAAACCAACCCTGTCCCAAGTACGTTCACGGAGCATTTTTGGTTTGCCCACGTGCAACTCCGGGCGATCCCCCCGAGGCACCGGGCAAGCTTGAATACGCTCGTGGGGCGCGTGGCGCGCGTGGCCGGGAGAGTTGTCACCGCGTGGCCGGTGGACGCCTTAGACTTTATAACCCGGGCGTTTGGAGTACCAATAGCCGCTGACACAGGATCGGGACTGTTTGTCTCTAATAAATTGGCACACGCCGAACCTCTGTTTAGTAAATCTTTGGAAACACGCGGGGCATGTCTGCATTTTTAAAGAATGACGAAAACAGGAGAGAGACGAAATGGTGGGGGTGGCCAGGGCCCGTTGCCTTAATAAAAAGGAGCGTATTGAAAATGTGTGATTCACACGATTTAAATTCAATTGACACGTATTAATTAGAAATGCGTCAATTTCTAAAGGCGGCCACTTATTTGCACAGTATATTAAGTTAAAGCTCAATAGTGCGCTATTTGGTGACCACCGTCAAGTTTGACATTGTTCCCGAAGCTCTTTCCTTCTGCAAAAGCTTACAATGCACGTCAGACCAACTTCACTTGTACGAGTAATTCATTGTATAATGTTTTCCATTATTTTTCTTCTGCATAACTCAAATACGGGGGATAGCTGTTGGGTTATGTCTCCTTTCGATATTTTATTTCTTTAAAAGTCTTAACAGATTTGAAACATTTTGTATTACTGTTGTTTTCAGTCCCTGAAATATTATTCTTGAGTTTCCCCCGCACCCTAAAAGTTATTTCTTCGCCGTTTAATCCAAAGGTTCGGTTAATTTTTCAGGCTTTCGAGGTACATTTTCACGTGGAATTTTGAAGAATCCTTGGTTTCATTACCGGAAAGAATTAAAATATACATAAATAGAAATAAAGCACGTTCATTTCTAAAATAAGCAAATATTGTCATCTTTTAACTTAAACAAAACACAAAAATTTAACACGTTATAAATAAATCACTACAGGTACCGTACATCTCCCATGCATTCAAATTCGTTCAAAAACATAAACCGATCTTTCCGTGAGCTTCTGTTCCAAACGAAGCAAGAGTTCCTCAAACCGCTCATATTTATTATCAATATATTTAGCAAGTTCTAAAATGAATTGCTTCTTTTTCTCTACCAGTTTAATTTCTGGTGTATACCGTAAAAGTTCAGTTCAATCAGAAAACAATATAACTTCCTAAAGTTGCGGTTCATATGCAGTAGGCCTATGCACAGAGATTCCGTATTCTCGCACAACATCCCTTTTTAACGTTAATTTACTCGCTAACAGGTAGACACTATCCTATTTTGTCGGTCAAAATTACATAATGCAATACTCTTACTACCGTTTGTTTTTATACAAATATTTCGAACTGTTCCTCTCTCCTCTTTGATGTGTGTGATCCACCTTCCCTTCCCTGCCATCCTAAATCTAATCCCCAGCAAAATGTGTTGACACCCCCCCCCCCCCCAATTCCGGGGTTGGGCCGGTGCAAAACCTCGCCCACACTCAGAGTGATCCTGTGTTTTAACTATGTTACTCGGGACAGAAGATCAACCCTTTAATATTGAGAAGTTGAAAACTTAAAAGAAAAGGCCCTTGCGATTTATTTGGGTAAATATTCTTGTATTTGTGTAAATAATTTTGTATGTGTGTAAATATTCATTTTTAATTCAAAATATATGCAGGACCCCCAATGGAAACCAGTTTTAAACTGTTTGGGCACACCCTGGATAAAGAATTGTAATACATAAGTAAAACACTTCCTCCCTCTAAATGACCACGCCCCTACTAGGCCACCATGTTGTTCTTTGTTTTGAAATATTACAGAGGTACCGTGACCTTAATAAGCTTACGCGGATTCACGGGTGTGGCCCGCGCACGGCCAATCACAAGCTTGCCTGCTCAACCACAATGGTCCCCCTGGGGCCCCGACGGAAATACAGCGATAAAACCGACATCAGTCCCCCTTTGTCGGTATACTCGCTTTATTAGTTTCCAATTCTATTATCTCTGGCCCCTACCTCTAAAGAAGAAAGCGGATAAGAGATAAATAGAGCGATGTTAGCGTTTTGTGGATACTCGGTTGAGCGAGATATATGGATGTTTTGGTGTGGTATGGGCTAATTGTTTTTCTATGCTTGAGAGGAGATATATAGGTGTGTAGGCATATCCGATATCAACTGGACCGGCGTAAGGGCGAAGTGACCGGCGTAAGGGCGAAGTGAACGGCGTAAGGGCGAAGTGAACGGCGTAAGGGCGAAGTGACCGGCGTAAGGGCGAAGTGACCGGCGGGAGTCTTCTTAATTGCCCCTCTGCAAAATGTCTAGTCGGGAGCTATGATAGAAGCCTGAAACAGAGACTAATCAAATTTGTTGTCTCTCTCTGCTCAATAGCTGACGTCTCGATCCATTCAACTTGACAAATTACGCACCATGCAGTCCCGACTTCGTACACACCATTAGCACTTTAAGCCACACGTAGGGCCTGACCATTTTCTCATAAGACTTTTCAATCGGTGCTCGCATTTTACTCATTAAACTTGGAAAATGAAATTTGTATTTACTCAAATCTTTCCGATTTTCTGCTCGAGTGTCAATTTTCCTTGAAAAAAATTTCGACATTCTTTTCGTTTGAAGAACAATGTGGTTATAGGCCTACCAAAATAAATAAATTACATCGAACCATCCCATCTTTATTGTACCAACTGTGCAAAGATTTCGAGAATGAAAAATCTCAAATTCAAAAAATACGTCAACAATTTTCAAAACTGGCTTTTAAAAATATTTTCTCCCAAAACGCTTTCCTCCCCAAAATTGTCCGTCGAGTTCCCGATGTCTACGCGTTCCAAATTCTTCATGCTTTTCTGAGTTTTTGTGGAGACAGTGTAAATCCTGCGCACGTGCTGGCCGTTGCTTCAAGATCTAATGCCGTCTCCACCGGTTCCGTGACTGGCTCCAAGCTTTGTCGGGCAATAGACGACATTCTGCCCGGGGAAAATTCTGTCTGCTTGTGGTACAAGATATCAGCTTTAGTTGGCTCGTCTGATCGTGTATGCATTGTTCTAAACAGCCGGCTTAATTATAATTATGCGTTTAATGTCGATTTTTGTTATTAGCTTGCTAACCTTGAAAACTCAGTGCAGATGTTTGATGTCGTACTTGTCCTTCAATGTATAATAAAAACCCTGTCCCAAGAACGTATAAAGTGAACCACGTGAACTCTTTTTTTTGGTAATAATTCTTTCTGGAAATGAAACAAAGAAAACTTGAAAGCCTGAATAAACCTGTTGGAAGACGAGGACATTTTAAGTTTTAGAAGTGGGGGGGGGGGGGACGTTTGCCAAGCGGGAACATGTGTAAATATGACCATTTACAATGGTATCCATACCGGTATCTAATTGATTCCACAGTACTTTAATCTCGCCGTAAAAAAAAAAAAAAAAAAAAAAAGAAGACAAGAAAACACATTTTGAAATCGGTTTGACATTTGTTGGCGTATCCAGCGGGGGGGGGGGGGGGGGGGGGGGGGGGGGGGGGCAGGGGGGAAACTTGCACCCCTGGCGGCATTTGAAGCGTCATAAAAAACAAAAAGAAAGTGTTTTTCAGTCGATTTTGAGACGATTCAGACGTTGTTTGCCCTCCCTGGTACAAAAAGCTGGATATGCTACTGCCGGTATCCCACAGAGCAAGAGTTCGCTTATTGGTTTGTTAATTTCGCAATATGCAAATGAACCACTTTCTACACAATGGATTACATACAAAATGCATCTCATGCACTTGAAACTACAAAGTGACTTTCCGAAATCAACGTTTGACACAAGGAAACATTTTCCCCGGTCATTAGTGCGCGCAAGACATGAATTAATGCATTGGCACTCCAGACAGCTAACACGCAGCGATCGCCGCTTGCCAAAATTTGTCATCTTTTTTTTTTTTTTTGGCGCGGGAAATTAGCGCGCCAAGCACAATACGGAATCGTCTGTTTGTCAAGTAGAGTTCAAAACAACACTCTCAGCGACGTGTTCGTACGTGCGGCGGGCGGGAGCGGGAAACTTGGCTTTTATCCGTGTCCTTATTCATACGCCTGCTCCGCGCGTCCGCGCCGTCCTCCCATTGTGATTCGCGGATTGTTGCCAGGGATAGAACATGTGACCACACGTGGCCCCGGACAATGGATGAGTAGACAATGTGATGGGCTGTTCATGTAGGATAATGCTAGATATTAGATGAGAAATAAAGGGGAAGTGGGGAAAACGGAAAAAAGGATTGTACTATTGAAGTGCGAGGTTGTTTTACTTAATAATGAGGAACAGTCTGCGAAAGGGAGTTCTCACAGGGCCCAGGATGGGTTTATAAAGACTAGACAATTCACATTCTCGGTCAGGCTAGACTTTATTATAGACTAATTGATTTTTTCCCCTCTTCCTCCGTACTGACAAAACACCTCATGGGAATTTCTGCCACCGATGCTGCATAGCATAGATACCCGTGAGAAAAAAAGGGGGACTAGAATTTCATTAAGATGAACTCGGTCGAGGGAATGAGGTCAGGGAAAGGCCTGGGCTCAGCGGAGCTGAGAAAGGCAAGATACGGCCGAGATGGGGCCGGGGGAGTTCGCTGGTCAGGTTGGCGTAATGCAACTGGCCTACTTTCTCGGCCATACAGCATCTTTTCATACTGCAGCAAAATCGAGCGTTCTGTGTCATAAAAATAATCGATGTAAACAAAAAAGGAAAGGAAAATAACAAAATCCAAGAACATGTAGTGTGAAAGCAGCTGTTTTATTATCTGTGTAACAAAAAAAATACAATCGTCAACCTGATTAGAGTTAGACTACAAGTAATCTGCGTCTTGATACTTTAAACTCTTTATCTACATCAATCACTCTGTGAATTTGAAAGACAAGACAATTTATTAGAAATTCAGAAATTTACAGAAAGCGTCCAATATACAAAAAGTACAATTGCATGAGTGTACACGATTGCATGACACAATTAACACTATTTCCTTGAATTATAAAATCATAATCATATAATCATAATCAAAATAAGAAAATCATCAAAACTGAATTCATTGTTCTAAAAAGCTATATAGCAGAAATTCATGTCAGGCCATATCAGTCGATCTAGTCTTCATTCAAGTCTGAAATACTAACGGGTCCATTGTAGAGCCCTAATTTGATGCGCAACCTACAGCACCCCACCAGTCATAACCATGCAAGACTTGTATGAAGGCTATAGCTTAATATTTCGACTTATTTAATAAATGTCTAAATAGATTTGATCTTAGGCAGATAAAAACCGCAGATAAACTTCCAATTATAACAAAATAATATTTCTGGACGGAAAGTATTTTAATTTGTTCATATTGGTACTGATGGAATTATAAAAAAGTTGATTATGAAAATACATAAAAAATATCTTTTATTGATGAGTATTAAAAATGGACGGAAGTATTCAATTTATATTCTCAAGATCATTAGGAATATGACATTTATAATTGGATTAAAAAGCCTAATCCAGGCATACTGGTATTACGGAAAGTATTTTAATTTGTTCATATTGGTACTGATGGAATTATAACAAGTTGATTACGAAAATACATAAGAAAAAATTGCAGGCAGATCTACATTTAAACAATGGTTCCTATTTATATATTTCACCTTGACACGAAACTATATCCACAATCTAAATTGGTTCTATACACCTGAGATATTCTACAATCAAGGTTTATTCACATTCAAAAAATCAAGAATATCTACTCATAAAAAGAACTGAATTTGCAAAAATAACCAATTTACACATATCGTTCGTTACAAATTGATAACTCAAAATCCTACATTAAAAAAGTACTGATATTTATCCTGTTTTGGAATGAACAACTGTTGATAAAACTAAAATATACAAATCAACCAAATCACACAAAACCACAAAAATACTGATCGGAAATCCAACAGAAATTCACAGCCGAACAAAAATATACAAAACTTTTCATAAATTAAAAGAAAATAAGATAGAACGATTCTTGATAAAAGTATTTTTTGTTATAAGGTATGGATACTCTTAATACTCTGTGTAAAATTCTACAAGGAAAATATAGTGAACAAATAGTTTGCACATTCATCAGTTTATTATCCAATGCCAAAACGTCTGCATAGAGTAAGAAAAACAATAACTGACAATAAAAATCAACACTTCTAAATGACAGCAAATGTCATATTTTGGCATCAAAGGTCATATTTTGGCATCAAAGGTCATATTTTGGCATCAAAGGTCATATACTTGTAGAGATCACTTACTGGTGTCAGAGGTCGTTGTTTGTCTACTTGGCACCCGCACGCTCTTTCAGTTTTTTAGCCACTTCCTCCTCAACCTGCGTGATCTTCTTAACCAGGTTCTCCGTCTTCAATCCCAGCATGCTCAGCTGTGATTTCAGGACAGTTGTCGAGGCCTCGTCTCCAGTGCTGCGTTGATCCTCAGGTTGCGTCAGTCCCTCCTGGACGCTACGCTTCTCGGCTAACGTCTGACCTAGTAGGGCATTCAGTGTGTCTAGTTGGCCCTGTAGGGCAATGATCTGAGTCGACAGGAAGTCTCGCTGGCTCTTCAGGACAGGCGGAGAGGCTTTAGGTTTGGGAGCCCTGGAGATGTAAGAAAGATTGTTTGGCAGGTTAAATATTGTCATTCTTCTATGATTTATTAATAATACTCGCGAGTAACTACAAAACTAAGACTTGTCAACGAGTTAACAAATGGTCTTTACCTTCCGTTCTACAGTCTGTCGTTCAAATTTGCTAAATTTTTAATTCCCCCTGCGTTGATCATATTCTATATTCCACAAATTCTCACTTCAGATATAGCTAAATGAAAATTCTCGAAAATAATAAACCCAGATAGAGAATATACCTGGATGACGCCCCTTAATGTGTTGTGTGTGGATATGCGTGCAGTTTAACTGCATGTGTAAAGGCTATTGAAAGCCCATGAAAAAGAACAGACAGAAACACCTACAAATACTGCATGGCCCTCAGATGAACAGACAGACAAGGCCAGGCATTCACAAGAATAAAAGAAATATAGAACAATCCAAAAAATGAAGCAAAAAATAAGTTAAAAAAACAAAAGAGACTACTTGGCTGGAAAGACTATCTCAAGACAACTTACGCTGGCCTTTCATCCGCTGACGGCATGCCTCTGAGTTCCCTTAACCTAGAGGCAACGAAATCTTGAACAGATGTAGCGCCCCCACGAGTCTGCAGAAACGCGCGCAGTCGAGAACTGTCGTTGTTTTCAAAGGCATTGTCCAGTCGTTCTTTAATGGTCTACAGGGCAGAAATTATATAGTTTCACTGTTGTAATTTCTGAAAGATTGTCACATCATAGTTTTAGGGAATTTACAAAAACATGTTAGTGTTAAACTTATACCTTCTATCTTACTAATGTTTTGGTTAAAGTGAACAACAAAAAAAGAAAAGAAAACTGGCATTAAGTGACATTTAGGGGATCACTCAATGAGGATGCGACTTATTAAAGATTATCAAACAAACCACAAGGTATACTGACTAGTTAATTTAGAATTAATTCTCAAAGTGAATAAAGAACGGTATTCCGAAGGTTGCAGGTTCAAATCCAGCTCCTGCCACTTCTATTTGTTCACTTTGAAAATTCATTCAAAATTAACCAGTCAGTTTGCCTTGTGGTTTGATATTTTGGTTATAATGAAAATTGGCCACTGCTACTCGTGATTATCAATTTTGCTTTTGTCCAGATCCTATTTATGCCTCCTTGAGGGATGCTATTAAAGTAAGGTATTAGACCAAACCAAGTCCCCCCCCCATAAACATAAACAAAAAAAAATTTCCAACAGGCAGAAATGTTGTGAAAATTAGGTATTCCTGAAAACACATCAACAAAAAACAAGAAAAAAAACAAACAACAAAAAAACAATCTGTCTTGGTGTCCCTCTTCCAGTGAAATAAAATATAATCGTCAACAATCAATCAAGATCCAAATAACGATCCCTTTTCCTTCCAATTACCTCTTCGCTAAAGTCCTGTTGTACTGGCACCTTGACTTTGACGTCAACCAACTCCCCGACAACACCGGACTTATCTGTGTCTGTCTTGCTGTACTTGAATGCATGCTCCAGGGCAGTCTTGCCACTAGAGGGCGCTCCACCAATCAGAGCTCCTGACAGCGGAGTGGAGCGGGAGCGAGCAAAGAACATGTCCTGACAGATAACCTTCATGGCCTGTGGATCCCATCCAAGAAAAATAGTGAAATACATTACCAACATGTTTCATGACTTTCTAAGACCATTTTTAGCATATCGTTAAAGATATACTGTACATGCTCTTCAACTAAGTGGACTTTCTTCTAAAAGAAAATTCAAATTGTGTCATTTATTTTTTTATGAAAAACTACTTTTTTTCTACTTTGGGTTTCTGCCACCGTCCAAAAAAGGCTGTACTTCCTGGTTGCTTAGATGCCTCTCTCTATATATATATATATATGCCATATAGGAACTGAATTATTGTTGGCTTCAAAGAAATCAAAATTTGTAAATTAATTATTTGATAATTACATGTGTTTGGATTTTTTCATTCGATAACTCATTCAATACTGAATACCGTTTGTACTGCTTGAAAACTAGCAATACAAACAAAATCCGGGAAAATCCGGGCTGAGACTCAAGGATTACTAGGAGTATATTCAGCGAATTTAACGAAATTGAGAATATATCATGTTAAAATTGCAAGACACTGAACAAAGTTGAAGGAACAACTTCTAAGTCCCTTTGGACTGTAGCTGGAAATTCACAATGGATGTGAAATATTTGACCAATCACGGGAATTCTATTTGAGAGCCATTGGTGAGAATGCAATCGAGAATATCTAAATCCGTTACTGCAAATCTTGCAAAAATTGCATAATTTTCTGATTCTTGCCAGATACCATACCTTGTAAAATTCCCTCAAGAAGTCTGGGTTGGAGTCGTTCTTGAGATCTCCGACCTTGATGTGAGCCAGGCAGTGCATGATCAGCATGATGAACTCCCCTACGGACTCCAGCCGTTCCTGACGGACAAACAGAATATTCATGGCTCGCTGGTAGAAGAATGAGCGACGGTACATGTTGTGATCATAGTCATTCTGTGGTAGGCTGGACGCTAGGAGGAGCGTCACATTAGGGGCGTGGACGGTCTTCTGAAGGAGACGGATGACGAAGACACCGAAGCGATAGATAACAAACTGGCTGGGTGTGATTCTGTTGATGTCTAATGGCGTGATGTCATGGGCTAGAAGCCACTGTGCATCTTTGAGATCGATGAAGGCATCAGACACCGCACCTGGAGAATAAGAAGATAAGAAATATTGATATCTTTGATATCGATGAAAATTAAAACAGAAAATATCTCTCTATGATATCAATGATGGGTTAGACATCATCACACCTAAAGATCTTTGACATTGGTGAAAATTGACAAAAAAAGATAACTTTGATATCCTTCAGGGCATCAGAAGTAGCACCTCAAGAAAAGAAAGGAAAAGACACGTATTGATATCTTTGGCACTGATAAAAGTTGAAAAAAATATTTTACATTTTTATACTGATGAAGGAATAAACACGAAATCAACAACAGCCACTTTAACAATTTCTGCAGATCTTTTGGGGAAACTTGTATCCAAATTATAGAATCTTTTTTTGTGTGAAATTAACGTTTTCAGTGCCCTCCCATTCCGGAATACTTTGAGCAGAAATATATAAGGTGACAATAATATCCCAGGTGAGGGATCTGAAGGCATGTGACAAAACCTGAGGAATGAAAAGGTTAAAAAAAGAAATTTTAAACATTCTAAAAAAAACTTCATTCACCAATACTGCAGAAGAACAGCAGATTGGTAACTAATCTAGATGTTTCTGTGACGAGTGCTCCTAGGGCCCCCCCCCCCCCCCCAGCCATTATTAATCTGACCTTTGACCCCTGGCCTCTTGAGGGCGTCCGTGCTGTTGACGATCTCCTCAATCTCCTGCAGGTCCTTGTAGAGTGGAGAAGCCAGCAAGGCATTGAAGATAGACTCATCCATGCCTGGGGGAAGCTTGGAGCGATCTACGGCCTCCTGCTCACGTTGAGCCCAGTCGCTGGGGGCGTCCGGTGCCGTGGTGGAGTTAATTGTCTGGTTTAGTTCCGATGCACCTGTCGCAGAATACAGAGACAAAAACTATGAGACTATGTTTCACGCATTGTGCAGCATTTTACTGAATCAACTATTTCAGAGCTCCACTTCAGATATAAATGGTGAATCAAACAATTATAGAAGAACTGAACCTGAAATATATGCCGTATAGCCAGGGATCACTCCCCAACTTGACAATACAACCTGGAAAGCGGCAATGTGGGGATCACTCAATGAGGATCCCGTTCCTGCCAGTTTCCTTTCTTCTGCCCACCTTGTCTCTGGATGTTATTAAGATGGTCCTGGGTTCTCCTCTCATCCACATCAGCTTGACCGTTGACTTCATTCTTGATCTTCTCCATCTCTTGTTGCTCCTTCTTCTTCCGTCTTTCCTCCAGACGGGCTCGCGTCTTCTCCTTGTTTTTCTCCAGCTCCAGCCGTTGCGTGTCCTCAAATCGTTTCATGTTCTCCTGATGTTCTGCCAGCAGTTTCTGAAGGGAGAAGAAAATATCAAGATTTAGCCATGGAGGAGGAAACAATTTGTTTCTATGGAAACATATATGAGGCTGAGACTGTTGCTATGACAACTGCTACCAGGACGGAACTGTATCTGTCATGCTTTATACTTAGATGAGATTGAGGCTGTCGTTGGCACTGCTACAATTGGGAGTATGTTGTGTGCATGACGGGAAAAAATCTAGGTTTTTTTTTGGTGTTTAAAAAAAAAAACTGGTAAAAATAATAATGACAATAATAATAGATTTATAAAGGTCAATTATCCACCGAGACCACGATACTCAAGTCGCTACATTATTACCCCTGCTCATCAGGCCTATTAATCATTCCTGAAACCTTCTCAGCTCCCTGGGGAGTATACAGCCCCGGCTGCAAGTTAAGCGCACATGGGATAATCAAAAATAACCATCACTGCCCTCACAGGTACCCATTTACTCCTGGGTGGAGAGAAGCAACTTGTGACAAAGTGTCTTGCTCAAGGACACAAGCACCATGACCCAAGCTGAACTCGAATCCACAATCAGCAGTATCACCAAGATCTTGGGTTCGGTACACTAGACCATGAGGTCACAGTGCTCCACAAAACTGCCGGAAAACGAGAAAAACCGCCAGAAACCGGGAAAACCTGATAGTTAGGTTAAAATCTGCTGCCTTGGCACAAGTATTGTAGTCGAGACCATTTCAAGACCATTTCAAGACCAGGCACAAGACCATTCACAAGACCATTCACAAGACCAGCTTGTTACAGGCACAAGTAACAGGCATAAACCATGACAAAGGAATGCTTTTGTTACATTTCATTTGAATAGCTTAAGACTTGGATTAAGACTGCTGGTCTTGTGCTGGTCTTGCAGGGTCTTGTGTGGTCCTGTGGTGGTCTAGACTACATCACTGCTTGGCACGCCAGTTATTTAGTGCCGCTGTTCAGTCTAAACCCTCCTGACCTCCTGTGCCTCTTTGTTTCCTTGTAGCTGCTGTAGTTCTTGCTGCAGTCGTCTCTCTTTCTCCTGTTTCTGCTCATCAAGTGTCTCCATACGATGCCTGTCACGTTCCTTCTGTCGCTGATCATCGTGTACTCGGTCCATCTCCATATCTGACTCCAATGTACTGAAACAGACCCACAAGACATTCTTCAGGAATCTCTTGAAGATGAAGTACGGTCTTCAATCAACTGGTGGGGTTTTCTATATAGCCATTTAGAACTTACATACATTTTTCATCAGTGTCATTCAATTATTGAACAGTGCTGGAAGAATCGCAGAAAGGAAATAGGATCTGGGAAGTAGGATTATAACTTTACTTCCATTTTTTTTTAGCAAGTTTTACTTGTTTTGTGGCCAGTAAAATTTGGCTACTGTTGCAATCTGCCGTCGCTACATTACGATCATCATTATCTTGATTTTCTAACCACAACTGAACTGCTTGAACTCAAAGACGACAGTGACAAAGTTGTCTCCAGTATGTTAGACTCAAAGTTTGAAATGAATCATAATTGGCCAATTTTCATTTGTTATTCACATAAAATTAAGAATGTACATTGCAGCAAATAGTTGCTTGTGATATCAGAGGTGTAGCATCTGAAGGTGTGTGACAACATCCAGTCGCATGATGCAAACGGTTGACAAAGAAAAAGGATGAAATGTCTTACGCCATCTCCTTTTCCATCTTGCGTCGTCTCTCCTCGTCACGTTTTCTCTTCTCCGCCTTGACACGCTCAATCTCCGATGTCATCTGACTCATCTTGTTTTCTCGGAACTTCTGGGCATCCAGCACGGCCTTGTCTGCCGCCTGGGTGTACTCCTGAACCAGAGCCTTTGGGGAGAGAGCAAAAGTTAAGTCCAAGTAAATTGATTTCAATATCGTCAAACAAGCCACAAGGGAAACTGACATACCGGTTCTTTTCCATTGTTCTCACCAGTCGTACGCATACTCAAAACTATGTGTCCATGTACAGGTTCTGTATATACTTCCGAGGACAAGAGGAGAAAGGAAATACAAAGAAACCTTTCAGTCCTCGCACGTCAAGTCTTTTGTTAAAATCGGTCCTCGCAAGTAGAACTACGTGCTTAGGCTATGGGGTTGGGTTATATTAAAGGAACAATAGGAAACACAAAGCATTGTCCTCGGAAGTATTGGGAAAGTACGACTGTGTGCTCAGAACTATGCATACATGCTCAGAACTACAAAAAAAGGACTGGTAGGTCTACTGCTCGCAGCGTCCAAAAGTCTTCCATTTCTCTGGCTACAGTTTAGGTTTAAAGATGTAGACAGCTTACCTCTTCAGGAGACAGGTCTCGCATGGCTTCAGCAAGCTCCTTTAGCTGCCTCTCTCTCATGGCCAGTCTGGCGTGGGCTTGCTTGACCTCTGTCCCAGGCAGGCAGTCTTTGGCAGCCTGCTCCATACGCTGGCTTGTCACCTTTTCAAACTCGTCAAGTTGATTCTGCATGGAACCAGAATTCAGACATCAGTGTTAACAAGATGTTTGAGAAAACATCTACTCAGTCTGGAGAGCGACAGCAGATAGCCACTGCTGACGACAACCATGTGGAGAATCTACAAAGTCTGTAGAATTCCAACAGAGAGTCAGCATTAGCAAGAGATCTGAGGGATTTCTGTGCAGTCTATATAATTCTAGCAGACACTATCAACAAGACCCCAGAGATCATTCTACAAAATTTGTAGAATTTTAGGAGATGGTCAGTGCTTACACAAGACCTGCAGACATTTTACTATGTCCACAAAATGTCTAAGGACAGTAAATGACAGGTCTGCGGGGATTTCTACAACGTCAAACAATTCCATTGGAGGATCACTATTGATAGAAGGTCCGAGAACGATCTGCAGAGTCCACTGAATATCACTGATCAGTCGCTGTTGACAAACACTTGAGGGAATTCTAAAATCCACAGAGTATAAGTTGACATTTATTATTTCCGTCAAACAATCCACAAGGGAAACTGACTAGGTAAAATTTGATTACATTTTAAAAGTGAACAAAGAAACTGGCAGGAGCTGGATTCGAACCTGCGCCCTCCGGGTTACCGTACCGGTGCTCTACCAACTGAGCTATCTTGCCCTATGTTGGCGGTCTCCTAAATTGCCAGTATCTTTGTTCGGGTGGGCGCTAGTCAGAAGTCATAAACCCAGAATGCCGTATAGCCAGGGATCACACCCAATTTTACGATACAACCTGGGAAGCGACATTGTGGGGATCACTCGATTAGGATATGACTTTTTAACTTTAATATAATTCGTCAAAAAATCCACAAGGGAAACTGACTAGGTAAATTTGAATACATTTTCAAAGTGAACAAAGAAAACTGGTAGGAGCAAGATTTGAACCTGTGACCTCTGGAACATCGTACCAGCGCCCTACCACCTGAGCTATCTTGCCTTATGTTGGCAGTCTCAAGTTCCAATTTAGATGCTCTGTACCAACCTGGTGCTGCTGCTGTAGTTTCTCCTTTCTCTCAGCCAGGTTAGCGGCAGACAGTGAGCCAGAGCTAGCCACTAGCTCCAAGAACTCCTTCTGCTGAGCATCGATCAGAGTGTCACGCTCCTTCTGACAAATCTCGGCCATCTTGGATCGGGCATCAATGACGACCGTTTCCTTCTCGCGATCCATTTGTTCTTCCTAGGTAAACATGCAAAAGACGACATATTACAGCAAA
Source organism: Hippasteria phrygiana (assembly GCA_037893225.1). Taxonomy (NCBI): domain Eukaryota; kingdom Metazoa; phylum Echinodermata; class Asteroidea; order Valvatida; family Goniasteridae; genus Hippasteria; species Hippasteria phrygiana. The sequence goes on along the minus strand of JAZGUH010000639.1, from coordinate 495,712 downwards.
AGAAAATGGCACTGTTTGTCTGAAACTTAATATGGATATCAAGTGTTATAAAAATTTAAATGACAAAAATATCGGATAAAAACACGCAAACGGCAAAAATCCTTTTACCTAATACAAGGCGTTTGGAGGATTTAAGATAAATGTTTTACAAAATAAGACGACCGACCTGTTGGACTTGTTCCTTCATGTGGCGTTGTCGTAGCACCCTGTAGATGATGTTTTCAGCTTTTCCGTTCTCCTCGTCCTCCAGGGACTGCACCAGGGCTGGCCGCTCCGCACCCTTCAACTGAAATCAAAAGCAATCAAAATCAATCGCTGGACTTACTATGGGTGTTATGAGGATCAATGCTTGGGCGGTGACAAACCAACCATCTCCACATGTGTACAAATGCCTATTTTCTCCAAGTGTACAAATGCCTATCTAGTTTCTCTACATGTGTACACATGCCTATCTATTTTCTCCACGTGTACAAATGCCTAACTATTTTCTCCACGTATACAAATGCCTAACTATTTTCTTCACGTGTACATATATGCCTATCTATTTTCTCCAAGCATACAAATGCCCGTCAATACTTTATACTTTAATACAGTAAATCTCCAATTACCCTCCAATTACAAGAAATTACTTCAAGGATTGAACTTTTAGTTGTTCAAACTCCACTGAGGTGTCTTTCGGATCACTACTGAGGTGTCTTTCAGATCACTACTGAGGTGTCTTTCAGATCACTACTGAGGTATCTTTCGGATCACTACTGAGTCAATCATTTTTGTGTGTGGAATGTCTTTTTGGACAGCTCAAAAATTGAGGCCTTACGCACTTTTGATTTCCCAAATGTCCCCCTCAATGTCTGTATACCTGCTTGTTGCCGAGTTCATCTCTTTCTGCTCTCTGTCTGAGAAGCTCTTTAGACATCTCAGCTTGGTTCTTCTGCTGTAAGCGTTCCCGATGCTGACGTCGTTTCTCAGCAATCCTGTCTGCCATGGTGGTCTTCTGTCGATCCTTCTCTTGATCCATGCTCTGTGAAAGCTTCTCCATCTGAAAATAGAATATGTTTATGCAAAGTTGTTCAAGTTGTTTTGTAATTCACTACTACACTATACGGGAATCAGGTTGGCGCAGTGGTTACTGTCCCCGCCTTTCACCGCTGTGGCCCGGGTTCGATTCCTGCCCTGGTCCACATGTGGATTGGGTTTTCAGTCCCTACCTGATTCCGTGGGTTTTCCCTAGAACATTCTTCTGGGGTTTTCCTCCCACCTCTAAAACTGTAACTTCTTCTCATTGTCTTCTCTCTACAGGTTTCTTCAGGCTTTCGAGCTACAGTGCCTAGGGCGCTTTTGAGGAATCCTTGGTTTCATTACCAGAAGAATTAATAATAATAATAATAATAACTACAGACCTGAGATTAAGGCCAAGATTTTTTTCTCTGGGATTCCCCACACAGAAATGATACATCTAAAAAATCAGTGAAACGAATATTCTCTCTGTTTTGTGAGAACAGAAGAAACGGAAGACATTTTCCAAGGAACTCTGAGTATATATGACAGTTTAATGTGTTTATCAAATGCAATATTTTGTGAAAATAAATAAAACTGCTGCAAACTGCTGACTGACTGAATGGACCTGAAATATACAAATACAAAATTAGCTGGCCTGACGTTTCAAACTTAAGCAAGTTCTTTCTCAAAGGCAAATGACAGAGTACAAGAAACAAACATGTAGGGAACACACATGCATGAGGGGGTGGGTGGAGAAACACAAAAGAGGGATGCAAAGGAGCATGGTAGTGGGTAAACATCAAAGGGAGGGGAAAGGACAGCCAGGAAGACAGGAACAAAGAAGTGTGGTTAGGGTAAGGATGAAGGAGTGGAGGGATTAAGATGAAGGTTGAAGCTGGGGAAAGGGGACAAAGGAATTGAAGGTGGTGATAGGGCAAGAGAAGGAACAAAGAGAAGTGGCAAGGATAAACAGGAAATGGAAAGACAATCCCATGTGGCCAAGTGGGCAAGAGACCCCAAGAGGGTTTGCCAGGAGGATAATCTGTAAACAATATTTTGTGCTAAACTATGCCATGAGGGAAGCAATGATTTTGGTCACCATGTTGATGCTAGTTTGACGAGACTTGCTAGAGCTCCTGTGATTGGCTAGACAGTGAACACCCACCACTAATTGTTCTACCCACAGGTTTAACATTCCCTGTGATAACTCACTACTAAAATAAGCATACAGCTGAACTTCGCTATAACGAACACCACTTTACCGAACATTTGGGTATAATGAACATCCTCTTCAATATGGCTTCCACATTGTTTTATTCAATACATACCATTATTCACTATAATGAACACCACTATAAGAAAATATTTGGCTATAACGAACATCCTCTTTGGCTCCCAAATTGATGTATTCAATACATACCATTATTCACTATAATGAACACCACTATAAGAAAATATTTGGCTATAACGAACATCCTCTTTTATATGGCTTCCACATTGTTTTATTCAATACATACCATTATTCACTGTAATGAACGATTGCTTTAGTGAACATTTTTTGTGAATCCCACGATGTTCGTAATAGTGGCGTTCTACTGTATTCAGTATTGAAGCTACGCATGTTCAGTTTGATGCAAATTTCCGAAAGGTCTGTCATACGGGAATGGACATTGGTCTAGCCATAGATCCATGGTCAAACTGAATTAAAATCCGAGGTTATTTTGGACAAATTTGAGATATTAGAAACATCCTCACATTTCTCTTATGCTCCTCCACGAGTTCCTTAGAGGCCTCCTCCGACATCGTCTTGGACTTCACCTGCATCTCCTTCTCAAACTCTCGCTCCTCCTGTGACAACAGCGCCCTCTTCTGGTCATCCAGCTGCTCCTCCACTGATGCGGTTGCCATGGTGAGCTCTGCATCCAGGTCCTCGTTGAATTTTTTGAGTTTAGACTGCTGGGCCACATGGAGCTTGGCTTGGCGGTTTTCTTGCTCAGCCTATGAGAGGTAAGTCACGAAATTCAAATATTGCGGTTTCCGCAGGCAGACATAACTACCTTCAATTGTAAGCTTTCATTCCCAAAACTAAGTAAATTCACGACTTGAAAAGTTGACAAGAAAAGATTTGAAATAATTCAAGTGTGGGAATGTGATGACAAAAGTTGGGGATTCACCTTACAGTGTAGCACCAAGCGTTTGCATTAAAGAGAGCATTCTCCAACTCCATAGTCAACTGTCCATATCATATCATTCTTCCATGGGTAATAACCAACATTTTAAGTATCTTGGGGTGAGGTGAGTTGGTCTGACCAACGGTGGAAGTTACCCCACCTGGGTCTATAGGTATGAAAATTGGGATAATTTTTTTGGTATCTATGGAAGATTTATCCTCTATTTAGATCTGGACCCAGGAAAACCGTAAGGGTGTTAGGGCTGGCAACCTAAAATGTAGCCAACCCCACGACCTCTGTTGTAGCCCTTTACCTAGAGTGACTTTAGCCTTGAGTTGGGCATACTTTTGTAAAAGGCAAAGAATTTTCTTATTGCATTCAGAATCTTACCAGAAGTTTGTCTCTTTCCTCCAGAGCCTCGTCCGCCATGACGTTACTGTTGACTGTATCGATGGCAACAGCGCCCTCATCTGTTCCCTTCAACACCTGGAAATCCAGGAGAAATCGAACTCATCATTAGAAAAGTCAGACTTTAGAGAAACCACAGTATCAAACAGGTTTTGTTTGGTTTCTCATAAGTTACCTGTTTCTTAGTGATGTGGTCCAGTTGCTTAGCAACTGCCTCCTCTGCCATGACGTCGTCTTTGAGACGTTTCCTAGCAGCCAGTTTGGCTAGGAGATGTTCTTTCTGCTCCTCTCGGGTTGAGTTGATCTTAGTCTGGACTTCGCTGACATCTTTCAGGTATTGCTCTAAGATGGCATTTTTCTCTGCTTCCGTCTTGTCCTCATCAGTAAGAAGTTCCTTAAAAAAAAAAAAAAAATCCGATCTGATCTTCTGCAATTAAAGTTTGCTCCTCCCCAGGTTAGATTTATTTGCTAAAGATTGTAACAAGGCACGACTATAAAAAGAACATTTTTTGGTTGCTTAGAATTTTGTTGAAGAAAACCATTTCTAGAAAAGAATGTTTAAAATTTTGGGATGTGAGCTGTAATTTGGAGCTTTCTTGTTTTTGTTTTTTTTTATTCCAGAAATTCCAAACAAATTTAATTAAAAAATCTTCATCTAAAAAAGAAATAGAACAAAATAAATTAGGGATAGGATTGGGTGGCTAAAATCCGCAAGTATCCTCCCCTCCCAGGAACTACTTCTGTCCTTGTGACCTTGTGACAGAACCAGTCGGGACCAATATGCGAGAGTGTAGAAAACAAATATGCTTCCAAATAAACTCCATTTTCGATTCCGATTTTTACCTTGATGGCTTTCTCATGTTCTCCTTTCTGTTCCTCGTTAGCGAGGCTCTGAGCTACCTCCATGGCAGCCTGTATGCTACGTTCCTGATCAGCCTCCATCTGGGACTCAACGGCTACAAGAACAAGAGTCAACATAATTACGTATCTTTCATCAAGAGCCGATTATGAGCATATACATATAAAACCCTTTTTTTAAACCCTTAATGTACCCAAAATCAACACTTTTTAGGAGATATCCTTTTTAAAATTAAAATATATTAAAAGGCATTTTGTCTACTCCTTCATTACAAAAAATGTTAGGTTTGTTAATGTATCAAGTCATGACAGACTTCAACTAAACCAACTGAAAGATACGCTCATTACACCATTAATCTACGATAACAAGAAAGTCAACTTACTTTACCGGTGCGTTAAAATATGATTTGCTTGACACATTAATTAATAACCAGTGACTTTAAATTACTTGCCACTTGAGTTAAAATATAACTTGCCAAGAAATAGTTCATAGGTTTGTTTCACTGGCTTTTAATTGAATGCCATGTATTTCCAGAGCACAAAAATACCAGTCATCTTTAAACAATTTGTTTGGAAATGTTCAAATTAGTTCGCAATTTTGCACAACTCTGCTTGGATGAATAAATGTAAAAAATCTAGGCATGTCTGAAGCTCACACGGCATATTATATCTTATTTTCTATTTAAATTTTTTTCTGGTAATGAATCTCAGGACTCCTCAAAAGTGCATAATTATGGCACTGTAGCTCAAAAGCCTGGAGAAGTCTGTGGGAAGAAGATGATTAAGAATTGTTCGGTTTTGAGAGGTGGGAGGAAAAACCCTGGAGTGATGTTCTGGGGAGAAATCACGGAATCAGGCAGGGATTCGAACCTTGGTCATAGAGGCGGAAGGCGAGGAAAGAAGCACTTCACCAAATTTATGACAAATTCAGGATGTAAGAAAGACTAATTCTCAGGGATGTAGTCGAGTCCATCACAAGTCCCTGCAAGTCCCTGCAAGTCCCTGCAAGTCCCTGCAAGTCCCTGCAAGTCCCTGCAAGTCCCTCCAAGTCCCTCCAAGTCCATCACAAGCCCTCCAGTCCTAATTCCAATCACAAGCTATTCAAATGAGCTTTGATAAAGGCATTCCTTTGTCAAATGTTCATCCAGTTACTTGTGACCGGCTTTATAAAAGGACTTCTGACTGGACTTGCGAAAGGACTTGTGAAAGGACTTGCAGGGACTGGACTACAACTCTGGTAATTCTCACCTTGTACATACTGCTTCTCTGTGTCGCTGCCAGGTTCGACTCCATCCAGTGTCAGGTGTTTCTTGGAATGACGGCGTTTATTCAACCGATCCTTCATCTTGCTCTTCAGGTTGTTGTTGCTTCGGTTGACGTCCTTCGTGTTCTGCATGGAAACGTTTGTCAGGATTAAGCCATCAATAAAGACTGATATCGTATATGTTGTTGGCATAGAAAGTTAGGAATCCTTTGGACGATCACGAGGACCAATGAAAAATAAGGACCAATGAGGTGAGCCCACAACACAGATTACGAAACCTTATAGATTAACCCCTTGTGTCCGGCTATTATTGATGGTATGCCAAGAACGGGCTGTGCAGAGTGGTCCGATTCATCACACTTGGCCCCTCCCCCATTTCATGTGAATGAAAGCGTTCTTTGAAAAGCTTCATCTTTTCATTACACTCCCATTCAAGAATAATATAGTTGGAATATAAGTGGATTGAGTATGCACAGGAATGCGCGTATAGACGTCAACCGGAGTAGTGGTCAAACCAAGGCTATGACCGTCGTCCTTATTCAAGATGTTAAAGTACTTTGATCAAATAGGCATGGAGGGAAGGGAATAGTCTGGAGAAAACTACTATGCAAAGAAAATTACTTGACAGTCAACACAGCTAGTCAAGCAGACCTACTATTACAAGCCCCCATCAGCCACGACGTGATCGACAATGACTTCAAATGATTTAATTTGAACATGATGACTAGATTGAATACACTGCTACAGCAGGGATTTTTTGTTGACAAATGGCCGCTGATGTAGTTGATACTTGCACTAGCTCCTACCTGTTTAATGACATCCACTACGTCAGAAATCACGGGTCTGTTGGCCAGATTGAGCAATCGCATCTTCTCCTCCATCTCGGCATCCAGACCATTCCTCTTCTTGTTCAAAAACTGCAACAAAAAAAGACAGGATATTTTCACTTGAAGGGTCAGAGCAATATGTTGCTTTTTATCTCAAACAAAAGATGGAATGTTTGCATCGGGGATGATGTAAATTAGAACAGAGATGTTTTCTCTTTTGTCCTGTCCCGACGTAGCACTGTATACTCAGTGCTTTCCGAGAGCCTGTGTGAAAAGATTCACAGGCTTACTCATGCGGGATTGAAACTCTCCCAGTTCCACCACCAACACTGAATTCTGCCACACCTCTTCATTCTCCTCTTTCCTATATTTATTTGTCCTCATTTACATAAAAGCCAAAGTCTTCTTTGAGAGTTCTTCGCATTCAGGTAAAAATAACTTTCCAAACAGTCGTGTACATTAGAGCAATAAATTAAAATGATGCATAGAATTTTAAAACAAATATTTTGCAGTGATCTGTTGAAGGTCTGTGTGCATGCACTCATCTAGTTTGTTGCATTACTTCCCAATCCTTATACCTAATTCTCCCAACCTCTCTATCAACACTGAATTCTCCCAACCCTCTATCGACACTGAATTCTCCATACCTCTTCATTCTCGTCAGTTTATCTTTTATGCAGATCAGCCTTGAGCCTTCACTGCATCTGCATCAATAGTTGCAGTTCCAAATTCTCCCAATACTCATATTACCCAAAACCCTCTTTCAATACTGAATTCTCCCTACCTCTTCATCATCCTCTGCGTATCCCTTCTGTAGTTCAGCCATGAGTTGTTGTTGCATCAGCGTGAGTAGCTGCAGTTCCGTATTAGCTTCTTCCTCATCCATAACCAACAAGTCTGGTACCACCTCCTCACCGAGACCTTCCTGCATGGCCTCTGCAATATGCTTACTAAAAACAAAAACTCAACTCATAAATTGAGAGCCCGCCAACATAGGTTTATATAGCACAGTCTTAGTTTGTATATCTGTGGTTATATGTGTATTTTATATGACCCTTCTTTGTTGTTGTTAATGTATTTTATGTTTTTAGCTTGCACATTGTTTATATCTTACAGTTGCTGTTTTTTTCTACTTTAATCTCTATTTCTGTCATATTCTTATATATTTAGCTAATTTTATTTAATTTTAAATCAATTCAAACACTATGACCATCTGCTCCCTTGATTCTCGGTGGATGTTTTCCCAATTGGGAGTTTTGCTTACTTTGCCGGGAATTGGGGGCATAGATGTTCATGGTGTAGATTGCTTTTAATTTTATCTTTATCTTGTATTTTAACGTTAACACGGCCGCTTGAAAATCAACACTGTACTGTTGAATGTGTCACCGTGTATAAACAAGTAATAGTAATAATAATAATAATAATAATAATATTGAGGTCACAAGTTCCTGTCAGTTTTCTTTGTTTACTATAAAAAAATTGAAGAAAACAAAATTACTGTGTCAGAAATGTCATTCTTTATTTTTGGTGATAAGCCGAGGCTTCTTGAAAGTGAACAAAACCAAGCGCCTCATAAGTAACTCAAGTCCCATCAAGAAGAGATAGTAAAAATATGTCAGTTTTAGAGGAACAAATTCCTTAAGGGAGCACTGCCTAACCCATGGTTGGGCCAGGCCGTTGAAAAGCCTAGCCACACCCGGGCCTTCTGGCATTTAGTCTTGCTATTGTGAGCCACAAATCACCTAACAATAGAGCATCTACTAGTGATTGCTTTTGTTGTCATTCCATTCACGGGCCGGAGATCAAGTCTGGGTGAACAATGGGTGCTGGCTGGACTCCAGCATTAGTGGGCAGTTTATTGTGTACAACCAGAGGATTATAGAAGCCTGAAGGCCCGTGCGTTCCTGGGGCTTGGCCAGGCTTTTCAACGTCCTGGCCCGACCATGGGTTAGGCAGTGCTTCCTAAAGAGTATTAGTGCACCCTTCAAGGGTTGTCCAGTATTAAGTTTATGTGCGAATCATCAGTGTACAGAACGATTGACTTTGAACCAGGTAAACTATTGCTCCCAATAAAAAATAGCTACATCCTACCCAACCATTTTAAGCAGTTCTGTCTGGCTGTTATTAATGGATGCTGGTATTCCAATATAGGTTTATGCAGCCAAGCGTAACGTAAACAACAGACAAACAATGAATTGAATATGCGGAAGAATACAGGTATAGACGTCAACCGGCCAGGTGGTCTTTTTTCAAAACTCGGCTATAGCCATCATCCGTATTTAATGGGTTAAGCTGGCATCAGAAGATAAAACACGTTCTTCTCACATTAGCTACTGACAAACTCACAAAAAAATGCTAAACTGACATATTATTGCAGCTACGTACTTGTGCAAGTCGTTCTTGGCCTGTGCCCGACGTGAGGCGAGTTTCTTCTGTAGATTGGTCAGTTGGGATTGCTTGGAAGATTCTATGTTCTCTGCTACCTTAGCAGCCTGTAAAACACAAAAATGACCACTGACCATCAAGATAACAAAAACGACAGTTTTCCTTGGATTTTTATCAACTTAAAATTTACAAATTTTCAAAGTGAACAAAGAAAACCGGAAGAAGCGGGATTTGAACCTGCGACCTTTGGAATACTCCAGAATAGTTGAGCAATGATCCAAGAAACCACTGGCCACCAAGATAATAAAAATGTCAGTTTTCAACAATTCCTATCTCTTCCATCTTTGATTTCCTTTTCCTTGTAGGTCCACACCTTGAGTGGCTTTTAGCCTTGTTTGGGGTGATCTTGTATACAAAAGAATTAAAGTACAGAGGACACAGGTTCCAATCCTGCTCCTGCCAGTTTTCTTTGTTTACTTTGTAAATTCATTCAGATTACCAAGCCAGCTTCCTTTGTGGTTTGTTTGATGATGACTTCAAATTTAAACTTGTCCTGCTAAAAAGCCATGGTTATTATTGAACAAAATTTAATTAATTTTTGTCAGATATATGTCTAGCAATTACAAAAAGCCAGTATTTGTGACGTACGTTCTGCTTCCCAGAAATGATTGTAAACTTTAGATTTATACCAAAAGACCAGAATATATTCATTATTCTACAGGTATCAAACAAGTCAGCTTGAAGCGTTACTCACAGCATCAACAAACTCCTGCAATATCTTAGTCTTCTCTTCTTCACCCGCTGCATTCATCAGCTTCTTCTTCAAGTCATCTTGCATCTCCCGTAGCTTGGACTCCTTCTTGGCCTCGGATGTCTGAGATCAGAATTCAAATATAAATATGGCATTTGATTGGATAATTTCAAGATCTCGGAGATTCTTATTGGCCCACTGACATAAGAAATTTGTATTGGCTAATATCATGCTGAGAGACAGCATTAATTTCTCATCCTCAGTTTCTCTAAGAAGGTTTCTTGTTTGTCAAAAAAGCAAAGGCTATGTTAGCTTATAAAGGTCTTGTGATTGGATCATTTTAAAATGTTGAGCACAGTAATTGGATGATTTAAATCAAGCGATCACTCTGACTGGCTTAATTGCATTACATCATAAATTGTCTTTAGCTCCACGCCCCCAAAGACTTGTCTTCTCGATTGAAAATATCAAAAATCTCGATTCTGATTGGACATTTTACCTGTTAGACAAATCTGACTGGCTTAGCTGGACCAAACCATTAATTGGCTTTATCTCACTGGCACCAAGACAAATCTAATATCTTTTGCTGTTAGCAACTTTTGATTTGCTTAGTGGATAAATCATCTTGGAATCCAAATTTCAATATCTTCTGATTGGGCAACTCTCAAACCCAACAAACTCGGATTGGACCATTTGCATTGCTGCCGACTTCCGAATGGCTTACCTGGACAACAGCATTGATTTCCTTGATCTCGTTCTCTCTGAGACGGCTCTCAAGCTTGACGGCTTCCAGAGTTTGTTTCTCCGACAGCGATTTCGCCATGGCATGCTTATCGTCGTCCGTTAGTGAGACCAGGTTGTTTCTTACTACGAGGTTGCTGCGAATGTCACGCGAGCTTTGCACTGAAAAAATAATATGGATATTCATCATCCAAAAGATTTTTGTTTACACAACTATTTTGGCAACATTTTCAAGGCGAATAAAGAAAACTGGCAGGAGCGGGATTTGAACCTGCAACCTTTAGAACACCATACCGGTCCTCTACCAACTGAGCTATCTCGCCTTATCCTATCTGGGTACACACTTTCCCAGTCAATTTTTTAAAACTTCAGCAGCATGCCACTTTCTCTACAAATAAGCTAACTCATTGAGACCTTAATCAGAGGATAGGTACTTTTGCAAATATGTAGCCGAGTTAAGGAAGTTCGGTTTTATGTCTGAATATTTTAAGTTCAATGCACCTCCCCCTATACCACTTAGAGGGCCCCCCACCTCCACTCCTACCCCGAAAGGACACAATTAAACCCAGATGATTAATAGTAACCCAGGAAAACTATATATGGTTGATAAGAGTAACTCAACATCAGTAACATCTTAAAACATCTCCCAGGTTCTGAAACTCTATTGAGCGAAGATATAGCATTTTAAAAATTCACTGCTACCCATTTGGCTCCAATGCATCTGATACTCACGTGATGTTTCTGAGCGTGCCGGCACTGTGGCTGCCGCCCGTACTGGTACAGTCATCGATACTCCGCCTGGTTGCTGTGGTACTTGAAGACGGTCCATCTGTACCATGTTGACATTGTACTGGTCGCCATGAACCACATTATGACTACCGGGTGTGCCAGCCACTTTGCCGTACTGAAAATTAGAACGGGGGTAAAAGAATACTTTGTTTTTGCACGAAATCAGCATCAAATAGAATACAAACTTTTCAAGGAGGATGGCAAAGGCAACCATTTTTCACATTAAAAAATGAAGATCTTGTCAGAGAATATTGTATTGTCCTGTTAAGACTTTTGTCTTCAAACCTTTATTTCAAGAGGTAGAATTCTGATTTTGCCCAAGTTCCAATGCATCCTGCGTTTTTGTTTGTTTTTTTAATTCCTTTTTTTTATGATATGTTTACATGCTTCATGTCCAGAATTATCTCAACAAACTGCCAGGACTATAGATACTGAAATAAAATGGTAAATTTAAAGATCGCACTGACGAATACGATTGCTGATAAATAACTAGTCTAAAATTACATTGTGATAACATCGATTAGACCACTAGTCATGGACTGAGTACGGAAGACGCCATATGGCACCAAAAAAACAGTGTCACCAGGTCGGATGATGCCATTTGCCGCTGTTTGTGCAGTTTCAATCCATTGTTGGATTATTGTGTATGTTACACTTGACTGCACAAACACATTGTGGCCGTTTCGCTTGGCTGCCAGAGCCGCCGCAACACCTATACGTCTCTCGTAAAAACCCGTACTCAAGGGGTTAATAAAATGATGCCACTGATGTGTGTATAATTAAATAGACAAACATCAACAGCTACACAGATGGACAGACTGACAAACAATCAGAAACCACAAACCAAATCTTAACATACGTGTATCTTGGAGTCACCTCCGTCACCACCGGCTATTCCCTGCAGCAGGTCGGCCGACAGGGTGAAATGAGCTCCCTTCTCCAGCATCGCGATGATCTGTCTGAGCAATGGGATGATCTCGCGGCTAGACTGCTCCGTCACGGTGCTGTCTCCATACACCCCAGTCATGGTGGCATCGTAGTCACCATCCAAGATGGCTGCATTGGACAAGACGGCCTGTTGGAAAATGGGAAAAAAGTTTGATCATATGGAGATATTATCGGATCTCAACAAGTAGGATATATATATGGAGATGATGCAGGATTGTACAAATAAAGCATGGTTTAAGGAAAGAACCAAATTGCTAGTCCGAAGGCGTTGTGTATACATGACAACACAGCGACAAATGCAAAAGTGTAAAAGATACTCGATCATTTTTGTCCAAGGCAAGTCACACGTCATACATTTTTTGCTCAATTCTTCAAAATTTCTTTAGACCCTTAGCTGTTAACAAGTCAAGTCTCAAGCTTGGTTTTAACATATTTATTACACCAATTCTTGTTTAAACACTTATCTCTATGTTATGTGTGTTTATGTGACAGGAAACTTTGAGTTCCAGTGAACAAGGGTCCAAAACTGGGTGAATTGTCATCAGCTAATGGTTTATGATGAAACTGAAATGACTAGCCTTGGCCTCCAGGCTGAGGAGTTCACTCCTCTCTCTGGTGTACTCCAGAGCTGAGTGGTCTTCATCTAGGCTCTCCATACGGGTCAGGAGCTGGTCTTTCAGCTCAGTCTGGAGACGAGACTTAGCCTGGCGGTAACGTACCATGACTGCGGACTCCGCATCCGGATTGAGAGCATCCTAAGCAAAGAAAAAAATAATGGAATACTAAGACTGGTGCTGGAATGCACAAACAAAAAGAAATTGGTTCATAAAAAATAATGCTGAAAGGCTAAACATTTTCAACACAACAACAAACTTCAGAGTGGGAGGGGCATGGGGAAGGGGCATTATCTTTGAGACATATTCTTCACCTCTAACTCTGCCAATCTCTCCTTGTATTTAGTCTCCTCTGTCTGTAGTCGGGTGTAGATCTTACGCACAGTGTCCACAAACTTCTGGTGAGATGCGTAGTGGCGTTCTTCACAATTCCTCTCCATGTCATCTCCTAGAAATGGTTCAAGAACAAGAACAGTGGAAGTAAAGACACCATTCATTGCGTCTTTCCATGCTTATACAAGTGTTAGTCGTCTCAGGCCTTCTATAACAGCGTAGTAGCCATTACTAAATCTATTTTTTTTTCATAGCATTTCCTACAGTGAGGCCTCCATTACTCTACTTGGGCTACATTATATCTGAGTTAGCCAGGATATTTCACACTGCCTGTGTTCGGTGTTTAACTCTAACCCTGTGTTCCTGGGTTCGGTGTTTAACTCTAACCCTGTGTTCCTGGGTTCGGTGTTTAACTCTAACCCTGTGTTCCTGGGTTCGGTGTTTAACTCGAACCCTGTGTTCCTGGGTTTGGTGTTTAACTCTAACCCTGTGTTCCTGGGTTCGGTGTTTAACTCTAACCCTGTGTTTGGGACCCTTAGGTACATCCTACTGAACCAGTTGGACCGAGGGCTTGGATGGGCAGGGACAACCACCCCCCCGATATAGTTGTTCATTCAACCACCCTGCTACAGATCTTCAAAGTATAACAAATCTAACAAGGAATCTGTATAAAAGCTGCTTTTTCTGTTCCTAACACCGATTCACATTACAAGCAGGGTTAGATCAAATTATTGTCAATTCTCTTTTACAGAAAACATCCAATACAATGCTAAAAACCCTCTGTGGGTAAAGGGCTAGCTGAGATAGCAGGGCCTAATAATCACTTAGATAGTTCTCCTGGGTCTAGATCTAACTAGATGATAAATTATCAAAGTGAACAAAGAAACTGGTAGGAGCTGGATTCGAACCTGCGACCTCCGGAATACCGTACCGGCGCTCTACCAACTGAGCTATCTTGCCCTATACTGACAATTTGGGAGACCGCCAACATAGGGCAAGATAGCTCAGTTGGTAGAGCGCCGGTACGGTATTCCGGAGGTCGCAGGTTCGAATCCGGATCCTGCCAGTTTCTTTGTTCACTTTGAAAATGTATTTAAATTTACCTAGTCAGTTTCCCCTTGTGGATTGTTTGACGAATTAGATGATAAATTATCAACAAAGAAATTATCCCAATTTTCAGGTGGAGTAACTTCCAACGTTGGCCAGACCAACTCATCTCCCCTTAGATTATTATTTATATCTGGAGATTGAGTATTTTTCCCAATTTCCCAGTAAACTTTAATTTTTCCTACCTTGTGTGAGTATACTCATGACATGTAGTGGCAGGACGTTGTTCAGTTCTTCGGTTGCCTCAACTCGTCGAGTCACCTCTCGTTTGTTTGAGTCTTCAAGTGCCTTGGCTGAGTCACTGAATGAATCCAGGGCCACCTCAACCTACAAAAACAATCAGAACAGCAGACAAACAAACAGCTAGTCAGATAAATTGACAAGATAAATTTACCTTATTCATGAGATATCCATGTTATGTCTTGTTCCCTGACTCCATGCAGTGGAACACCAATATAGGCGTCCACACAAGCATGAACAATAGAATGCACACATGTATGATTACACTTCTGCATGCTATTTGTAAGCACGTATACATGCATTCCAAACATGCAAAATAAAGTTATACTCGTATATCAAGGTATCTGCTTTATTTTGTCAAATTTGCTGGGCATCCTTACTTTCGAATTCTAGCTTTTTTGTCAAGAACACAGGATCACAGCAAACCTGAGTTGGTCTCACCAAATGTGGAAGTTACCCCCGTCAGTCTATAAATCTGAAAAATGGGATAATTTCTTTGGTATCTATTGAATATTTATCTTCCGATTAGATCTGGACCCAGAAAAACCATAAGGGTGGTAGGGCTGGCAACCTAAAATGTGGCCAACCCCACCACCTCTGTTGTAGCCCTTTACCTTGAGTGGCATTTAGCCTTGTATTGGGCGACTTCCATAATATCAGCTACACTCAAGATGTTCTATATTTAGGCAAGTTATTTTGGCATCTTTGCTGAAATTATTGTCGTGAATAAGGGAAATGGATGGAGAGACCGTTTTAAAGATTGCAAACAAGAACACGAGATGAGTCGTTCTACACACCTTGCTGACTTCTACATTCTCCATGTCAAGCAGCAGCTGATTGGCCAGCTTCGACTCCTGGGATGTCAGCTCCTCCTCCCGTTGCCTTTGGCGACGCCAGAAGCCACGCCTAGCAACGATCTCATCTTCCAACATGGCAACCTGATGAAGGAGGACAAAGATGCTCAGAGAAAAAAATGAAGAAATTTCAAATACAAAGTTAAAGCAATAATATTATTTTGAAAATGTGTTGATTTTGTTTTTAGTTTTGCAACAGGACAATTCATGAGGAAACTTACTGCACCAAGGGGTGGTTTCTTCTTCTTGTCAGCGGAGACGGTTACCGGGACGACGGTTTCTGTCTCTGGATTGATTCGGACACCAGTGATGGGACTGAGATCTCCTGTGATGGAGTCTACAGCTTGGCAACCAATCATAATTGGAACCAGACCTGGTGTTTGGAAAATCAGAGATTCATAAGATCAGAGATTTAATAAATGATTAAAATTACGGAAATCCAGAAAGTATTGAGTCTTACATGTGATTCTACCACTGGATGTGCAAAAAATCAAAAGGAACGAGACAGGGTTGTAAATTCGGCTATGCAATGGTTACTAGGGGCAACTATTCTTACCGTCTCCATCAGGATCCTCCATAGTCCCCCCTAGCGGGATTAATGATCCCGTCTTGGCGTTCCTCTCCACCCCTAGAATGGTCACCTCTTGACCAGAGCCACCTGGATCGGTCATCTTGGTGCCCACCAGGACAGGTAGGATCTGACCGGTCGCTGTGTGCTCATACATGCCTGGGAGAACGATGCAGAAATAGTCAGACAGTAATCATAACGAGAGTACAAGAAAGCATCTGCCCTCAAATAGATGTCATCAAACCAACAAGGAAAAAGAAAAAATGAAATGCATTTGAATTTGGAATTTTGACTTTTATCTTAGAAATACCAAACTAAAATCTTTTCTATACTATGTGCACAAAAACCACAAATAGGCTGTAAAGTCACAAATTGTTTCCTTTTTACTGAAACTTAAAATAACTGAAAAATTCAAATGAGGATGCAAGAAAGCACCCCCCCCCCACCCCCCACCCAAAAAAACAACAACAAAAAAACAACAAAAACCACAACAAAAATTAAACAAAACATGTATTTGAAATAAGTCTGACTACAGGGTACGACTGCAATTCTAAATATTAAAGTACATCCACCACAACTAGACTGAAAATTCACCAATTTTGATTTCATACAAAAGTCTAAAAGGATTGATTTTTATTTCTTTAAAAGAATTGTTTATTGCCCGAGAAAAAGGCACTAAATTACAATTGGTTTCACTTTAAAGTGGATGATACAGGTTATCTGAATAGAAACAAATCTCAACAAGTGAAACTTCTCACTTAGGAGCTATTTTATTATGAAAGATAAACTTGCGGGTTTTTAGAGTATGCCAACGCCTTTGGAAAGCACGTTGTTTTAAAAAAATTTCACTTTTAACAGCTTAAGATAGCAATCACAATTTACAACAAATGTGTAGCACAAAGACCAACCTGGTGAGCCGCCGCTGACAGCCAGAATGGAAGCACGCTCCAGACGGCGCTGGATGTTATGAATCGCACGGATGTGGTTGCTACGGCAATGCAGTCGCGACTTGATCAGCTCCTTGAGGGCGGTTTCCAGTAGGCTCTGCTCGTGGCGACAGTTCATGCCGTCTGGACCTGTGCAAATGATCACGATACAATGTATTTAACATCATTGATTGGTCAGGACCTGGTATCTTCCCTGGAACCACTTTATGTCTGATGCTCTGTTGCTTCATTGAGCCTCTCTTATCGATACTATCATGGAAGGTGTTCCAGTGGCCTTTCATCATTAGTTCCCCCGTCCAAATTTTCAGGCACTCTACTCGCCTGGCTTTCTTATCACATCCTGTTGTTCCACAAGCTAGTACTATGAGATACTCCATGTTTTTCCCCCTCGTACTGCCTCTCTTTGGAACTCCTTGCCTGTAACCTGATCTTTCACAATTCAAACGATTTCTGTTTTCTCCTGAGTGGCCTTTTGACCTTTTGTTGGACAATACCCACACAAAAAACATTGTGTAATGTACAAGGTAATCCCAAAATTTGTTCAACCAATTTGACTATATTCATCTACGTCTATATGAATAGCACTCAAGTCACTTACCCATAGTAAATACATCTTGAGGCACATGGGTAAAAGCAGTTATAAAAGTAGTTACATTGCAAAATTAAAATTTCAAGAAGATGGAAAAAATGTAAGTTACTAACGGCATGCCTTCCCTTAAAAGAAATTTATATTGCAATGCCACTTACCAACTGCAGCATCCAGATATGCCTTGACAACCTCGAGGATTTGAATCTCACACGCCATCAGGCTCGCATCCAGTAATGTCTGATAGCTGCCACTAGAGGGCAGCGCCTCGTCGTCATGGATACCTGCACTCTGGATCAGCACCTGGAGGTTGCTGAGGGGCTCCGCAAAGCGGTCGCCGGTAACCATGGTGATGTAGGCATTGTGGGTACCATTGGGTGTTTGACGTGTGCCGCCTACCGGAATGACATCGCCTAAAAGTGTACAAAAATGTACTTGTGAGGTGCTGAGTATGTTGAGAAATATTTTCTGCTTAACAGGGCCCAATTTTAAATAGCTGCTAAGCCCAAATTATTGCTTAACAAGTTTTCATGCTATTAAGCAAAAGTTAGAAGAGAACCTCACAACCAATACATGATACACAATATTTTTGCTGGTAAGCGGTCTTTGCTAATCATGTCAATTCTGTGCTTTCACAAATGTTTAACCTCTTGTGGCCGGCTGTTGTTGATGGGGGGGGAGGGGGGGGGGGAGGGGCTGGTATGCCAAGAACAGGCTGTGCAGCCGAGTGTAAATGCAAACAATAGGCACCACACTGAATATTCAGTCCTATTTATTCACCTTGAGCCCCATTTCATGTGAATGAAAGCTTTGTTTGAAAAAGCTCCATCTATTCATTACACTCATTCAAGAACAATATAGTTGAAACATGAATAGATCGAGTATGCGCAGGAATGCGCATACAGATGACCAACGGCCAGGTGGTCTTTTTCACATTGTGGCTATGGAGGTCATCCTTATTTAAGAGTTTAAGCTAGATTGGTTTACCTGTCTCAGGATCGATGGCCACGCTCAGGATAGGAACCGGCTGCTCACTGCTTGGATCAATCATCACAGCGCCGATCTCGATGGGTACGGGAAGGCCCGTCACAGGGTCCGTGTGGGTACCCGCCACAGGGTATGCCACCCCAGACTGTGGGTGGATGGTGACAGCCACGATGGGACATTTCAGACCAGTCTCTGGGTCGGACATGGGCGCATTGAGCTTGAGCTCCCCGGAGCGTTCAATGGTGGTCAGCTTGCTGCTGACTGGGAGGCCAGTGTTGGGGTCAGTCGGGAAGGGGATGTATGGAATCAGGGGTTCCTCGGAGCGGAGTGAATCACCTGGTTATTAAGCACAAAATGTACAGTTAATAACAACTCGCCACTACCCCCCCCCCCCCCCCCCCCCCCCATGGAGAGAGCCCTGGCTGCACTACTGCTGATAACATTATGCTTTGGAACATAAATACAAACATTTTGAGAAAAAAATGAGTTATTTACCACAAGACTTTAATTTCTTGAATTAAATATCTACTGTTGAGAATCTGAAATGAAGAATCTTACCAATTGATGAGTCCACAGTGTATACAAGTCGTGATGTGACAGGATCGTACCCAACGTTACCCTGAATGGGCAGGACGTGACCGGTCTGCGGATGGACAAAGTAGTCCGGAGGAATGTTCTTTATTGTACCATTAGCCAATAGCGTGCGAGCGTCACTGTTTGGCACAATCAGACCGGTCGATGTGTTCTGATGAACGAGGTCCGAGCGCTGAATACTGCCATCTGGGCCTTATAATCAAAAAATCAATTTTCAAGGGAGGGAATGAAAAACACAGATTTAGTGGAAAAGCAAAATACAAATTTGAGCTGCAGAATTTGCATCTCATGGCAAGATAATTAATTAATAGACGGTAATAATGATTGCCTTTTTAAGAGTTATTTAAGTTTGGCAAAAATGTCAAGTACGCTTCAATATTATTTTTTCAAAATAAGGACCACTTTAAAGTGGCTTTCTTATTCCTATTCACAATATTTATGATGAAAATGATGAGTAAAGACATATAATTAAAATACAAGCATTTTATTTATGATTAATGATACTGCCAGCTTACCGAATATCTCTTCCCTGTGAACAGGTGTATTGGTGTCAGGTGTAACGAGTGGCGCCCCAATGCCTTGCCCAAGAACACCCCAGGCACCAATACGCTGGGCTTCAGCCGATACATCACTGGACATACGGCCAAGAAGGGCTCCAACTCGACGGATCACACTGAAAAACAAAAATCACAATTTTGGATAAGACAGCGGTGTATTTTGGCGGTCATAAACAGTCATACCCAAGAATTGGTTCGGTTGTTTCTTGTCGGTGAATTTCTTTGGGAATTTTAAATAGGCGAGAATTACCAAAGACAAACAACGGAACCAGTGTTCGGCTGTAACCGCCAAAACGCACCGCAGATCGTTTGTCAAAAACCTCTTCTGCCCACCATCTTTGATGTCAAGTGGTAGGGTACGAAAATTTGCACACCAAATAAATCCTTTCACTTTGTTGAATGACTGATAACTTCATGAGAGGTGAGTACAACGCAGCGAAGCCTCAAAGATGGCTGAATGCAAAGGATCATGGGATATGAAGCATCCGATGCAAATGAGTTATATGACAGTTGTGGCAAAACAATGGCAAACTCCAACTACGGAATTTGGTCTATGAAACTGTTGTAGTTAAGTTCAGGGCTGCGTTCCACTAACGCGAACAACGCGAACGTTTGCCAACAACGCGAACAATTTTCCACTGGATGTGCACACAAATTTGGCAAACGTTGGCAAACGTTTGCATTGTTTGCGTGAGTGGAACGTAGCCCAGATCTGCGCCCATAACTAAAAGAAGAAAAAAAAAGCAGACAAAATGGGCTCAAGTTAAGACCTGGGTCCAATTTCATGGTGCTGTTAAGCACAAAAATGTGCTTAGCATCAAAAAGTCTTGCTTAGTTAAAACAGGTTACCTGCCAAAACTTGACGTGATTTTCATGCTAAGCAAACAACAGCAAAGTACTAAGCAATATACATCACATAACATTTCGGTTGTTAATCCTGTTTTTACCAGGGAAGATTTTTTATGCTAAGCAAATTTTTGTGCTTAACGGCTCCATGAAATTACACTGAACTTGAGCCCTAGTTTAAATATAGATTTAATTCTGGATTCATAGTTTTTTTTAATCAGAACAATCATTGACTTATGCCTGAAGTCAGCGAGACTAAAAGAGATCCAAGAAAATTACTTCCGACAGTCAAGGATAACAGCGACAAAACATGTCTAACAAATTTGATAGGACTCACTGTTTCTGTGTCGTGTTGTCAAATTCCTGCTCTAGACTCTTCTTCCTGCTGGTCTTGCTCTCTGTGTAATCGTTTAGAGTTCGGACAGCTTCACGCAGGGCTGACAAGTAGGAAATCTGAATAACAATGGGTTACATCAAACTTAAAAGAGTGTGTGTTTATTCAAAAGGTCACAGAATACAACTTTCATTTCAATGTAAACAAATGAACAAATGAACAAACTTGCATATTTATTGATCAAAGTTAGGACTTGATGTTTTGATTCAAGCTGAATCATTATCACAGGCTATATTTCCAAATTTGGACAAAACACCTTTTAAGAATTACGTCACAAATAATGAAAAGTAAAAAAAAACAAAAGAAAAACAATCTACAATATAAGGGAAAGGCAGGAGACGGAGTGTGTCATTTAAGCCCCTCGTATCCATGGTATTATGAAGATATTGTTTCCATGGTTACTGACCTGGTGTTCCTCTCTATTCTTCTCATCTTCTTCTTTATTCTCCAGCTGTCTCTTCAAGATTGCCTCAAAGCGGAACCCGAGCTCCTTACGTCGTTCCAACTCCATCTCCAGCTAAAACCAGACAATAAATCATTTGAATAAACCTTATTCGTACTACTTCTGTCAGCATACAATCTTTACTTACAGGATGTCGGCATGCACACATGCCAAATTCCTTGCTAAATGAAAAATGCTAACCGCTGTCTGTTACAGTAAGCAACAATTCTTGGCTTACAGTAAGCAGAGCTATGGAATTGGGTCCCGGACTTAGGCCGTGTCCGAATGACTTGGCTACGGCTTGCAATTACACACGAGTCTATGTGATGTGGCTGCAGCCACTACCATAGACATGTGTGTAATTTCAAGCCGTAGCCAATCATTCGGACACAGTCTGGTATACACTGTCAGAAACAATTCAAAGGATGTCTAGTATCCTACCTCCTCATTCTTCCGTTCATATGCTTCTAGGTCTTCCTCGGTTGCCAGGGCACAGCGACCCTTAAGGTTCATCTTGGCTACCCATAATCCTTTGAGGTTCTCCGCTTGGTTGTTCAGCTTTTGGTACAATGCCTTGGCCTAGAATAGGACAACAGAAATAATTTAATAAAACAGACCTCAATGTTCAATTCTCTATCTGTGAGACAATTTTCCAGTCTTTTTTGTCCATCTGAGTGACTACTCCCACCAGTAGTTTGTTTTCTAAAGAATTTTATTTTCTTCAAAATTCTGATGAATACCTCTTCCTTCTGGCGTCCAAGCTCGGAGGTCACATGACGTGATTGCTGGGCTAGATGTCCATAGAAGTCGGCCGTATTAAATGCTTCAAAGTCAACCTGCTTATCATAGTCCCAATACTCGTCACCCTTTACTTCGACGGATTCTGGAATTTGAAAGAAAATTCACATTTTTTATGAAATAAATTAGAACAGACAGATGCCCCATTTTAACCTTAGCAAAACAACCAGCAGTAAGCAAATTTGAGTCCTTTGCAACTTTGTGAAATTTGACTCACAACCCCAGCCACCATTTGGCAGGGGGGAGGTGAGTTGGTCTGACCAACGGTGGAAGTTACCCGCCTGGGTCTATAGGTCTGAAAATTGGGATAATTTATCTGGTATCTATTGAAGATTTATTCTCTATTTCGATCTCGACCCAGGAAAACTAACGGTGGTCGGGCTGGCAATCTAAAATGTGGCCAACCCAATCCAAGCCCTTTACCTAGAGTGGCTTTTAGCCTTGTATTGGGCGACTTCAATAAAAAGGATATCCAGTACCACTTCTTCTTTTTCTAGAAAAAATCAGTGAACTTATTGCGTTATTTACTACAACTTACCATCAATCATGACCCCTCCTTCGCCCCCATCACCATGCTCAGCCCGCCCCTCCAGTGCCCTGTTGTACTTCTTAACAGGGTGTACGACGGACCCCTTGGAGGCATAATCATCAAAGTTGTGGTTTTGGATCAGGGCGCGGTACTTGGGTCGGATGTAGGAAACTTTGCCCCATCCGTACTTGCGGAACAGCATCTGTGCAAAATAATAAATAATAATAATTTCTTCAGGCAAATGTCTAAAAAGCGCTTTACAATTATTACCCATGTATATTTCTAGCAAAATATCTAAAATATCTGAAATTCTATTACAGTAAAAGTGTTACAGCGCCACGCAACTTTTAAAAATCCTTTTAATGACTAAAGACCTGAAATAAAATTAAAGAATAGAAATATTATTCTGATAAATATTTGTAAAAAGCCCCAAATTTAATGGCCAGATATCTGTAAAAAAAATAACTTGCTTTTGAGAAAGAACTTTAATACTTTAGTTCAAAATGTTAAGCCAGCTAATTTTGTGGATTTGTTAAAAAAAATAAAAAATTTACAAAAAAGGGTGAAAAATGATAACTAATAGATGTCAGCAACATCTCTGTAACACATGATTGTCACGCTGATAGAACAAAGGTGACATACAGTCATGATCAAAAGTTTACATCTTTAGACAGGCAATATTTTAGCACCAAACAAATTTCCTTCAATTGTTTCTTGAGCTGTCCTGCGTCTTACAGTGTTTTTTATTGTAAATTATCAGTATATAAAAATTAAAATGATTCAAAAGTCCTTCATCATGCATGAATAATCATTCAGATTTGGTTCACAGATTTAATGGGACGAATTGGGTGTTTGCTTGCAGGACTGCAGTTTATGTACATTTATTTGTTGCAACTGTATATAACAAAGAATTATTGCCTGGGTGTGTACATTTTTAACAGCTTACCAAGACAAGAACCAGTAAGATAGTGAAGATGAGAATCAGTCCAAGCACTAGAGCGATGGTCAGCCAGTCGGGGGCTAGTAGGATGGACTGACCCACAGAGATACCATTCTGGACGATGTAACGAGGCGTGGCAGGGAAGAACGGACCGTCCTCCGAACACTGAGCATTCTGGGCCATCACTCGCACATACTGCAGGGTTAACATGGGGTTCCAAGATTAGTTTGAAAGTACCTTTGTAAGTGACCAATGTTATCATTCTAATAACCTCAAATATAGCATGACTATAACCTATTCACTTATTTATTTCGTAATAAATACAGCATTTAACCTTCTCAGTACCACATTGTTGCCTTATTTTCCCATCCGTTCAGTCGACCCAAAACCACTAAAGCAAAAAAATAAGCAGCCAACTGCTTGATGAATGATTGTATTTTTAACCAAAGATTTCACCCTCAAGAGTTGATTGAAAAGGAAAACTTTCTGAATAGCAGAATAACTAAGAGGTTAAAAATTACGCGAAGATCAAATTAACTCTTTTTCGGTAATGAATTATTCTGTGTGTAATTACAAGTTAAGAATGAGATCATTATTAGTGTCATCTGGTGGGGTATACCAGTATTTTAAAAAACCCAATGCGTACCACTTATAATATCGGAAGTCTTGCCTAAGGTAGACTCTTACCATCTTTCTCTCTGGATTGCTACTGAGATTGAAGACGTAGACGCCGGGATCGACAAAGCGATACGTGAAGAGCGTAGTGGAGGTACCGATCTGGCTCTGCATCTCCTCAAGCTCACGGAAACCGCCGTAGTCAAACTGCTCATTGGTGTTGTACAGGTTCTCTCTGATATCACAAGCAAAGATAGTAAAAAAATATGCGGTAGTCCGATCAGAGACCACAAGTTAACCAATGGTTGATTCGTAACGTACACATGTTCACTCGTATCAAAGTGTGAGCAATCTTCCAGGTATGATCTGACAATTCCCTCTCCCAAAAAATCAACAAAATGGGAGCATTCAAGTTTACCCTGCGGTCTGGGTAGTCCTTCATCTTGTAAAACCATCTGTTCATTTTGAATGCAAAAACAAATCTTAATGTTTCCAAGTACGTAATCAACTAAAATTAACGCGCCTCAGAGAGCTTAAAAACTACTTTGACAAGGACGATCTTAATTCAAATTCTCCCAACTTACCTGCTGTACACTAGTTTCAGAGAACTTAAAGAACTCATTGACACAAGGACCATCTCTATTCAAATTCTTCCAACTCACCTGTAGTACACTGGATAGTTCTGGTTATCCACGTAAAACATCATAGTTTCTCCATACTTCAAGCAGACCGTAGGGTCAGAGATTCCACTGAATAAGGAACCAATGACACCCGAGGCTGACAACAAGCGGCGCCCTCCACCTCGCGTCATGTTGTCGGAGACGGATAGCAGACGACGTCGGGAACTGATGCTGTACGTTGATGAACCATTAACGAGTGTCGCATTGGTCAGACCTTTGGCATTTTGCATGACCAGGCTCTCAAGCTGTTCAGGAGCGGGATCATAAACTCCTAGGAAGCCAGAACCTGGAATACAAAGAATGGAAGTCCCAAATTATTTCACTGTACTATCCTTTGGAACAACAACAGTGAAAGGATTTGTTGAGACAGCTGGGCGTGTAAACTGCCTGAAAGTTTGGACGGGGGAACTAATGATGAAAGGCCACCTGAACATCTTCCATGAGATGTGTGCCTGTTATAAACACTTAAATTTATTGTCATTAAATCACTTCTGGACTTACTGCTCATCTCAGTGATATGGATGACCTGTTTACTTCCATCGAGTGCCTTACACTGGTCTGCCGAGATGGCATTACGAGAGTTGATCACCTTAGTCAAACTACTTGCTGGGACCTTGCTCTGCCGGATAAATGTGTCAAGCATTAGACATACTCACATTAATAAACACAAACAAAAATAATGAGTCAACCAGTCAAATAATAATAAGGCAATCAAATCAGACAAAAAAGACCAAGACAGGCACTGGTTCACCATACCAGTACCGGATAAATCCACCTGCCAATGCACCCCCCCCTAAAAAAGCCCCTCATGGAAAACAAATCAATGACAATTGACTGCCTGAAACATCCACTTCAGGCATTTAGCAGGCAGGAGTCAAAATATGCTACCAACATAGTTATAGTGAAGTTATAGTGAAGTTATAGTGAAGTTCTTCTGTATTAATGTTTTTGTGATCAGGGCCATCCCCCCTTTTCCCTCCCTCTTGTTTAAACCACTGTGCCTATATATCTTACCAGTTCTCCATTACTGTACTCAATGGACAGATACGGTGGGTCCTCGCAAACTAGCACAATTCGATTTCTCTGGGCGAGACGACACTCTAGATCACAGATCTCCTGAAGGTCATCCACTTTACACACACATATGGACAGCGTTACGTCATAGCCTAAGTAATCCTCTGCAGACGTGCATCCACCCTGAATTAGAAAGAAAACAGTCAGTGGTTTTAATTAACATTAAAGATAATTGCACCGTCAATTCTTTCATTTATGGAAAGAGATTTTATTTTCATTAGTAGATAAAAAACAAGCGGAGAAGCCGTTGCAGATCAACACTGAAATTTTCTTTTGCAAAGTATTTTTCACAACCAGGTGAAGATTAACCCCTTGCCACCGGGTGGCGCCGGGGCACCAGGCCGGGTTATGCAGCCAAGCCAAACGGAAACAAGAGGCTTGTGCAGCCAAGCATAACATACAAAATACCCCAATAATGGATTGAAAATGCAAACATTGGCCTCTATTTGTGTCAACCGGTGGCAAGGGGTTAAATGTGAAAATTCATTTTACTGTAAACTGAAAGTGCATTGTCATACCTGCTTCGTAAAAAAAAAAATTGTAGTCATTCATATCGTATTTTGCTTTTAATATTTAATTATACGATTAATGACAATTATGATAAGTATGATAATCAAATGATAAATATAATAATGATAATTTGTACTTGGGTGATGTAGATTCAAAATTTGTAAGTTTAGACAATTTTTTACACCCTGAAGAGAAAACATTGCCTATTTGGAAAATAATTTGCACTTGCAAAAAAGTTGCAACTTTTTCTCTCAGTATTTGTTCCATAAAGGTGTCCTTTAAGGTTTAAACTTTGTGATATTCTCTCTGGGCTGTGGGTATGTTATGCTGTGGCTATTTAGTTATTTCTATTTACTTCTTATTTATCTTGGGTAGCCTAATCAGTGCTTATGCACTGTTCTACCTCGTGGCCCAGTTTTGAATGAGAGGAATTAACAAACGAAATATCAGGTTTTAACGTGGGACAAAAACCCCCAGATAGTAAGGTCTGAGGAAATCCACACAATCATCTAGAGACTGACAAGCCCAATCCGCATGTACAGAGTGGGATTCGAACCACGGTCACCATAGACAGAAGACGAGGTGAGTACCAACACACCAATCTAAATGGTTCGATCCACGTTTTCTTACCTCATCCCTGCAGTAAGTCTCCCAGCCTGCACTGTCCAGGCATGTTCCATTCTGGTTACGGGAGGTTCCCTCTCCACAGATGTCATAGACTTCCTTTACACAATCCTGTTCACGTCCCACTAGGGTCTGGTAACCTTGCTTGCACAGGCACTTGCGATCACTCGGCTGTTGGCAAAGAATTTAAAAAAATTGTAGGCACAGTACATTAAGAATATTGGAAGGAAACACTAATACAGATAGTACCAAATCTTGAAGGCTTCCTGTAAAATGATAGTTACAGATGCTGTGTCTGTGGGAGTCGACTTCTAAATTTCCACTTCCTACTTCAGCTGGATGGTACAACTCAATGTGTAGACATACGATTATCCAGGGATGTCTTAAGAAAGAACGTGTTTAAGTTGAAAACGTTAGGCCAGCTGATTTTATTGATTTGTATATTTCAGGTCAATCCAGTCAGTAAGCAGTTTCCAGCAGTTGAACTCATTTTCATGCTGAAGTATTAATATCATTTTACTAGTAACCCAGTGGTACAAATAATAATAGACAGTTCTTCTATAGTGCAAAATACAATTAAGTCTCTATGCGCTTGAGAGGGTGAACAGGTGAGTTTTAAGATTTGGTTTGAATTGATCCAAGGTGGGACAGTTTTTGATACGGTTTGGGAGATTATTCCATAGTTTGGGAGCGGTGAATTGTAAGGCACGTTGACTGTATGATTTGGTGATTACTGGATACGGAGTGAGAAGATCTTTGGAACTAGAGCGGAGAGCTGAACTAAAATTGCTTCAAAACCAAAGTTTTACCTGGAACTGTTTGCCGGCGCCTGTACATACACACTGCGATTGACCCATCTCTGGTTGGTAAGCCTCGGCCCCACAATGGAAGCAAGCTGACTGACCTTCCAGATGGTTGAAGTGGTCTACGAAGCAGTTGAGGCAGTCAGAGACGGACTTTCCGTACTCGACATTGTTAAACTTTCCTATACCGCAGGGAATCTCAACAGCGGAGCCTTCGGGGCAGTAATATCCTGGGGAACAAATATTATTATTTGGTCGACAAAAATTGGAATCATCATATTATTACCAATGGCAATCAATTAAATCAGCTTTTTCACAGTTCTTTTTCAAAACAATTCCAGCGCCCCCACAAAATTGGGGTTACAATTTGCAATTTTGCATTCCCTGCAACCCCAGACCCAAAATCTGGACACAAATCCGGTAAAAGATGTTTTGGATAAAAGAACTGAAGTTTTTAAAAGATGTACTCAGCCTGACCTACTGATATTAAATGTTGTTGTGATACTAATCAATAGAAAACACGAGATCTTACCGACGGGACAGGGGTAGGAATTTGTCACATTGACCCCATAGTTGGTATCGTTGCCCTGTGGTGTGTCGGTGGTTGCCCCCTCCAGACAGACCACGCCCGCCTGACAGATGGTACAATTGGCTCGATCCGGTTCATCGCCATAGTAACCAGCTGGGCATATCTGGCAGGTATTGAGGAAAGTCGTGCGTCGGGAGCCGTCTTTCTCACGGTAGCCCAGCGGGCATTTAATCGGCAATATGGCTCCTGAAATTGGTAACAAGTTGTTACAATTGTATTTCTACAAAATTGCAAAAACAAATAATCCTCATTAAAATGAGGACCAGACTGTGACATAAATTGACCAATAAAGGTAGAATTCGGACTAAATAATAAATATTTTATTTCAACCGTAACACCACCACCCCTTAAAAAGGCATATTTGAGTCAAAGCAACCCTCACCCAAATCCCCCTTCCACAAAAACTAAACTAGACCAGACCAGATCAGACCAGACGAGACCAAGCCAAAAACGATTTAAAAACAATTGAAAAACAACAAAAACAACAGGGACAAGACATATTCAAGCACCTACCTGGACAGGGCTCAGTGTCGCAGTCATCCCCACAGTAGTGGCCTGGTGGACAAGGCATGGGATAGCTGGAGTTGACTGGACAGTAGAAACCAGCAGGGCAAGGCTCCTGGGTCATGGAACGGTTACAGTAGTAGCCTGTACAGGTAAAGGTTATTTCTTTCAGGCATTTATGAAGATTGAAGTCTACATCTGAGCCAAGGCTCCAGTCAACTGGAACCTGTTTTTAGAGTTTTGGACTCAAGTTGGCTTCAAGTCTACTTTATTGTCATTACTGCCTCGGACACACATTCAGACTTGACTGCTACGTATATGGATGATCTGGGGACAAAATTCATAACTGGGGAAAACAATTCAAACATCAGATGGTAGACAAATCTATTTCAAATTTCTAATGTAATGACATACCTGGTTGGCAGTCACGCTGTTCCCACGATCCCTCGGGGCAGAACTGACCATCCAAACATTCGATGCCGAAGGTGTTGGCAGTATCATTGGGACAGTAGTATCCAGCTGGGCAGAGCCAACATTCTGCTTGGCCTGAGGACATAAGCAGTCAGAAAACAAAAATAAACATCAGCTTGAGATTTCTAATTGAGAGAAGTTTGCAGACTCACTAAGGTTCGAATCCCGCTCCTGCCAGTTTTCTTTGTTCACTTTGAAAATGTATTAAAATTTACCTAGTCAGTTTCCCTTGTAGATTGTTTGACGAAGAACTGGAGGTATTAACCTGAAGTTACCTCTGACTGAGAATGGGTAGTGTTTGAAGCTTTGCATGGTGGAGTTCTAAGCTGGAAAGTAGGTTGCGGGTACACCATGGAAAGATATCTCTCTTGAAGAATAATATAGCTGAAACATGGAGCCCCAGTCATGTGAATGAAAGCTTTGTTTGAAAAAGCTCCATCTATTCATTACACTCTCATTCAAGAACAATATAGCTGAAACATGAATGGATTGAGTATGCGCAGGAATGCGCGTATAGACGTCAAACGGCCAGGTGGTCTTTTTATAACTGCAGCTATGGCCATCGTCCGTATTCAAGACGTTAAAATTCTTTGCACTTAAAAAGCTCTGGGAAGTCAAGCTCCATGTAATGGAATAGTCGCTCGGCTCTACTTTCCTCAATCCTACAAAATCCTCCGAAACCTCCAAGTGGATACTTAAGGTTCTGGGAGGGTAGGGGTTATAATATTTGTCATTGACTTACTTGTAGCGGCTTCAATGTCCCTGTATGTTCCTGGTGGGCAGGACAGAGGTTCTGGGAGGGTAGGGGTTATAATATTTGTCATTGACTTACTTGTAGCGGCTTCAGTGTCCCTGTATGTTCCTGGTGGGCAGGACAGAGGTTCTGGTGTAGCAGTAGGGCAGTAGTAACCAAGGGGGCATGGACTGGTTGTGTAGTCTGTCATCGCTACAGAAATGATAAAAATCAATCCAGAAAAGATCAAATCAATCCGGAAAAATCAAAACGACCTAGGAAATCAAACGGATAACTAATCCACTGAAAAGTGGTTATGATGTCTGCACTACAGAAGAAGGTCGTGGGTTCGAGTCCCGCCCGAGTAAGCCTGTGATTTTTTTTCCACAGGCTCTCGGAAAACACTGAGTATACAGTGCTTCCTACACTATGTGAGAAAAGGGCAAAATTTACATCATCCCCAACGCAAAATTCCATCTTTCCAGTGAATATAAAGTAGACTGTACCTGGCACGTTACACCAATATCCTGCTGGGCAGGGCTTACAGGTACTGGAGTTAGTGGCTTGGGATTCCGCTGAGTAAGTCGTATTCGGACACGGTTTGGGATCCTCATTAAATTCACAGAAGTAACCTGGTAATGACAGAAAAAGGAGCCGATATAAACATTTTAAAAAGTTTTAGGACTCAAAAAACAAAGTTCCTCGATCATGAATACTTCATTTTTACACAAAAAATTGTTACAAATGCTTTTTTTTATATTACTAAACCCCAAAGCACACAACAGAGAATGAATTTCAATGAAAGAGAATGAAAGAAAGAGAATGAAAGAGAATGAAAGAAAGAGAATGAAAGAGAATGAAAGAGAATGAAAGAGAATGAAAGAGAATGAAAGAGAATGAAAGAGAATGAAAGAGAATGAAAGAGAATGAAAGAGAATGAAAGAGAATGAAAGAGAATGAAAGAGAATGAAAGAGAATGAAAGAGAATGAAAGAGAATGAAAGAGAATGAAAGAGAATGAAAGAGAATGAAAGAATGAAAGAGAATGAAAGAGAATGAATGAAAGAGAATGAAAGAGAATGAAAGAGAATGAATGAAAGAGAATGAAAGAGAATGAATGAAAGAGAATGAAAGAGAATGAATGAAAGAGAATGAAAGAGAATGAATGAAAGAGAATGAAAGAGAATGAATGAAAGAGAATGAAAGAGAATTAATGAAAGAGAATGAAAGAGAATGAAAGAGAATGAAAGAGAATGAAAGAGAATGAAAGAGAATGAAAGAGAATGAAAGAGAATGAAAGAGAATGACAGAGAATGAATTTGAATGAACTAAACCCCACCTGGTGTGCAGGGTTCTGCCTTGATGCTGTCAACGGTACAGATGTAACCGGCAGGACACTGGGTGCATTCTGCTGAGCTCTTAGCCCCTGGCTCTGTGATGACTTGACCGGGTGAGCACACTGACACGTTCAGGGCACCTGGTAAGATTAAAACAATAAACCAATCAATTAGGTGCAACAAGATTGAGTACAGGCAGGTGCATTTCATCCCGGCCAACAATGTGGGTTCGAGTCAATAAAAAAAGTCGAGTCAATAAAAGAAAAAATTAAGTCCAGGGTAACGACAATTATCTCCAGTGAGATCTTACCCAACAGTTCTGAATTCTGTGGACTTTGGCATGTTTTCTTGAACCATGAACCAACTAACCTTCCAAACAGAAGAAGCCGATAGGACATGGCTCTCCCATGACTGGGTCTGTACCATCAGGGGTTGGCGTGTTGGAACCAGAGTAGCAGATGAACCCTGCTGTACATGGCCCAGCAATCCTACCACCGAGACAATAGCTCCCTGCAAAATGAAATTTTAAATATCAGTACATGGATCACATGATGAATCAAGAAAGAAAGGATAATGGGAAAATGTGTAGAAATAGGATCCTGAATTTACATGCAAGTAGTACATTATTTTCACCCAGAAAAAGGCTAAAAGCTACTCGAGGTACGGAACTACAAAAAGAAAAAGAATCAAAGATACAAGAGGTAGGAGGTACAAGAGGTAATATTGCTCTTGAAGTTGGAAATATCTTAAAGAAAGGGTTAAAAGAAGGAAATAACTTAAAGAAATCTGAGCTGATGCAATGCTTCTTGTCCACAGAAAAAGCCCCAAGCACTACAATAAAAAAAAAATTCAAAATTCAAACGTATGAAGATAAAAAATTGTTAACTTGCTGTACTTAGAGGATAAATCCCAATTAAAATTCATCAGAATGACCTAATATGCATGATAGAACTTAGACAATATAAAACAGATTTAAAAGGTGCTCAAATTCCTCAAAAAGGACATGATAAAATTTAAACATTGCAGAAGTACGCAATGATTTTTTAAATTCTCCAGAACAAAATTGCGCCCCTGTGCAACATTTGCGTGGTATACCATGGCAGACGTTAACGCATAGTTTCGTGAAATTGGCTGCTGGCGCCACAAACGTGATTGGATGAGCGCTTACCTGTTGGGCATTCCGTACACTGTAATCGGTCTACCAGGCCCAGGACATCATCCATGGTGTAGGTACCATTGGGACACGGCGTGGGCTCAATAGAACCTTCAGGACAGTAGGAATAGGCACTACAAGGTTCTGGGGTGCTCGTATTCACCATGCAGAAGAATCCTTCCGGACACACCTCACAGTCTGTCTCGGCCGTCGAGGGCTGGTAGGTGCCTATGTGAGAGAAAAAAAATCAATTTAAGAATTATTAGGGATGGTAGGCACTTTGTATGCCCTTTGTACAGTTTGGCCATATTGAAAGAAAAGCAAGGCTTCTGTTGCAAAAACAAAATTCTTGCCATGGTTTATAAACTTCATTGCAAAGAGCAAAAATCTCTTCTAATTGACATCATCCCGGACCCAGATTTTATCTTCACAAAGAGTCCTTCTCTTTGATACTATATAGGTTGCTAAGCAGTCGCCCAATACAAGGCTAAAAGCCATTCTAGGTAAAGGGCTACAACAGAGGTGGTGGGGTTGGCCACATTTAGGTTACCAGCACTATCACCCTTACGGCTTTCCCGAGTCCAGATCTAAATAGAGGATAAATCCTCAATAGATACCAAAGAAATGATCCCAATTTAAAAGACCTATAGACAGGGCTGTAGTCGAGTCCATCACAAGTCAATCACAAGTCCCTGCAAGTACATCACAACCCTTCCAGTCCTAATTCCAATCATAAACTATTCAAATGAGCTTTGACAAAGGCATTCCTTTGTCATTGTTCATCCAGATACTTGTGACTGGACTTGTGAAAGGACTTGTGAAAGGACTTGTGAAAGGACTTGTGAAAGGACTTGCAAGGACTCGACTACAGCCCTGCTATAGACCCAGGCGGGGTAACTTCCAGCATTGGTAAGACCAACTCACCTCCAAAAAACATAAGATGCTAAGCCATGATATAAGAATTCATTCCAGAAGCCAAAACTTGGCCGTGCAGGCTCTCATTCAACCCAACCAATAAAGGGCCAATTGTACAACTTCTGGTAATGAAACTAAGCTTCCTTAAAAGTAACAGCTCTGCAATTTGGAAGCCTGAAAAACTAATTAAAGGGACTGAAAAACTAATTAAATGGTGGCACCTCATGGATTCCAATCTGGGTCACATAGGTGGGGGGGCAAAGGATAAAGCACTGCACCAATTTGACTACACTTTGGAATGACAAACATTGTTCAGAAAACAAATCTGTCCGGCTATTATTAATGGGGTGCTAATATTGCTAGACGGGCTTGTGCAGCCAAGCATCACGCAAACAACAGGCAAACAATGGATTGAGTATGTGCAGGAATGTGTGTATAGATGACAACCAACCAGGGGGACTTTTTCTCAAACCATGGCCATGGCCGTCGATAGTAATCAAGAGGTGAAAGGTCAATTGTATATCAATTCTCACCAGGGTCACAAGCTTGCGGCGTGGCTGTCTCATTGAGGCAGAAGTACCCAGCTGGGCACTCGAACCCAGCAGGTTCAGCCGAGTTGATGATGGCATCACTGGGGCAGTAGTAACGCTCGGCACAGATGCCCGTGGGTGCAGACAGACCGGTGCCCTCACAGAAGTGACCAGCCTCGCAGGGGACACAATCGTCCACAGATCTGCCTTCTCTGTTAGGGTTCATGGTACCGGGAGGGCATGGGGTGGGCGAGTGGGTACCTGAAGGGGAGACAAAGGGGTACATGATGAGTTCACCTCAGACAACTTTGCTAAGAAAGCGAGAACGGAGGATATTTTGTTCACTGCTGTTTTGTTCACTGCATTTCCTACTGTAAAATTTTTGCTAAGAACCTTCTTGGGACATTCTTTGTACTCAGCATATCAAGGGGCATCAAGCGTCATTCACAGTAATAGCGACTGGTGGGATTTACAGTCATTGTTTTATGGCTTATCTATCCCCACTACCACATGTTTGTTCAGTCAAGCATAAAACCACTCAAACAGAAACGACTGCTTGTTGAATGGTTGTATTTTCAACTAAATATTTCACCCTCAAGAGTTGACTGAAAAGGCAAATGCTGTGTGTGAAGTTTCTTTCATATGACGTAAAAACGAAAGTCACAATCGTTAAAATAGCTAAGTTATTGCTGTTTTCTCTTCTGGTTCATTTCATCAAAACAGGAAAATCTTTTGTCACATGAACAAATGGCACTCCATACACAAAGCTGTAGAGTTTTCTCAAAATGTTGTAATGGCGACACATGAATTTTGATAGCATTATTAGACAGATCTGAAAAACTCTTTCTGTTGGTATAAGGAAAGCGAAATACACAATCAATACAGTTTGTTGAAATATGGTGAATATATCTGTAGTGTGGATACTCTGTGTGTGGTTTCCTATTTAGTAAACTGGACATTGGTCAGGAAAGGGATAAGTGTGAAGCCTGCTGAATCCTAAAGAATAAAAAAAGCGAGAACGGAGGATTCGTTTGTTCACTGCTCACATTTCCTGCTGTTGAATTTTTGTTTAGATTCAGCGTGGTTAGAATGAATAGCGTCAGTGAATCAAAGTGTAAGGAAGTAATGAACTCACCATTTTCACAATAACTGCCAACTTCACAGGGCGCATTAGTGCCATCGTCTGGACTAGAGGTTGCTGCTCCGGACATGCACAGGAAGCCAGCGTCGCAGTTACCAGTCGGCCATGACAGCGCCGGCGTCTCGCAGAACATTCCCAGCAGGCATTGCTGGCACTCCGATTCCTCCATAAGTGATGTCCTGTCGCTGAAGGTACCTGGGAGAGTTCAAAGGTCGGGTCGCGTAGTCAATATTTAGAATTTTATCCAACAATACCTAGGCAAACCTTAATAATCTCGTACTACACTTTATTGTCATGTTTACATTATTTATGCAAATTCTGTTATTTTGTGGTATTGTGTTTTAGCTCATCTGTTTAAGTGTTCGTATTTGCGTGCAGTTTTATGTGTGCACCTTTTAGGAATATTGATGTAATTTAGATGTTCTGATTATGTTATTTGGCTTTTAAATATGATTATTTTAATGAGGAATTTTAATGTAATGCGCCCTCGAACAGGCTGGTCCTGGAGAGCGCGCAATATAAATTCAATAAATTATTATTATTATTATTAATATTATTATTATTTTTCAGTTCATCATCCTTAAAACCTTACATGTACACAGAACACTATACTGTATTTTTTAAACTACCTTTTGCCGTTTTTCATTGGTAAAAAAAGGCTTTTATTTTTGTTTGTCGTATTGAAATGGGAGAAATGATCCTACGGACAATCCCCTGGTCAAAAAGTAGGAGGGGGTTACATATTCCCACCCCCTGTATTTTTTGCCTGTGGAAATAAACATCTTTTCTTAACATTCTGTTCATCAAGAAGCACCCAGTCGATTGTTAGACTCACCAGGAGAGCACGGCTGTCCGTCATCGTCTGTCCCTTCTGGACAGTAGTATCCTGCTGGACACGGCAGAGTGGTATTCATTCCCTTCTCTGGACATGTGAATGCTAAGATGAAGACAAAGGATAAACAAAGATGTAAACATTAGTTCAAGTTGTATGAGAAAACCAAAATACGCTCTCCGGGGAAACCCACGAGGTCAAGTAGTGGCTGACAGTGATGACCCTCTCATTGACCTGAGGTCAGCAGAGGTCGATGGCAAGGAAAGCTCCCCCATGCCAACCAGACTACCAAAATGAGATCTACTGTACGGGGGCGAGGTGAGTTTGTCTCACCGATGGTGAAGTTACCGTGCCTTGGTCTATAGGTCTGAAAATTGGGAAATTTGTTGTGGTATCTATTGAAGATTTATTCTCTACTTAGATCTGCTCCCAGGAAAAACCATAAGGTTGGTAGGGCTGGCAACCTAAAATGTGGCCAACCTCACCACCTCTGTTGTAGCCCTTTACCTAGAGTGACTTTTAGCCTTATATTGGGTGACTTCCATAATGTATCGTAATGACAGGGGTCAGGGGTCAGGGAAACGTGGAGAAAGTAGACCCCATGATTACCCCATTTAATCAGGACAAATTGCAGTAACAGAAACAAATGAGGAGATTAGGAAAAAAAACTTACTTGCAGGGCACGGGGAGCATTCTCCTAGGCCAGTCTGTGGGGCGTAAGTCCCCTTGTTGCACGGGATCTCTACAGGTGCTCCTGACAAACAATAATGCCCCTCAGGACAGATGTAACCTCTCACACCATCATTAGGGTCAGGAATGTCCGAACCTCCTAAACAGATGTAGCCTGCATTACAGGGGGGTGTCAAACCTAGGGTAGGAAAAAAACAATTTCTTTTCAATTTTTTGGTTTTAACATTGGAGAGCTTTTTTTTTTAGAAGGGTGGGAAAACTTTTGGATTTTTTTGTGGTGTGGGCATTACTGCTTTTCCAATGTTTAATTTAATTTGTTTTTGGGAGGAAGAGGGTTGGCCTAGCAGCAGTTTATTTTTTTCTTTTCTTTTTTTTCTTTTTTTTGGGGGGGCCCTGATAGTTTAGTTGCCCTTGGTTTCACCAACTTGTATCTGTGTTCTTTGAGGTTTCGGTTTATTTTGAAGAATTGATCAGAGTCCATCCATTCCTTACCCATCATTGTTTCTATGTCTCAATAAGGTCACTCTGAGCCTCCATTCTTTGAGCAATTTCAATTGAAGATACTTTTCATCCGTCTTCGAGCTGTAGTTTTTCATCCCATCCAATACTGGCTTTTAAATCATTAAATGCAGTTAAATCGATTACCAAAAGTCTCCCTTACCATTTTGAGAGCTGTTGACATTACAGTAGTGTCCGATATCGCAAGGTGCGCAGTCTGTCACATTCTTATTGCCTTTACCGGATGATATCGTTCCTGCCGGGCATGGAGTGGGCTGATAGCTGCCCTCTACACAGTAGCTACCCTCGGGACACTGGTTGGGGTTAGGGATAGCGTCACCTCCTTCGCAATAGTATCTGAACAGGAGAAAATGATCAAAATTCATTTTGTAAGGCTATATATACACTCAACTTTTTTTCTCGTTTTTACCATTAAAGTTGCTTTCATTTGCATTCAATTGGGATTCCCCAATTATTTTCTTATTTTTATTGCCATTAAAAATTTATATTTCTGGTTATTATTTTCCTTATGTTCCATGCAAAGATATGTGAAAAGATTATCTCTCAACTCATGACAGATATTTATAATAAAATCAATTAATATTTGGACTGGTTCACAGTGCCATAGGTTTGTGTATAAATTACACAGTTTGTTTGGCCTCCATACCCACAATGCATTGAGAATGTCAACAAGGTTTATTCTCCTTACCCAGCATAGCACAATGCCTCGGGTTCGCTGAGTCCCTGTGACAGACAGTAAAACCTAGCCAGGCAGGGCTGACACCAGCTCTCACTGATAGCATTGGTCAGATTACTGAAGGTGCCTGGTGGGCAGGGGAACTGGTTCGCTCTCTCGGTCCTCGCTGGACAGTAGTATCCAGCCGGGCAGTCGGACCCGTTGAGATGGACAACAGCGGCGATAGTGTTATCACAGAAATAGCCTGTAGGACACCGAAGAAAAATCACAAAATTAGCGGGGCTGACGTTTCAAACTTAGGGAGGAGTGGTTAATCTGTGGTCGGGCCAGGCCTTTGAAAAGCCCAGCCATGCCCGGGCCTTCGGGCTTTTACTCTTGCTATTGTGAGCCACAAATCACCTAACAATAGAGCATGAACTAATCAATAAAGCCCGGCCTCTGCCAGGCCAGGCCTGGTTGTAGACCCTCCCACACTAATCTGTACCCATTAACGGCTGGATCAAAAGATGCCTCAGCTGTCAGTCAAGTCTGGGTGAACAATAGGAGCCAGCTGGACTCCAGAATTAATGGGCAGTTTATTGTGTACAATCAGGGGATTATTGAAGCCCAAAGGCCTGGGCGTTCCAGGGGCTTGGCTGGCGGCTGGCCCCTGGCCTGGCCTGGCCTGGCCTGGCCTGGCCTGGCCTGGCCTGGCCTGGCCTGGCCTGGCCTGGCCTGGCCTGGCCTGGCCTGGCCTGGCCTGGCCTGGCCTGGCCTGGCCTGGCCTGGCCTGGCCTGGCCTGGCCTGGCCTGGCCTGGCCTGGCCTGGCCTGGCCTGGCCTGGCCTGGCCTGGCCTGGCCTGGCCTGGCCTGGCCTGGCCTGGCCTGGCCTGGCCTGGCCTGGCCTGACCACAGATTAACCACTTAAGCTAGTTCTTTCTCAAAGGAAAATGGACTGAGGAAATTGATAGATACAGGAGGGACATTAAAGCACATGAGGTAGCTTTTGTCGATGTAAGACTGTAAAGTGTCTGAAGAAATAAAAATAGAATATTGTGTATATTTATAAAGTGCACATATCCACAATGATCATGCGCTCAAGGATGGCTTGTCTGTATCTAATCAAACCTCCAGGGAAACTCCAGGTTACCCATACGTTAATCTTGTATTTCCTTTATAAGAGACTTAACAACAGAGGAGTTAAGGACACAAGTAGTCTAATTTTTCTCAAGCAACTTGCTCCTCCACCCACAGTTAATCCAGAAGTGAAAACATTTTAAGAACACTGCACAGCTTTTAACCCCTTACAGATGTCAAAGCTTTGGTGCCAGGCGCCACCCTGAAAAGAATGGTCCTATTCATCACTTGTTGAACCCCCCTTTCCTGTGAACGAAGACTTTGTTTGAAAAGCCCCATCTATTCATTACACTCCCATTTAACAATACAGTTGAATACTGGATTGGGTATGAGCAGGAATGCGGCTATTGATTCATGTCAACTAGGCCCAATTTCATGGCTCTGCTAACCACAGCTTTCCGCGCTTACGATCACCATTTTGCACTAACAGCGCTAGCGGAAAAATTCTGCGCTAACCCTGTAAGCACAGAATCCTTAGTTACGGGATGTACACATGCTCAGGAGCCAAAATTCCCCTCTAACACGTGAAATACGCTTGCCGTAAGCACAGAATGTTCTGTTACAGTAAGCGGGGATTTTTCGCTAACGGTAAGCAGAGCCATGAAATTGGGCCCTGGTCCAGGTGTCTTGCCTCATACCATGGCTTTGCCCGTCATCTGTCTACAATGGCTTAACGTCATCAACAGTCACCCACTGTAGCCTACCTTCTTGACATGGCAGACAGGATGACTTCCCTTCCTCATCTTGATATTCACCATCAGGACATCTCTCTGGGAGGGCAAAGTTGTCCTGACAGAAGTGACCGGCTGGACATAGGTATTCAGCAGGAGTGGGCGTATTCTGACCAGGGGGACAGTAGTAGTCTACAAGGACAATAAAATAAAATAAAATAAAATATAATCAACAAAATAAAAAATGGAGTAAATACTTCAGAACAAAAGCACATTAAAACAGAACTCAGATACACTAACAAATTAAAACATTCCCACAATCGTACATTTCTTATGGAGGCATACTTTAAAGGAGCAGATATTTCTAAATAAACTTTTTTACACACTAGAAGACTAAATTACATGATTTTACAACATTTTAAAAAGAAAAATTAACAAAAGAGGTTTTCATAAACATGGTTGTGCCCTTTTCAATGTGTGATTGTTAGCCCTAGAGTTTCCAATCAATGAACAACACAAGCTGTGACAAGTGTCTAAAGAACTGTAAGGAATTTTCAAAGTAAACAAACAAAACTGGCAGGAACGGGATTCGAACCTGCGACCTCCGGAATACCGTACCAGCGCTCTACAGAAGTCATAAACCCATAATGCCTTATAGCCAGGGATCACGCCCCAACTTTAGGATACAACCTTGGGACACTGAGGGGATCACTCAATGAGGATATGACTTTTTAAAATTTAATATCGTTAAACAAACCACAAGGGAAACTAACTAGGTAATTTTGAATGAATTTTGATGACACTTTTCTAAATTGCAAACAGAGCAAACGTACCTGCTGAGCAGACACCACTGGTCGTAAAAGCTCCGATCTCATTACAGTAGAATCCGCCCTGGCACGGCAAGCAATCCTCAGGTCCATCCTGCCCTGTAGCAGGATTATAAGTCCCGTTGGAGCATTGTATTGGGACGTCCGTCTCCTCGGGGCAGTATCGTCCAACTAGACACTCTCGCTCCTCAGGACTGGAGGAGCCTTCTGGACAGTAGAAGCCCGAGCTACACTTGCCCGAGGGCGCGGACAGTCCGGTGGTGTTACAGTGCTGGCCCGGGGTGCATGGCTTGGGCCGAGCCGAACCGCTGACACAGAACTCACCTGGTTGGCACTCACCGCCGTTTACAGTAGGCTGAAGGGAAACAGGAGTGAATGGGATTTTGTAACAGCGCTTGAATGTTTTACAAACCCATAACACCAAATAAAACATAAGATTTGATTATCTATCTTCACGGAGAGCTAAACGCCACTGGAGGTACAGAGACAGAAAAAGAAAAAGAATCGGAGATACAAGAGGTAGGTATTAAGATTCCTCTTGCAGCAGGAAGGATGGTAAGAAGAAGGGAAAGAATTCCATAGCGCTACAGAACAAGGGAAAAAGCTATCGGTAAAGGTTTTCGTTCGACATCTAGGCACAGCTTACATGCTTTATGTTATGTTTATTTATATTCGTAGGGAAGCAACTTAATTTTGTTTCTTTTATGCCTCTTGGAATGGTTTATTTTATATTACGTCTTAAATATTACGTCAGGAAAGGGCAAAAGAGAAAATCTCTATTCTAATTCACATGGTTTCTTTTACAACAAAATAATATGAACAACATTGGACATCAGAAAAGGCTTATTTTAGAGCACAACAGTGCCCACAGACAGTAAGTTTTCTGTTTATTTCCTTTGTCCTCGCTCCAGCCAAACACCTGTTTGTCTTCAAGTTCAGAAATATCAAACTCACCATTGAGACATTAGCACCTCCTGAGCAGTAGAACCCAGGACTACACT
The DNA here is from genome assembly GCA_037893225.1 of Hippasteria phrygiana. Lineage (NCBI taxonomy): Eukaryota > Metazoa > Echinodermata > Asteroidea > Valvatida > Goniasteridae > Hippasteria > Hippasteria phrygiana. The sequence goes on along the minus strand of JAZGUH010000639.1, from coordinate 454,225 downwards.
CTGCTGTGGGATAGCTGTTCCCATACCCCTCGCAGTACCAGCCCGGAGTACACGCCACGCAGGCAGAGATACTCTTCTGCAGGGTTAGATTGTTGAAGCTTCCTGGGGGGCAGGGGTAGGCATAGGGGTCGGGGGTGTTGGTGGGGCAGTAGTAGCCTGTGGGGCACTCGTTAGGGGAGTAGTCCGTCGTGTTGATGTAGCAGTAGTAACTCTGTGGACAGGGCAAACAGGAGGACTGCTGGACTTGGTCTTGGTATGTACCTGCCTCACAACCTGTTAAAACATAATTGATGAGAATTGTGAAACAGGCTGTCAAACAGACTCAGGGGAAAAGTAGAATAGTAGGATCATAATTTTAAAATAAAAGGACAAAAGTAGGACTTTGGAGGACAAAATCAGGGGAAAAGGACTTTTGCGGGCTTTCAGACGTTTTTGTTGACATTCACCCATGTCCACAGCATCACAAGCCTTATTTTAAGGATATGTGAACGCATGTACAATATGCCAATTTAGAAATACAGTTGCAATAGACAAGACATTTTTCCCTACTCACTTGCAGGATATTGCGATCCCTGTCGGCAGTAATGCCCCTTCGGACACACATCACCGATGATTGGATGCACGGTCCCTGTCGGGCACTGGTCACCACCGACCATCAACGGATCGGACTTATCAACGCCCGACACGCAGTAGTATCCTGCGTCGCACTCAGCGGATGGCATGGTCAGATTAACACCCTCGCAGTACTTTCCGGAATCGCATGCCGTACATTCTACAGCCTCGGCCAGACCATCCGACTGACCGTACGTACCGGCCGGACAGGGCTGGTGATCATGGCCAGTACCATTAGGGCAGAAGAATCCTCGTGGACAGCGGTGGTAGCTGGTTGAGCCATCTCCTTGCACGACCAACTCAGGAATACAGTAGAATCCTGGGGTTGAGGATAATGTTTATAGTTGGTACAAATAATCATGAATATTTATTTATGTTCTGATATGTATTGGTACAGTACATTTTGAAAGTTATCCTGGGAATGGGAATTTCTTTTCACACTTTTTTTCTTCCCAGGGAATTCATTTTCCTTTCACAAAAGGTGAACAAATGTTCCCACAGTGGGAAAACATTTTCACACCTTTTCACAAACTTGTTCTGTCTTGCAAGTTGAAACATAAATATTGTGGTAAGACACTGCTTTATCTCCTTGCGAATCTACCCGATCAAATAAATAAAAGAGATCAATTTAAATTCTCAGTTCGGGCTTCCCATCTCACCTTCTGGGCAGACCGAACACTCTGAAGCGCCCTCGTAGTCAACGTAGGTGCCAGCTGGGCAGTCCTGTGGCTCGGCACTCTGTAGAGGGCAGTGTTTACCCTCTGGGCATGTCATCTGGGTGGGTATGTCGGAATGAGCGGGGCAGTAGTACCCGGCATCACAAGGACCTGTCACCTTGGTATTGGCTGCAAGAAAATCACCAAAATTACGTCTTTTGAAAATAATCTTCTTCTGTTTTGGAGAGCAGTTTACACAGTGATTTAGTTCACTTCTGGGCAATCCTCAGGCTTGTCACTATTTGTTTTGTATTATCGGTTATCCCATGAGCGTGAGTGGAACACGGAATAATGTAGCGCGTCTGTGTCCCACATACTATGAGGCCGAAGGCCAAGTGGTATGTGGGACACCAGCTAAGTTACTCCGGTGAGAACCAGTGACATGATAATGGTGATCATTGTCAAGTGAATGAAAACAAACAACGCAGATTTCATTCATTCAAAGTGTTCAATTTGAAATTCAATTTAAAACATTTTGGACTATTTGAAAGAAAAATCACCAGCCCACTGGTCTAGTTTGATCTTGCAAAACCATTGCCTAAATTAATGAACTCAGTCTATGAGTCACATGCAAATTTTGCACCCTGTACACAAAAGCCAGTTTTATATTGTTGAAATATTTGACAGCACAGGCAACTCACCTGTTCCTTCGCAGTAGAATCCCGCTGTACAATCCAAGCACTCCGCCTCAACTTCCAAACCAGTTACGTTTGAGAATGTACCACTGGGACAAGAGGATGGATTGAATGTTGTTCCCTCGCAGTAGTACCCCTCAGGACAAATGGTCTGGTCCGGGCGAGTGGACGACTCATCGCAGTAGAAACGGGGCAAACACGGGCCACTCACGTCAGTTTGTGCTGGATTAGGTAACAACAGATATCATATGCTTGCCATCGGTATGTTCCTTTTAAGAATCATCTCTTCTCATCAATAGCAAAATCCTGATTTTTTTCTAGATCCCTGTGGATAGGCAAGGCTTTCAGTCAACCATTGCAGCACTTTTAGCTGTCATCAACTTGGCCCTCGCATGTGCCCTTTTCTTCCTTTCTTTTTTATGGAAGATGCCCAATACCAGAGTTGGAGTCGAGTCCCTGCAAGTCCTTTCGCAAGTCCAGTCTGAAGTCCTTTCATAAAGCCGGTCACAAGTAACTGCATGAACAATGACAAAGGAATGCCTTTGTCAAAGTCATTTGAATAGCTTGTGATTGGGATTAGGACTGGAGGGCTTGTGATGGACTTGTGATTGACTCGACTATATCTCTGCCCAATCCAAGGCTAAAAGCCACTCTAGGTAAAGGGCTATAACAGAGGTGGCTGGGTTGGCCACATTTTGATTTCCGGCCCTAAAACCCTTATGGTTTTCCTGGGTCCAGATCTATAGAGGATATATCTTTAATAGATACTAAAAAAATATTCCAATTTTCAGACCTATACACCCAACTGAGAGAAGTACTTGCAGTAAAATGTCTTGCTCAAGGACACAAGCAGAAGCAATTACCATTACCCACTCAAGGACATGAGAACCACGATCCCTGTGTTGAAAGAAGCTATTGTAGCAAAGTGTCTTGCTCAAGAACAAAATCACCGCATTCCACTGCATCTTAAATGTCCTCTGGATGAGTTGAACATTGAGAGGATTGAAAAGAGAACCATTGAGATTTCTAGAATTTCTGCATTTAGTTTAAATTGGTGGCTGTGCACACCTGTTTCGTTACAGAAGTACCCAGCGGTGCAGTTGAGACATTCTCTGACCATCTTGAGCTTAGTGGCTGGGCTGAAGGTTCCCTCAGGACAGGCGTCTGGTTCCACCGTGCCCTCCATGCAGTAGTAGCCAGCAGGACATTGGTCATTCAATGGACCTGGCAGATTGATGAATAATTCATGAATAAGATCAGTGATCGAGTGGTTAAGACATGTACACGAGTATGTAGGAGGTCGTGGGAATAACAAATTAGTTTTTATTCACAAGGCTTTATATTGTGCCTGACTTGTAGTGTTGACCACACTTTAAAGACCTGCCCACCAATTAAGGTTCATCAATCAATTATGAGCTCATGATTATTCATTGCTGTAATGAATATTCATACCATCTGTGGGTGTGGTGATGTCAGAGCCTTTCCTGCAGTAGTAGCCAGCCTCGCAAGGCCTGATAGGATAGACTAGGCCTGGTTCGTCACAAGCCATACCAGGCAGGCAGGGTGTGCATTGGGCTTCACTCATCAATCCTAGAGGAAGAGGAAAATACAGAACGGTCAGCTTTCTTAAGAATGTCAGTACATATTTAGAATTGCCTATAGACGATGTGCCGTCTGGCATCACATGTTTACATCTATATTAAAATGAGCCCAGCAGCATGCCTGTACATCGTGTTTTGCATAAAATTCCATCTTCACATATATGCTTAAAAATGACTGTTAAAAACTAAGGGAAAACTTTGGATTATACTTTTTATTACTCACCCTGTGTGCTTATAATTGGTCAACACATTCTATACCTTATTTACATAATTTGTTTCACAGCTTTTCAATTGCTACAAGAGTTTTGAAGAAAAAAAATGTAGAGCTCTATACATAAAATATAATTATTTTCGTATTAGGAACCCACCTGTCAGATTGTTGAAGGTGCCGTATGGGCAGGCAAACTCCTCAGCATACGTTGTCCCATTTGGGCAGTAATACCCAGATGGGCAGACGTAGGACCCGTACCACACCACCGGGCCGATGGTGGCGTTACAATAATGCCCCTCTGGGCATGTCTTGCAGTCCCACCGCCCTGCCGTGTCCTGGTAGGTTCCGGACGGGCAGGGCTCTGGGTCGCCGTAGCCCGTGCCGCAGAAGTGGCCCTCAGGGCAGGTGTAGTCTGCAGGGGTTGCCGTAACCTGCCCTTCAGGGCAGTAGAAGCCTCGCTGGCAGTCGCCGTTCGGCACGGGGAGACCGTCCCGCTTGCAGTACATGCCCTTAGTGCAGATCTTACAGCTGGTGTTGGCACTCTGCTCTATGGCGTCTAGGTAGTAGCCGATTGGACAGGGAGTAGGCTCGGAGGAACCTACGGGGCAGTAGTAGCCCTCAGGGCAGACGTTGCCAGTAACGTTATCAGTGGGGTTGCTGATGGAAGCACGAAGGGTACAGTAATAACCTGAAGCAGGCAGGGAGGAAAATATTACGGATAAAACAAAAATAATGATTGAATTCTTAAAATAAATCGAGGATCAAATGAGCATATATTTAATAATATACTCTTTTGAGGGTATCACAGAAAAGTTTGAGCAAAACTATTGCACAATAAGATATATGAAAACTTTTCATATAAAATTTGAAAATATTTCTGAATCATATTCTTTTCCCGTACCATTTAAAATGTGACAACTATTTCAAGATGTCAAATTTAATTAGGCTGTGCTACTAGACTCCAGAAAAACCCATAAATGACTGTTTACAATGCAAAGCATATCGTTCCGTTTACTAAATCATACAAAGTCCAAACTCACGTCGATACACAATGCACCTTGTATTTGAGAGAAAGATGATGATCTTCTTACCCTGGGAGCATTGGAGATGAGGTGCGGCCAGCCCTGCTCTCTCACAGTAATACCCAGGATCACAGGGGATAGGGTAATCAGTCCCGCCTGGACAATACTCCCCAGGGCTACACCGCCCACCGATGTCAGGGTCAGATGGAGTAGGACTCCATGCACTTTGGATGCAATACCAGCCATCACTGTTGAGCAGAAAACGAGAGTCAAACACATTAAGAGTACATTTTTTCCAACTTGTTTTGAAGGTATGGGGTTCAAACCACCCCCCCCCCCCCCCACCTCCCCACCTGTCTTGCCTGAGACGGTCTGGCCCGCAACCAGGAGAAACGTACTGCTATCATGGATGATTCCTTTATGCTACTACAAACCATAAACCCCTTGCGTACGGATGATGCCAAATGGCGCCCAAAAAAAACAGTGTCACCAGCCCGGATGACGCCTATAGCCGCTATTTGTGCAGTTTCAATCCATTGTTGGATTATTGTGTATGTTATGCTTGACTGCACAAGCACATTGTGTCCGTTTCGCTTGGCTGCACAGGCCGCCCCAGCACACTATCAATAACCGTACTCAAGGAGTTAAACCTGGCCCACACTACTGTCCATACATCAGCCAGCCTGAGTGACCTGCTGTGTCAAGTCTGTCACTTCCAAGTTGAATGAGTTTCTTGAAATTTGTACAGAAATCAAGTAGCTGTACCAGTTTCTTTTGGAAGCCCGGTGTAGCATGAATTTCAGTAACTATAAAATACGGTCTCATCGGAAGTATTGCACATGCCTAAGTGAGAGGGTTTAACCAATAATAGGGAAGAGGAGTCAGATTTTCATAGGAGTCTGATTTTTATATGATACTGGTACAACATAATTACAGACCCTTTTTAACCTCCGTGATTAGATAGTATTACACGTACATGCCAGGTATAGACTGGGAGTCATCACACTACTTATATGGCATGGGATAACTTAACCCCTTCCCTCCGGCTGTTATTGATGGGGTGCTGGTGTGTCAAAAACAGTGCTGTGCAGCCAAGTCTAAAGGCAAACAATAGGCACCACACTGAATAGGGTGGTCCTATTCATTGCACTTGGAGCCCCCTTTTGTTTGAATGAAAGCTTTGTTTGAAAAAGCTCCGTCTGTTCATTACACTCTCATTCAAGAACAATGTAGTTGGCACATGAATGGATTGAGAATGCGCAGGAAGACGTCAAGCGGCCAGGTGGTCTTGTTCGAAACCACAGCTATGGCCGACGTCTGTATTCAAGGGGTTAAACCACATCAACACACTTGACTGGTTCATTTAAATAAGCCCTACATTACCATCACTACACTAGGCGGTCTGACATGCCCTGGTGATATCACATAAAAAGTGCATATAAACAATTTCACAATCTTACCTGCAGTTTGATGTGGGCCTGTCATTTCCACTCCCCATGCAGTACGATCCCGCTGTACACGCTACACAAGCGCCCTCGTCAATCTGCTGAGGAAGGTCGTTGAATGTTCCCGGTGGGCAGGGAAACTCATTGGACATAGTGGTGCCATTAGGACAGTAGTAGCCAGCAGGACAAACATTGTCCACGTAAGTGGTCGTGTTGGCCAAACAGAAGAAGCCTGGAAAATTATCATATAGCTTGTTCATATCATTTTGTACGATCAACGGGTCCCTGATCTAACAAATTTTGCGATAACGCTAAGGCCGTGTCTGAAATGGGCATCTAGAGCTACAGCTACGGCTACGTCACGCGGAGTTGTAATGGACGAACACCTACACAATAGCCCTAGACAAGCGATTCGGAAGCAGCCTCAATATTTTGGAAGCTATTCTATAGACTAGGTGAAAATGAGTTAAACTACTGCAAACTGCTAACTGACTGGATTGACCTGAAATATACAAATCAACAAAATGAGCTGGCCTAACCTTTCAAACTTAAAGTTCTTTTAAAATCTTTGCCTTTGAGAAAGCAACATTTTTGCCTTTGAGAAAGTTTGAAATGTTAAGCCAGCTAAATTTTGTTGAATTCTAGACTAAGTGAATATCTCCTTTATGTTTCAATTATTTTGAAAAATGTCTTTTTAAAAAAAGTAAAAGAAATCTTTTTAAAGTCAAGTAGGTAGGAGCACATCCAAGTTTGGTTTAATACTTTAGTGGGTTTAGAAATAATGTATTGACGAATGATAAGCAAAAAAGGATTTGAAATCCTGCTTACCTTCAGGGCAGACTCTACAACTCCCCTGTCCCTCCTGGTCTTGATACTCTCCCGGCTCACAACCAATAGGAAGCACCGTCCCCACTGGGCATCTATGACCTGTTGGACACACCCCTCCAACCCCTGTATGACCCCCAAGGATCGGACAGGTCAAGGGGTAGGTCTCGTTCTCTGATGGGTTGTTGGGATTGGAACGGTCGACTCCGGAGTCGCACCAGTAACCCTCATCACAGAGCAGGCTGTAGGAGGTAGCGGAGATATCTGGGCAGTAGTAGCCGCCGGGGCAATCTGTACACTGCTGGACCTGTTGGTCAAGATATTCATGATGTAATCAGCCGCAGTTTACCAAAGTTCAACTCGAGTTGTAGTCGAGTCCCTGCAAGTCCTTTCACAAGTCCTTTCGCAAGTCCAGTCAGAAGTCGTTTTATAAAGCCGGTCACAAGTAATTGGATGAACAATGACAAAGGAATGCCTTTGTCAAAGCTCATTTGAATAGCTTGCGATTGGGATTAGGACTGGAGAGCTTGTGATGGACTTGCAGGGACTTGCAGGGACTTGCAGGGACTTGTGATGGACTCAACTACATCTCTGCTGGATGGTTTATGCTTTCTAAGGACTGACCAGGGAGACACTGTGTGCTGTGCCTCCTGTACGTGATTGGGATGTGCATGGGCATTTCGGGAGTCAAATTTTTGTGACTCATGGGTCCTACTGTATTTGGAACAAATTTTGACCAACATGTAAGTGTATTTAGAACATGCTCCCTAACGTTGTAGAATATGTGGTATATGGTCATAATAGAGGGCTTGCGTAATAACTTTGATGTATGACTGACCTTGTACAAGTTTGTCTGATTGCTGTAAGTTCCAAAAGGGCAGGCACTCCAGTCTAAACCGGTTCCATTGACACAGAAGTAGCCAGTGGGACAGTCAGCGATACCAGCTGTCAGGTCCGGATTACCAATCGTCTCATTCTCTGGTAGACAGTAGAAGCTGACATAAACAAGTCAGAGAGACAATTTGAAAATGACATACGAGGGTCAGCTGAAAAGTTCACAGGTTGACTCTGAAGGAGTAATGCCAGATCAATGAAACAGTAGAAGCTGACAGAAACAAGTCAGAGCGACAATTTGAAAATGACATACGAGGGTCAGCTGAAAAGTTCACAGGTTGACTCTGAAGGAGTAATGCCAGATCAATGAAACAGTAGAAGCTGACAGAAACAAGTCAGAGCGACAATTTGAAAATGACATACGAGGGTCAGCTGAAAAGTTCACAGGTTGACTCTGAAGGAGTAATGCCAGATCAATGAAACAGTAGAAGCTGACAGAAACAAGTCAGAGCGACAATTTGAAAATGACATACGAGGGTCAGCTGAAAAGTTCATAGGTTACTACGAAGGAGTAATGCCAGATCAGTGAAACATAGCATGCATTTATTTCAACTCTTTTGATAACTAATTGCATTGTTTGTTTCTAGGTAAGGCCGTATTTGGTGGTTCTTAGATGACTTGGAAAGTTGGTAGTTGTTGCCATCGATTTGACCAATCGGGATTCAAGTTTGCTGAAAGTTAAATTACCATAACCTCATCAATATTCATGATCTAACTTTGCATAGTCATTAGTGACATTGTGTACAATGGTCACGCATGGTATAGTACCCTATCTCTGCTGAATTGTCAATGCATATGCATAGAATACAATCAGACAGTATGACGGACAAACAGAATAATGCACCTACCCCCTGGGGCATATCTTGCAGTCATATTGTGTGGTTCTGTCTGTGTAGTAGCCGGCAGGGCAAGCTTTAGGATCCGGGGAGCCAGTGGGACAGTGCAGACCGATCGGGCACTCGATGGGATTTGGCACACTGGAACCTAAAAATGCAAAATACAAACGTTATTATAAACCATCCCTCTCTCTCGGTGCCAAAATGGAGCCAAATACCCTACCTATCAAAACCTATGGAGTGACAGGTTGAAACACACAAGCTGATGGAGAGGAAGGGCTTAGGTTTTTGATACGTTATGATAGTTATAACATTAGGAGGGTTAAGATTCAAATACCGTCTACACTAAAATATAGCAGACACATATCAGCGAAATTTATGTGTCAGATCTTTGCTCTTTTTCAGAGGCCATGCACTGCAAAAATTGCTGCAAAGTGACGTTTAGCTAGGTTGTTGACATGCAGCTTGGCATGGTTAACTGCAACTTCAACAAATTATAGCACAGCATAGGAGCGACCTACAGCAAAACACAACACGTTATATTCCAGTTTTTCTTAAACCTGTACTGACAAGATATGTCAAGTCTGCAGTTTGCTCTACATGGTGCAAGGACACAAATATTCTACATTCCTGCTTACCTTCAGGGCAGTAGTAACCTTCCTGGCATAGATCTTCCTCTTCAGTCAGTCCGGACTGTCGGCAGTACCAGCCGGCCGTACAGTTCCTACACTCCGTCACCGCAGTCAGCTTGGTATCATTGGAGTAGGTTCCAGCCGGGCATTTCTCCGGTACTGACGTGCCGTTACCACAGTACCTCCCAGCAGGGCAGATATGCTGCTGTCTGTCGTCCGAGCCACGGTCGCAGTAGAAGCCTGCTAGGCAGTAGCCGGCTGGAGCAAGGAGTGCGTCTTCATCGCAGTACTGGCCTGTTGATCATTGGCAAGGTGTGGAGTTATGAGTTACAAAGAACATTTATTTCTTAATTTACCCCAGAGAACAATTGTTTTCTGGGAACCCACAAAAACCAGGTAAGGAATGAAAGCCTGATCCAGAGTACATTTTAAGCACCTTGTTCAAATGTTTAAAGTTGAACGATTGATTCGGTAAAATTTACTCTGCTTGATCTTGATCTTGATTGATATTGATCTTGATCTTGATCTTGATTGCCCCCAAAAAAATTCTTATGCAAGAAAACCTCTAAATGAAATAAGGAAATTTTTAGTGGGTTCAGACATTTGCCAAGAAAAAGTAGGAACAAATTCTGAAAACTTTTATTATCTAACACTTACAGAAAATGTTCTTCTTTTACGATAATAACTGCCTAGGGTGCAGCCAAATCAGATTTAAAAAGTTGGATTTAGCAGGGTTAGGGTTAAGGGTTTCTTAAACCAAGAAAACATTTTCTTGCTGCACTCCTTAGAAAGAAAAACATTTTTTTCCCCCTCACAATAAGAAAACCATTTTTGACAGTGCTGTTCTAACAAACTCACCTGCCAAGCATGGTTCACACTCTGTCACGTTCATCAATCCATCTTCATTACTGAATGTTCCCCTGGGACATACTATGGGTTCTGTGGTTCCCTCCGGACAGTAATACCCTGCCGTACACACCCCGGCATCGTCTCCTTGATCGGGTGCTGCCATCTCTGCCCTGATACGGCAGAAATAGCCGGCCGAGCAGGGGGTGTAGGGGTAGGTCAGGCCGGGCTGACCGCAGTAATAACCACCGAGACATGGTGCACACTGGTCAGAGTTTGCCAGGCCAGTGGCATTGTTGAAGGTTCCGATAGAGCAGGTGTATTCAGTTGCGGCCCGAGTGCCATTCGGACAGTAGTGACCTGGTTGAAATATTCAAATTCACACGTGGTAATATAATGTGTACATCAAGGATGTAGTCGAGTCCATCACAGGTCCCTGCAAGTCCATCACAAGCCCTGCAGTCCTAATTCCAATCACAAGCTATTCAAATGAGCTTTGACAAAGGCATTCCTTTGTCATTGTTCATCCAGTTACTTGTGACCAGCTTTATGAAAGGACTTCTGACCGGACTTGCAAAAGGACTTGCAGGGACTCGACTACAACTCTGGTGTACATGAAGCTTTTACCTCTGGAAACCTTGTTTTATACTTTCACCTATAATTTGAATCTGTTGGATTTTTTTTTATTGTGGTCTTACTGCTGTATAGTGCTTGTTTCAAATCATTGTATTTTAGTGCAATTTTTATATTTTAAGTTCTTCAAACGCTTTTTGTGATAACTTTTCATTTTTTTTTATTTGCTGGACATTGAACTGCAATTTGACCTTTTAATTGTGAGAGTTTGACTTAAAAAAAAAAAAATAAATAAATAAAAATAATTATTTATGGGAAGAACGAAAACAAATATGTAGTTAAATAGAAAATCATCAACTTTGGTGATTCATTAAACCAACTTTTCTGAACAGTAAAGTCAGAATATCATGACCTGTAATTCTACCAAATATCTTTCTTTTTCTACATACCTTCTGGACATATGTAAGCTGTATAATTCACTATTGGCCCATTTGTGTCATGACAATAGAATCCCTCTGGGCACATCTTGCAGGTCCATTGTTCTGGCTCGTCCTGGTATGTCCCGGCTGGACAGGGTACTTTATCATCCACACCTTCCTCGCAGTAGTATCCCGGAGGGCAGGGGTAGTCACTGGGCTTTGGGACAGTCTGACCGCCAGGGCAGTAGAATCCTGAGCGTTTAAAGCAGACAGGGTTTAGGAATATTTCCCTTCAATATTATGGAATAGTTTTCTACTATTTGGCAATGGTACTTGGCTGATGTCATAAGGCACATTTTAAAACAAAAATTATAAGAAATTGGATGCACCATTCTCACACAATGCCATGTTTTCCGGCACAGCTTTAAAAACCACACCGACTGCTTCAGTGACCTTTTACAAAGACACTGCGCAACAGGGAAAACATGGTGCGACATGTATACTACAAAATGCTTTGGTTAATTGCAAAATTTTACTTGGATAATTGTTATAGCTATCGACATTTGAATATCAAATTTCAAAAAGCATGTCATAAAAGTAGGTTTTATAAAAATATGTCTGAACAGGAAGACCCAATGCAAGAAAATCGTTGGGAAAACTGCCCTGTAGCCTTTAGTCAAGGCGCCCGTGGCTACCCGGACGAGAGGCGCGCCCCAGACATGCTGGCATTCGGAGCGCGTCACGCGTCCAGGTAGCCACGCGCGCCCTAACTAAAGGCTATCATCCGCCCGACGGTTGAAAAACGAGTGCCGTTTTTCTCTCGTTTTTTCGCCATCCAACAACGCAAATCTTTGAACAGTTCAGTGGAACAATATTTCCTATAAAATACTAACCCCCCCAATCTGCCCATTTCTGAAAATTGCAACAATGACCAATCATGTACACTACGTTTAAACAAAGGGACCCGAGTTGTTTTGTTTCCTTGCTTACTGTCTGCACTGTTTAACCTACCTCGGCTGCAGTTCCCGTCTGGGTAGTCCAATCCGCTGGCTCCACAGTACTGTCCTCCGATGCATTCTAGACAATACGTTACATTCTTGGCTCTCCTAGAGGGGAGATAAGTCCCTGGGGGACAATCCTCCTCTGAACTGCTTCCACTGATGCAGTAATGGCCAGCACTACACTCATTACCTGCACACAGAGAGAATTTGAGGAATATCTTCTGTCATTAGAACTGTCAAAGTGAGCATGGAATAATAGAAAAAATAATAATTTGTTTGTAATATGTTGCTTTTTGTGTTCAGTTTACTTGTTCAGTATGTCATGAGCGTTACAAATAACATTAAACGTAAAAACTGTTCCTTCAATCATGCACACTTCACAGATGATTCTCCATTTTATTTTTTTTTTCATTTTTGAGAGTGAATTAAGAAAATTGACATGAGCAGGAATTGAACCTGCAACCCCCAGAACATAGTGATGGTGCTCTACTATTAAACTGAGCTATCTTAGCCTTTGTTGGCACTTTCTCAAATTTTTCGGTATATCTTTGTTCAGGGGGCGCTAGTTAGAGGTCAGAAACCCATACTGTCGTATAGCTTTTGATCATGTCATATTTCTAAAAGATGCGACCCCAAATCACTCAAAGAGGCTAGAAATGTTACAACAAAAACATTATGTTTGGGTGAACAAGTCGTTATTTAACTACTGCCATTGTGAGTTAATAGACAAAGCTATAAGAATCCGTGCAGCAATTTGTTTGAAATTTTGTACACTCCATGTGAAAGTACAATTAATGTGATTGAATAATATTTTACAAGCTCCACTCATGCGATTCTACCCCAAGAGATCAATTAACTTCATACCTCCAGTACCGGTTGGTTTGTCGGTGACTGAGCCGTGTGTACAATAGTAGCCGGCAGCACAGTCTGCCCTCGGTGCATCTAGCCCAGTGACATCACAATATGTACCCAGGTCACAGGTCGTCTGGTTTGAGGAACCTTGCGGGCAGTAATTACCTAAAAAAAAAGTACAAAATTAAAATTCTACTTAGTAAGTTTGCATATTTTTTCAAGCTATTAAGAGGGGTTTTCTCATTTGACAAAAGTACTAGAACACAATTTAAATTTATGAAGCAATCAATTAACTTCAAAATGTACCAATTCATTAAGCCAATCACAGACAAAAACAGACTGATTCAATAAGCCACACCTTTAACGTATTGACCAATCACAGGCAAGAACAAACCAATCACAGGTAGGACAATGGTCCGACAAAAGTCTGACATTCGTGCTATACGTGTGGAGCACCCAGCCATGATTAGTGAGTCTATTATTACGAGACTCTTAGCATACCTGCTTGGCATTCTCCACCGAGATCAGGATCCGATGGTTGAGTCTCGTATGACCCACTATAGCAGTACCATCCAGGGTCACACTGAGCCGTGGGATTGGCGTTACCTTCCCCTGTGCAGTAGAAGCCGGCCGTACAGGGAACACAGGCAGAGTCATTATGACCTCCTGGGATGGGAGAAATTACAGAATAGACCTTATACGAAGCGGCCATATATCTTTTTCATCAAAATTATGTAACAAGGTAAGCACAATACGTTTACTGTTGCCTGCCCAAGATATCAAGATATTAGCCTTAAAGATGGCCGCTACGCAAAAGGTCTATTATTCAACAATCAAAATATTAAGCCCATACGAATGCTCTGTTAAAATAAAACGGTCTTTCACTATTTTTTCATGACTTGTATGACGGATTGAGCTCAAACTTTCACAGGTTTGTTATTTCATGTATATGTTGAATCACACACAGTATGAACACTGCCTGCAAGTCCGTTGAGTTCTAACTGTGCTGTTTTATAGCTTTAACAGCAATATGTTCCCAGGGGAGAAAAACAAACTTTTTTAATCTCACCTGTCAAGTTGTTGAATGTTCCTCGTGGGCATGGGAATTCAATATCATACCTGGTTCCTTCTGGGCAGTAGTGACCCTCAGGACATAGAGTATCTCTGCAGAACATGAGAAAATAACATACGGATATTTAACATGTCCCATGGTTTGTTAATGTTTGTGGTAATTCACAGCCAAGTCGTGCCAACACCTGTGCCTGAATGGAGATTTCTGTTGTTGCGTCACAATTTTCTGAAGGTTAATAGCAGAGCTGTAGTCGAGTCCCTGCAAGTCTTTTCACAAGTCCTTTCGCAAGCCCAGTCAGAAGTCCTTTCATAAAGCCAGTCACAAGTAACTGGATGAACAATGACAAAGGAATGCCTTTGTCAAAGCTCATTTGAATAGCTTGTGAGTGGAATTAGGACTGGAGGGTTTGTGATGGACTTGCAGGGACTTGCAGGGACTTGCAGGGACTTGCAGGGACTTGCAGGGACTTGCAGGGACTTGCAGGGACTTGTGATGGACTCGAATACATCTCTGGTTAATAGTAAGGTCTTTCTTGTGCTTTAAGCTTACGGTCTCTATGAAATGGAAGAAGGTTCCAGAAGCAGAAAACTGTGTTCTTAGAACCATATGACATCAGTTCTTCGAACTGCCAGGCTGTTCCCAGATGCAGAACGAAAAGCTATGCAAATAGATTCTTCTCTCATTCTTCTTTTGCATGTTTCCCTTAATCTTAATCTTTCCTGCTTCAAGAGAAATCTCAATTTCTACTTTCTACATCTTTGATTCTTTTTTTGTTGCCCCGGACCTCGAGTGGCTTTCAGCCTTGTTTGGGATGAACTTGAAAAAAATTTCCATTTCTGTTTTGAATCGAACATGTTCCCAATGGAACATTCTAAACAATCAAATTTTTGAGTTGCTTTGAAGAGACAACAAATGAGATTAATTTTGGAAGGTAAATAAATAATTTAAAAAAACTTACAAGAATGTCGTTGAATTAACAAGGCAGTAATAACCAGCCGGACATATTTCACATGCGTCTTGTCCCTCCTCGTCTTGGTATGTCCCAGCACTACACCCCTCCGGGTAAATGGAACCACCCACACAGAAGTGACCTTTGGGACAGAGGTCACCATAACCTGTGTGTTCCCCTGGAAGTAAGGATAAACACAAGTTGATCAAAAATAATGCTAGATAAAGTCAATTACATTGCTGTATCTGTGCTAGGGCATGTCATCCTGAAAAAATATTAATTAAAACTGAAATGGTAATTTTCTATTATTACAAATATATTAGCTCTCCAATAACATATTGTATGTAAAAAAAATATAAAAAAATAACTTGTCAGCAGGCAAAAATATGTTTTTCTAGCAAGTACGCACGCAGCAACTTTAAACAAAGCATTTAAAGACAGCATCTATTAATGGAAATGGCCCATTTAGTAAACGTCTACTAGGTTTCTCTGAATTACATCTTACATACCTTCATAGGTGCAGGAATCATTAACGAATGCCGTTGGGTTTGGTCTGTCCACTCTGGAGGTACAGAAGTAGCCCGGACTACAGGAATTGGTGGGTGTAACTAGGGTGACACCATCACAGTACTGGCCACCTGTTGGAATATTTGTTGATTAATTGATTGAAATTTATCCATTGATGCATTCATTATTTGAATGTTGACATAAGAACAATAATGCAAATTTACAATGTCTAGAGTATAAGGTGACTACACTTTATGAAACACAATAACACGTCAAGAAAAACAACTGGCAAACAGTAAAGCCAAATAACATTTGTAACAGATTTTTAACAAATCATTTTTAAAAATTATCCATTCTTTTTCTTAAAATTATTTTTGCAGAGAATTAATAATGAATATTCTTGAAGTAAAAATTTTACAACGGAAAAACTGTTATAAATGATGTTGCGTTATTTGGAAACGTGAACAAAACCTGTACAAGAAAATCCACACAAGAAAAGAAATTCAGTCCGAAGAATTTTTAAAATTCAATAAGATCACCTGATTGTAAATGAGTTCAACTGTAAATTCAGTGAATGGTTACCTGGGCAACTAGTGCATTCTGTCTCATCTTTCAGACCGAGACGTCCTCCATACGTCCCCGAAGGACACGCTATCCAGTTCATACCGGTTCCAGCCGGACAGTAGAATCCCTGGTGACACAGGTTGAAGCCTGATGAAGAATTTCCTGCAGAAGAAAAAAAATATACAGAATTTGTCAAAAGCTAACATCATTTTGGCTGAGAAAATTTTCCACACCACATCTACTGAAAGCAACTGTTCATTAACCCATTGTGTTGGGCTGTTATTAATGGGGTGCTGGTATGCCAAGACAGGCTTGTGCAGCCAAGCGTAAAGCAAACAATAGACAAATAATGGATTGAGTATGCGCAGGAATGCACATATAAATGACAACCAGACAGGTGGTTTTTTCAAAAACCTTGGCTATGGCCGTAGTCCGTATTCAAGAAGTTAAATCAATGAGTAGATTGTTCGTAAGTTTACCTTCAATAACTTCCTCGGGTACACAGTAATACCCCTCGGGGCACACCATACACTCCACCTGCTGTGTCAGGTTAGAGAATGTCCCAGGTTCACAGGGGACAGGGAGTGGGCTACCCTGGGGACAGTGGAGTCCAATAGGGCATGGGTACTCGGTAGGGTTGGGTACACTCTGGCCTTCTGGACAGTAGAATCCAGGATCACACTCGGCAACTGGGGCTGTCAGACCTGTTTGCAAATGTGGTGTACAATGACAATGATCAATAAAAAGGATTAAGTTTTAAGACACCAGTCAGTACTTGTTTTTATAAATAAACGTTGACTGAGGTTTTGCACTGTGGAGAGTACAAATTGAGGGAAGTTTGCAAATACTTCAAGTGAAATGACTAGCGAGGTTTCGGTCAGTATGCTCACTCTCTTGAGTCAGAGAATTTCTAAATCAAGTTTATACCTCTAGTTCCTATCAGAACCATACTTCTCCGTCCGTTAAAGGTAGTATACACGATTGGTAATCCTCCAATTTTGTTTACTGAATTATTACGAAATACCTTACTGGACTGTAAGTTAATAGTAGTCTCAATCATCCTGTGAAATGATGGCACCAGGTGTACTGTCGTTGTCAAGAAAAGTGGAAATGTATATCGTTTTCCAACTATTTCCAGCTGGAAATCATTGGGAAAACTGCCCTGTAGCCTTCAGTCAAGGCGCGCGTGGCTACCCGGACGAGTGACGAGCCACGGACATGCTGGCATATATTCGAGGCGCGTCTCACGGTATAGCCACGTGCGCCTTGACTAAAGGTTATCATCCGCCCGACGGTTAAAAACGAGCACCATTTTTCTCTCGTTTTTTTCGCCAAAACAGGTCAGTGGAACTATATTTCCTATTAAATACTAACCCCCAAACCTGCCCATTTTTGAAAATTGCAACAATGACCAATCATGTACACTACCTTTAACAGTTGGCAACTTTGCATAGTGTATTTGCAACTTCTCTCTGTTATGTAAATGAAAATGTGAATATAAACAAATTCAACCTAGTCAGTTTCCCTTGTGGATTGTTTGACAAATTCATTTTTGCATGAAATAAAAGCACCTTTCAACAAGAAACAGTAAACAAACAGCAGAAGGGAAAATCTGAAGAGAAAAATTTGATATGTTGCTCTTCCAGCGTGATTTTCATCTTTTCTTGTTCGTATTTTCATGAAAATATTCCCTCTGTTAAACAAATGTCCTGATACTAAAATCTAGTATGACAATTTGTTTTTGATCTCGAGTCTGTAACTTAGCGACAAATTTTTAAACAGACAGATACCTGTCTGGTTGCAGAACCAGCCTTCATCACACGGCTGACACTGAGACACGTTCCATCGGTTCTCAGCATCGCTATACGTCCCTACTGGACAGGGTTCAGGGATGTCTGAACCAGTCTTGCAGTAGCTGCCGGCTGGGCAGGTCGAGTTACGAGCATCCCAGGAACCAAGGAGACAGTAGTAACTATGGATACAAGAGTAAAGTTTGTGTATTTATTATGTGATCAATGCAGATCAAGAAAAGCAAATCAGTGAAGAACTCCAGAGAATATTAACCATGAAATAATGCCAAAAAGGAACAGTGCTGAATCCATCGATTTCAATAAAAATTTTCACACACCCTTGGGGGTTGTTAGGGTTAAGGCTATGCTTCCCCCCCCCCCCCCCCCCCTTCATGAAAGTCGCCCAATACAAGGTTAAAAGCCACTCTGGGTAAAGGGCTACAACAGAGGTGATGTGGTTGGCCACATTTCAGGTTGCCAGCCCGACCACAAAATCTTTAGTGTTTGGGAGTCACCGAGGTCCCAGAGCAGCGTAGGGTCTATGGTTGTTATTTGGCTAACTGTTTCTATTGGTCTATATCCACTTTTACAGGTAAAAATGAGATTCTTTAAAAAATTCTGAAATCTGTAAATATCCTGATTAAAAAATCCTGAAATCATGAAAAATCCTGAAAAATCTCAGCCCAGCATGCTTATGACAGTTAATCCAAAGGACAGCGTGCACTGAAAAAAATCAATTTAGACTTTTTAATAGACAAAATCGTACCCCTGTTCACAAGGCCCACTGGTGACGTTCTTTCCAACCTCGGCGCAGTACTCTCCGGCCGGACACAGCTTGCAATCAGACTCCTTCTCCAACATGAATTCATCACTATAGGTTCCCTTTGGGCAGGGTGTAGGATTAGCTGTTTCTAGCTCACAGTAATGACCGTGGGGACACCTGTTAGCCTGGTCTCCTGATCATGTAAGAAAAATCAGGGTCGAACTGATTAAGGCGCTCAGGTTGGTGTAGTGGTTCTTTCTTCGCCTTCCACCTCTGGTGACCCTGGTTCGATTCCCACCAGGTGCACTATGTGGATTGGGTTTTCAGTCCCTACCTGATTGCTTGGGTTTTCCCCATGAATAATTGATCTGGGGTTTTCCTCCTGCTACTGAAACTGAAATTTCTTTCGTCCTCTTCTCTCAATCAAAAAAAATTACAGCATTCAGAAGTTTGTCAGAGAAGGTTTAAACAAACAGACAGTGATTTAGAAAATTTAGTTATGAAATGCCTTTAATAGTTCTACAAAACTGAATAAAATATGAAAGCGGAGTCCAATCCAATGAGAGCGAGTAAAACATCAAAACCTGTTTACTATCATGCATAAACTTTAAAAAAAAAACCACGGTATTATGTGTTTATAACTTCTGACTAGCACCCCCAAACAAAGATACTGACAATTTGGGAGAACGCCAACATAGGGCGAGAGAGCTCAGTTGGTAGAGCGCCAGTACGGTATTCCGGAGGTCGCAGGTTCAAATCCCACTCCTGCCAGTTTTCTTTGTCCACTTTGAACCTTAAAAAAAAAAAAACATAGCCTAGCCATGGGCAGGTTGAGCATCTGAAAGCCCTGACAATTGCAATTTGAAAACTTGCTTTATTTTACCTTGTTCTGGGGTTGAAATTTCTGCATACTCTCTGCAGTAGTACCCAGCTGAGCACTGGTCCACTGGATATGACATGCCAGTCAGTGGGCAGTAGAATCCACCCAAGCAACCAATACACTGGCTCACTTCCTGACGACCTGTAACGATTTTAATCGACAGCTGCATCAAAATACACCAATCAGCTTAGACAATGCATTGGACTTTCAAGTAACAAACGTCTGTGATATGTGTATAGATTCCGCAACTTATTACATAAGACAACTACTTCTTGACCTCCAGATTTTGGCTAATTAGCAGGTGTTATTTATCTTGTTTTTCAGGTCAGAATCCTGAACGGACATGTTAATTTAATGTATTCAGGGTCAGCTGACAACTATCGACCAATCAACATGACGTCCCTGCACAAGATGACGTTACTATGTCGCTACTATGCTAGGTCGCATCAAATTTGCGTGTATGCATACGAATGTGGCTTGTGGCAATCAAAATGGGTTCTTATTGTGCACTGGACTCAAGATGTCAGTGATTCTACAGATTGTGGGTTCAATCCCAGCCGGGGGGGTCATGATGCTTGTGTCCTTGAGCAAGACACTTTGTCACAAATTGCTTCTCTCCACCCAGGAGTAAATGGGTACCTGTGAGGGCAGTGATGGTTATGTGTTTGATTAGCCCATGTGCGCTTAACTAGCAACCAGGGCTGTATACTCCCGGGGAGCTCTGGTTTCAGGAATGATTAATAGGCCTGATGAGCAGGGGTAATAACGTAGTGCCTTGAGCACCGTGATTTGGTGGATACATGCACTTTATAAATCTAACGAATGAGTATTAATTATTACTGTATACTGCTCTATGCAAACCATGAATACCATCTCTAACCTGTGAAATTGTTGAACGTCCCGATTGGACAGGGGAACTCAGTAGCAAAATGTGTTCCTTTGGGGCAGTAGTATCCCATGGGACATATGTTGGTCTCGTTGTACTGTACCACTGGCTCCTCCGTGCTATCACAGAAGTATCCAGCGGGACACTGCAGACATGACCCTTGACCTGTCTCATTGTTGTAGGTCCCGTTGCGGCAACGAGTTGGTTCAGCCGAGCCCTGTTCACAGTAGTAACCTGCCGGACATCTGAAAACAAATCAAACATGAAAAACAATTATGTCATAGTCTTCAGGAATGAAAGAGAATGTTTGCTGCATCATCAACACCCCAACGACCTGAAGACGGGATAGGTACAGGTAGTAGGCACTCATATGCACTCAACTTCAGCGCCACAAAGAGGATGAAGTGCCACATTTCAATCATTTGCAGATTAAAAGGCTTTCAAGCAGACCGAGGTGAAAAAGTAGGAGAAAAGTAGGATCAAAACATTTTTTTTTAAAGGCAGACTTTGGAGGACAAAAGTAGGACTATTGTGGGCTTTCAGGAGCAGTTTTCGTTGATACCCATGTCCACAGCATCACAAGCCTCATTTGGCATGTTCTGTACCCACAACACTTGTGCTCCATCCTCAACTAAGCTCTTGGAAGTAAAGTTGCAGTAATCCTGCACCCAAGCCCTTTATTGTCTGTTTTCTTTGTTCACTTTAAAATTCATTCACAAAAGATTTTCATTGGCTGTCCCAGCCAAATGCCAAATAAATAATAAATGAAGACAAATAGCTGCCCACTCATTTGAAAATGTCTTTATTAAGACTCATGTTTTGAATGTGATTACATAATTACACAAGTCATCTTCTTCAAACAAGGTCCAATCTCCCACCTGTACTCTGGTGGTGCAGAAACGTTCTGTCCGCTGGGACAGTAATAGCCAACATCACAGGGACCCTCCGGTAAGGCCAGTCCATTGCCTGGACAGAACATCCCCTCAGTACATGGCCGGCAATCCTCCAGAGCGTCGTTCTGTAAACTGTCGAGGAAAGTCCCCGTTTGACAAGGCTGGGGTTCTGCTGACCCTAGTGGGCAGTAGTAGCCCTTAGGGCAGATGTCACCGGTCATGCCGTCAGTCGGAGAGGAATTGTTGGCTCTCAAGGTGCAGTAGAATCCTACAAAGAAAAAAGTGAGACAGTTACAATTATTCATGCAGTGCTGAATTATATTCAGAATATAATCATTTATATACCACCATTGATACATTTTCAATGCCACTTGCCATATTTTAACCCCATGTGAATTACCAAAAGTTGGTTTCCAACTCCCGGGGGGGAACAGAAAGCCCAGTCACAGTGCTCTAAGCCCTTCAACTTGTTCCTTGGATAAGATAAGCGATTGCAGCACAGTATCTTACTGAAGGACACAAGCACCATGATCCTCTGGCTTGGTACCCATTTGCTCAAGATTGGAAAGAGGCAATTGCAACAAAGTGTCTTGCTTAAGGACACAAGAGCTGTGATTATTTGCTGGGTACCCATGTCACCTGGGTGAAACAGAAGTAATTACAGCACAGTGGCTTGCTCAAGGACACAAGCACCACAAGCACCACTTAGGCATTTCTCCCAAGTGGAAAAAGTGGGGCCCAATGGCCCCCCAGTTCCCCCTGACGCTCACCTGCTGTGCAGTTGTCTGTGGGTTCATCCAAGCCGGGTGTCAGACAGAACTTGCCTGGATCACACTCTAACATTCTATAGGATCCTTCAGGGCAGTAGAAACCAGGTTGGCAGATACCGCCATGGGCCGAGTCTCTAGCAATGGAGGCGTTGGCAGTGCAATACCAGCCTGTGGTTAAAAAGAATCATCAGTAAAGGTGACCAAAGATCATATAATAACAGTTAGGATAATAACCTGATATATGATTCAACCAGAATTTCTCTGGAAGGCTTAAAGCTGCATTATCGATGCTTGCTAGAAAAAAATAGATTTTTTATTTTTTTGCAAATAAATTATCAACAAAAAATATTGTGATTAAAAAAAAAATTTTTTTAAGGAAAATGAAAAATGGGAGAAATATTTTACAAAACTCTTAAGAAGTGAAAATCAATTTTTTAAAGATCTCAACTTCAGAAAAATCTAGTCAGATTTTCATATTTATACATAACATTTATGCACAGATTTTCAACAGCACATCCACACATTTTCAACAAACATCTACAGCATACAGATGCCAACATTCTACATTTTTAGATTATCAAGAGAACATTTGCGAAAAACACATTTTACACCGATAGATTTTCAACAGAATATCTAGAGAATACAGATGCCAGCAATCTGCATCTATAGATTTTCAACAGAATATCTGGAGAATACAGATGCCAGCAATCTGCATCTATAGATTTTCAACAGAATATCTACAGAATACAGATGCCAGCAATCTGCATCTATAGATTTTCAACAGAATATCTAGAGAATACAGATGCCAGCAATTTGCATCCATAGATTTTCAACAGAATATCTAGAGAATACAGATGCCAGCAATCTACATCTATAGATTTTTAACAGAATATCTACATAATACAGATGCCAGCAATCTGCATCTATAGATTTTCAACAGAATATCTAGAGAATACAGATACCAAGCCTTGGATCTGCAGCTTACCTGCATCACATTTTGCTGTAGGGTTCTCCAGACCTTCCCTCTCACAGTACCAACCTCCCGGGCAGCCCAGACAGTCGCTCTGTGCAGTGGCTAGAGTGGAATTATAGAACGTCCCTGTCGGACAGGGGAACTGGTACATAGACTCGGTCCTCACTGGACAGTAGTGACCCATAGGGCAGGGCTTGTCATCGTAGGAAACAGTTTCTGTTTTGTAAAAAAATAAAAGAAAAACATTTGTCAAAACACTTCTGGTTTTTTTTCTGTTTTACATTCTGAGATCTCAAGGACAGGTTTATCAACTTACAGAGCTGGCTTATATTTCAACATCAGGATTATGAATATTTTGTTGGGGGAAGGACTGTATACTTTGGTTTTCTACGTTCGTCTGGGCCATCCCTAAATCCCTGAAATGTTCCAGACTATAGTTCCAGACTATTATCAACTTCCATAATTATTTGATAATGGAGAACTGGTGGTAGGGACTGACTAGCAAATACCATCTCAATTAACTCAGCTTTTTGTAGACTTGTATTTACAGTTTCAGAAAGTTTAACTAATATTCTAGGTCCAGTGGAAATCTAGTTAAGATTGAAAATGGACAAATTAAGGGGAAGACAAAAAATGTCATCAGAATGACTTCCGCACAGACTTGATTCACGCTTACCTTCAGGGCAGTAATATCCCTCAGGACAACCCAAGCATGCGGCTAGACCTATGATGTTAGTATAGCTTCCAGCTTCACAGGCAGTCGGCATGGTTGATTGCTCAGGACAGTAATGGCCCACGGGGCACACCCCGCCCACCCCGGTGTATCCACCAGGCAGTTGACAGGTGCCATTAATGAGGGAGGGGGAGAGGTCATCAGGCTGGGCGCGGTCCACGCCGTAGGTACAGTAGTATCCTGAAAGATGAATATTTTTCCTGTGAATAAATTCCAGACGTTCAATTTGATGTTTCTTTCCATCTGCGATGAAGCAGCTGATTTTAATTTTATTTTTATTTGATTTGATTTGATTTGATTTATTTATTTATTAATTGTTATTTTTATTTATTTATTTAATTTTGTCATGGGTGGGGAATGGGTGTCAGGGGTGGGAGATGGGGGGGAGGGGGGTAGGGAATTTAAAGTGGTGGTGTTTTCCATTCCTTCTAAAAAAACAAAATAAATTCACCAGTGGAGGGGTGGGGCAAAACTGCCCTACTCCCTCTGCTAGACAGGCCACTCCCCCTGCTGGACAGGCCACTTCCTCCCCCTGCTGGACAGGCCACTCCCACCCCCTGCTGAACAGGCCACTCCCACCCCCTGCTGGACAGACCACTACCCCTGGGATATTATTATCCCACCTACCTGGGTCGCAGCTGTCTATGACACTCGTTGCTCCGAGCTGATCGCAGTAGAACCCACCCAAGCACTGCTCACACTGGTCTACAGTAGACAAGCCCGTCTCATTGCCAAAGGTACCATGTGGGCACGGTTGCCAGTCAAAACCGGTACCCTCCGGACACCAGTATCCCATAGGACAGCTATCGACGAGGTTACCCAAGACACAGTACCTACAAACAAAACAATTGTGATTTTCTGAAAAAAGTCTTCCTGGCAAATTTTCCCACGTTACCTGAAAGAACAATATTTATACTTTTTGAAGACGGAAATATTCACTTGAAGCTATCAATGGTGGATTCAGAAATTTCTCACACCGGTCAACAGAGGGCAGTACTTTTCCTTTGGGTGCAGAATACTGTTTCTTTCGTAGACACAGTTTTTGAGTGAGTGACACTCTAAAAAAACGCGTATATAAAATGGAGCTGAGAAAATTTGTAATACCTTGTAAATTATCCAAATATGTCCTGGCCAATAAATATTAAATATTGAAGCATCTCATTTAATCTTACCATCCTTCAGGGCAGATGAAACATTCCTCTGCATGCGTTTGGTTCATGTAGGTTCCATTGGCACAGGGGATGGGCTCGGACGAGTTGAGTGGACAGTAGTGACCGATGGTGCAGTAGTAATCATATGGTCTGGGTGAACTCTGACCCGGAGGGCAATAGTAACGAGGTTCACAGGCATCCGTCGGATATTCAAGACCTGAATAAAAAATAAAGTTGGAATCAAATGGTAACTTATCTTAAGGTCCCTGGAATACACTTTCAAAATTTGCATCGAATCGGCCAGCCACCCCAGTAAAGCTCGATGGTCGAGAGGTCAAGACGTCTGCGCTAGTAAGCAGGAGGTCGTGGGTTCTAGTCCCACCCAAGTAAGCCTGTTAATTTTTCCCACAGGCCATTCAAAAGCACTTACCATACAGTGCTTCATACAATACATCGGGAATGTGCAAAAATATCTCTTCTGATTGGCCAAGATGTTTCCGAGAAACGCAAACATGAATTAACATGTGTTGCACTGCAGGATATTTGGCAAACAGCACATGTTATGAATTTGACGGAGGTGTTTCTGGAAGAAAGTTCCATACCCTCTCAAATTTGAGACACTCTAAGACCAGACTTACCCCTTCTGTCACAATAGCTTCCTTCAGTACACGGTGTACATTGACTCTCGTTCATCAAGCCCTGGTAAGGATTAAACGTCCCCTCGGGACACTTTGTAGGTGTGTCCGACTCGGTGGGACAGTAGTTACCCACAGTACAGATGATTTGAGTCCGGGAACTGGAGCCGACAGGACAGTAGTAAGCTTCCTGACAGGATCCTAATATCAAAATCCAATCAATGATTGCTCAGGATGTACACAATAATTCTTAATAAAAGAAAAGAAAATATACTGCTACAGTATACCTTATACATTATAAAACCAAGATCAAACACACAAAATTATAAAATTATTTAAAATTTTGTCATTTGTCAGGACATTTTTGAGGTCTTAAAAAAAATTGAAAATTCCAGTTTTTTTGACATTCTCTAAAAATGTTGTGTATTATACAGTACCAGAGTATGACATCAGTTTGTCAAATGGTTCTTTGAACGTCTATGAAGGCCTATTGAGTACCAAGCATTGTGAAAATGGCTTCCTGTGAAAATGGCTTCCTGGGCCCAGATCTATACAGAAGATAATTCTTCAACAGATTCCAGAAAAATTAAATGACACATCAGAATGACAGACCAAAGCTGAATGCTACCTTCCACATCAAGCAGTCCCTCGCTCTCACAGTAGAAACCAGCCAAGCAATGAGTACAACTAGATTCATTCCGCAGTCCCTCTAAGGCACCATAGGTTCCTGGTGGGCAGGGGTAAGGCTCAGTCGTACCCTCAGTACAGTAGGAACCTAAACAGGGAAAAAAGAATCAGGTTTTTGTAACAGACTATGCAGTCAAAGACTTTTAAAACATTTTCAAAGTGAACAAATAAAACTAGCAGGAGTGGGATGTGAACCTGCGACCTCCGGAATACCATACTGGTGCTCTACCAGCTGAGGTATCTTGCCCTCTGTTGGTGGTCTCCCAAATTGTCAGTGTCTTTGTTCGGGGGTGCTAGTTATAACTCAGTTGGTAGAGTGCCGGTAGGGTATACCGGAGGTCGCAGGTTCGAATCCCGTGCCTGCCAATTTTCTTTCTTAACTTAAAATTTAATTAAATTACCTGGTTAGTTTCCCTTTGAAGACTTTTTAATCATGTCTTTTATCGAGAGCTAAAATTAACTACCACCCCCTCCCCGTCCAACTACCACATCTGCCTTGAAGTAAAGGTTAAAGGTACTCAGGATGCACCAGGCAGCTGACACTGGTAGCTGACATCATCCACTTAGACAGATTTGGTTGAACCATCTAGCGTCACCGACTCAACATCAAGTGGCAAGATCATGAGACAAATGAAAGTTTGATGAAGTTGATTATCAACAGATGAAGTAGATTATCAACAGATGAAGTACTGTGACAGAATGAATGTAAGGCGGCTCGGCTCAGCTCGGCTCGGCTCAGCTCGGCTCGGCTCGGCTCGGCTCGGCTCAGACAAATCTCCTGATTGGGAATGATCATGTGTCTCTTTTCTTTTACCTTGCGGGCAGATATCAGCCTGACTGGCTCCCTGCTCCGGGGTACCAGTCCGTGCATACTGCTTGCAGTAGAAGCCGGCTTCACAGGGTGCCGTTGGAGTAGTCTTACCAGCCTCCTCACAATAATAGCCCCCTGAGAAAGAGAGAGGTAGCAGAAAATGGAAATTACTGTTTGCTCGACAGATCACTTCCTAACGTGTTTTCAAGTGTGGATGTGTACTCATAGTATGTGGGATCTGAAGGTCAACTGTACGTGCTGTCACACACCTTCAGATCCCACACCCAGGATATCCCGGGCTGTGTGGATGTGTACTCATAGTATGTGGGATCTGAAGGTCAACTCTACGTACTGTCACACACCTTCAGATCCCACACCCAGGATATCCCGGGCTGTGTGGATGTGTACTCATAGTATGTGGGATCTGAAGGTCAACTCTACGTACTGTCACACACCTTCAGATCCCACACCCAGGATATCCCGGGCTGTGTGGATGTGTACTCATAGTATGTGGGATCTGAAGGTCAACTCTACGTACTGTCACACACCTTCAGATCCCACACCCAGGATATCCCGGGCTGTGTGGATGTGTACTCATAGTATGTGGGATCTGAAGGTCAACTCTACGTACTGTCACACACCTTCAGATCCCACACCCAGGATATCCCGGGCTGTGTGGATGTGTACTCATAGTATGTGGGATCTGAAGGTCAACTCTACGTACTGTCACACACCTTCAGATTCCACACCCAGGATATCCCAGGCCGTGTGGATGTGTACTCAAAATATTTGAAAAGTGAATTTTGATGTGTGGAACTATCCATTATCAAGTTCCTATTTCTCAACATTTTCTTTATGAATGACCCGTTTATATTTCAAGTACGCAGACTCACCGGAACACGGTATGCAGTCACCGACATCATCAAATCCTGTATCATTGCCGAAGGTTCCGCGGGGGCAGCCCGATTCATCAGCACGTTTGGTACCTGCCTCACAGTAGAAACCTCGCGGACATGTGATGGTTTCGTTAATCAAAACCACACCATTTGAACTGGTGAATGAATCACAGAGACAGATTAAGAAAGACTGAACGACAATAACAAGATACTGTGTACATGTTCTGTATATACATTCGAGGACAAGAGGAGAAAGAGAATACAAAGGAATCTTTCTTGTCCTTGGGAGTGGGTCTTTTGTTAAAAATCGATCCTCGGACATAACAATACATGCTTAGTGTATGGGAGTTTTGTAAAGTAAAGGAACAATAGGAAACACAAAGCATTGTCCTCAGTAGTATAGTAAAACACGACTGTGTGAGCAACTCATACACAAACAGAGAGAGTACCACAAAAGCACTTGACTCAAGTACAATGGGAATCTCAGACACGTTTCTAAACTAAACAAATTAAGTGGGGAAGGCTAAATCTATTAATTGAGGGCAAACCAATTTTGACAACCTGATTTTTTTTTTACTGATTTTTTGGTAAATTTATTTGGATTTGATTTTTTTCCGGACGAATTTAATACAGTCTTTACAAATTCCACTTACTTAAAAAGGAGAGTGGACAGATTTCAATCCCTATAGTGAAACTTAGAATGGGAAATCTTTCAAATACTTTCTTAGCCCTCTGTATCCCCCACCCCCTCCCCCTACCCCCTTCCCCTCAATTGTGCTAGGAACCCATATAACAAATCCCAAAATATTTTTTAGGGCCTTTCATAAAAAGCACAAGGCAAGCAAGGAATTAAAATTGCGTAACGAGAGGAATTTCAAACGCATGACTGAGTGATGACATACTTGTCACAGTAGTAACTGGCCGGACACTCGATGCAGGTCCAACGTCCGGCCTCGTCTTGGTATGTCCCGCTCGGACACAGGATAGGGTCTTGTATGCCACTTGGACAGTAGTGACCGATGGGACACTCATAGGCCTGAGGGTCAGACTGACCACGGGGACAGTAGTAGCCCTGAGTACAGTTGCCTTGAGGAGAGAATGGAATAGAGTTGTCTAACTAAAATATTTGTGAGATGGGTCATAATCTATTCAGGATTTGTATAGTACCGAAATTTTGTTCAAAGCAAAGATATTAAATCACAGTTATTTCCTGGATATTAAATCAATATATAAATATAAATAGAGATATATTCAATGAAAGTATTTTCTGGATATTAATGTCATCTCTTATGTCATCCACCTGGTAAAACTGACAAGAGTAGGACTTGAACCTAGGACCGTCATAAACTCACCATTTGGCTCTGTGAGATTATACTCGCCACAGTACTCGCCGTCCAAGCACCGCACGCAGTCCGTGACATTCACGTTCTTGGAGTACGGTAAGAAGCTTCCGGGTGGGCAGGGCTCCGGCCACGATGACCCCTCCTCGCAGTAGAACCCTGGAGGGCACTCATCTCCTTGGATACCATCGTCCGGGGTACCAGTCGTTGAGGTTCCGATGCAATAGTATCCAGCGTCACAGTCAGCAGTTGGCAGAGCCAGCCCTGCTGTCTGGCAGTATTTACCACCAGGGCAATGTGTCGGCGAGCCAGAACCTGTGGAAAGTATTTGGAAAAAATTAATAAATTTTCAATCCACATTGAAAAATATATGTTCCTACACAGTGAAATGTTTAGCATATGTGGTGTTTTGATAAATCTTTGTCAAATGTCTGGGTTAGTATATTTCCAAGGCAGCTAAGGTTTCAGGGATGACTGATTGGCCTGATGTGCAGGAGTAATAATATATGTCCTAAAAGACAGGATCACGGTGGATGTATGGGCTTTTAAAATCTAATTAGCAGAAGAGAGATTTTTGCCCTTTCCTGATATCGTGTATGAAGCACTGTATGCTCAGTGCTTTCCGAGAGCCTGTGGGGAAAACAATTCACAGGTTTACTCGGGTGGGATTCGAACCCACAACCTCCTGCTTACTAGTTCTAGTTTTAAATACCATCTTCTCACATTTATTATTGTTATTAAATTCCCTTGAAACAAACTACCTCTTGGACAGTAGTATCCAGGTTGGCATTCTCCACCGTGCGATGTCGTTGTACGGTTCATCGCGCCGCCTGAGCAATACCATCCCTCGTCGCAATTATCGGTGTAGTTAGCATTCCCTGATCCTTCACAGTATTTGCCCATCGGGCAGGAGAGACAGGCAGATATGTCCTTGGAGTTGAGGTGTGGGTTGTAGGTCCCAGGCGGGCAGGGATTCTCAATTGGGTCTTGGGTGCCCTCGGGGCAGAAATGACCTGTGTTGGTGGGAAAACAATCACTAGCATTTGGTAACTGGTTTCTTGTCGTAAATGGGCAAAGATTCTCACATGGGTCTGTTTGTTTCTCAGCACTGAGTCGTTAAGTTGTAAAAGTTTAAATGCAATTAAAAATGTAGCAATTTTCCTGACATATTTCATGTTTGCCTATTCATAAATCAAATGACCTAGTCTGTCTACCCTGACCTATCCGATTTTGTCTTGTCTTATGCTTTAACCAAGTCCTGAATTTGTTGAACACTTTCTTTTCTTTTTTTCTCATTTGTCACCATTTATCTTCCCTTCCTCGTACCTTTTTCCAGTCATTCCCAGATGTAATAGGTATTTCATTTTTCATTTCTAGTAATCTTATTGTTAAATTATCAATTTCAGTGTTTGAATCATAGCACTGAAATGAATCAAACCAACTGAACTGAAATGAATTTTGAAAAATACATACCTAAAAAGAATTAATGACAGAAACAGACACACGACCAAACAGACCAAAAAAACGCAAAGTCTAACACAAACCATATTTTATCTTAACACGGTACTGTTGTGAGAAAACAAAGAAAAACCAAAAACATAAATGGCTAAGCACATGCCACTTTTAGTATAAATCACCACTTACCGACCGGACAGTCAAAGTCAATATAGTGTGTAGTTTGTGCTAAGCAGTAGTAGCCCTCTGGACAGGCGAAACAGACCGACTGACTGGTCAGATTGTTGTATGTCCCGGGGTCACAAGCCAATGGGAGGGTGGAGTTGGCTGGACAGTAGTGGGCAACTGGACAGATGCCTCCCTCTCCTGAGAAAAAGCATGGGCAAAATTGAACCTGCGTCGGATACATCATCATTTGGGTTGATTACAAACACTTCTTATCGCCATAGGTACCCGTTAAAGAAAGCCAATCCCAAAATTAAATCTCAGATATTGCTGTTCGTATTGTCGTAAAGATCCGCACGTTAATGCTACCACATCGGTGCATCAATGCAGCAAGATGCAAGTGTGTACAGTGAGCTCTATAGTTTTACGGTGTAAACTGCATATTCGCAAGCGTCATAAACGTTAATCTGTTTTGTTTTTCTATGTACCCTGGTTTCATTCCGAAAATTCCCCACAAATGACATTTAAAAACCTTTCATTTTCACTGTCTGAGAAATTAAAGTAATATGTTAATTTGGTTACGGGTATTCGATTCCATAATCTGGAACCGGTTCCTGACATTAGCTGTTGGGTACTCGGGTAGCCGGTTGGGATGCACAGCACTAGAACAAACGTCAAATATTAAAATGAACCAATTAAATGGTATTTTTCACCCCACTACACAAGTCCATGCAACATCCCCGATGGTAGATGACTTACCAGTGAAGACAGCTTGATCTGGACATGTGCAGTCGATAGCGTCAGAGCTTGCGCCCGGGTCTTCACGATCAACTCCTGATGTGCAGTAGTAACCTGATGGAAGACAAGGAAAAGAAATACGGCAACAGTCAGTTAAAGGCTTTCAATTGTACCATCAAATAAACAAATATAAACAGGACAAAAGTAGGACAATGGAGGACAAAATCTGGATAAAAGTAGGACTTTTCCAGGATTTCAGTTTCCGTTGATACTTACCCATGTGCACAGCATCACAAGCCTTATTTGACATGTTATGTACTCACAACACTTGTGCTCCATCCTCAACTAAGCTCTTGGAAGTAAAGTTGCAGTACTCTTGCACCCAAGCCCTTCATTGTGTGATTTTCATATGACAGTGTATAACACTTATGAAAATTATGAGATTTCATTTTATGGAGTTGTGGGATGAAAAAGTAGGAGAAAGTAGGAAAAAGTAGGAGCAAGGTAAACAAAATTAGGGAAAAGCAGGAATACTTGAAAGCCTGTCTATCTCAGTGTGGCAGACCTAGTGTTTGGAGAAAAAAATTAAACTCAGCTGCTTAGATGGTTTTATACCAGGATTCCAATAAACGGGCCACTCTCAGAAAATAAGTAAATACCGGGGATGTGACGCTAAGTAGAAAAAAAAGAAAATGGGAAATAAAGATAAATAATTTATTAAAATAAATGTACCTCACTGGACGGTGATTGGTTATTTGGTCACATTGACATACCTGGTAAACAGCATCCAGAGGTTGAGGTTTCATGAGGTCCAGTGCAGTAGTGACCGCCATCGCAGGCTCGGCATTCTGTCTCATTGGTCAGACCCTCTACTGGACTGTAGGTACCGGCTGGACAAGGCTGCCAGTCAGCTCCAGTTCCTACCACGAAAAAAAAAAACCCAATAATATTCAAGGATTTTTAAACACTAGCAGTAGACTTATAATCATGGCTTACAAAATATACATGCATGACTGAAAGGAAGACACAAGAGAGGTCAAGGAACAGTTCCAGATTTATCCTCTTTTTAGATTTGGGCCTAGGGGAACTGCTCGGTGAGAGAGTTTGGGAAACCCCACCATCTTTACTGGTATACTCAGCCAGGTGGCTCTGATAATAACCTCGTTCTTGATGTGTGACTTCACACAGGTGGTTTTGTCATATAATAATTCATTGCTGACAAAGAATTAATGAGTTATTTACTTAATTTTTGACCTGAATTTTTGAATAAGGATGTCCTGCCTAAAGCTACATTTAGATTAAAAAGTTTCCATTGCTATTAGTTGAAAGTTATCTTCATTAATATTCACACAGTTTTTTAAAGGGTCGTTTTAGTACTGAGCTGTGATATTACAGATGAAGAAACTATCACAGCCTTACCGTATGGACAGTAGTACCCAGCTGGACAGGGCCGGTAGGCTAACAAGGCATCATCGGGTGTGACAGGAAGACAGTACGAGCCCTCAGGGCAAACACTACACTCTGACGCCCCTTCGTAGTCAGTGAATGTCCCGGCTGCACACTGTTTGTAGATCTCACTACCATTGGGGCAGTGTACGCCGGCCGGGCATAGGTACAGGGTAGGGTTAGGTACGCTGTCACCACCGGGACAGTAATACCCACCCCAGCATTCATTGATCACTTGGGTCATGCCGCTGGCTGGGCAGTAGAATCCAGCTTTGGAAAAACAAACAGAAATGGTGATCTTTAGCACTTTAGCACCAAAGCAAAATTCAAGAACGTTTCAAAGTTCAGCTAAAAGTTGAATATTTAAGCATTTGTTTGGAAATAATGCTTAGCGAGGATGTATAATCATTATTTTTAACCCTTTCATTTGTGTTACTGGATTTTTCTGGGTGTACCTCCTTTCTAGTCCTAAGTTTTCTTATTCAATAGATAAATGCTAGATTTGCCAAGGAAAAGTGGCACGTCGCACCCCGAAAGGGGTAATTCGTGGCCGAGGGGTTTTTGTCTGTCCTAAGTCTTGATAAAATCATATTAAAACACCCAAAAAAATCTTGATTTTTTATTTATCCAGTTAGAACAATTTAGGCATTTCTTTGGTATTCTGACTTTGTGAATGTTCAAACAAAGAAATTAAAATGTTATGATAATCAAGCAATGAACAGTGTGACATAACACAGGATTTTATATTAAAAGCATGGCTGTTGATGAATCAGAATTGATGAATAAACCTCTCTTGAGTGCAGATTAACATCTGCACCGTTTTAAAGATATCGCCACTCAAGGCGTGGGCTACAAAAGACAGAAATCACAGAGATAGGTTTCTATTCACATTTTGTTTGAATTGTGAAAGATTACAGTGGAAGGGAAGCAGGTTACAGGTAAGGAGTTCCAAGAGAGGCAGTACGAGGGAACAATCTTGAAGAGTATTTCACAGTACTAGCCCTTGAAACAACAACAGTGAGAGGATGTAACCAGCAGACAAATACACCTGTTGTGGTACATACGTGTGCAGTTGTAGCATTCAGTCACTGCGGTAAGCGTCTGTACATCAGACCACGTTCCTGGCGGGCATGGCTCTGGTACGTCGGTACCCTGCTCACAATAATGGCCCTCTGTGCACGGTTCGTACTGCGCATTATCCGCACCAAGTTCACAGTAGTATCCTAAATGGATTAAAAAGAAATCACCACTGAAATTGTGACAAGTAGCTGATTTCATGGGGGCTGTTAAACACACAAATTTCCTCTTTTTTATGGAAGTCGCCCAATACAAGGCTAAAAGCCACTCCAGGTAAACTGTGTAGTTGACCACAGGTTTCTTACCCTCTAACCTCTCATCTCCCCCCACAAAATAAAAAAACTTACCTGGGTCACACAGATCTCCAATGCTGGTCATGTTGTAATCAGGACAGTAATGTTTGGCATCGCAGCTCACACACTGTGACATGGAGACACGCCTTATGAATGGGTTATAGGTACCCGGGGGACACGCCTCGGGCGTGGCCGTCCCATTGCCACAGTAGAAACCAGCGGGGCATTCGTTAGCATTGCTGCCGATAGTGGGTGTGGGGGTGTCGGAACCACTTGTACAGTAATACCCTGGGGTGGTAAAAATAAACGAAGATATTCATGTACATGCATATTGATTTTCTTTCTGTTATTATTATTATTATTTTTTCTTTCTGGTAATGAAACCAAGGATTCCTCAAAAGCGCCCTAGGCACTGTAGCTCGAAAGCCTGAAGAAACTTGAAGAGAGAAGACAATGAGAAGAAGTTACAGTTTTAGAGGTGGGAGGAAAACCGCAGAAGAATATTCTGGGGAAAAGCCACGGAATCAGGTAGGGACTGAAAACCCAATCCACATGTGGACCAGGGCAGGAATAAAACCCGGGCCATAGCGGTGAAAGGCGAGGACAGTAACCACTGAGTCATTACTTTCGAGATCTTACACAATTTCCAGATCTTACAAAAGTCTCAAGGACATTTTTGGACTTTCCATTTCTTTTTTTGGCAGTAAAAAGAGCATACTTGGCTACATCACTCAAGCGGACATCCCGATAAATATGGGCACTAAGTGGGTGAAAACTTGGACAGTTTTTTGTTTCGACTGTATAAGGCATGTCTAAGATCATAAGTAGCTCCGGTCACTTATGACTGGGTTGGGTCAATTTTCTGTTTGTTCTGATGTTTTCCTACCATGGCTACTACAAAAAATAGCCCGATATGAACTTGGCCTTTTGTGTACTTTTTAGTTGTTTTGTCTTTAGAATCTTCCCAACTTAAAGGTAGTATACAACATTTGCTTTTGCTGTAATTTTCAGAAATAAATGGATCTGGGGGTTAGTATTTTATAGCGTGCTAGCAAATACTGTAACACTGACCTGTTTAAAGTTTTGTGTGCATAGATGCTGGGAAAACAGAGACAAAACAAATTATGTTCTAGTAGTCTGGTTCCCTGACCCTAGAAAATCGGAGCAATTTATAAAGTCAGGGAATTATCTGGTTGGGAAAGTAGACTATTTCCAACGATTGTCAGCCGACAATCATTGGGAAAACAATATAAAATTTCCAGTTTTCTTGAAAATGACAGCACACCAGGTGCCATGATTTCACAGGATGCTTAAGACTGCTATTTACTTACAGTCTAGTACGGTATTTCACAATAATTCAGTAGTTTTGTTTTTTTAATCTTTGCAAATTTAAGAGGTAAAGTGAAATGAATACCTGCATAGCAATCCCCTGTTGGTTCAGAGAGTCCTTCCGTCTCACAATACTGGCCGGCCCGGCATGGCTGGCAGTCAGCTACCTCCACACGGTGTATCAGGTTGTTGAAGGTACCATTGGGACATGCATACTGAGTGGCATACCTCGTGTTAGCAGGACAGTAAAACCCTGTAATGGGAAAGTGCAGAATATAGTTTATGGAGTCAAGTTGGTGACAATTTCTGATGATTATAAGTTGGAGTAGAGACAAAAATGAACTCTTACGCCCTTGCATTTTGAGTCAGGTAGACTTGGCCACAGTACTCCAGTATGAATATGTTTACGCAAATTAGCATGTGGGTATGAGTACAAGTTTAATTAAAGAGGGCATTTCTGTCTGAATACAGGATATCTTCTGCTTTTTTTCTCTATTGAATTCGCCCAATACAAGGCTAAAAGCCACTCTTAGTAATGGGCTACAACAGAGGTGGTGGGGTTGGCCACAATTTGAGTTGCCAACCACACCACCCTGACATTTTTCCTGGGCCCAGATCTAAATAGAGAAGAAATCTTCAACAGATGCCAGAGAAATTATCCCAATTTTCAGAACTATAGACCCAAGCGGGATAAACTCCAAGATTGGTGAGACCAGCTCACCTACCCCCTTTACAAGGTTAAAGTGATATTACCTGTTGGGCAGGCTGAGTTTTGATAAAGTACTACAGGATCGAGGGTGTTGTCACAGAAGTAGCCCTCAGGGCAATCCTTGCAGCTGGACTGGCCGATTTCGTCCTGGTACGTCCCAGATTCACAGCGGACTGGTTCCGAGGAACCAACCACGCAAAAGTGACCTGCAAACAATAAAATAAAAGGATCTCTGTAAGTGAAATCATACAAGCCCGGCACATCCTGTTCTCAACATAATTGATCAATGGGAGTGGTTAAAACAAACATGAAACTTGAAAGGTTGAATAGGTCTCTCTCAAATGACGTCACTTCCTACAGATTGCCACGTGCATTGGCATTTTGGGCGTCAAATTTTCGTGACGCGCATCGGCTGCGCCGTATTTCGATGAAATTTCGAGCAACATGCGCGCGTGTTTAGAATATTCTGCACACTGCGTGCACAAGCACCTGATGGCATTGAACACACAGTGGTAATTTTCCTACGAAGATGGCGTTTTATTGCAATTATGATAAAGTGTCCTGCTGAGGGGCACAAGTGCATAATGAAATCATATCCTATGTTAAAATGACTGTGTCCATTTCGAATGCAAAGTGCGGAGACAACTTGTTTTTATTAACAGAACAGATATGACAACATGTGAAAAGACTGAAGTATTTGATCAAACAACTTTATTGTTGTCAGTAAATGAGCAATTGTTACATTTCCATACCTTGTGTGCAGTTGTATGCGTCTGGTGTTGGCTCTTCCTGTCCCGGAGGGCAGTAATACCCAGTCCAGCATTCATCAGTAGGTACGGGATTACCCTCGCCAGCACAGTAATAGCTAGCGTCGCAGGGTAAGCAGGCACTGCTGTCATTGTTGTGGGTGCTGTTGAGGTAGGTCCCTGGATTGCAGAGCTGCTGGGATGTACTCTGGGGTGGACAGTAGGCTCCTTTGGGGCAGAAATTCCCTGAGGATTGGAAATAAGGATTGTTAACGTTAACGATCTAAAATGGTTTATGGGTTTATGTAGTTTAAAATAATAATAATAATGTAAATAATAATACTAATAAAAGTACATATATAGTTCCAAATTGTTAAACTAGATAAAATTTTCAAATGGTGCTAAGCATTGTCTGCTCAGTGCTAAGCATTGTCTGCTCAGTGCTAAGCATTGTCTGCTCAGTGCTAAGCATTGTCTGCTCAGTGCTTAACACCACACTGAGTGCAAAACTCAGTAGATGACAAGTTTATGTACAACTTGGATTTGACTTGTGAACAGGAAGTCGTGGGTTCGACTCCGGTCCAAGTAAGCTTGTGATTTTTTCGCTGACAGGTACTCAGAAATCACTGAGCATAAAGTGCTTACTATGACATCTGTTAGGGTAAAAACATTCTCTACCAAACTAAAGACTGCAGATGAGACAAACAATAAGAAAAAAACTATACAGGTAAAAAGTTTAGGAACAATTGGAATTCGACTAATAAATAATTACCTTGTTAAAAATTAAATCATAAATAGTGTCTCGGTGACCAAAGTGAGTGTTTGTCGAGAACATTCATTCCTACCCACAACCAATTTGAATCAGTAATATTTCCCAGTGAGTCTACAAACTCCTGAATATAAAAAAACAAACCAGAATCATATTCACTAAATCAGACGAAACATGGAAAGACAGCACATATTCTAACCATTCACGCCATCCTCTGGGTTTGGCACAGTAGCCATGAGGGTACAATAATACCCCGGGTCACATATCCCTGATGTCTCGTTCAATCCCTCTCCTGCACAATACTCTCCCCCTGGACAGGGAATGGCAAAGGACGTCCCTGCTGGGCAGTAGTATCCGGCCATGCACATGTTGCCTCCATCTCCAGAGGGGGTAGCGGTGGAGGAACTACCGCTACAGTAGAACCCACCTTGGCAGATACCGGTGGGGTAGGGGAGACCCATACTGGCACAGTATGAACCACCTGGAAAAAGCCGGAATGATGAAAGACTGAGTATATTGACATTTCAAAAAATGTAAATACAAATATTTATTTATTACATTTCTTTACCCTGGGTGTGCCCAAATAGTTTAAAACTGATTTTCCCTGTATTCATTTTAATTAAAAATGAAAATTTACAGACGAAACTGAATATTTACAGACAAACAAAAATATTTACTCAAATAGAAGAATATTTACATAAATAAATCTATTTTCAAAGTGAACAAAGAAACTGGCAGGAGCGGGATTCGAACCTGCGACCTCCGGGTTACCGTACCGGCGCAAATCTACATATATATGTAATGTATACAGTTAAATTTTCAGCTTTCCAGTATAACACCGTTGCTGATTTACAGGAAAGGGTGAAAAACCCGCTTATCTTTAGTAATCAAATAATTTCTTTACAAATTGAATTTGAATTTGTTTTACAAATTGGAATGATTTGTGTCCCGACAATAATTCAGTTCCTACACGGCGAATCTTTTTTTTTTCATCTGAGGTGCAAAAACAAAAACAAAGAATACAAGCCTTTTTTCAGAGGTTTGCAGATTCCCAAACAGAAAAAAAGAAGCTTAAAAAATTCAACTTGAACATTTATTGGAAACAAATCCAGTGACAGTATATCTTTCAACTTTGTACCGAAATAACGCACCTGTACAAGGCGTGCAAGCACTAGCATCAGTACTCATGGTCAAGTTGTTGAATGTGCCGATTGGGCAGGGGTACTGGGTGTCCGATTCTGTCCCCTCTGGACAGTAGTGACCGGACGGGCATGGCTTGTCATTGTAAGCTGATGACCCTTCCAAACAATAGTAACCTAAAAGAAAACATGATCCTTATTAATTCTTTATTCATAGGAAATCAAGTTGGCTAGCTTATGTAAGCTTTTCAATATCAAACTGTGTTTAGGCAATTAAATCATCTCACACTTTGCTTACAAATTTGGTTGCAAAATATAAATATAGCAAGGTTGAGTCCCTTTCAGAAACTTTTATACAAATCTGTCTATCCTAATTTAAATTCAATCCGATGATATTTCAGGTTGAAATTTCACTTTCCACCTTCATGTCTCATTTGAAGAGTTTATTCTTGAAAGACACAAATAAGTTCTTTTCTTAGTGCACTCATTATTTTGTTTAAATAAGTCGCTGAAATACAAGACTAAAAGTCACTCTTGGTATTACTAACAGATTTGGTTGGGTTGGCCACATTTTAGGTTGCCAGCCCTTCCACCATTACAGTTTTCCTGCGTCCAGATATATATAGAGGTTAAATCTTCAATAGATACGGAAGAAATTGTCTTTATTTTCAGACCTATGTAACCATGGTTAGGCATTTATAGTTATTAATAGTCCTGGTTTTTTTGGGGGGTTTTTTGTCTACCTATTTGAAGTTTTTATCCCCCAATGTCAAATCTGACTCAAAAATTTAGCACAATCAACAGGATTTCACATTTGGAATCAAAACTCAAACCCCATTTCAAAACGCGATTTTAAACCTACCTGGTTCGCATGGCAGACACACATCCATTTCCTCGGACGGAGCGTACGTCCCAGCAGCACACGGTTCCGGAACGATTGAGCCCTCCATGCAGTAATGCCCCACCGGGCACTGCCCACCATATCCAGTCTGTCGGCTGTCGTAGTAGGAACAAGACGTGGAGTTGTCACCATCCGGTTCAGGCCGGTCCACTCCATAGACACAGTAATAGCCGGCCGAGCAGGGGCTGGTTTCTGACGTCAGATGTTCGCTGTCGCAGTAGTAGCCAGCTTTGCACGGCTTGCATTGATTGATGTTGTACAGGCCCACCTGATCACTGTAAGTACCGCGAGGGCATGCTTGCCAATTCACACCTACACGGTAATTTAGACAAAAAATGTGACCATCTAAACACAGCGATTCAGAAATGTACATTAGTTTTACGGATACACAAATTTACTCTAAAAATAGATGTGCATTCTGAGAAAAACCAGAAGTATCAAGATATGAGAGTCAGGAATCAGAAATGCTGACTAATAACCTGTTTTTGGAAGCAAATCTTTTCTGACAAAAGTTAACGGGTGTGTGGCTTGCTGGAGTGTCATTGGCCAGTATGTCAAAAGGGGCGGGGCTTACTGGAGCATTTTTAAGTCTCCGTGAATCTCCTGGATGTAAATGTATTTTTTGTTCTAACCTGTGCCGGTTGGACAGTAGTAGCCCTCTGGACAGAGCATTCTGACCCCCGGCTCGGGACAGTAATAGCCCTGAGGGCAAAGGTTACAGGAGGTCGACTTGGTCTGATTGGCTTCGGTGTAATTGGGGCAGGGGATGGGGTAAGCCACGCCTCCGGGGCAGTAATAGTCAATGTAGCACTCGTTGCCCACTGGTTCTTCATCGACGGTGCCTGGAGGACAGAAATACCCTGGAGGGGAAAGAAAAAGAGATAAATTGAAGAACTTTACAGTTGATTTATCACGACATCGTGATGAAACCCTCGGGTACGTTTTTCTAAATTCAAAATGGAAAGGAGGATTAAGATAATGCAAAGGGGTGATATTTGAGGAACATGAAAAAATCCATGAAAGATTCACAGGCATTTGATTTATATGGCGTTGCTGAAAAATGCACAAGAAAACTGCATTTTCTACAAAAAGAATTTGTTAATTGCACAACATTTCATCAGAATGAAAATAAAACAATTTAATGTGGAAGATGTCTCATATAAAATCCTGAAATCAGGAAAAGTTTAGAGAAATCTCAGCCCTGAATGAGACAGAAATTTTACCATATGAACCATTTCAGTACCTCACTTCACACCAAGTCTTCCACATACCCTCCCATCCCCCCCACCCACCCCTCAACACATCCACTCGATACATTGCTACCTTACCCTCTGCACAGTCTCCTGTTGGCTCAGTAAGTCCCTCCGTCTCACAGTATTTGCCTCCTGAGCAGGGGTAGCACTCATACTTAGATGCCTTCATGGTCTCATTGTTGAACGTTCCTACAGCAACAAGGAACCAGAAATACAAATTCATTCAATTAATTTGTTGTTTCTAAAAACTGCAATGAGTTTACAGACCATGCAAGGTTCACATTATGTCGACAACCAAAGTTCCCACTTACCTCTAGGGCAGTTGGTTGGGTCAAACGTGCCGTTGGTGCAGTATTTTCCCACAGGGCATTCTAACTGGTCTTTGCGGCTTGACCCCTTGGGGCAGTAGTAGCCAGCCAGGCATGGTCCGGCCGTAGTGGTCATGCCGTAATCTGGACAATACTCTCCTAAAGAATTAAGAGGAATTTTGTTGAAAATTACTGTTAGGTATGGCCTGCATGATCTACAAGTGAATAAAAAAACAGAACTTGATTTGTTGAATATTGAATAAAAAGTCGTTGAAACTTAAAATTAAAATAGGCATTTCTAAACAAGGATATTTGCCCTTCCTGATGAAATACAGCCCAGTAAGTGCAGTTTATTCAAAGAATCTGTGAGCAAAATGTTCACAGGAATACTAGCACAGACATCATTGTTTAGTTTCTGAATTTTGACGTGAATATCTATTATTGAAAAAGATAGGAAAAAGAGATTCTCTATAAATATTTGGGATTCAGGAAATATATTTGAACCACTTCAGGACAAATTTATACAATTAAAGGAAGGCTTTAAATTTTACTTTGCAGAGAATAAACATTCTGATAAAAATGTGAAAAAGTGAATATCAAAAACATCTGTATCACTGGTTCTATCAAAATCATCATACTTTCACTGCAGGAAAACATGAATTCCCTTGCCAGGCAGGGGTGAAATTATCCCCTGACTCATTGCCTAGCGACAGAAAACAAGTACCATATTTCAAAACGAAGTCTTTGAAGAAATCCTACATACCCTTGGTACAGTTCATGCACTCATCAACATTTCTCAACTTGATGTCGTCCGAGTAGGTTCCTGGTGGACATGGGGCTGGTTCCGTGGTTCCATGTATGCAGTAGTAGCCCGGTGGGCAGACGTTAGCATCGGACGTCATGTTTGGAGTGGAAATCATTGCACCGATACGACAGAAATATCTAGAAAAGGGGACAAGGAATCATTGGAATTAACCCCTTGTGTCTGGCTGTTATTGATGAGGGGCTGGTATGCCAAGAATGGGCTGCGTAGCCAAGCGTAAATGCAAAGAATAGGCACCACACTGAATAGAGTGGTCCTATTGACCGCACTTGGAGCATCCCCGTTTCGTGTGAATGAAAGCTTTGTTTGAAAAAGCTCCAACTATTAATTACACTCCCAATTATAAAACAATACAGTTGAAACATGAATGGATTGAGTACATGCAGGAATGGGCATATAGAGAACAACCGGCCAGGTGGTCTTTTTCAAACCGCAGCTATGGCAGTCATCCGTTTTCATGAGGTTTACCTGATTATTTTGAATTTTACTGTATAGAGTTGATTGCCATGTAGGACTTAAGTTTCAAGGTATGATATGGCACAGGTAGATTGAAAAACAGGTGCGGGTAGTGTTCAACAATGTTTCAGCTCCATATCTGTCATCCTAGTCATAAGAAAATAGTGGAAACCACTGTTTAACAGTGATTTTGTGCATGTTTACATGTTCTTATTCCTATTTGTCAAATAAAAATAAACCGCATTGTTTTGATACAATATTCAAATACTTCCAACCAAAGATGTCCTGAATGCATCATGTATAATATCACATTAGTATTCAAAAATCGCGAAAAAAAATCAATGGCGCCTCAACGACGGAAAATCTTTAGGGTGACTTATTTGCGGAATTTTTGTTTAATATTTGACTCTTTTTTTCACCTCCCATCGGCAAATGCTTGTGATGACACCCCCGTTTAACATGGTTGTGACCGTGTTGATTTTGAACAAAATCACGTATCTCTGAAGTTCTTAAATAAATGCTTTAATAGTTTGGGTCAAGTCACGAGGAAGGCATAGTTAAGCCACTCACCCAGCCTCACAGAGTTTAGTGTAGGTTGTCTGAGCCTCTTCATCGCAGTAATAACCCCCTGGGCAGGGGTTGCAATCATCCGATGAGTTCATACCGGTGCGATTACCGAACGTACCGCGCGGGCACTTGTGCTCCGTGGCATAGCGTGTGAGCGGAGGACAGAAATAACCTACCAGACAAGGAATAAAATACGCATGGAGTGAAGTTTGAATCAGTCATATTTAACCCTAACTACCCCAAGCCTTGCAAACTCCAACAGCAGGTTTTGTCAAGTTTTGATGGGTTCAGTACTGTAGAGCCTTGATGAAGTATCTGTAACTACGAAAGCTTTGCCATAATTTAAATTTTAAAGCGCTACCTTCAATATTTATCTGTATCCAAAACACCGAAAGCATCATAAGCCAGTTCCTTATCTCAAAGGTCAACGGTTATTCGGGATACAATTGCTGACGTAATGTCACGCCATGTGATGTGACGCAAACGCCCATTCTGATTGAATTAAACACATGCGCGTTGTGCGACCACCTTTTGTGTTCACATGCGCGCGTTAGGTCACGCGGGTCATTCGGGATAAAATGTCATTGTGCACATGCGCAGTTGAAATACCAAATGGCTCACTGTCAGTGGATGGAATCTGTGTCAAGGATGATATAATATAAAACAAGATTTTTTCCATTCCGTTCCCTTCCCTTTCCCATTTGTTCAAATGCTACTTATTGTTAGGACACAGCAAATGTTCCTTTCAAATATAACTATCTTTCGGGGGAATCAATTCTGCTGTGATATTCTACTTACCTTCGGGGCAGAGTGAATTATTGTACAAGACCACAGGAGCCACAGTGTTGTCACAGTAGTAGCCACTCGGACAGCCCTTGCATGATCCCATTGCAGTCTCGTCTTGATAGTAGCCGGATCTACAGCGGATTGGCTCATGGCTTCCCACCGGACAATAATGACCTGCGGTAAAAAAAAAGTGCAATTGATCGTAAAGAAAAATCATTTCTGGTCATAACATTTTAAATGACAAAATCTAGTTATGATACATTGCAGCAAGCCACTTGCCAACTGCAATAACACAAAATATATAACTCGAACAAACATACTGACAATTTGGGAGACCGCCAACATAGGGCAAGATGGATACAAAGACACTTTAGCCTTGGGGAATG
Source organism: Hippasteria phrygiana (assembly GCA_037893225.1). Classification (NCBI taxonomy): domain Eukaryota; kingdom Metazoa; phylum Echinodermata; class Asteroidea; order Valvatida; family Goniasteridae; genus Hippasteria; species Hippasteria phrygiana. The sequence goes on along the minus strand of JAZGUH010000639.1, from coordinate 409,459 downwards.
ATTCTAGTAAGATAAAAAGTTTCTTGGATCATTTATATTTTAGGTCATTCCAAGACGTTTGAAGCAGTTTATTATTTTATTTTACATATAACAATTCTTGGAGAATTTTTTTCAAAGTGAACTAAGAAACTGGCAGGCGCGGGATTCGAACCTGCGACCTCCGGGTTACCGTACCGGCACTCTTCCAACTGAGCTATCTTGCCCTATGTTGGCGGTCTCCCAAATTGTCAGTATCTTTGTTCGGGTAGGCGCTAGTCAGAAGTTTTGGAGAAGTTAACTTTCTTTCATGGAGTTTACCTTCCGGACAGCGATACTCAAAGGGGTCGTCAATGTTCTGTCCTGGTGGGCAGTAATAGCCTGCGATACAGTGACCGTCTGGTTCAATGTTGGCCAGACCTTCGCAGAACATCCCCTGGGTACAGTCGTAGCAGTCAGTCACCGCTGTGAATTAAGAACAAGTGTCATTGATGTTTATTTTAACAGATTTTGGCCCTTCCCAACATTGTGAGTGGGTTAGGCTATACGAGAGAGGACTTGGGACAATGGGGGATTAGGGATAACAATGACACCGAGGACTTGGGCCGAGTCCTCGGGAGAATTTCATGTACAAACCTTATGGGAGCTGTTCGGAAAAAGTTAGTGTACAAACAAAGGGAACAAAAGAAGGGTTCCATTCATGGTCCTCGTAAGTATAGGAAAACGCACATGGGTGTATTAAGAAGTGTATGTTCTCAGTGTTTTCCTTGAGCCTGTGGGCCTACTTGGTCTGTTCTATGTGAAGCGGGCAAAAAAATCTTCACATAAGTGATTTTTTTTGTTTTTGGTTTGTTGGCTTCTGTTATATCTATATTTTCATAATTTATTTTCAGAAACATTAATATTGATGAATAAAGATGAAAAAATAAATGTTGATAAAAATTACTTCTTACTTCTTATTTCTTTGCACTTTTTGTGTTTAAAGGCCTATATCTCTATATGCACTTCTGTCAAATTGAAAAATAGGAGTATAGAAATGTCGAGATATCTTGAGAACACAAAATGCCACCGGGGTCAAACCTACACCAAATTAAAGCTTAAGATGTGACAAATTCAACTATGTATATAACTCATTTTTCAAATTTTGCGACATAATACCCCTTTTTGCAGAGCCGGTCACAATTGGCATTCATACTCACCTTCATTTCCCGTAGTATTGCCGAATGTCCTACTGGGACAAGACGTTGCTGACTTGCTTCCTTCTGGACAGTAATGGCCCATAGGGCAAATATCACCTGAAAAGGGAACCAGACCATAACAACTTCAATCCAAGACTGTCTTGTCAAGTTTGAAAGCATTCCATCTGGTTTGTAGTTAAAATCCGAGCTTTATACTGAATCATTTATGTATTACCACGAAAATGGATTTATTCAATGCCAGATCTATTGAGACAGCACAATCACGGATGACAGCCGTGGCCACGGTTTTAAAAATTACCACCTGGCCGGTTGTAATCTATATGCACATTCCTGCACGTACTCATCAATTGTTTGCCTGTTGTTTGTGTTACGCCTGGCTGCACAAGCCCGTATTGGCATACCAGCACCCTATTATTAACAGCTGACCAGAAGGGGTGGATTTAGGGAAGCTCCGCCCACAAAGTGGTGGCCTGCCGTCCAACTCCAACTTGGAAAGTACTTTCCTACATGTTCTACAGTTTGAATTTGTAGGTTGTATCAAATGAATACAAGCCTTACCTGATGCCACGCCCACTGGATCTTCCACCGAGGCTCCGCCCAAACAGTAATGCCCCGCAGTACAGTTGCCGCTGGGGTAGTCAAGCTCGGGGCTGCCGCAGTACATCCCAGGCAGGCAGGATAGAGGCAGGGAACTACCCCGAGGGCAGTATTCACCCAGCATGCATCGTCCACCCTGATTGATTACAGTGGGCTGAGTGAAGTGCGAACCGTTGCGGCAATACCAGCCGGGGTCACAGAGTCCCGTGGGCCAGCTTAGACCTGGAGTCTCACAGTAATATCTGTTGAAGAATTATCCTCTATTTAGATCTGGGTAAACTGTAAGGGTGGTTGGGTTGGCAAATTAAAATGTGGCCAACCCTACCACCTCTGTTCGTAACCTTTTACCTAGCCTTTAGCCTTGTATTGGGAATTTATAAGTAAAAAAAACTATTCCAAAACCAAGCAAAAGAAACAAGTTTGCGATTAAACTATAAACATATCAAAACAATAAAATAATAGGCCATGAAGCATGAAGACATTCTTACGTTGGAAGGCATTCGATGCAATGTTCCCGAGCAGATCTCCCTGTCAGGTTATTAAATGTCCCCTCTGGACAAGCATTGGCGAAGGCCGTTCTGGTTCCAGCGGGGCAATAGTATCCCTCGGGACATTCAGCTGGGTCAGTGGTCTGCTCCACACAGTAGAATCCCGCTGGACACTGCATGCACGATGACTGACCAGTCAAATTGTTGAAGGTGCCTGCTGCGCACTTGTCTGGAGCATTTGAGTCTTGTTTACAGTAGAATCCTGAGGAGAAAAAAACAACAGATTTTTCACTTATTTTTTTAAATTTTCAGGGTTGCTTTTTAAAACATTGCTTGCAACGCCCTTTGCATACACACAACGCATACTTTGGGCTTGTGGGGTACTTGCTCAGATAATTTCTCCTGTGGGGTACTGTAAAACAAACACCAACTTGTGGGGTACTGTAAAACAAACACCAACTTGTGGGGTACTTGCTCCGATAATTTCTCCTGTGGGGTACTGTAAAACAAACACCAACTTGTGGGGTACTTGCTCCGATAATTTCTCCTGTGGGGTACTGTAAAACAAACACCACCTTGTGGGGTACCATTGTTCCCATTGTGTAGGCTCTTCCTACAGGAACACTGATGCATACACTGAGATTTAGGAACGGTAAGCAGCGTTTTTACTGGCAGTCACAGCACCACCAGAAAGGCGTATTTTGTGTGGGTGGTAGGGGTATGTACTACGAATCACAAAATCCATAACAGAAATACATCAAACTATATAATCAAAACATTGTTACTTCTCATTAAATCATTGTTTCAGAATCAAAGCATTTCTCTTGTGTATTTTGTACATTCCTGCACGTACTCAATTCATTGTTTGCTTATTGCATGCACAATCCCGTCTTGGCATAACAGCACGCAAGTAATAACAGTCAGACAAAAGGGGTTGCACTTAATAATGAAGAAGGATATTAATAATAAATTAATGAATGTATGAATATAAATAGATACATAAATAACCCCCTAACCTGCTGGACATTCTCCACCCTCTGAGGGGATCGTTGGTCTTGCCGATGCGGAGCCCAGCGTACAGTACCAGCCAGCATCACACTCCCTTTCGTAAGCTGTCGCATGATAATTAGGGCAATACTTGCCGGGATCGCAGTCAGTGCACGAATCGTTCGACTCCAGATGGGTAGAGGGACTGTAACAGCAGAAAACCAATTTGTCATTAAAGGTAGGAGGGATTGTTGGACTAACTTTACCTGAACGCTGGCTTCAAGGTATGGTCGTGCTTAGGGGTGCACATTTACGGGTAGTATGGGAATTGGGTACCCAACTGAAAAAATGCACGGGTACCCAGGTACCCGTTAAAGAAAGCCAATCCAAAAATTAAATCTCGGAAACTGCTGTTCATGTTGTTCGTAAAGGTCCGCACGTTAATACTACCACATCTGTGCATCAATGCAGCAAGTGTGTACAGTGAGTTCTATAGCTGTATGGTGTAATTTGCATTTTCACAAGCGTCATCAACGTTAATCTGGTGGTTTTTTTCCCATTTACCCCGTTTTCAATTTGAAAATTCCCCACACATGACTTTCAAAAACTGTCTTTTTCATCGTCTGAAAAATTACTACATGTTAATTCAGTTACGGGTACCCGATTCCAAAATCTGGTCCTTTATATCAAGCCCTTTTTCAGAAAATTTTGCAATTTTGCCTGCCTTGACCGAACACCAATGGTCAGGAGAAACACTGATCAGTTATTGCATTTTTTTTATGGAAGTCGCCCATCACAAGGCCAAGGGCCACTCGAGGTGTGGGCTACAGAGGAAAGTGTGGAAGAACCAGCCCCTCACACTGAAACAAGACAAGATCATCTGATCTCTTCACGGTATGAATAGGGTCGGGATGGCTAACTAGTCCACTGCAAGGCATTAATAATGCCTCTACCCACATTTGATTAACATACTGACCTGTAAGTACCAGGATAACATGGGCTTGGGTGGTCCGAGCCCTCGGGACAGTAGTAGCCGGCTGGACATATCCCAAAATTGGGGTTGGTGGTATCATCAAAGGGACCTCGCTGAGTTGCCCCCTGAATAGCCCAGAAACCAGCCACAATCAGACCAGACCAGGTGGATAGCCTGGGCATCTCACAATATTTACCTGCAGAGAAACAAACAGAACGTTGTTATTTTCTTGTCTTTCTGCATGCACATCGTTGTTTTCTTTTTAAAAATTCTTGGCCTTTTCACACAAGGATTTTGTTTCTTACCTTTGACTGAGACCTTAGATACACTGTCTGGTTAATCTCTTGAGGCAATCGACCCCATGGGAGTCCAACCTCTCGGGACAGGTTTGTTTATTTCTTGTTGATGTACATTTGTGGAACCTACACAGGAACGACTCCAAACGTAATTCACAAAAATCTTGATTTGTTGTTGTTTTTACACCAGTTTTGTAAACGAAAAAAACAAAACAACAGTTTCATTAACCCTATACTTACCTCCTGGGCATATGACACACTGTGATTCAGCGTGTAGTTGGCTCCGGTTACCAAATGTTCCCACCGGACAATCACGAGGATCTCTGTTAGCATTATCATCACCCAGACAGTATTGGCCTGAAAACGAAATACAAATTATACTATCATCAAACAAACCACAAGGGAAACTGACTTCAGTAAATTTGATTAATTCTCAGATTAAAACAAATTATAGTTTATGTGTGTATATGTGGGCAAAAATGTTTTCTCCAAAAATGTGATCTAGGAAAATAATGTTTTTAAGGGGGAGGGGTAGAATTTCCGGAAATTACGGATGACATCCATATTAAACTTGTTTAGAACTCAAACCAGTATTCATTTGGACTTTTTAGAATCAAAACATTCATTCTTAGAATTTACGAGTTGTAGAAGACCTACAAAAGAAGTCAACCCCTACTGCAAATGTCTCTGCAAGTGTACATTGTTTATTAGTGAAATTTCTAAGGTCTGTCTGTCTGTCTGGCTGTCTGTCTATTTGTACCTTGCGGACATTCCACAGGATCAGCACGGGGTGCACAGTAGAAGCCAGGTTCACATAGTTTGCACTCGGACAGACCCTCGATGTCTGAGAAGTAACCCTGGGGGCAATCAAATTCCTCTGCCGTTCCACCGGGACAGTAGTGCCGCTTGGAGCAAATGTGGCCAGTCACGTTATCGGTGGGCATATCCTGCATCGCTCTGCCTAGGCAAACATAGCCTGGGGCACAGTCGCCTAGTAAGGATGACAAAAACACATGAAAAATTTGCAGATGCAGATTACACTATGGGCTCGGTGCGCCGTAGAATGAGGGCGCTGTCCACATAGCAACCGCACTTCCATGGGCAGTACGTCGCTGGTATTATGCACCGCGCTCCTCGTTCATTTGATACTCGTATACCAGTGGGATTGCTTTGTCTGTTCCGACTCTCGATAATTGCATTTTCAATAAGAATATCATAGCGGGAACCAGACACTTAAATTGAAGTCAGGTAAGATGGCGTCGATATTGACCCCCCAACTCGCCTTTTCCTTCCGCTGAGGAGGTAGTTGTGCACGGAGCCCATACAGTCAGGGCCCAACGTCAGGGGGGTCAATTTTATGAAATTTTTCCCTTTGGCTTTGCTCAGTACCTAAGCGAAACAAAATTGCCTACCGATATTTTTAGTGCAAAAAGCACACTAAAGTGTTGGGCCTATGGCCATGCAAGTCGCTGTGACTTGCATTACAATTTGCCTCTGAATCGATATGTCACTCTTTCATCCATGACTGTCTGATCTGTATAATACACAATGATGTGACTCATGTTACATGTGAAGTGACCCATGTTTATTATGCACATGATGTTACTCGTGTTACACATGATAATGCAACTCATGCTACATGTGATCAAGTGATTCGTCTTACACGTGACGATGTTATTCACATTACACATGATTAGGTGACTCGTGTTACACCTACCTGCTTCCTCAATTGCTCCAGTTTCATCACAGAATTTTCCAGCTCCACACGGGATACAGTCCGTCTCTGCCTTGGCTCCCACATAGTCGATGTACGTTCCCTTCAGGCATTCAGCCATGGAAGTCGCCCCCTCTACGCAGTAATGGCCTTTGGCACACTGGTCACCCCATGTGATCACAACCTTGCCTACAAATACAAATAAAAAACACAAACTTAGCGCTACTTGCAACCCATCCTCTCCAGGACAACAGTAATCTCCTTCGAGAGTATTAAACTAGATCAGAGAAAAATCTGAACATAATTCAATGACAATTAGAAACACGACAAAAAAGTATGCATACTAACCGTCGGAAGAATCATTGTTGTAGACCGGTGTTGCAAACAGGGCACTACCGAAGCATATATGACCAGCAGCACATTTGCCCGTCTGTTTAGTCCCGCCGTTTTCGCTGCAGTAGTAACCGAGCTCACAGGCTGTGCAGTTATCAATGTGTGTCTGGTGGGACACCGGGGAAAAGGTACCAGTTGGGCAGAGTTCAAACGTGATGGCCCCCGTACCACAGTACTGACCTGATGGGGAAAGGATCAAATGGAGGTTATTAGAGTGACCACTGATCTATGAAGGCAATCTTTGGGATGCGGTGGTGTAGTGGTGTGGTGCATCAAAGTCAAGATGGGTAAAACCCTACACTTAGCCGTTCAGTTTCAATAAGCCAGTTCGGTATCTCGAAGATCAAAGGTTATTCGGGATAAAATTGCTTATGTAATGTCACGTGATGTTACGCGAACGCCCATTCTGATTGAATTTAACGCTCGTTGTGCGACCACATTGCGCGTTCATACGTGTGTGTTAGGTCATGGGTCATTTGAGATAACTATGTCATTCTGCACATGCACAGTTGAAATACTGAACTGGCTTATTGGGAAAGAGGATTTTGAAGGATTTGGGAAGGTTAGGGTTTATCAGAAGAGGCAGTCGTGAAGACATTATGAAGACTGAAAGCCTGATTAGATACCTGCTTCACAGACGGTCATTTTGGTCATCGCCTCATAGGGACAATAGAACCCGGCCTGACAGGTCAGACACTCTCCGGCCCGGTCATAGGGCATGTAGGTACCCAGAGAGCACGGAGTCTGCAGGGTAGCACCTGACTCAGAGTAATAGCCAGGCTGGGTGACAGTTTGGTTGGGTGTACGCGCCCCACCAGTACAGTAATAGCCAGGGTTGCATGGGCCGGATGGACCTGTGGATTAGACAAGGAGACATGGCTTCAATATTTATAACTTTGATATTCAAAGGCGTGCTGACTTGTAGAACACGTTGTAGTTTGAGGGGTGGGAAGGTTTATACTGCAGCATTGGTATTAAAGCCTAGCCTTCAGACAATTTTGTTTTAAATGGAAGTCGCCCGATACAAAAGCCACTCTAGGAAAAGGGCTACAACTGAGGTGGTGGAGTTGGTCACATTTTAGGTTGGAAGACCTAATGCCGCTATGGTTCTCCTGGGTCCAGAACTAAATAGAGGAGAAATCTTCCATAGATACCAAAGAAATTATTGTGATAATTTGGGGGAGAATTTTTTGAGCCACCCCTCCAAGGTCTAGTCCTGAGGGTGTCACTGGAATCTGTCATATATTTAATTTATAAATGTTCAGTGCCCTTGATATACTGAGTGAAATCTCGTGTTGCTTACTTGGTGTCCGGGCATTACTGCAGTAGAATCCGGGATCACAGTCGAAGCAGTCGTAATGGTTGATGGCTCCCGATGTGTTGCTGTAAGTCCCTGGTGGGCAGGGAAGACTGGTGTATGATCCTGGAAATAAATAAGCCAAGACAGGTGTTTAGAACAGGTGTTTAGAACAGGTGTTTAGAACAGGTGTTTAGAACAGGTGTTTAGAACAGGTGTTTAGAACAGGTGTTTAGAACAGATGTTTAGAACAGGTGTTTAGAACAGGTGTTTAGAACAGGTGTTTAGAACAGGTGTTTAGAACAGGTGTTTAGAACAGGTGCTTAGAACAGGTGCTTAGAACAGGTGCTCAGAACAGGTGCTTAGAACAGGTGTTCAGAACAGGTGTTTAGAACAGGTGCTTAGAACAGGTGTTTTGATAAAAAAAATTAAATCAGGCTTGGTGAAACCTAGATGCAGTGATTAGCTTTAATGACCTCATACACAGAAACCATTCATCCACAGAACATGGTGCTAAAAGTACAACCTATAATAACTACAAATCTCTTTGATTAATTTTACACTGACAATTATCATAGGTATCCTTATTTGCATATCTTACTGCAATAAAAAATCTCTTACTCTTTTGCCAAGATTTGGGGAAGGGGGAATCTTCCACACCTGGCTTTGAGAGGACCAATATAATCTGGCTTTTTCAGGGTTAACCTATTGAACGTGGTTGATGGCAATGGCCATGGTTTAAAAAATAAATACACACGAGTGTTTGACATCTATAGGTGCATTCCTGCACGTACTCAATCCCATCACGTTTCAACTATATTGATCTTGAATGGGAGTGTAATGAATAAATGGAGCTTTTTCGAACAAAACTTTTATTCACACGAAAGGGGGCTCCAAGTGCAATGAATGGGACCACTGTATTCAGTGTGGTGCCTATTGTTTGCGTTTACGCTTGGCTGCACAGCCCCGTTCTTGCCATACCAGCACCCATTAGTAACTGCCAGACAAAAGGGGTTCAAGCTCCATCTTCCAGATTAGTGGCTCTCAACACTTACCAAGAGGGCAGTAACCCCCAGCAGGGCAAATCTCTCCGGTCGTTCCATCGGTAGGATCGGACGTTGTTGCACCCTTGTAGCAAACGTAGCCCGGATCACAGGGTGCCCTGGGTGTAGTAAGCCCTGGGGCATCACAGTACCAGCCTGGGTCACACAACTGGCAAGACTCGAGGGATGGTAGACCTAGGTGGGTGAGGAATCCAAGAGAACCATGTTAGGGACGTCCTCCTTTTTAAACAGGCGGTAGGGTTAGTGCTACCACTGTTTTCGCGGAGGTTCCGCAGTGCTTTACATCAGGCTTTTTTTTTATTGTAAATGCGAATTTTTCAACAATACAACGAACATGAGATAAAGTGGAGAACTCATTAACTCTTTGTAATTAATGAATTATTCTATGACGAAGCCGCCTGTGTGTGGTCACAGACTTTAAGAATGAGGTCATTATCAGCAACAGCTGGTGGGATAAACCAGTACCTTAAAAAAAGCGGTAACACTAATATTACCACCTGTTCAATATGGATGCCCTCCCTTATGTACCAACACAACAGCAAGACTTTTTGCATAGAATGGAAAACTCTAACCTACATAAGTAAAATTTACTATTTGAAAAACCAGTATTAGATTAATACTATGTAACGGTAAGTAATTTTTTAAGATTTTTTAACAAATGTAAAGTGTTCTGCAATTTGGTCAACGACTACAATGACATTTTTTTATAAACCATTTTAAATACAATGGGTTTAAGCAATTCGCATCACATTTCACATTCATTGCCATTTGTTTATATGTACCTGTTGAGTTGCCATATCTGCCTATGGGACACGGATTAGGAGACGAGGAGTTGGCTGGACAGTAGAACCCACGAGGGCACTCGATGGGGTCACCTGTACCCAGAGGGCAGTAGAAACCAGCAGGGCAAGGGTCACAGTCCTCAAGGTATCGCCCCCCAGAGGTGTCGATGTAGGTACCTCCTGGACAGGGGACCTGGGGTCCAGAAAGGAAATTTATGAAAAATTGTTACGTCAGCAATTTTATCCCGAATAACCTTTGACCTTCAAGATACCGAACTGGCTTATTCTTGTACTTGTCCAATTGTTAAGCAAATTTTCTTAATATTAAAGCAAAAAAAACAGCCGGGAACCAGTCACAAGCAGTATAAATTACATGCAATTTTTAGCTGGTGACCTGTTTTTGCTAAACAAAATGTTGCCTCTCCTTAGTGAATTTGTGTATTAGCAGTTCCATGTGAATTTAACCCCATGTAGCTGGATGAGGGCCATAGCCGCAGTGTGAAACAAGACACCTGCATATATGTTTGAGGACAAGATGAGAAAGAAAATACAATGGAATCTTTCGGGAGTCGGTCTTTTGTTAAAATCGGTCCTCGGACGTAAAAATACATGCTTAGTCTATGGGGTTGTGTTATATTAAAGGAAAAATAGGAAACACAAAGCATTGTCCTCAGTAGTATCGGAAAACATGACTAAGTGAACAGCCGCATTCCTGCTCATACACAATCCATTCATTATTTAACTATATTTTTCTTGAATGGGAATGCAATGAATAGATGGGGCTTTTTCAAACAAAGATTTCCTTCACACGAAAGGGGTGGGGGAGGCTCACTATGCAACGAATAAGGACACTCTTTTCAAAGTGGTGCCTTTTGTCTACGTTTACGCTCGGCTGCACAGCCCTTTCAGTGAGAGCCTATGAGCTCCGTGCGCCGTCGATTGAGGGCGCTGTCCACATAGCAACCGCACTTCCGTGGGCAGTACGTCGCTGGTATCCGCACCGCGCTCCTCGTTCATTTGATACTCATATACAAGTGGGATTGCTTTGTCTGTTTGCCGACTCTCGATAATTTAGTTTTCAATAAGAATATCACAGCGGGAACCAGACACTTAAATTGAAGTCAGGTAAGATGGCGTCGATATTGACCCCCCAACTCGCCTTTTCTTTCCGCTGAGGGGGTAGTTGTGCACGGAGCCCATATATAGCACCCCAGCATTCCATCTGTAACAGCTGACTGCTAGAGCTTAAGCCCTGGGGCCAATTTCACAGAGCTAAAGCACCCAAATTTGCTTACCACAAAAAAGAATTGCTTAATATAAACAGGTTACCAGCCAAAACTCCATGTAATTTTCATGCTAAGTAAACAATAGCTGAATACCAGTCACAGGAAAATGTGGTTGGTAATCCTGTTTTTACCAAGGGAGACTTTTCATGCTGAGCAGATTTTTGTGCTTAACAGCTCTATGAAATTGGCCCCTGGTCCTATTCCTCACCTGTTTTGAACCGTACGAGCCGATGGACGCTGGGTTGTTGCTGTAAGGGTTGGTGATGTTAGTGGGGCAGTAGTATCCCTTGACACACTGGCCTGTGACAACATAGGTACCCTCTAGGCAATAAAATCCAGCGTCGCACGCCGTACACTCATTGACGTCACCCAGACCGGTGGTAGGGTTGTAGGTTCCTACAGGACAATTGACTTCAAATGGTGTCGCTGAGAAAGAGAGAGGAGATTGAAAACATTTAGAAAGTTTGTTTACTCTCTTGAATACGGACGACCGCCATAGACGAGGTTTGAAAAAGACCACCTGGCCGGTTGTTGTCTAGACGCACATAGTTGCACGTACTCAATCCATTCATGTTTCAGCTATATTGTTCTTGAATGGGAGTGTAATAAATAGATGGAGCTTTTTCATACAAAGCTTTTGTTCACATGAAAGGGGGGGCTCCAAGTGCAATAAATAGGACTGCCTATTGTTAGCGTTTACACTTGGCTACACAGCACAATTTTTGGCATACCAGCCCCCCCCCCCCCCCCCCCCATCGATGACAGCAGGACATTTGGTTAACACCCCATTGGTGTGGGAAACAAATTGGCAGGTCCTGTAGACCATCCTGACTAGTCAAAAAGTGTGGGATATATACCCCCCCCCCCCCCCCCCCAGGATTTACGGCAATGCCAACTTGTACCCTTCTCTGTTAGATTCATTGTGACTTTCTTTATGACCAAAATGATGAATACAAACCTTCGGGGCAGTAGTGTTTTTGACTGCAATCCGTCGCCTCCGTGACACTGTTCAGTCCCGTCGTGCAGTAAAATCCAGCCGGACACTTCTTGTTATTTAACATGTCCCATTCCGATGTCGTTGCATTATCGCAATAGTAACCAGCCTCGCAGGTTTTGCACGTACTCTGTCCCGTTTTGGAGTAGGACCCCGTACCGCAGTCATTGGGGTAGACAGTGGCTGAACCACACCATGAGCCACCAGGGCAGTCGATACAGTCACTCTGGTATTTGGCCGTGGTTCCGAAGAGGAAATCCGTGGAGTTGACACCGTTGGGCATGTAAGTACCACGGGGACAGGCTTCGGGCTCGTTGACACCGTACTCACAGAAATGGCCTGAGTCAAGATGGAACATTAATATTTATTTCACTAAAAGTTATTCCTATGGAGGGCAATTCTACTGTCCAATACCTTTTAATAACGAAATCAGAATTCCTCAACCTTCCACTGTTTTTTTCACAATTAGCAAACACACTATCATACTCACAAATGTATTGTAAATTGTAAACTTTGACATTTACAAAAACACTATTATAATTTAAACATTATTATAATGCTTGGAATTTCTAGGTCACTGGATAAACTCGAAGGGATCATTTTATAACCTGAAATCAGCATCAACTGTAGTTCAAATTTTTTTGAGAGTATTAACACCCAGCTGGCTGAGATGATAAGCTCATTCTTTCCAGGTCAGTGCACACAGGCATTTTCATTACAGCAATATTTAAAACAGCGACGAGAGAATATTTGTATCAATTTTGCTAAGTCTCTCTTTAAATGTAACAAATTTCGGAGTTGGCTTCCAAAATCTAGAGTTGAACAGACTGGCCATATTTTACGAAACAATAATTCTTTATCAATCCCCATAACTCTGACATCCCGACATCAAAAAAGTCCATTATTTTACATGACCAAGCTACTAAATACACTGAGCTTTAGTCTGAATGGCGTGTTTTAATCATTTCGAATTGCAGGGCAGTTGTATCGCATATTTGTGACCCGCTCTGCAAAAAGGGCACTTATGTTGCAAAATTTGAGAATAGTGTTCTATATATAGCTGGAAAGGCCATTTCATAAGGTCTCCATCATTTTGCAATCACGATATATTTAGAAATGTGCATGTTGGTTTTCAGGAATTTCTTGAAATGACTTAAGGAGAAACAAGCTATTTAAAAAAAAAAAAAAGCAAAGCAATAGATGGAAGCACTTGACAAAAACACACTCTTTTTCCAACTTTATTCACTGAAATCAAAGATTTTGGTTATGAAATAGAATAATATAGGTATCAAAGATGCCAAAAATTCCCTCCCTTCAAAAATACTTGTTTGAAGAATTTTTCACCCTCTTCACATTGAGCAGCCCATAACTCGTAAAAGCATACAGCGACTTATGTGCCCTTTTTGCAGAGCGGGTCACATTTGTTTGTTTGACTAGGTACATGTTTTTTATGTAATATGCATGTGTAATTTGTAATATTGCAGTAATTCAACTTTTAGTTGTCAAAGTGCAATAGAAATAAACCATGAATAATAATGACAATACATTTAATACAGGAATCCTTGGTTTCATTACCAGAAAGAATTAAAACAAATAAACAACAAAATAAATCTATCCATCGCTTGAGGGTTAAACCATAACAAACCTTGCGTGCATAGTTTGCAATCACTCTGCTCATCCTGGCTGTAGTCTCCATTGAAGGTTCCGTTGGGGCACGGATACTGCTCGGCAAACTGGGTACCAGTCGGGCAGTAAAACCCAGGGGGACATGGGCCAGTCTCTGTCGGTTCCCCTCCTACATATATTGAAGCAAAGAATAACGCAAAGTGTTCATAGCGTCCAATACAGCCAAAACTCAAGCAAACTTTGGACTTCAGAAATTTCACATTGGAAAAGAAGTATAGTATTTGTAACCTCACCGACTAAACAAATGTATGTATTGTGTGTTGATGTAGCTCATTGCTAGGCCCCCTTATAACCTTTTGAATTTGTGAGATCTTGGCACCTCGGTTTGAGAAAACGAAGCTCAAATTTTGACTTCTGTGCACACTATTACCTAAAGTTCAAAAACTAAATCGCCCCAAAAACACTTGGAGATGGAATTCAGGTTAAAAACTTTGGGCCTATCATAGAATAGGACTTTTCAAATGTAAAAATTCAAGCTATCTTGCCGTAGGTTGGCGGTCTCCCAAACTGCCAGTGTCTTTGTTCAGAAAATTAGTTTTCTGCTAGATTTAACACAACTTTTCTGCAAATTGTTAAGCAACCCTACAAAATGGAATCCTGGTCAAGTGAGGCAAAGGGTCGCTACAGAGAATATCGCAGACTCTAGCTTGAGCATACCCAGACAGTAGTAGGTTGCACTACAGTCGGTGCATTCACTGGGCTGGGTCAAGTTAGATGAAGGTGAGAATGTTCCTTCTGGACAGGGGTAGCGGTCAGGACTCGGTGTCTGCAGAGGACAGTAGAATCCTGGCTTGCAGGGCTGAGGCCCGTTCACATTCTCTCCTGAAGGGAACAAATATCAATCAGTTTTCTTTAAGAGGGGATTTAATCAACTTTTCAGTATCAACAAAAGCTACAGCGGATGGTGGAACTTTATGCCGAGCCTGGGTTTGTTGGTCTGTAAAATGGGATATTTTCTCTGGAATCATTTGAAGAATGATCTTGTATTTAGATCTGGGTCCAGAAAAACTGTAAGGGTGGTAGGGCTGGCAACCTAAAATGTAGTCAAACCCACCACCTCTGTTATAGCTCTTTACCTCAGGCATGCAGACTTTGTACAGTATTTTTCAATTTCAAATCAGTGTGAAGTGAAAAACGAGGAAATAAGCTGATCCAAGGCAAAGTTACATGCCTGTTTACCTAGAGTGGCTTTTAGCCTTGTATTGGGCGACTTCCATAACAAAGTAAAATTGGCAGTTCAAAATGCTCTGTTTCTACCCCTTAATACATGTGCATCTTCTCAGAGAGTAAATTTGTGTATCATTGTTTTCCTATCAATCAGCTCACATCTGTCTAATAACCTTTAACCTGCTGTAAGAATTTTGCAAGGACAATCATGCTAAATCCAACAAAATCTAACAGCAAAAAAAAAAAAAGATATTCTGTTCACTGCTCACATGAGGAACCGATCTTGTATGATTCAGTATGGTTGGGGTTAATGATAAATCTATCAAGTATTTGGTCTGGTTTTTTTTTCTTACCTGTTGCCCAGCTGCAGTATTTCCCAGCAGGGCAAGGGGAACATTCCTCCGAGGATGGCAGCTCCGTTGATCCAGTGAAGGTCCCTGGTGGACAGGGGAACTGGTCATTGGTAATCGTCCCATTAGGACAGTAGAATCCTGTAGTATATGAGTTGAAGTTGACAATTTGTATTAAATCAGGATAAATGTCACAGGAAAAGACACAAACTTTCCTAAAGCCTAGTTGTAAGAATCATAGCTGTTTGTTTTCTCGGCACACAAACCTTAAGCCCGGTTGATACTTCATTCGAATGCGTATGGGAAGCGAATTCGTTAAGGTAATGGAGAACGTCACAATGAAACTTCAATTGTTGACGTCATGAAATTCGCTTCGCATTCGCATGAAGTATGAACCGGGCTTTAGTCTGAGCATCATCCATTTGACAGAGCTGACTGTGCTCCGAAACGAATGTCCGTGCAAATTGTATGTGAGGTCAAGGCTTTTTGGGACTACTCATATTGATGTAACCATTCTCAATACCTCATATTACAGGTCATTAACTTTCTATGCTCATTCCATTACATTAAATAACAATATTATGGCTTGCTACTTACCTTCGGCACATGGGTGGGAGCTGTTGTGCAGTCCAGGCAGTGGACAAGACCTCCCACGATCACACAGCCTGCAGTTATACTGATGCCCCGCACCTTCATCCGGGTTGTAGGTGCCCGGGTCACAAGGAGTGGGGGATGTGGTAGGGTTGGTAGCACTACCGTGGGGGCAGAAGTGCCCCACAGGACAAATGATGCATTGAGTGGCATTGGGATATCCGAGCTCATCACTGACGACAAAGAAAAGCAAAAATAAAATTATATCTTATAGCATTTATTGAAACCATCCACTTGGTGATTAACCCTAACCATCTTAAATCCATCAAAATCCAACACCATGCTGTGTTGTATACTACTCAAAAAAATTAAAGGATCAAACTTAATTATTAATTGTTTTAAACCCCCCCCCCCCCCAGTCAATTTGACTTTAAAACACCTGACTGAGCAATTGCATCATCTCACATTCTGTGGTGCTTAACCAAGCATGGACATGCGCTGCAGTGTACAATGAGTAAAATCAACTTCAGTACACACCTGACTGAAATTTTCAAAGGCAAATGTCTGATCCTTTAATTTTTTTGAGTAGTATATTTTGATGGGTTCAGGACTGCAGCGCCTTGGCACCATTACTTTACAAGGGAGCTATGATGCCCCAATTTGTCCATGTACATGTACAAAGAATATGCCATGGGTTCAAGACACTTCCCAGTCTAAGTGCCGCAGGGGTTAGGGTTAAAGATCCTTAGCAAAATCTACAATTTTTTGGCAAGAAAAATTTGAAATTTCAAGAAAAAAGTCGGAAAAGTAGGGGGAAAGTAAAAACAAAATAGGAAAGAGTAGGAAAAGTAGGAATACTTGAATGTCTGTAATAGGCTGTGCCTACAGTTTACAGTCAGTGTGAAATTGAAGAAGTCTCCGTTAGTAATACATTGTGTGCTTGACAGTGCCATGAAACAAACCGCTGGTCTCCTTGGGGAGGTGAGTTGGTCTGACCAACGGTGGAAGTTACCCGCCTGGGTCTATAGGTCTGTAAAGTAGGATAATTTCTCTGGTATCTATTGAAGATTTATCCTCCATTCAGATGTGGACCCAGGAAAAAATTGGGGTGGCCACCTAAAATCACTCTTGTGGCCCTCTACCCGGGGTGGCTTGTAGCCTTGTACTGGGCGACGTCCATAAAAATAAACAGAAATTAACAAACAAAATGTTTAACGAAGTTAATTTGAGGTTCTTATTTTACAGACACCTACCCATAAGATCCCAGCGGGCAGGCATTGTCGGTACCCGAAGCCTGACCAGCAAGGCAATAGAATCCTCGTGGGCACGCCGTGGTATCGTATCCAGAGCTTCCCTGCGGGCAGTAGTAGCCTTCCGGACACTGCTTGCAGGCTATGGATTCAGATGACTGATTCTTAAGGTCATTGTAGGTACCACCTGATGTTAAAGTTCAGATGTGAGAGGTCAGACGCTTGCTTCTCTTTTTGGAGATTGCATGAAATTTAGAAATGTTATCAAGCCGAGTAAAAGGTTGTACATAGCTCCATGAAATTAGCCTGTGCTACTTTCCATCAGGTACCCTTCTCTTACCTGGGCATGGGAAAGCCGTCTCGTAAGTCGTACCAACTGGGCAATAGTGACCTGTTGGACACTCGTTTTTGATGTAGTCGGAGTCACCAGGTCCGGGGCAGAAGAAACCTAAAAAAGCAAAAGGAATTGGAAGAAAACAGTTGTAAAAGATCTGGAACCAGCAGGATTTGCAGTAGACAAAGAATAATTGGGATTTGTGTAACACAAGTGTTAGATTTAATTTCTGATATTCCTCATTCTCAATTTTCGACGACAACAGGCAGATTTACAGGGCTGTAGTCGAGTCCATCACGAGTCCATCACAAGTCCCTGCAAGTCCCTGCAAGTCCCTGCAAGTCCCTGCAAGTCCCTGCAAGTCCCTGCAAGACCCTGCAAGTCCATCACAAACCCTCCAGTCCTAATTCCAATCACAAGCTATTCAAATGAGCTTTGACAAAGGCACCTTTGTCATTGTTCATCCATTTACTTGTGACTGGCTTTATGACTGGACTTGCGACTGGACTTGCGAAAGGACTTGCAGGGACTGGACTACAGCCCTGCAGATTTATCACAGAATATTTCATTACTGACAAAGAGTTAGTGAGTTCTTCATTTATGACCTCGTGTTTATTCTGCTGTACAAAAAAATTGTGTTTTTTATTCAAAAGCCTGACACAAAGCACTGATTGCAGTACCTCTGCAAAGATTGGTACCGCTAAAAATACCATCTGTTTAATGAAGATGTCACCCCTTACATTGTGGTAACAAAGAAGGTATTTTTTATTACTGAATATAGTCTGCAGTTTGTGGGGTCTTGCCGTGTTTAAAGCATACGTGTCTAAACACAAAATGAATGAAATGAAATGACTCTACTTACCAGCAGGGCAGGGTATGCAGGCCGTCCTCTGCGAGTAAGAACCATTACTAGGATTGTAGGTTCCTGGTGGGCATTCATATCTTGTCTTGCCGTCACACCATCCACCTGGCTCACAGATATCAGCATCAGGGTTGGGCGCTGTGGAACCCTCATCACAGGTGTAGCCAGCCTCACATGGTTTGCAGCCCACCCAACCCGCTTCGGACCAGGTACCCGGCGGGCAGACTTCAGGAACTGTAGTACAAAGAAACAGAACCCGTTTAATCAAAAATTCCAGTTCCTTGGCATATTTGTAACATGAGCAAGACAGCAGATCTGTAGAGTTCCCACTCAAGCATACTTCTCTATTAAAGTTGTTCTCAACTTCTGAGTATAGGAGTCTAGAATAATTAGAACCAAACCTAAATTCAAACCATAAGTGTAGCACTAAAAAGGTCATGTCCTGCAAATTTCACGGCGATACTAAATACAAAAACTAGCTCAGCATGAAAAGTCTTCCTCGTTAAATACTGGATTACCAACCAAATTTGGATGTGAAGTGTATCGCTTGTGGCTGACATTCAGCTGCTGTTTGCTTAGCATGAAAATCCCATGGCCTTTTGGCTGGTAACCTGTTTTAACTATGCAAAACGTTTTGGTGCTAAGAAATTTTTTGTGCTTAGCAGCTCCGTGAAATTGACCCCTGATTTGATGAATACAAAATAGCGCAGTTTTCTCCTGTTTCCACCAATTTGTTTGTTTTAATGTGAACTGATAAATTAATTGTAACCGTAATTAGTATGTCAATTAGTGGCATAACTGGGGTGAAATTTCGAGGGGGGGGGGCACCTGGAGGTGTGCATTTTTTCGAGGCGGCACTAAAAGTAAATGAAATGCGGCTTGTATCATTTTTTCTATATTTCAAGATTTCAAATGGGAGCACCTGGGGGGGGGGGGGGGGTGAGGGGGCATGTCCCCCCCCCCCAATAGTTACACCACTGATGTCAATTTCTATTACGGCAATTTTAAGTGTGAGTGATGTTTTAACCACCTGTCTGTCATACCTGTTTGATCAGAGCACTGGTACCCTGCTTCACAGATCGTGCAGTTGACTGCATTCAGACCACTGTAGTAGCCCTTGTAGCACTTAGTGGGACCGGTGTAGATGGAGGGACATGAGTATCCTGGGTTACAGTTCGTGCACGCTACCTGGGCACCGACCGAGTAAGTACCAGGATTACACATTTCACTGCAAATATAAACAAAACTAATTTTAAAAATAATCTTCAATCCAACATCTCCTCCACCCGACCTCCTCAACCCCCCACCATGATCCAAAACTTGGAAATGCCACTGCCCTATGCCCCACTTCTCTTGAAGATAAGAGGGAAACAAATCAATTAACATTCTTGTACAAAGTTATAAACAACATAGTAAACATTCAACCAGATGCACTGTAACCAAAACACAGGCAAAGGAGGGGAAATAACTGCCAATTCAATGAAATACCTGCAAGAACCTTAACCAATGTCTGAATGCAATGTTTTCTACCAAGAACCTTGAGAAAGTGGAATAAGCTACCCCAAGATACCAGTGATGTAGTCGAGACCATCACAAGACCCTTCAGACCCTTCAAGACCCTGCAAGACCAACACAAGACCATAACAAGACCTTCAGTCTTAATCCAAGTCTTAAGTTATTCAAATGAACTGTAATGAAAGCATTCCTTTGTCATGGTTTATGCCTGTTACTTGTGCCTGTTACAAGCTGGTCTTGTGAATGGTCTTGTGAATGGTCTTGTGCCTGGTCTTGTGATGGTCTCGACTACATCACTGCAAGTTATACCATTAATGCCCTTAACTACAACCAATATAAATCCCCGCTTTAGTTTAATTTGTCACTCTCCAAGCCTCTTAATCAGACTTCCATGAGGAATTCTCAAGAGGATAACCACCAAGGGAAAAACCCAATATTGAAGATAACCACCAAGTTCCAAGTAAAGTAAGTACCTCTTTTCAGTTTCAGTAAAGGGTTGATGTTGGTCTAAGACAAGGGTCTCATATCCACCGAGAGGAATGTACTTACCTTGGTGCCGTGTCTTTGCTTGTACAATAGTAACCGGCAGGGCACTGGGTGCAGATGGATGCGTTGCCAAGGGAATAGTATCCAGTCGGACATTCCAACATCTGATCCACAAGAGGATTAGGGCAGAAACTGACCGAAGGAAAACAAACTAAGAGATTAATAATAATGTAATAAAAATGTTTTAGATTTATACAGCGCACATATCCGCCATGATCATGGTACTCAAAGGCACTACATTATTACCCCTGCTCATCAGGCCCATCAAACATCCCATTTGAGTATACAGCCCTGGTTGCAAGTTAAGCGCATGGGCTAATCAAACACATCACCACTGCTCTCACAGGTACCCATTTACTCCTGGGTGGAGAGAAGCAACTTGTGACAAAGTGCCTTGCTCAAGAACACAAGCACCATGACCCTCAGTTGGACTCGAACCCACAATCTGTAGTATCACTTAGATCTTGAGTCCAGTACACTGGACTACGAGGTCACAGCACTCCACTCCACATTAATACAATGTTTCATATCAAGCATTCGGCAACAGTGATGACAATAGCGGAAGCTTCTTAGACCTGCTACACCATAAATTAGATGTTACCTGAAGTTCATGAAAACAAACAAGGTGAAGAAACGGTATCTTACAATCCCACAGGACAGCCACTACATTCATGCTGCATTCCTGTGGAGAAGTAACCACTCTCGCAAGCCACTTTATAGTCGCTATCAGTCAGCGGGCAAGCGAATCCAACAGGACAAGGCTCGCAGGCTGTACTCTGTGAGGTGCTGTACTCTCCTTGGGTGCAGTTGCGTATGTCCAAGCCGTCTGTTCTAGGGCACTCCATGCCCGCTGGGCAAACCTGGCATGTGGTTGCACCTAAGGAGGAGTACGTGCCAGGGGCGCATTCTACTTCTGAGCCGACACTGGAGGGGAGATGATCAACAACAGAGGATAGATAAGTATCGTTGGCACAGTATAGACGATGGGCACTCTGATGTCACATGTTTACAAAAGTGTACATCTGTATTAATATGTGCCAGGTGGTATGCGCACGCATCGTGTTTTGCAAAAGATTTGGTTTAGGAGTGACGTCGCAGGTCAGATCGCATTTGAATCATGTGACCTTTTGCTGTCACTTCTTAACCAAATTTATGCAAAACACGAAGCGTGCACATACCGCAGGGACATTTCAATATAGGGCGGTTCAGATGTAAACAAAGGACACATGGTCTATAGAGTGCAGACCCTCTGTTATACTGTATTAGAATTCGGTCGATTCACAACTCAGTGCACCGCCAGCAGCAAGGCGGGAAAGGCCAATTTCCCACTTTCGGGGTCGACATCGCGTCTATCGCGAATTTCGCGCGAATGCGAGTGGATGAGTTAAAGACATTTTTGACTAATCAGGGAATATCTTGTGCGGGAAAGAAGAGAGAAGAGTTGATAGATTTAGCGGAGAAGGGATGTAAGAAGTACGGTCGATGCATTGGCAATACCCACTTCCGGTTTTGCGATGTCGACTTTTTCCCATGATTCACTGCGTAATTTGGCCTTTTCCCGGCTTGCCGCTGGCGGTGCCCTTGTTGTGAATCGACCGAATTGGAAGGCCAAACATGACAAGCTTGGTGATTGAGTGGTTAAGATTGATTTTATTTTCCCACAGGGTATGGGAAAGTGTCAAGCATACAGTGCTTAATATAATAATTTTATAAAGCTGTTAAGCACACAAATTTGCTTAGCGTGCAAATGCTTCCTTGATAAAAACTGGATTACAAACCAGATTTCCATGTGTGGAATATTGCTTTTGACTGGCATTCAGCTGTAGTTTGCTTAGCATGAAAATTACATGGACTTTTGGATGGTAACCTGTTTTTATTATTAAGCAAGACATTTTCATGCTAAGCAAATTTTTGTGCTTAACAGCTCTATGAAATTGGCCCCTGGCCAGGAAGGCCAAAAATCTCTTTTACAAGAAGGTCACCATTAGAAGAAATTGGGCTGAGACCATAATTAACAAAAAAATTGATTCAAATACTACATAAGGGAAAATAAATTTGCAAAAGTGGTAAAGTGGTTGAGGGAAAAAATCACCCAAAAATTGTGTTGAGAAACATGACAATTAGGAGTTGAAATTTCAAACGGAGGCAAATCTAAAGTGTAATACAGCCCTGCCACTAGGGAGTTTATCACACGGAATGAAATAATCAGCACTGAGGATTAAAGTCTGTGTAAGACAAGGAAGGGATAATCTTTGACTTACGTGGTGCTTGAACAGTAATAGCCTGCACTACATACAGTACAGGTTGTGGCCTTGCCAGTAGCATATGTGCCAGCCTTGCATGGTATCCTCCCAGCATAGGTGTGGTTTGTACAGGCAGAGCCTGGCAGACAGTCTATGCAGACTGTTGACCCTGCATAACTGTACGAACCTGGAGAGAACAGAGAAAACATGTTGTTAAAGTCACATGGAATTGAATTTTATTCACTTACAACCACACCAAGTACCTGTACATCCAATTTATCATCACTTTCAACCTTTGGTTTGCAGGGCTACAGTCGAGTCCATCACAAGTCCCTGCAAGTCCATCACAAGCACTGCAGTCCTAATTCCAATCACAAGCTATTCAAATGAGCTTTGACAAAGGCATTCCTTTGTCATTGTTCATCCAGTTACTTGTGAGCGGGTTTATGAAAGGATATTGGACTGGACTTGCAAAAGGACTTGTGAAAGGACTTGCAGGAACTTGACTACAGCATTGTGAGCTATCTTGCACTAAGTTGGCGGTCTCCAAAATTGTCACCGTCTAAGGAGTTCACAAAGTTTATTCAATGGCACTCACCATCATCGCAATCAACAGGTTGCTGGGTAGGGTCCGAGCAGTATTTGCCCTCTGGGCACTGCTGACAGACGACACCATCCAAGGGGACATCGTTATACCAGCCTAGGTCACATGGTATGGGCTCAGCGTCTTTATTGGCACAGCTGTAACCTAGGAAAGCCAATGCCAATATTTAACAATCAATCATTTGATTAATAATTTAATACAAATGAAAAGATTGTATTTCTAGCACTTTAATTAAATGAATTGGTCATATACGTTTTTAAGAAGAAAGTGTGTGTGAGATCCTGGCTACATGTATGTTTTTTATCAGTCAACTTATTTTTCTCCTCAACTAAGTTCTATTTCGCTATCTTTTAAAAAGGTATTTTAACAGTTGATTTCTTGTCGTTTATTGATGTTATTAGATTTTCAAAGTGAACAAAGAAACTGGCAGAAGCGGGATTCAAACCTGCGACCTCCGGAATACCGTACCGGCACTCTACCAACTGAACAATCTTGCACTATATTGGCGGTCAGAAGTTATAAACCCATAATGCCATACAGCCAGGGATCATGTCCAATTTTACGATACAACCTGGGAAGCGATATTGTGGAGATCACTCACTGAGGACATCTTATAATTTGTCAAACCATCCACAAGGGAATTGTAATTAGAATTGGAGTATTACAGTCATAATTTATGGTTATTTTTACTTTTCACTATTTTTTGATGAAACGGACAACCCCTCCCTAATTTTTACACAGCCTCTTCTAGTTCAAACGAATCCGACCTATGAATGCGGCCATGATTGGGGGGCCTTCCATCAGTGGCACAACTGGGGGGAGAGGGGGGCATCCGTTCCCCCAGGGTGCCCCCATTTGAAATATTGAACTGAATGAAAAATTATACAAGCTGCAGTTCATTTACATTGCCCTCTCTTGAAAAAAAGTGTGCACCCCCAGGTGCCCCGTAGAAATTTCACCCAGTTAGGACACTGCCTTCCACAATGGTACAGTAAGCTAATTGTTTTATATGCCTGCAAGCACTGATTGTGTACAGTTACCCTGAGCTTGGAGTTGACACAAGGATGGTATGTAAGAGCCCCACACAATGGCTACCTGTGTTAGACTATTACAGGCCAATACGAAAGGTCAGATAGGACTTGGACACAGCTCATCCAGGGTCAAAGGTCATTACCTGCCAGGCATGGTGTACAGGTCGTAGAACGAGCCAGTGAATACGTCCCTGCTCCGCAGGCAGTGACGGTAGTTTTGGTGTCACACTTGGATCCCGCTGGGCATTCGGTACAACTCTGCCGGCCTGCGGTGTTGCTATAATAGCCATCTCCACACTCTATGGGGACTGCAGCTCCAGCAGAGCAGTAGAAGCCAGCTTCACACTCATTACAGACGGAACCTACGAGTAACAAAAGAAAATCAAGCAGTAGGATTTTTATCTTTAACTCCTTGAGTACGTTTTTTTACGGGAGACGTCGGGGTGTCGTGGCGGCTCTGGCAGCCAAGCGAAACGGCCACAATGTGTTTGTGCAGTCAAGCGTAACATACACAATAATCCAACAATGGATTGAAACTGCACAAACAGCGGCAAATGGCATCATCCGGCCTGGTGGCACTGTTTTTTGCACCATATGGCGTCTTCTGTACGCAATAGTTAAAGACAGCGATATTTCTAGGTAGGTATAATTACCCAGTCCTTAGAGCAATTCCTGGGAGCAACTGCAAAATGTTAGTTTTTACGTAAATGCAGATTTTCATATTCATCAAAGTCCCAACACTGGTGTCTTCGTAGCATTTTGTGTAAGAACATCAAGAACAAACAAATCTCAGAAACGGAATCCAGTTCTAATCAAGCTGTCATCAACATCCAGTTCCAATCAACATTTCATACAGAACATTATAGACTGGTTGTTTTGGAGGACATATTTTTGTAGTTCTTTTATGTTCATTTGGCAAGAAGTTCCTTCCACCGACTAAAAGAATTAAAACCACTAGGGCTGTCCCGAATATACCAAATATTGGATATTCGATCGTCAAGGGAATACTTGAATACCATTTTGCCAGTTTGAATATTCGAAAAGATATATACAATGTATGCATGTACAGATACGACTCTGATGCTATTTTAATAGAAAAGTTACGGCGCTTAGCAATCGCAATTTTTTGTGGACGGACGTTTATTGTTCCTTTCGGTAAAACCCTTGATACAACAGGGGCATGCTGTTTGAACGGTCCATAATATCAATCGCCATACGTAAAACACCGGCGTGCTTTTACGTGCATTGTTTTTTTACCGGTGTGGTATGCACTGAAAAACTTGATCGGCGAGTATCGAATATTCAAATATTCGGTCAAACCCAGTTTCGAATATTCGAATAGTAAATTTTTCGAAAATGAACAGCCCTAAAAAACCACCTTACAAACACTACGTCTACCCTACTTACTTCCTTCGGCGCTGTACCATCCAGCAGGACACTGCGTTGTTGAGAAGTTGGTGCAGCCGTACCCAGCAGGGCATACTGTACACTCTGTAGCACTACCCAGGGAGTATGTATCTAATGAGAAAAATCACATATATTTGGATTATAATTTCTCAATGTGAAGGTTATAATAGAACTAAGATATAATAAAGTCACAGCAGGTTCACACTATTGCAATCATGCAGCCTGGGGTGGACGGAACGGCACATTGTGGTATCGTGCTGTTTTTGCAACAAACACAGACACTACATTTATCAAACTCATATGGAAACAGCACTGGTTTTTCTCTAGGTCATCAGACAAAGTAAAGATAATTCTCAAAATTTGTATAAACCTGCATTTTTTTTTCCCATCTGAGGCCCTCCCTCCCTCAAATATGACAGCCTAGATCCACTGCGGTTTACAAAAGCCTGTATTTTCTTTCTCCTCTTGTCCTTGAAAGTATATACAGAACCTGTACATGTACATGTATGCTGATGCATGTTCTGTTTGGAAGCATCTGTAAAGGCTTTTGAAAAGCACCGCCCTTGAAAAAATGGACCCTATATAACTCCACCCCCTCAAAAACAAAATTGGCAGGGGCCAAAAGATTTTGAGGTACACTTTTAAAGAAAATTTTGATACACAACCCCCCTCCCCCCCACCTAAAAAATCCTGCATACTGGCCCATATGCATGTATGCAATTTGTACCTGCAGGGCAATACTCGACCACTGATGTAGTAGGGCATCGCCTGCCTACTGGGCAAGCCGTACACACACCATCCCCCTCCAGGGCGTACTCTCCTGCATTGCAGTCGGTTGGATCCAGCGTCGGATCCGAGCATCTCTGCCCTGCTGGGCAAGCCTCACAGGCTGTGTACAGGTTGTTACTGATCTGATTGTTGTCACAGCGAGTGCAGCTATCGGCGCCGTCTGCAGAAATGTAACCTTTGCTGCAGGGGACCTCGTCGCCTGCTGGATCGGGGCATTTATTGCCAGCTGAGCAGATTGTACATGAACTTGCACCTTCAGAACTAAGAATTGAAATGAAAAAATATGTTTGCGTGAACAACAAAACAAACATCACACATGCATTGTTATTACCCCCTTCTGGATGGGGTACTGGTATGCCAAGACAGGCTTGTGCAGCCAAGCGTAATGCAAACAATAGGCAAACAATGGATTGAGTATGCACAGGAATGCGCATATAATGACAACATGCCAGGTGGTCTTTTGCAAAATGCCGCATGGCCATCATTTGTATTCAAGAGGTTAAACAATGTGTCTTGAACTTACAAATACAGAAACTTTGAAATATCACAAACTTAACCAATGCATGTAACTATATTAAAGGAAAAAAAATGGGGAAATGCAAAAATATGAAGCAAAGATACTACTTAATGCCGCCAAATGCAGGGGCAGGTGATGTCCTCGAAGGGCTAGGGTTCTTGAGTTCCCCGAAACTGGACGAGCCTCTAATAATTTAATTGTTTTAGTAAATAATATTTTGGCAAGAATGTCTGACATTATTCAATTTTCTTTGGAAAATTTTCTAAACGGTTAGGGTATCACTGTTTTCACTTTCCAAATTGTTTGAACATACAAATTAAGGAGGTCAAAAATTAAGAAAACTCAAGAACTCTTTGTCAGTAATGAATTATTCTGTAAAAGAACCGCCTGAATGCTGTGACAAATTAGAAATGAGGTTATTATCAAAGCCACCTGCTGGTAACATACTGACAGTTTCTCAAAAAAACAGTAGTACCGCTAATATTACCACCTCTTTAACCCCTTGAGTACGGTTTTTACGGGAGACGTCGGGGTGTCGCGGCAGTTCTGGCAGCCAAGTAAACCGCTACAATGTGTTTGTGCAGTCAACCGTAACAAAGAATAATCCAACAATGGATTGAAACTGCACAAAAGGCGGCAAGTGGCGTCATTCCGGCCTTTGTTGACGCCATATGGCGTCATCCGTACGCAAGGGGTTAATAAAGATGCCCTCCCTGTAAACCTACCTAATGTATCCTAACAGGCAGGTCGTACAATCTCCATCTCCAAGTTCACTCATGGTACCAGCAGGGCAGGGTATAGATGCACTCCTATCTGGGCACTTGTGCCCTGCCTCACACTCTGTGCATGTTATCTGTCCTTTCCCATTGGAATACTGTCCAAAACTGCACGGCACCGGCTCATCAAAGATATTCGGACAGTAGTGACCAACGGGGCACTGGTGACACTCGGAGCTGCCGTTGACGGCGTACTGACCATGACCACATCTGGTGGGTGTGCTGGTACCCACCAAGAAGCAAGCATAGCCAGCTGGACACAGAATGCAGTGCTCGGCCGCACCAAGGCTGTAGCTACCAGCTAAGCAGGACTATTGGGGAAGTAGATACATTGTACATTGGCAATAGAGTATTCGAGGTAACTTTAAGATTTAAAGAGGTTTGGTGAGAATACACACTTTTGGGAACACTGCATAGGAGCTACAAAGTTATGAAATTGTTCCGTTTCCTGACTGGACAGAGCTGGTGAACTATGTGTACAATAATGTGGGTAGGCATCGACCGCGTAGTGGGGGCATTTTTATTTGTTAGGCAAATTAGGACCGAGTTACGGGGACATTTCTCTGTTCCCATAATGATTTTGGTCCCCACGTTGTCTATTGCACGACCAGTGTATGTCCCCACAATTACGGTGTGAGACTTTGTGGTCTTGTGAAGGAAAAAGAAGCATTTCACTCAATTTCAAAAACACTGCAAATTGGTGGTCAAAATAATGACGAAACATTTCAACTCGACTTCTATCTATAGGCTAAAGGCAGACTAAGAGTCTGTGGCTAGACTAGTCAGTGTTTGGTTGCTACAGTGGTACCTTGGTCATCTTCCACCTACAATGTATGTTGACCCTGGTTTAAATCTCACCATGATCAACATGTAGACAGGGCTTTAGCCTGCCTGGTTCAGTGGGTTTTTCCCAGGATATCATTCTGGGGTTTTCCTTCTCGCTCTAGAACTGAATATTTCTTTGTCGTCTTTATACAGGTTTTTTTCTTCAGGCTTTCAAATGTGATCTAATGGACTTTTGAGGAATCCTTGGTTTTCATCACCAGAAAGAATCTGACTTTATAAAACCTAATTGACCATAAACCAGAAACCTGCATACCTTGCAGGCCGATGGGTCACTTTCTCCAGGGTTACCATTGTACATGCCTCCCTCACACGGAACTCTGCCACTGTTCCCTCCGGGACAACTGCAGAAGCAAAATTATAAAAATTATGATTACAAATCAAGATGCAATATTCAGTAGGGCTATGAATTATTCAATAGGAATATTAATATTACAGAACTGTACGGTGCCAACTAATACAAAATCTTTAACTCTGCCACTGTCCACTTCAGGACAACTGCAGAAGCAAAAGTTAACATTTTCCAATTACAAACCAGAGTCCAAAGTAATGCATTATTCAGTGGGAGCATGGGCGTCGCCAGGATTTTTTCTAGATGAGGGCAAAGCACTCACAAGAAAGCAAAGGAAGAAATCACTGGCCGTGGGAAAAAAGAAAGGGGAGGGGGTGCTGGACATCACTTTACGCTTTGTTCAAGACCTCGATACCTAGGCCTATTGTATATAGCCGCATATCAGGCCCCTTTCAGCAGGTTTCGAGTGTAAAATACACACATTCAATCGAGTACGACATTGAATTTGCACCTCGTCTTTTTTTTTTAAAGAAATCTTAATTTCTTCGATAACACACATGTAATAGTTCACGAAACCTACAAATACTTAATTAATTTCTTCTTCCTTTCCTCTACCTTATATCCACCTTCAAACACAATCCACCCTCGAGCAATTACAAAGCAATAAATTGGAACAATATCATGTTTTTAAGCTACTGTACATGTACATGTACACAAACTCTTCAAGTTTATGTGCACAATGTAAATTTTTAATAACGTTGGTGTAAAGTTCATCTATAAAAATGTAATATATAGTTACTTGTAATTGAATTTTAAACAAATAATCCGGTTTGCTTCTTAGATCTTATTCAAAAACCTTTTATTAATTATTCACCAATTGATATTAAAATTTGCACAGCTTCACAAAACAGCTGCCAAATAAGTAGCAAAAATGAAAGCCCGGAGTCAAAGTCTTTGCTTTTGATACCGTAGCCCATTCGAAATAAAACGACATTTTTGCAGAATGTCAGGGGGCCCTGTAAGGTGCATGTTTGTGGTGCAAACACTGCGGCACACACCTAATGCAAACAATCAATTTTAATAACAGATCTGTGCTTGGTTAATATTGGCCAAGTGTAGACATGTTTGAACAGTAACATGCAACCACAGTACTAGACTCCTCTTAAAAAATGAACCATGTACCCGGTAATAGAAAACTATGTGTCGGGCCTAGACTGCCTACCTGTCTATAGCACATATATAATGTACATTGTAATTAAATGGTCCAAACAGAAAGGTGTAGGGTTTTTCTTGGAATACTCTACGAATTGAAAATAAAAAAAAGGTGCTTGATTTCACATGTATTTACTCATGTATTTTTGTATTTTGACTGGCTTCTCGACTTAGTTCAAACCACTAAAATCCCATCGGTCGAAATTTTGGCAATGATCATTTATAAAGCTAGGCATTTGTAACATTTTTACACATTAATTAAAAACTAGACAGAACTAAATCAGTAATTCAATAACAATTGGTGTCAATTCAACTGAAGAAAAATCAGTAAATCAGTTTCATGGGATGGCTAATGCTGTTCATCAAAAGGTTGGCAATCACATTTACTATTAACAACTCTGTGCAAGATTATGAAGTTGACATGAATATAAATAACCTTGTAGATCTGACATGCCTAGAGGTCGAAATTGCAGCATTCATTAGTTTTTATCACACATCATGACATGTACAATGTATTTGCCCTGCACAGTGATCAAGTGTCAAATGTTATCAATTATTTCTAAAAAATTACACTTTCAGACAACTTTTCTTTCGTTTTTTGGGCAGGAACTGCAAACTTTTCATAGGCCTACACATGTGTTATTAAGTTGTGCATGTTTTTCAAGTATTAACAATGAAAATTCACGGCACAACAAAGGAATACTGATTTTGTCTCAACAGGAATCTGCAACAAATCTTAATAAAATCTGCAGATGACTACTGTAAATGACTGTGATTTTGTGTAGCAAATTATCCGTGTGCAAATACTGTTTTGAAATTAAAACCTCCTGACAAATGTGACCCGCTCTGGAAAAATGTATATTATGTCGCAAAATATGAAAAATGAGTTTTATGTATGTTTGGAAAGCCCGCAATGTCAGCTTTGATTTGGTACATGATAGAGCTCCAAAGCCCTTCCCGTTCTGGAGATATCGCGTTTTTGCATATTAATTAGGTCTATGGAGTTCAAATTGCACAACAGAGGAAACAGGCTTTAAATAGCTAGTTCTAATACAATGCCATGGAACAATTCACTCTAAAAAGGTTATATTTTAACTTTATTCACTGAAATCAACATTGTTGTGCACCAAACCTGAAACTTTAGATATTTAAGATGTCATTGAAGACAAAAAACAAAAAATGAATTTTGAAAACAAAATTTACCCTCTCAACGTTGAAAGGGCCATTACACGTAAATGCATAGCGCATTTTGGCAAGTTGTAAACACCCTGTTGGTCGAAGCTGCATCGAGCGCGTGCGTAAAATACGCACGCGAGCGTGATGCCACCGCAGTAAATGCTTCAAATTTTGGTCGCCGGATTCGTCTATAGGACACGGTACACATGTAGCTCAGTACAGTTGGTAAAGCACTGACCAGTACGTTATTCCAGAGGCCGCATGTGTAAATCCCACTCCTGCCAGTTTTATTTGTTCACTTTGTTAATTTTTTTGGTTTTTGTTTTTGCTGGTGAATGTGAGCATGTTCATCGTCCACTCACCTCCCAGTTTGGCACAAAAACAATAAACACAAAAGTAACTTGATTACATGTATGCAAACAATCCTTTCAAAGCCCTTCTTTCATGTCAAGACAAAAATAGGCACCATGATGAAATCTGATGAACCTTTCACACTTGTAAATCTGGTTGGAAATTGTTGGAAATCTTGTAATTCGACAAGCTCTCTGAGTAAATGGAGTAGGCCTACAGGTGTATTGGTTTATGTTCAAATTCAGAGGCTTACGGTGCAGTTTCCTTTAGAAAGGTTTGCTTGATTGGTTTGTTTGTTGATTCTGCAACCTCCGGAATACGGCCTCTACCAACTGAGCTATCTAGGGACTAGCCCTATGTTGGTGGTCTCCCAAATTGTCAGTGTCTTTGTTCAGCGGGCACTAGTCAAAAGTCACAAACCCTTAATGCTGTATATTGTTTTTGTTAAAGTCATTTTTTATGTACAGTACATTACTTTATTACAATGTTTTGCTGTTTTCAGTACAAACTGAAAATCTTGAATTACCCAGCCAGTTTCCCTTTAAATTTATTTGATATCAAATAAATTTCAAGGGAAACTTGGTCAAGTGATGAGATCACAGCTTCTACAATGTAAGCTTTTCTAGCACTGTACATGTGTGACCCGCTCTGCAAAAAGGGCACTTATGTTGCAAAATTTGAAAATAGTGTTTTATATATAGCTGGAAAGGCCATTTTATAAGCTTTCTTATGGTATATATCTGAGGTCTCTAGCATTTTGCAATCACGAGATATTTGAAAATTGCATGTTTGTTTTCAGGAATTTCTTGAAATGACTTAAGGAGAAACAAGCCATTTAAAAAAACAAAAAGCAAAGCAATAGATGGAAGCACTCGACAAAAACACATTCTTTTTCCAACTTTATTCACTGAAATCAAAGATTTTGGTTATGAAATAGAATAATAAAGGTATCAAAGATGCAAAAAATTCCCTCCCTTCAAAATCACTTGTTAGAAGAATTTTCCACCCTCTTCACATTGAACGGCCCATAACTCGTAAAAGCATACAGCGACTTATGTGCCCTTTTTGCAGAGCGGGTCACATATGTAGAAACAGAAGGGGACTTCGTCTGATGACATCAGATTCGTTTGCTGCCTGCAGTGACGATTTTTAGACAAATGGCACCAGTGGGCTAGATGGGACTTTATAAAAGCAGCTCTCCAAATGACACAAATTTGTTTCTCAGGAATTACATTTAATATCCTCTAAATTTCCCATTTACTTCCATTTCAAGATTCCCTGAGAGTAAACAATTGCTGACCCATGGCAGCCAGTTCCAGTGACAGTGTATAATTTTCTCTTCATTCAGGTTCAATTTCAAGGTTCCCACGGGTGAATTTCTATGCTCTCCGGGGAATAAAACTTTGTTGTACATCTGACGCCCAGGGAGAGTTTCCTAGTATCCCCAATGTGATGCTTTTAAAAGCATTACCCTTTCATCATTAACAAAACTACCACACTGATTATTGAACGTGTTTTACATTACTTGTCAAGTTGCAGTAACTCACTAGATCGGTGCTCTTTGAACCCAACAGGCATGCAATCAAATTATGCTCTAATTTTATGGCCTGTTCATCTATTGATGGAATCCTTTATGCCGAATCTAAGGGTGAAAGACTTTCAGGCTGCACTCGAGCGGAATATGCACAGTAAAAATAACAGTCATGGTCTGCCGTTTCTCAATGGCCTGTTGATTGGTTTCCATGGGGACTGTTTGAACACAAGTTTTGGTTGGTGTGAGTTGCCCGGCAACACTGGGCCCTAGATCTGAGATAAGGAGTCTCGTGCCAGGGTAGAATACATTTATCATGTCTGCTCTTTTCATTGCGCTGAGAGATTTTCAAGAGCTTAGCAGTGATCTACAAGTTAATTAAATTTGTCCAGTCACACGTGTACATTTGTGGGAAATTGATAAAAATGTCATTTGCACATGTCTCGATTACACACACTATTCACAGACATTTCAAGTTTAATTATTACATTCCATGTTAGAAGTATAAAGTAAGTTTGTAACAAGTAATCCAAGATATATAGGCCTAGTAGCTAAAGGAAAAAACATACACAAAGCTAGGGGTGAAAACAAGGGTCTAAATGTACTTGTATACGAACAAAAGAGTGTGAAAATGTACACGACAGGTGGTATGTTGAAATGTCTGTGCAAATATTAAGAGAGCAAGCGTATATTTATGCATGCGATCCACAACCAAGCCTGTACAAATTTTAAAAAAATGTTTAGCCATTAAAGAGTTTTGTAAAAACCTTGTTAGAGTCATGATGTACATGTAAGTAGACCCTGCTGGGGCGTATAAAAAAATTCAGAAAAAGGGCAAAATTACTGGTAATTCTTTAAGGGTCTTGCCATAACGTGTTAACTCAACAACAAATGATTCAACTTTGCACCACACTTTAAATTTAAATGTCTTTGATAGATTTATTGAAAGTACAACGTACATTGTACACTCTTACCAGCAGTTCCTGAGGATGATTTACAGCGTAAAGAGCCCATTTTTCTAATTTGTCAACCAATGATGTGTTCTAAACTTTTTAAAAGGCACTAGGCTTGGGGACTCCAACATTTTTGGAGTCGATTCCGACTCCAAGTGGGAATAGCGATTCCATTCGGAATCAAATTCACTGTATCATGCACAAAATGGGCAACCACATTGTGTCCTTTCAATCCGTGAATCTGTGATTGATTTAACCCTCCTGTAGTTATAACTATCACAGCCTATCAAAAAATCTACCCACCAACTCTCACAGCTTGTGTGTGTTTGAACCTGTCACTTATAGGTTTATATATGTATAGGGTATAGTTGGCTCCATTTTGGCTCTGAGAGAGGGAGGGTTAATTAATGGACAAAACAGCTTCAAATATAGGTTTGCTACACGCAAGTGCCACATGCAGTCTATTAAGAAAATAAGTCAAGTTTCAGAATAATTTTTGTAAGCGAGTTTCAGAATCAATCATTAATTGAGCAGTGCCTGGAATCTACTCTTTGGAAGCACTTGAAGTAGCCAACTCCTCAAAAGAAACGGAATCGAGGTTCTGATCCCAATGTTGGAGTCATGGTAGGGTCGACTCCTCCATGGATTTGCCCACGCCTAAAATGCGTACAGTTTAGGCAAGCCTGTGATGCATGTGTGTGCGCGCAATGGCTAGCAAGCCAGCTTTTAAAATGGAAGCAGGAATTGGCTTCTTCAAGGAATCGACTCCTCAAAAAAATGGAATCGCAATTCCGATTACAATGTTGGAGTCGAATGGAGTCGACTTCTGCACGCAGTCGCCAGAGCCTAGTATTGGACAAAACACTGTGTGATATTTCTTGTGACTGACTCTTAGCTGAAATATGCTTAAGTAACAAGATTTTATGCTTCAGCTTTATGAAAGAGAACCAAGGAATCTGTCAGCCTTCCTATACTTACTAGTATCCAGCAGGGCACTCTATGCATGCTGTGGCATTACTGTCCCAGTACTTTCCGGCATTGCAACCTGCTGTGCAGTCATCACTGTTGCATTCACACACTCCTGTGAGGAGGAAAATGGGCTAGCATATATTCACAGTACATCTTTAACAATTTTCTCAATGTTTTTTTTTTTAATTTTTATTTAGAACCCGCATTCAATGCCGGACGAACTGCCAATGACAGGAATGGGCAAAAAAAAATTCAAAGAAGCATTTTATTACATTAAAACCATTCTCTATGCAATTGATATAATTGTAAATACATGTCATTAAAACAAAACAAAATTTACTGGGGTGGGATAGGGATGGGGTGGGGTGGTGGTAGTAGGGGTGGGGTGGTGGTAGTAGGGGTGGGGTGGGCGGAATAACTAACATAAACATGGGCGAAGCAAGGGGGTGCCGGGATGGAGAGAAACAATTACCGACATGGATGACATCTCGGGGGGGGGGGGGGGGGGGGGTGGAGGAATATTTAAGAAACAGAGAGAAAAAAACTTAAAATAAATTAATAAATTGATAAATGCATGTACATGTGAATGTAAAGTAAAACAATTTTTAACAAAAGATAACATTACTGGGGAGAGTTGAATGCAGAATGGTAAAGTAAATAAAATAAATTAAATACATTCAAAATAATGCTACGCAGAAAAACTACTTTGCACAGAAGTGACTTCCTAATCAACTAGTACTCGAAAGAGCACAGGATACCTGTTTGATTGAACCATGGAGGAAGATTGAACTGAATTAACCTTGACACAGTCCTGAATCCTCCAATTTTAATATGATTTTCCATACACCCTAGGGAGTTTAGGGTTAATGGAAGGTGCACCGAACACATCACATTTCCCATGGAGCCCATTACCAAACTGCCCTTCGTCACCTCAAATGGATGTGTTTCCTTACAAATCTGAACGTCATGAACGTCAGACCCTCAGACTCACCGTTTACTCCACCAATAGTCAGAGCTCCACAGACCAGTAGAAATATCCAAATCTTCCCGAATCCTGTCATTTGCAGCGACGAAAACTTGCATTTTCTGTGCGAGTTTGTCAGCGAATGTAGGGCACTGTAAACTCGGCCATTGCCCGGCATGTCTCCAACCTCACCAGTCCTCATTTTGTACCCAACTTTGAACTATTTCCACAAATTGTGAGGACTCAAAGTCCCTCCTAAAGTCAGGGTGGTTTGTCTAGCTACATTCTCATCAGTTTAGATCAATTTTTTCGGTTCTAGGCTCATCGTCCAGCGATGTTTTGCGTAAAATACTTACATATAAAATTCTGCAGTCACCCAAAAAGTTGCACAAGTTATCGCGCGAACGTACCTGCTGCATTCACCGTACCTAATCAATGGAAAAATCCCAGTAGGCTAAGGGGTCATAGCGTACGTCACTGTCGTTATGGTTCCGAGTACGCTATCTTTTCAGCACTTCGTTTCCGGGTTCATACGGTTGATGTATTTTACCGAAATACATCGGCCATGATTAGGTAACAACGGCATAAATAACTCTGGCGATCAACACCGGGCCGCGGGATTAATTGAATCGATCTCTTATGCTATTTAATGATTGTCAACCTCGAGTTTCTATACTGAATTCGCTGATAAAAAAGGACCATAAATCACACTAAACAAAAATTCAACAAAAAATCTAAAAAATATTCTGATATAATTATTACTTATTATTTAAACGCCGCCTAAAACATGACATCTTCGTTTTCTTGAGACCGAAATGTTCTAAAGGAAAAAATATTACTTACAATTTAAGTATTTTTGGCCATAAAATCTGAAGAAAACTAAATATTTTCTTTTAATTCTAAAATAAAATTAAAACAAATTTAATTAATTACTACGAACAGACACTATTTGTGTGTGTATAAATCATAGTTATCACAGAACCCGGCATTCCCCAAAAATAAAGCTTAACCAATAGGCCTACCCAATTGCTTTAAATTTTCTCAAGTTGGTTTTCTTCAATTCACTAAACCAATAATGGACGTGTCGTTGCCGTTTGACGAAACTCATCCAAATATCCTCAGTTCAATTTTCAAAATATTTTGCAGCCAGAATACATTATTGCAGACTGATCGTTGTGCGCGGGTGATGCGGAAAACTTTTTTTTGGGGGGGGGGGGGGGGGAAGCAGCGCCGATGCCGGCCGGCTGCTGCCCTTTTCTAATATGTTTTTCTTTATGCGAAACTCCCAAATGTGGGGGACATTTCACCCAAGTAGAACAATTGGGGGGGGGGGAGACCCTCTGATCCCCCACCCCTGTTCTGTCTCCGCAGCACCGTAGCCAGGGCTGTCCCAATAAGGGTAGAGTGCGGGGGCGCTCGCAGTGTAATTTCTTAAAAATACTATTATTTTCTGCGTTTGCGAAATTTTCAGTCAGGGAAGGGGGCGACTGGGGAGCCGATTTTTTTTATGGGAGAGTGTGTTCCCCCCCCCCCCCCCCCCCCTTAGCTATGCCATGCTGTTTCGTCGATCGCCAGTGGTTGTGATGAGGCGTTGCGTACAACCACTTCGAAAGAAGACTCGCCCTACCAACAGATGGCGCTCTACCCTTTTAATGGACACGGTTCTTGATGATTAATCACCTGTCACACGAAGCAATCACACGGTGACCCCCTGGTCGTGCCGTTTCTAGGCAGTGGTGGTGCGGTGTACATGTATACACAATGGCCGATCGATCGATGCAGGATCTCTGTTTGACAAAAACTAGCTACATTATTACGCTGCTGCGTGGTTGAACAACAGAAGTTTGGGAATTATTAAGTTGATTTATGAACCATCGTTGCCATTTCTGAGCGTACTTCAGTGGATATACTGACCAAAATTATTTGCAGAGCAGTCTAGGGAGCCTGCTCGACTCGCTTGCTCATCATGCAGGCAAATGCTAATTAATGAGCCCGTTGTTCCTTGCTCTATGGTTAAATAAACACGGGCCGGGCCACGCTCTGATCGAGGAGCCTCCGGTGGAATTTGATGATCGCCCGCTGTCGTGTGATTCAGTACCGCACACGTCAAAAAATCAGTAGACCATAACGGTATTTTACTACAGTTTTCTGTTATTGTTAAATTGCACCGGCGTACCACCTGAATTTGACAATTGAATCGGACTACTGTTTGAAGTGGATTGTTTGACGTATTTAATACAAGTTAAATATCGAGCCCAGAAACGATGTTTATTACAGTTCGATTTGGAGGTAAGAATGTTGAGTCGTATCTTCATTGCTTTGTTTCCTTGTAGGCCTAAACCAGTGTACCAACAGAGTTAATTAATTAAACACCGACAGTAGTGCACTGATATGTCATGATTACCCAAGGGGCGGGGTTGACCTACGGCCCCCCGAAAAATGACCCTTCTGAATTTCCTAAAAATAAACCACCCCTCCCCTAGTGAATATATT
This sequence comes from Hippasteria phrygiana, assembly GCA_037893225.1. Classification (NCBI taxonomy): domain Eukaryota; kingdom Metazoa; phylum Echinodermata; class Asteroidea; order Valvatida; family Goniasteridae; genus Hippasteria; species Hippasteria phrygiana. The sequence goes on along the minus strand of JAZGUH010000639.1, from coordinate 370,961 downwards.
TATCTAGATATGCTCAGTCACCCTTCCCCGCCCTCAGCCCACTAGACGGATGCATAATTATATATAGAGAGAGACGGATATTATTTTTTCTCTTTTTGACGTAATGATTATCTTGTCGTTCATCATAAACATTGTTTTGACACGTGTTCATAATTTTGCCTTTACAGACAAAGAAGAGGCGTTGTTTAACCCGAACTGCCGAACTTTGCTGCTTCTAGAAAACATCAAGCAGCGATGCAACTGTGCAGAAGACGGTAAGACACAAGAAACAGCTCAGGAAACAGTTAATAAAACCTCAGTCTACTAATCAACCCTTTAGCTGTAGCCTAAACAAACCAAGAAACAATAGGTAAACAAAAACCAACACAAAGCCGCTGGGGAAAAGCATCTTAGATAAAAAAGAAGTCTTTTAGAAATAAAGCCCGAAATGAATGAAAATAAACAACAATATTTATATGAAAACAAAACAAAACAAAACAGAAAAAGAACAGTGGAGTTTTGTTGGTCACATCTGGCACTATGTTTACATAATTCCAGGCATGTCGTTCCGTAAACACCAACGTTCAAAATCAGAGCAATTACACTGTCATAACCCCCCCCCCCCCCCCGACAATCGTTACAAATACAATAGGCCTAATTTTGGCTTCGTGCCTAACCTGCACCACTATTCGTAATACGTTCCATTGTCCACGTAAACCTTATTTCTTCCTATTAATATACAGTGGACGTCGATCTTTCGGACAACGAAGGGAATGTTAAACATCTTCTGGAAACACCTCTACGATATGCAAATGAGGTGCTCAAGGAGCGGGAAATCTTGGTCCTGGTTCGTGTTGAGAGTAGGTTTGAACTTTGACTTCTGAACTTTTAGCTTTTTCCATGCAGCTATATCGTATTGAGTTTCAGTCGGTGCGTCTTATAATTTTCAGCTTTGTTGGTGACTGTTGAATTAGGACAGACATTCTTAATTGCACCAGTGGCCGTTCAGTTTCGTAGGCCTAAGTTTTGTGCATTAATGATTGTATAACGCGCACATAATGTTAAAGGATACGTTGGAGGCCGCCCATTTGGGCTACAAAAAGCGTTCGTCCTAAAATGAGATGCTGTCGTTAGAAAAGATCATTTAAAAGTAGAATATAATAATGTACATGACCATCCCTTGAAAATGCACTTTTTTTCTGAAAATTCTTGGCGAAAATAATTTCAGGGACGCCAGTTTGGTTTGGAAAAGACAGACTGTTTGAATTCAAAGTGGTGCCCTCGGCGCTTTTGTTGCGTACAGGCTGCGTAGGCCTACTATGTGCGGAGCCAATCAGAATGTTAAATATAAGTGCTTCGTTTTTCCCCTCATTTTTTCCCGTAAATATTACACATTACGGTAGAATTTTTACATTCGAACTTTATAGAAATAGGGTAGGTAACTTACCAAAGAGATTAAATTTTGGGGGATTTAAAATATGTTTGTAATGTTAACTTTTTTTCCGTTTCAGAAAGCGAAGGCACACAAAAGCCGCACTATATTCCACTCCTGAACGATGTTCAAGCGATCGACGCCGCTTTTATGGGTAAAGATATATTATTGTAGAACTATATACACTTATTTAACCAAAAAAGCCGGTTGTCGAATGTTCATTTATTGACTATGGATGTAATATCAAACTTGTATTGAAATACTCAAGTGCTGCAGCCAGCGTATTATACAACTGTTACAAGGCTTTACGATAATGTTTTTAAAATAACTTTTAAGGTGAACGTTTTTGGTACCAAGCACTGATCCGTCAACACTTACGTGGTTGAAAAGTTCAATGAAGCGAGTCAAAATTTGTCATTATTTTGGTCATCAATTCACAATATTTGTAAAATGTAAATTAAAATGGCTCTTTTTATGTCACAAACCTTTGTTTACAAGCACAGTCCACTCCAGTCTATGACGTCGCACACGTTGTTCTTCAGATCCCCTTAGATTATATGAACATGCATTAAACTAAGATATTTGGTATTTCTTTACAGCAAGATTATCGACTAAAGAGAACGCAGGCACCGGAAGTGCCAAAGGCTCACGGAGAAAAAACGCCAAGAAAGATGGAACCAACAAAAGCTCATCGCGGGCGGGTGCTAAGTCAACCACGCCCACAGGAAGGAAGGGCTCCAAACGCTAGACGAGAATTTTGTCTTTTGTTATATCAAGAAGTCATATTTGTAGTCAACAGTGTGCAATTCAGCCGACAGTTGCCGATGGCTTTCTGTAAAGAGCCCCGGGCATGACAATTTTGGTAGTAGCTTAAAGTTGACATCAAACGTGAGTTTCGCCTTCACGTGCTATGCCTATAGACGAATGCGGCCATGCATTTATGGGCAGGATGAATGCCGCCATAATAGGGGCCGTCCACACCTGTACCTTAAGCTTTGCTGTGTTAGACTGCAAACATTGATTATATTTAGTCACCCGAACTTGGAGTTATCAAAAAGATGGTATGTGGAAAGTCCCCGACCGGTGGTATTTGTTCACTTTGAAAATTTAAGTAAGAAAAAAAAACAGAACTGACATCTGGACATTCAGACTGGCGCCGCACATAGTGCAGCCTGGACGCAACCAAAGCGTTTAAGGGCACCACTCTGAATTTCAACAGTCCGACTTTTCCGAACCAAACTGGCGTCCCCAAAATGATCGTCGTCAATGATTGTGGGACAAACGGCGTATTTTCAGGGGATGCTCATGTATACATTTTATATTCTACTTATTCCAACAATAGCAATTTTGCTTTTGTAGCCCAATTGGGCGCCTCCAAGGCAATGTTTAACGAGAATTAAAACAGCATCCAAACTAATGGAAAATGATGACAGAGCCAATCAGGAATTCCACCATGCAGTACCTATTAGTCCCCCACACATGGGATGGGAACTATCTAAACCTACAACGCATGCTTCTACACTGTAAAACCGTTGGGTAAAACATAATTGGGCAACTGTTATTGGTATACCACATTGTTGGTTAATTCAGGTAAAAATGGACCAATTATTGGGAAGAATTTGCCCAAGATTTTCGGTTGTTGATAATTATGTTGCCCAACACTGGGCAAAATATCAACCCATTTTTACCAACATTTTTTAGAGTGTAGAGTAGGCCCTATATAAACTCCTTAGTCTTGTTATTTTGCATGATCGGACCTTGCTGTTGCATGTAGGCCTAAATTGGATGTTTTATGAGTCTTAATGTAATGTATTTTTGTAAGAAAAACTTCTTGGACTGGTATTAAATTCGTACTGGTATTCATTAAAGTTGATATCAAATGTGTGGGTTGATTTTGTGGGTTTGAATAAAATTGCAAATTTGTGGGCGTCGGATACTACTATATAATTCCAAAAGATAGATGACCTGTATCGCCCATGGTAAATAAGCTTGCCATGCATAAAAACACGTTTATTAGGTCAATTTCATCTACCTGACATGTGGTCTGCAGATTAATTTATTTTGTCATGGCTTGCTGCAATATTCTGCCATCACTAAAACGCAATACGTTTTAGCTGCTGTTATAGTGTGACAGCATTTTTCAGACAAGGGGTATTTAAAAATGTCTTAAAATCAAATTAAAAAAAGAGGTCCGACATTTTAAAACCTTTATAGCAGCACATCAAACCTCTATACATGAATACTGTAGAGAGTAGTTTCACCATACGACGTATAGTGTGGCAATTTATTACAGAGGTACGTTCACTCTTAACCCTCAATTGTAATTTTTGCCTTTACAAAAAATAGGCCTATAGGGCCTAACAGCTTAGCTTACTTTTCTGAAATTAATCGGCTAAAAATATATTACATGGAATATAACAGGAAAACTATTTTGGCACCAAATATAAGTGACTGATGAAAACGACTGAAATTGGTTCATGCCTTCAAAGTTTAACTCGAAGAGCTCACAGCATCATCTTGCGCGATTGTTACGGCCCATTATGTCCGCATGGCCCATTATGTCCGCACGCTTTTTGCGGACACAATGGGGCGGACGTAATGGGCCTGCAAAACCTGTTGATGTACTAGGTATACATGTAAGTCAATATAATTTACAAAGCGCACTAGGCCTACATATATGAAGGACTGTATGGTTGATAGTTGATCGTTGCCACCATAATTCTAAATTATCACCACAGTTTTATAGCCGAAACTAGTCATGCGACCGAATGCAAATTAGGGCTATTTTGTTTCATAGGATACGGATCTTAATCCCGCCTGATATAATATGGATGCAGCGGACCATAAAGCAGTTGTATCATTACATGAGCGGGATCGAGATCTGTGTGAGACAAACAGGCCCGTGGATTCCAGAATGCACTCTAAAGATTCTGCGACTTCATATGCAAAGGTAATTAATATGTAGTACATGTGCTTGAGACATTTGACATGAGCAACATTCCTTATTTGTATCATCCCACGTGTCGCAAAACGTGGAATCGGGCAAAACGTTTAGGGTAATGTACTTGTAGTGATCTCTCCATTAGTCGTGCATTCAAATGCAGTACTTATTCATATAGGCCTACCGGTACCGGTAGTCATTACGTCCATCAATGCTGTCCATTCATCTAACCTTTTGACGCGAAGATTGCACTAAATTTACCAAATTGAAAATTGTTTAGATTATAAAAAACTTCCTAATCTTATAGGTAATCATGGTAGGCCCAGCGCTGTTGCTCGTTGTGTTCATTGGCGGGGTGAGTGGCTCATGGAATGACGGGAGCAAAGATCCTACCTACTCACATCTGGTAAGGCTCACTTTTTCATCAGGGTAACACTGCTTAGTTTTAACGGGAAAAAAAATCAAAATTTCTAAGGTGTCAAATTAGGCTCCTTATATGGGCCGTCCATAAAGTACGTACGTTACCCCCCCCCCCCCCCCCCCCCGTACGCATGGCATACGCAGTGGCTCCAACCCCCTCCCGGCCCCCTGTACGCATACGCATTCCACATCTCCTTTTGACTCTCAGACTACCCTATTTCTAGCATCATTAAACGTCACAGTACACCTGCTGTAGTAGTATGATTCGCATGTCACATCACAAAATGTTGACAGAAAAACTTACTGCAAACATTTTTATTAACGGACCTGGAAATGATTGAACAGTGATATATTTTAAACCAACAGCAGTCAATGATGACATGAACCAAAAAAGTAAAAATAAATCCTGATACACTATAGTTTGCCCTTGACGTTTCATGAGTGGTTTATTGAGATAGTGAATAACGCTTTTCACGAAAATATGTTTGAACCATAAATAGATGATATATAAATAAGACGTATATCTTTCTGTTATTTTGTTTACTTCCAGTACAAGAGCGATTTTGGACAGCACGCGGGTGAAATTGATACAAGTACAATATACATGTAGTACGTTTCCGGTGTACACTGCCGGTTTATAAAGCAGTATTTTTGTTGCGGTCTAAAAATAGGCCGGAGTTAGCTGGCGGTGGCGCTGGGAAGATTAATTTACTTTTGGTTGGGGTGAAAGGGTACTATGTTATAACTGTTTTTCGATGTACAAAAGCTGGTTATGGTAGTTATTTATATTAGATAGTACATTGATTTCATGATAATTCATTAAAAGCAAATTGTCGGTTTGCGTACGTTACGCATTGGCTTGGACCCCCCTCCCCCTGTACGCATGGTGTAGTAGGCCTATACGCATTGTACGTACATGTACGTGCGTATACGTACTTTATGGACGGCCCTTTTGTCCCGAACAAGGCTTTAAAGCCACTCGAGGTACGGAGCTACATAAAGAATTTAAGATACAAGGGGTAGGAATTAATATTCCTCTTGAAGCAAAGAAGATGACATAGAAATACAGAATGAAGGAAAAAGCTATTGGCATAGCTTTTTGTTCTAAATGCAGGTACAGCTATGGGAACAGGCGGAAAGCAGAGTTTCACGCTCAAACAGAACGCCCTATGAACCAAGCTGGACAAGCCAGTGGAACATTTACAATGACAATATCTAGAACAGATCTCGGGGGAGAGCGATTGTAAGAATGAGCCCAATTCTGCGACCAAATTAAAATACGCTTCAGTACTCTATCTAATATTTTTTTAATGTGACAAATACTATGTTTATATTTATTGGTAAATGTATACTTCATCATAAAAATACGAGTAATACGAGTCTTCGAGAATAAATACATTTAAGAATAACAGTTTGCTACATTTAGGAGTCATGCACATTTTTTAGACCGTTACGCAAACCGTTACTTAATTAACTCATTGAAACATGTCTTTAACCAACGATGTTGAAACTTACTGAATCCTATTAGACGAGCTTCACCAAGGAGTCTCGACATTGAAACAACCCCCTCCCCCCCCCAAGAAAAAAAAGAAAAAAAACACAAACAAACACCCCAACAAACACCCCAACACCCCAACAAAAACATTCCCTTTTAAAAATGTACTTTTGACCTTAATGAGAGACAAAAATGTCTCCCTATAATAACGGTATTTTCATTTTAACGTGTTTCCTGTGATACTAAACAATTATTCGTCCAAATATAAGTTAATTACATTATTTTCTCGTGTTTGTGTTTTTCAAATTCGAAACAGGGTTTGTATGTTGAGAACATGACATGCAATGACGCAGGGACGCAGTGCCAGACGTGTTACATAGCATCATCTGCAGGACGAGTGTATCTATGTGAGTTGGTTTAGAAAATAAGCAAGATATTTACAACACTCGATTTACACACTCCCGAGGACGGACAGAGCACACTTTCCGAAACGTCGAGTTACACAATCGTCCCGGTTCTTTTCAGAGCCACACATCTTCCCAGAAGAGATTTGTTTTCACATGGTGTTACCCGCAATTCCAGTCTTCATCGTAAGATATTTACAATTTGCATTGAAAATGGAAGACAGGAGCGGATCGCAGGGGTGGGGGTAGGAGTTAACCACCCCCCCCCCCCCCCCCCCCCCGCACGGTTACTTTTTGTTTTTCATTTACATGTGACTATATGTAAAACACTCTGTCAGGCATACCCGCTCTGTGTAGGCCTATGTTTCCTTTGCTTTTACATTTAAAGAGTTAAAAATCTGTCATGCATGACAAGCGCGTTTGCTGGGAAAGCAATAAACAGCCAAGGTTTTTTATGCTTGACATAGAGTACCGAAGTCTGACGTCAGTTGGCATGACAACTAGTTCCAAACAAATGTAAATTCCGACTGTTCCTTTGTTAACAGCCAGTTATGCAAACACATAACAAAAGTATTCTGGTTCCAAACATTGCATTGACGTCATCACGTCGGTGCTCATATGGTTTGCATTGACGCCATCACTTCGGTGCTCATATGGTTTGCATGACGTGCATTTTATGAAGCAATACAGTATACATGGACCCAAAGGTTGACTGCCAAAATGTTTCGCCTGCGAAATTTTTTTTACGGGGCGGGGGGGGGGGGGGGGGGGGGGAGGGGTGGGGGGGATACACTTTCTCAACGTTGGTGGCGCCATAAATCTTTTTGTTTTGTTCTTACCCGACCCCCAACTCTGGATCCGCCCTCTGGATCCGCCCCTGGTGCAATTATTCCGAGCGAATCGAAGCGGAAATTCATCGTGCATGCATAATTAACGTTGCCTTCATTCTTAGAGCACTGGGGATTTGTTGGGGGGGGGGGGGGACACGTATCCCAGCTCCCCCACCCCCACCGTGGCTACGTACGCCACTGCAGTTGGTACAGTAGGCCTCAGGGCTTCGTTATTTCACTCAATGTGAAGTGTTTTAATGTGTAGTCTTCGAGGCAGTTTGAGGAATGCGGAGGTTCCCCCGGTTTACACTTCACACTTATTTGGTATATCATGTATATCCAGGACACTGCTTCGATTCCTCAAATCGCTTTCAGTTGGGGCTCGCACGGATTTTATTGTTCTCGTAATTTCCACAGATGCTTTTGAATATACCGAAGATCCGAGCAAAATCTTGCATTACAACTCTGGGGCTGACTTCAACTGGAAGCTGGATATCATGCAAGGTAAGGACTGAGATGAACCACTGGTCTCTATGTAAACCGGATACACCGTTCGAATTGAAGCCGCCGTTCGCCATATTATCACTCCCAATAAGTTTTTAAACCTTGTCCCCAGAGCCAACTTTCATCCTCGTTCCATTTATATGAAGACTTTTGTCAAGTGTATAAGATCAACGAGAATTTTGCACTACAAAACCGCTGATAATAAATTAACACCGTGCATGTGGTATCCGCATTGAACGAATTATTCCCCAGAAGATCCGACTGAGTTGTTTCGTCTGTGTCTTGATGACAAAGAGCGGTCGACTTCGATCGAAGCCCATAGGCTTTCTGTTTGCTTGGACAACAACTTTGAAGGAGTCACCCTGCCGGCGGAGTGCTTCAAGCCCGTCGCTTTGATGTCACTGGAGTTTGCGCAAGGAAATCGGGAACTTCGAGGGCAACAGACATTGCTGTGCGTGTCCGGAAAGAATTGAGCAAAGCCGGACGTTAATGACAGCTTGATCAGCTTATTACATACGGTTATCGTGGTTTTATTTTTTCATTTTGTCCTTCATACTGGCGGGATAGGGTTATTTATTTAGAGAACATGAGTTTTTTATAAGATCTATTTAAAAGCAAATACTTCCCTGTTAAACCGATGTATTATGGTTTGCTTATTTTAGTGATAATGTATGTAGGCCTATATGCAACAAGTGTACAATACAGTATTGACAAATGTACCGGGAAGTTAGTTTTTATTTCTTCCGGAAGTTTATCATAAAATAAGGAAATATTGTTTAAGATATTTGTCCATGAAAATATAGACTGCCAATATAATTGTTAATATGAATTTGTCAACTAAATCACTATGAAAAAAATGGACAGTACCCTGTAAGGGGGAATCATCCCCACAAGTTTTTTACAATGTTTGTAATATGTTTTTCTTTGTTATTATCTTTCGTTTAGAATCGTTAAAGATCAAATTGTTCTTCTCTATTATCTCTTGTCTAGAATCGTTGGAGGCCCACCATATTTTCGTTGGTGTGCGTCCTGTTTATGTGTAAAGGCTATTGAAAGCGCCGCCAATGAAAAATTGGACTCCCTTCCCATTTTTCAAAATATTTGCGGCGCCAAAAATTTTCGATTTACATTCTTACGAATTCTTTTAAATTTGGTCTGGACAATTTTGAAACGCACCCACCACAAAAAATCCTGCGCACGGGCCTGAACTCATAAGTATTCACTTACTTTCCAACAGTATCATATTTTTAAGGGCAAAGCAAATGTGTATTGGGCGTTTTCAAGGGTGAACAAAAGACTATGGCGGGTAGTTAAAAAGAATGAAATTGCTTAATTTTTGTCGGTTCAAAGAGACCATCAAAAAGCTAAGGGGCGTATTTTTTTCATTCTGAGATTATTAAATAAGTAAAATTTGCCGCCAAGCAGTGGCATATCCAGCAAGGGGGGGAGGGGGCATTTGAGGCGTCATAAAAACAATAAGAAAGTGTTTTTAAAGAGAGTTTTAAGACGGATCAGATGTTGTTGCCCTCCCTGCATATGAGCTGGATGCGCTACTGCCGCCAAGTTTATAAAAAATAATAGACCTGGCGTTCTGGTGTAACATTTTCCCACCGCGGGGTGTCCTTGGATGTAGAACCTTGTACATGTACGAGCTAATTTATTATCAAATGTATTGAATATTGATTTCGAATAAAATCTTCAGAACAGCAGCAAACATCCTTTGCTAATGACTGCAATTAATACTAAGACACGCTGCGCCTAATCAAAATTTACTAACGTATTCGCCAGAATTACAGCGATCAACACAAGTAGTTTAAATGCTTTACCACTGTTTACACGCTCTTTTTGTCTGATTTTGTATTGGTTTAAAACAACGAGCGCCGTATTTTGTGGAGTGCCCCACACATTCAGTCTGATTGGCTGACATTTTGGGACAGCGCCTACGAGAGTGACCAACAATAGTAACAATACCAAACACGCATGAGGGCAATTTTTGTCCACGTCGTAATTTTCTTTCTGACGTATGTTTCGAATAGGGACGATTCCACGCAGGAGTCGAGAATCGGCACATAACAATATTCGAACACGGAAAACTAGACTGGTTCCCGGTCCAAGCTTATTTTGTTGATAATCACCCCCCTTCGAAGACCAGCACTCCTATACATGTATTATGACAAGGGGGGACACTGCCGTCGCCCGTCCCCTCTCCCAAAAAGTTATGGGTCACTGACTTTTACATGCCGCCAGTAGAATACACAAAGATCAGCACGCATGTCATTTTCAAACATTCATTTTTTTCCCAGGCCGAGAGACACCGACTAAGTCCAAAATGCTTAACAATTATTGTTGGTTGTGTGCTTTTTCCTCCGTGCCAACCTTACGAGAAATCGCCGCCGATGCAACAGAAAACACAAACATTGGTGAGCACAGACCAATTTTATTTTTTAATTTCATACATTTTTTGCCTAACATAATCTGTTGATGAAATCGTGATCGTCTATATAATTCTTCTTTTTTTGATTGATGATATTGATCTGAATGTAAGCCTATACCATTTAAGTTTTAGTGACTTTTGCAACCTTATCGGAGCTTCGTTCAAAAAGACACACGTACGGACAGCCGAGTTAATTACGCTGGTGTCCCTCTGACGAAAGAAGTGGTATAGGCCTACATATACGAATCCCGAAAATAGCACATCTCACTTCCTAGCTTTTGCACGTGCGAAGTCTTTGGAATGGTATCGATTCCTTACATAATTATTTCGAAAATAATAAATCAATTAGAGATTTTACATGCAGTATGGTGACGTATTCGTAGGTCTGGTATCGCGCGCTGTTTCGTTATAAATGCATGTCAGGTGCATGTGCATAAAATGACATGAATGAATGCACATGGATAAAATAACGTGGCCAATACAAAGATCGGCACGCAGGAGATCAACTGAATGATGATTTTGTATAATTCTGCAAATAAAATCAGATAATTACAGACAGCTTATATATTACACGTCTAAAGGTACGTAGTATTTAGTTGGGTTTTATTACCTTTATTGGACCAACTAGGCCTATCATGAGTGTGAAGATGTGTACGTGTCCGGCCTAAAAAACGTCAAAGTTTAATGCATGGTCATGATGATGTAACGTTTATAATCATGGAGGAAGGAACGTTCCTTCCTCCATGATGTAATCATGGAGGTAGCTAGCTACCTCCATGCATCTTGCTCTATGCTCCATGATATAATCATGGAGAAATAATCATGCATGGTTTTCCGATTTGTTTAAAGTTAACTAACGTTACATTTAATTGTGATTATTACCGTCATTGTTGTACTCGCCTTTTTATGTTTGTCATCACAACTCGCAAATGTCAGAAGAAAGTTTGTGTTTTTCTGTGTTTTTAGTGCTTGGCACTGCGTATGGTCATTCCATGGTCATTCCATGGAGGTAGGATTCTCCATAGTCATTTAGAGTGTTCACTTGTTGATTTCTGCCTCATTTTTTTCACAGATTCTGCCGACATAAATCTTGAAATATTTAAAAGGGTGTGCCACATGTTGAGACAGTTGTTATCAAAGAGGGTTGGGTATTTTCAAAGATTTTGCTGTTCCTAGCCGATTTTGGTGGTGGTTATTAACGTTAAAGTAAAATCTTTTTGAAAATTTATACTTATAGTTAGTAATGTTGGGATGGAAAATTGTTGACTGGATTCTCATCCATTTGTTATCGTTCATTTTTTCTCCTATCTAGCTTTCTAGAGTGAAGGGCATCCTTTGAATAGTCGTCTTTGGATCTCTGCTCTGCCTCGTTGGGTTTACTATGTCCACTGCAGAAAAAAATGGTTGGATCGCTCCAGATCTACCATCGCGATGTACCTGGCATCTCGGAATTGATCCTAAGACAAGCCCACACACTCACCAGTCCAATGCGTAAGTTGTTCTTGTAAACAAAAATGAGGTCCCTACCTACAACGTACATATATGCCAACCGTCATGGAACTGTTGCTAACTACCGTGTGCTAGCCCAGGGGCCAATTTGATAGAGCTGTTAAGCACACAAATTTGCTTAGCATGAAAATGTCTTGCTTAGTAAACACAGGTTACCAGCCAAAAGTCCATGTAATTTTTATGCTGAGCAAACAACAGCTGAATACCAGTCAAAAGCAATATTCCACACATGAAAATCTGGTTGGTAATCCAGTTTTTATCAAGGAAGCATTTGCATGCTAAGCAAATGTTTGTGCTTAACAGCTTTATGAAATTGGCCCCTGTCAAGTATCTCAATGGAATTTGTTTGCCCAGTGCATGTTTTCCTTCATCTTACGATCTTTCCTGCTTCAAGAGGAATATTAATTCCTACCTCTTGTATCTTTGATTCTTTTTTCTTTTTGTAGCTTCATACCTCGAGTGGCTTTTAGACTTTTTTGGGGAAAACTTGCATAAAAAAAACATGCAAAAGCCCCAAATCCTTGCTAATAAATGAAATACATGTAATGATCACTTTTGCAAACTTTTCAAGAAATCCAGAAAAGTCCCCCAAAAAGGTTTTGGGTGGGGCTACTTCAAGCATGGGACAAGAGGAGTCTCGGACCATCTCCAACTTCTGCCAAATTTACAGAAATTTCCACCAAAGCCCAAATTTCTCTCTTCTTTCTCAGGGAACTCTTAGAGGACCGCAAGAAAATCCTGCCCAACGTCCTGAAGATGATTGGCCACACCCCACTGGTCCGAATCAACAACATTGGGAAGAGTGCCGGCCTGAAATGTGAACTTTGTGAGTATAGGGTGTAGTTTCCAAAGCTGTCGTTCACCATGACGGCTTGTTGGAATTTCTGTTCATTGTAGTCATGAATTTCTTTTATACTGGGATATGGAACAGAGCTCGCTTACTACCCGAAGCACTACAAACTCCAACAGCAGGTTTTGTCTAATTTTGATGGGTTCAGGACTGTGTAGAGCCTCGGCACCATTACTTTACACAGAGCTATGATGCCCCAATTTATCTAAGTCCAAAGAATGTGCCATGTTTTTCTTTCAGTGGCAAAATGTGAGTTCTTTAATGCTGGTGGGAGTGTGAAGGATAGAATTGGACTGCGTATGGTGGAGGATGCAGAGCGAGAAGGCCTGTTAAAGCCAGGATCAACGCTGATCGAACCAACCTCGGGAAACACAGGTACTGTATGTATATACACGTAAAACCTTTTTATGAGTATCCCCATGTGGGGGGTATTAACCCTCCTACTATTATAACTATCGAAAAACCAAATCCTCTAGACTCCTCTCCCACAGCTTGTGTGTCTCAACCTGTCACTCGATAGGTTTTGATAGATAGGGTAATTGGCTCCAATTTGGCACCTGGAGAGGGAGGGTTAAAGTAAACAAATCTTTCCCTCTAGTCTTACTAGCACCCCCTTGGAGAAAGATGTTGACAAGTTGGACAGGAGATAGCCAACACGGATTAAGACTAGCCAAGTTGGTAGAGCTCCTGTATGGTAATCTGGAAGTCTCAGGTTCATGTCCCACTCCCTACAGTTTTTCTTGATCACTTCATATATTGTCTTGATATATTAACAGGTATCGGCCTTGCTCTAACGGCCGCTGTCAAGGGATACCGTTGCATTATCGTCATGCCGGAAAAGATGAGTAACGAGAAGGTATACATCCTACGAGCACTTGGAGCCGAGATCGTACGTACGCCCACCTCGGCCCGTTTTGACTCACCAGAGTCACACATCAGCGTCGCGCAGAGATTAAACAGGGAGATCCCAAACTCTATCATACTGGATCAGTACCGGAATGCGGGGAACCCGCTAGCCCATTACGATACCACAGCACAGGAGATTTGGGACCAGTGTGAAGGTTAGCGTCATTATTTTGAAAGCCTTGTATGGTTGACACCTTCTGGCCGACTGTGATGAATGGGGTGCTGGTTTGCCAATACGGCAAGCATAAGGCAAAAAATGAACGCTGGACACTGATAATGACCCTCGCCTGTTGTTGATGGGGTTCTGGTATGTCAAGAAGGGGGTCTGTGCAGCGAAGCGTAAACACAAACAACAGGCACCACACTGAATAGAGTGGTCCTATTCATCGCACTTGGAGCCCCCTTTCGTGTGAATGAAAGCTTTGTTCATTATACTCCCATTTAAGAACAATATAGTTGAAGCGTGAATGGATTGAGTATGCGCAGTAATGTACCCGTAGACGTCAACCGGCCAGGAGGTCTTTTTCCAACTGAGGCTGTGGCTGTCGTCCATATTCAAGAGGTTGACAGTTCTAAATTTGTTTATCTTGTGATGCACGTAGGTAAACTGGACATGGTTGTCATGGGAACAGGGACAGGTGGCACCATGACTGGAATCGGCCGGAAACTCAAGCAGTTGAACCCAGATATCAAGGTGAGTGATTGCAGGTACAGGTGCAATTAGGAATGGTAGTCTTTTAATTTTCCATTGTTCGCTGTCACCCCCCTCCCAGAGAATTGCATTGGTTCTCTCCTGTGCCACAAGGGTTTTTCTCCGGGTTCTCCGGTTTTCCTCCCTCCGGAAAAATCAAACACTTTCGATCTCTGGCTGTGCTCCGTGGTCATATATGGGTCGATGTGGCCGGCTGCCAGAGGCGCCTTTACGTGCCAGCGACTCGACCACGTTGTAGTCGCATCCTTCACAATTCAGCAACTAAGCTGCGAGTAAGGATGATTAGCTTCCCAAATTATTATTATTAAGAATGGACAGTATATCTTTAACATTTTATGGACCACATTTTTACATTGTCATAACAAAGTGAGCCTAAGTTTTTTGTGGCCTTACAAAATATTTTGAACGGAGTGGGGGGGGGGGGGGGGGGGGGGGGACACGTCAGGTTCCATTTTTCCAGTGGTGGTGCTTTCCACATTATATAACCAGACAGGATGTATCAATTTACAGTGGGTCACTTGTCATTCTTCACTGATTCTTAAAAAAACAAATTCTAAATTGAAAAAGTCAACCCTCTAAGAATGGGTGCCCTGCATCCCTCTGGGCCTATCCTAGATGGGTACTGCACAGTGTTCGATGTTGGAAGGTTCTTAGCAAAGGTGCCTGGGTGGGTTTAACCTAAACCCACTTTTTTTTCAGGTGATTGCATTTGATCCCCACGGATCATGCCTGGAACCTCCCTCGTTCAATAAACCAACCACCCCCAATGTTCCCTACGAGGTGGAGGGCATCGGGTACGACTTCCTCCCGACCGTGTTAGACCATAAAGTAATTGATGATTGGGATAAATGTGACGACAAGGAATCATTTCTGATGGCCAGGAGGTTGATCCAGGAAGAAGGCCTGCTCTGTGGTAAGTTCTCTTTCTTTCATTTTTACGATATTTTCCTCAAAGGCCTTTTCAGAATGAGTGCAGTCACTAATTTTATTATTTAACCCTAATTCCCTACATCTTTTTTACTATGTGTAACTTGAATCTGCCAATATCCCAACATGTACTAGTATGGTAAAATTTGTTGTGAACAACATATGTAATTGGGTAATGTTTTTTTGTAACTTTTTTTGTTGGGAACGTCATTTGAAGGAGTTGAAGAATTTTAAAAATTAGCCCTCACTGGGGTCTAAAGGTGAAGTATAATTCTCAAGTTAAAGGTTGTGTACACGATTGGTAATCCTCCAATTTTTTTTTACTGAATTATTAGGAAATACCTTACTAGACTGAAAGTTAATAGTCTCAATCATCCTGTGAAATGATGGCACCAGGTGTGCTATCGTTGTCAAGAAAAGTGGAAATTTATATTGTTTTCCAACGATTTCCAGCTGGAAATCGTTGGAAAACTGCCCTGTAGCCGTTAGTCAAGGCGCGCTTGGCTACCCAGACGAGTATGGCGCCCCGGACATGATGGCGCCATGGCATATCCAGGGCGCGTCACACGCCCTGATAGCCACGGAATAGTGAGTGGGGGTCTCCCATTTTTATAGATTTGGTGTCAAAATGTGCCTAAGACGATAGCCAAAAAGGGCTCAGCTTGAAAAAATAGCACCGAGACACCATTGCTTTTTCAAAGAAATGAACTCTGTTACATACAGAAACCCATAACCTGCCAACCTACAAAAAATAAGAACCTGCAAAAACATGCAAAACCTATCCTACAAAAACCCACAAACTGCCAAACTCTATAAACTTACAAAACATGCAGGCATGAACCTACAAGAACCCACAAACCTAAGAAAGCGAACGCATAAACCCTACCACCCTACAAGAACCATCCCACTGTGTGACACTTTCAGTATTTGATGGTGGATTGTGTTCTGTTGTAGGTGGAAGTTGTGGCTCAGCTATGAGCGTGGCGCTCAGGGCGGCCGAATCATTGACGGAGGGACAGCGATGTGTTGTTATCCTGCCGGATTCAGTCCGGAATTACATGTGAGTAGACCAGTGGGCTCTATAAACAATGGTCATGTGACCTCAAACACTGCTATGGGTATCAAACACTTTGCTATAACTAGCATCCACTTTGGCTTCAACCCTTTTTTCTGAAATAAATCCCTCCCATGGAAACATACATTCTGAGCCATGTTGTTGTATGGGTCAAAATCAGTCAAGGTGATTGTTTTTGACCCTCCTGCCATAGTACAAAACCAAATGTAATCTGATCATGTCTGTGTAAAAGTATAGATGGGGAGGTGGAAGGAAATTTTGACTGATTTTGACTTTTAAAATAGTAGGAGGGTTAATTAATTAAACTGGAAATTATTATGGATCTCATTATGTTGGGTGCTGGATATTTATTTATTAAAAAAAAAAATTCGCCAACATCGGTGGACCGCCAATAACAGGGATTTTGTAAATTTACATAAAATAAATGTAATACACATGTACATATAAAATTCTATAAAAAATAATAAATAAAAAACAATTCTACGCTATACTGTAACTTTACAGTAAGATGAATTGTTACTGAGGCCGTGCGAGTATATGTATGTGCCCTGGACATAATTCACCTCACACAATATCCAATTATGCCCCACATATAAGAAAATTACCTCTGGGTGAAAAGTATCAATTGCTGTACAGCAACATGTCTTGCTCAAGGACACAAGCATATAACCCCTGGTGGGACTCAAGCCCAGATGACTATTTCTGAGTTACTTGCTTAACTCCAATACCTATTGCAGTTGATTATTTTTAAGAATCGATTAATAGTAACCGGCATGTAAGAACGCTCAACATAGTAAACTATATCACAGTGCTTACAATATTATTACCTCTGCTCATCGGACCCATTAATCATTCCTGAAGCCTTCACAACTCCCTAAGGAGTATACATTTACGATTAGTGAGTTTTGTTTTTGAATTTTTGTTAAATGTTAAAGAGTGCTTGAAAAGTGTAATTTCAATTCTCGAATGGTATTTTTTTATATGGGGGGGGGGGGCATTCTGATTTTTTTGTGTTAAACTTCATAGAACTTGTAACAAGAATGCCCTTGCTATTTGCATTCGCTTCTTTGAACTTTTTGGATGCATAGATTGCCATCTTGAAACTTATTTTCCCTCTAAGATCTAATCGTGGCCAAATAAATAAATAAATAAATAATAATATACTTGGAAGTGGAAATCTTAAAAAAAATCGACACAACATACACATGCAAGCCCTTAAACAATTCTTTAATTTCTAAATATAATGTTATTTTTTTCCCCTCTTAGGACCAAGTTTTTGTCAGATGACTGGATGGTAGAGAAAGGTTTCATGGATGTTGAGCACAAAGGCCACAACCCTGAGAAAGAATGGTAGGTTTTTCAGGTCTTGACAGCTCTTTTCTCCTCGGGCCTGTAAAACCTCCTGGTGGATTTTGAGGCAACCTGGAGGCTTAGGGTTAACCCTAAATCCTCCAATATCCTCCGATTCCAAAATTATCCATTGTTTGTTACTGGGGACCACTGCCTGAACCCTGCAAAATCCTCCAGTGGGTTTTGGATAAAAACCCCAGTAACCTCAATCCTCCCAAATCATCCAGCACCAGATTAGGCCTGATGACCTGGATCCTCCATTTTCCTCCAGAGGCAAAAATCCTCTAATGCCTTTAATCTTGCAAAATCATCCGATGCTTTAACTTCCAAAGACCCTTAATCCTCCAAATTCCTCCATTTGGGTTAATGAATTTGTGCCTTCAATACACAGTGAGAGACTACAATGTCCATAGGAGAGTCTGCAGTATAGTCAGAAGCACAAAGTCACAGGAATTAAAACTGGAATCCAGTCGAGTCCACCACAAGTCCCTGCAAGTCCCTGCCAAGCACTCCAGTCCTAATTCCAATCACAAGCTTTTCAAATGAGCTTTGACAAAGGCATTCCTTTTTCATTGTTCATCCAGTTACTTGTAACCAGCTTTATGAAAGGACTTGCAGGGACTAGACTACAGCTCTGCAGGAAGCCCAGATGGTGTAATTGTGAACTTTGACCTTTTTTCCTGTTCCAGGTGGTGGAATTTGAAGGTTTCCGTTCTAAAGATCGAAGCACCATTAACCGTCCTTCCGACAGTGACCTGTCAAGAAGGAATCAACATCATGAAGCGTGAAGGCTTCGACCAACTACCGGTTGTTGGTGAAGCAGGGTAACGTTTTATAATCTGTCAAGAAGTGCAGAAATATTGTTCCTTAAATCAAGAAACTTTTCTGTATGTTACTTTGATACTTTTGCCCATCCAATAATAAGCCAGTTCGGTATATCAACTACACATGTGCGCAATAAGACAGTTATCCCGAATGACCTGTGACCTAATGCGTGCATATGAACACGCAAGGTGGTCGCACATGTTTAATTCAATCAGAATGGACGTTCGCATGACATTACGTCAGCAATTTTATCCCAAATAACCTTTGACCGTCGAGATACTGAACTGGCTTATTCCAGCTTGTCTTTTTTCCCTCTACCATAGATCAGCAGGTGTAATTCATTTTGGACGTTTGGTTGTCATGCAGGGAGGTGTTGGGTGTGGTCACCCTTGGTAGTTTGATGTCTCACATGATAGCAGGTCGTGTCAAGCCAACCACACTGGTGGAAGGAGTGCTTTACAAGCAGTTTAAGAAGGTTCAACTTGAAACTTTTTATTTTTAAGATTTTGTACTTTTAAGATTTTGTATTTATTTATTACATTTCTTTACCCAGGGTGTGCCCAAACAGTTTAAAACTGGTTTCCATTGGGGCCCTGCATATTATTAGTTAAAACTGAATATTTACACATTCATACAAAATATTTAAACAAATACAATAATGTTTACACAAATAAATCTATTTTCGGTTAACTTTTCAACTCTCCAGTACAAGCCTATTGCTGATTTACTGTAGTTCTTTTAATATTCCTGTATGTATTCTTGCGAGGTTCGTGGAAGGGTAATTTGTTTTCACTTACCATTGGAGTTAAAAGTTTTCATTATTATATATTTATATTTACCCTATTTTGTATTTTTCTCTTTCAATGCATTGTTTGTTAGTCATTGCCCATTCTTGGCAAATTATGACCAAGGTTGATTTTTTAATTTTTGGTTTTTAATTTTAAAAAATCCGGGTTTAAAAAAATTTAAATCTAACCTTTTTACTTTTTGATTTTTTATAGAAAATTGTGCATGCTTTTTCATACAATAAAATGCTGCATTTAGTGATGTTTTAAGTGCTTAGTTGAGGTTCAGTCAATCCATAGAACCCTGTGATTGTATCTGTAGATTTGTCTCAAACTGATCTAAGTTTGACTTTCAAAATTGTGATTTACTAGTTGCCCAGGAATATGAGTAAGACCTATAAACTAGAACTGAAGGTTTGCTTTAGATACTTTCAATTTAGTAGGTTTATTCCTACAAAATCTTGCATCTCTCTTTTTGTTGTATGCCTTTAACCCTTACCCTCCAGGGTATTTTGGCTAGAAACCCTGCCAGACGCATCAGATTGCATACTTTGTCACATTGACTTGTGTGCAGAGTGCAGCAAGGTCAAGCTGTCACCACAGATGCACTGTGCTGTGTCTGGCAGGGTTAAACTGTTATAAGAATATGACCCTTGACCTTTATTCTTGCAGGTGACCCTTGACAGCACACTCGGTCAGTTGTCGCTCATTCTGGATCATGACCACTTTGTGTTGGTCACTCACAAGCAGAAATTGTGTAAGTTAACAAAAAATCTTTTCAGTCGTTAGATTTGTGTGTATGAGCATTTTGCTTGTTGGAATGTTGATGTATTTAGGATGTGTCGCCCTGAAAAATCAGTTTTCCAATTGAATTACTAATTTTGTATTAAATGGCATGTTTATATTTGAACTCCCCTACACTGTTGCAAAAAGGAAAGGGGAAAATTTATATCAGACAAGAATTTTAAATTGTAAAAGATTTGTCTTCCTTTCCACATTAAATTATTCTGTGTGGTAGCAACTATTAAATTCCTTTTCAAGCCCGTTGAGTTGATCTTTTTCCTTCCTAGATTTTGGTGAGGAAGGTTACACATCCAAAGAAGTCATTGTTGGTATTTCCACTCGCATTGACCTGTTGAATCACATCACCAACCACCAACCGTCGTCTTAGAAGGATCTCTCCACCACCAGTCTCTCCTCAGGTAGTTGTTCTTAACCATCTGTAGGTATTTTTGCTAGGATTCTGCAATATCTTAAAAGCATTCCTTTGTCATTGTTCATCCCATGTAGCTTGTGAGCTGACTTGGGATCTGACTTGTGATTGACTTGGTTACAACTCTGCTACATGTACATGCACAAGGCAGCTGACTTAGCCGGTTTCAGTTGAAATTAAAGGTTTCGCACTTGCACAAATTTTAAAATATTTTTCCTAGGCACTGATCCAGTCGGATTATTTTGGTCTGGTTAATTTCTTATGCTAGCAGCATGTTGTATAATGGATATTTGTATGAAATTGAAGCAGTGATCTTTGGCTTTTTAGGAAACGCTGCCAAATGTCGCACATCAATAATAATATTTCCGGCATTTAGAATGCTTGTTTTAGTTAACTGAATCACAGCGTATGCAATTATTATTAATCCTGCTCTTAATCCTTCCTGAAACCTCAACTCCCTGGGGAGTATACGGCCCCAGCTGCAAGTTAAATGCACATAACATTACTGACTACACAGGTACCCATTTACTCCTAGGTTGTGAGAAGCATCTCGCGACTAGGACCAACTACTGGACGCAAACCCACAATCTGTAGCATCACCGAGATCTTTGGTCCGATACACTTGACCACAAGGCCAGAGTGCTTTATAGGGTGATACATAAGATGAAAGCAATATTGGTGTACATGTATGCCTCAGTGCAAGAGTAGACATAGTAAATAGCCATTTCGGTTATATTTTGTTTTTCTTAACCAGCCTTGTAATAATTTGTTTTAACCCTAACAATCCCCATCCAGCCAAACTCCAACACCAGGTTTCCTTGGAATTTGACGGGTTAGGTACTGTGTACTTTTGATGTGGTGTTGGATTTTGACGGGATGGGTACTGTAGCTGCACAGTAATAGTGTTGGGTTTTTGACTGATTGGGGAAGGTTGGTTTGAGCAATAGCCACATAGAGCTCTGGTGATGGGATGTGTGTGTGGCTGTATGTTTTGTTTGACATGCACTGAACAATGGGGTCAACAGCTTGTATGGTGTCTTACATAATACTTCTAAGGAACATATAAATAATTAGGGCTTGAATATTTTGCACGGGAATACAGTTGTTGGATTTTGATGGGTACTGTATGTCCCCATTGTTCATGCTGTGCATTTGGCCAAGTGTACCCACCCAACAGCTAAGGGGGGTGTTGGAGTTTGACGGGTTGAGGAAGGTTTCTAGTAAAAATGCTCAGGGAGTTGGGGTTATAAAATGAAGAATGCTACTGCGAAATGGTAAATATGAAAAGCACTGTTCCTCTCCAGAAAATTCTTTGCAGCACAAAATCTAAAACAAGGGAAATCTTTGGTTTTTTTATCTGCTTTTTACTTAGTTTTACATTAAATTAAACCAAACTACAAATGGTTTTTCATAGAACTGAAAACAGAAAGAGTTTAAACTTGGTAGTTATCACAAAGTTTTTAACCAGTTCACGCCGGGATTATTTATCACGAGCCTGGGTGCCAGACGAGTTCATCAGGCTGTCATCTGCGGGTAGCACACCCTGATATTTCCGCTAAGTCCCGTTCGAGTATACACGTCATCCGACGCGAACTGGGTAAAGTAAAAACTACTTGAACAAGTACAATGTATTGCCTTTTTTACCTTAGATTTCATCGGTACTAGTTGAAATACTTCCACTGCATTGTGATAGATTTTACTTTAAGAGGACGTCCTTTGCATTAAAAATAAGATATACAAGATATATTTAAGTATATTTTCATTGAATTCCGTGCATGCAGTGGTAAAAAACAAATTTATTCCAGGGTTTGTTCGATGTACAAGATTATTTAGATGCATGGTATTTGTTTTGTGGGTTATATTTCAGCTGGAAAATAGTAACTTCAGTAGAAATTTTAAATTTTTCCTAAATATGCAAACTATTTTATCTTAGAAGTCACAAAAGTAATAAGTTGCCTATCTATGGAGATTTAAAAGATCCATAGATTTAGTGTGAAGTTTTATTCTAAAAGCAGTAAAAACATGGGCTTGGAAATCCAATTAGTACGGACCCTTTAAACAGATAGGGATTACTCAGTGGTGTGAGATCACAAGGGTATAGTGACGGTGTAAATCAGGGTAGCAATGGATATAAGGCGAGGTTTAAGGATAATTTCTTAATTTCATAGAGTTGCTCTACAATTAGAAAACAAGTTGTGCTCACTGTATAGGAAAGAACCTTTATGTATTTAATAGCAAGTGCAAATCCTGTTTATGATACGGGAAAATAGTGTGCTTGGCAACTCGGTAAAATTTGGCCCTTACTGATAGAGAATCTTTTTAGAAGAAAAATTATACTAAGACCTGATTCAGCTCCAGAGCCTATTTTGTGAAGCAAAGTCGGGTCACTTGTTCCATGCAGAATAGAGCATGATGGCATACTTGTGTTTAAAACATAATCAAACATTTTATCTTCTTATTTCAGTGATTCCAAGTGTCAGAATGTTGCCCCTATATGGCATTTTCAGAGTTTACTGGAAATGCATCAAAAGACCTATAGGAGTGTCGGAAACCTATCTGGAGAGTTCTAAAAACACATTGTGCACTCGAGCAAATATTCATTCGGAAATTTTGCTTAAAAATTTATCCATTTTGGACAACAGTTACATTATCAACTTCTACATCTTTTCTGCAATTCTGAAGACAATGGCAATTTTTATTAACAAATATGAAAAACATTCATAATTCTTAAAAGTTTAGATTTCTAAGTGCACATTTGTACTTCAAGAGAAAATGTTATTTTTTTTTCTAAAAATTATCAAACCTATGACAATCTTGAAAAAATATGTTGGACAGCTATAATTACAGAATCATCTTGTTTTATGACACCTTTTCCCTGACCAAAAATGGCAAGTAACCCTTATGATTGGTTTAATTTTGGGCTCACAAAATGTTGGCATTTTTATAAATACTTAAGAAAATTAACAATCTTGAAAAACTCATCCAAACATAATTAGTTTGGACAGCTGTCACTACAGAACCGCTTTTCATGTCCCTTTTACCGTCTTTTCTGCAATTTTGAGGATAATTATTTTTCTAACAGAATAAAAAATGTGAGGGGTAACCCTTCTGTGGTTGTTTCCCATTTTTAACCTAAAATATTTTTTAGTGGTAAATGGAAAATCTTCTGTAGGAATGTCCGGAACCTACTTTTAGAGTGGTAATTGCACATCGTCTGCACTTCATGATTTGTGCCATTTTTGGCCCCCAAAATGACATTTTTTTTAAAAGTTGGAATGCCAGAAACCTAAATTCATATTGTATGCACATGAGGAAATAATGGAAATATTACAAAAAAAATCTTGAAAAATTCATTTTCAACAAATTAGAGGATTATCTCGCATGCCGTACCCCATTTGCTTTCTGTAGTTTTCAGAATGTTTTTCCCGACCAAGTTGAAATGACAAGGGGTTTTCCTCATGATTCTATTATTTGTAGCTTGACTATCATATGTACATAATGCATATATAAACATTGAAGAGCTCATACAACTCTGGTTATAAACAATCACAAAGTTTTGGCCGATATAACATATTACGTTGGGAGGGAAAATCTCTTAGGTTACATAACCCAGATGCAAATTCCATCTTCGCACTGATTACGTGGCATCCGCTGCTAAATCATTAAAATCGGCCAGTCGACCCCGGTGGTTAAGACGTCTGCACTAGTAAGCAGGAAGTCGTGGGTTCCAGTCCTGCCTAAATAATCCTGTGATTTATTTTTATCTCGCAGGCTCTCCAAATTCGAAAAGCTTTTAGAGTGCAGTGCTCAAATCTCTTTTAATTTAAGTCATTTCAATGTCATTCTCACTTAGTAAATGTATCGCACTCGCGATAACAAAAGTATAATTAAGTTCATCTAACAAACCCTTGTACGGTACGTCACAGTTTCTTATGTAAGTTAGGTGGGGTCGACGGATTTGAAGCTCCACAGAAAAGCGCACATGTAAACAAAGCGTGACGTCATCAGCATTTGAATGGAGCCGGGCAACGATGAAATGTTCTTTCAGGCGGAAGAAGTTACATCGTCATCAGTTTTCTGCATATCTATGGAGAGGCAGGAAAAACGTAGACCGGTGAAACATGATGGCACTGTCACTCAGGCGCACAGCCAGGGTTGTTTGCCCGTTGCACCCATTGTCAGCGTCCCAATTTTGCTTTTAACATCTCCATACGCCACTGTTGTCACTTATTTAATAGTCGACCAATAAATGAAATAGAAAACTATTGAATGTGTACCGTGTGTATTGTCGCTGGGAAATAAATATGTCAAGCTTTTCCCAGAATTGTTAAGAATGGGGAAACGGTTGACAAACATATCGCATTGGGAGAGGTAACATGGCGGACAGCGGCTTCAACTCACACAGCTAATACGCTATCCAGATTGTTTACATTGAGATCAGTGGAAGCACCTACGGCTAAGGGGCTATGCATTAATGTCTCACCGCGGCTCTTTAAAAAAAGTGGCGCCATTTGCTGCCGTTTATGTTACGCTTGACTGCACATTGTAGCGGTTCGCTTGGCTGCCAGAACCACCGCGACACCTCCCGTAAAACCGTACTCAAGGGGTTAAAAGAAATTATGCTAGAGGAGCTTCATCCGCCCGTAAGCCACGCCCCACTTCCACCGCCTATGTACATACAATCTTGTATAAAAGGTAACAAGTATACCTTGAGGTATGTTTTTGGATAGAGTGGATTTGTTTACCTAACAAAATCATTTCCTAAGATGACAGCAGAACGACAAAAATTGTTCTTATTTTGTTTCATGTTAAATTTGTAAAGTATTTGTTGTTGCACTCTGCAAAGTGTGTTTTGCCTTACCCAGATCCTGGAATTCAACTATTTCGGTGACAACACTTCCTTCTTCACCGGAGTAATTATCCTTTCCCTGTCTTTGGGATACAGAATAAAAATATGTCATTTTAAAAAACTGCACTAAAGGGAACTAGAAAGACGATGATTTTGCATTAAATGAGAAAAAAACAGCAAGGACCGTTACATACAGGGTGTGATTTTAACAATATACGATGTACATGTAGATAACATTCAAATTTTTACATGCTGAACCACATCTTGGATTATTTCATCAAATCACTGCACCTTTTTCCTGAATCTCATTTCATTTTTAATACTTTAATCTGAATTTGGATAAAGATAAGATTTGGACCCCTCTTCTTGAAGTCCCATCTTTTATGTTCAAGATCACATCTTTCGTGAATGTTTGTGTTTTTATTAATCAAACATTAATAGTTTTTGCTCAGTAATCTCTTATCGTGTTTGTCCAAGTGCAAAATAATCGTGAGAAGCAAATACACTTTCAGAAAGTCATGTTTGTGTGTTAATATTTGCCACTTCATTTCATAGCCCAGGTCAGATTTCATTTTAAAGTGAATGTACTTACTGTTTCTTGGTAGGATTTGGGATACCTGCAGAAAAAATAATGTTTTTTTAAGGTTTTAGAATCATTATCCAAACTATCAGTAAACTTTGAAAATGATACTACTAATAAATACTTGGTAACGCGCCGGTATCCATCAGGCAAGACAGCCGTGGTGCATAATAATATCATAAAAAACAATTGGCTATTTGAACATGATTTTAAAAAATGGACCAACAAAAAATCTGTAGAAATGCGAGAGGTGCACAACTCTGTTTTGATGGATGATTGAAATAACAGTAAAGAAGCCCCACGGCAATTTTTTTTAAAGTCCACTTAAAAATTATAAAAGCGTCAAACATCATTAGAAAGTCATGTGAGTTCAAATTGGAGGATTGATCATCACCATACTTCTGCATGTTTTCTGTAAGGTCCAACTCTTGAACGGTTTTCTTCAGATTTCGAACATTAAAGGCACTAGTGTAGACTACAATGTAATGCTGGTGACAGAAAACATACCAGTTATTTTCCATTCTTCTCCCTTTTAATACAAAAACAGTTGCAAACCAACACCCCTTTTGGGGTATATTATTGTGCCTTTAAGGGCACAAACAACAACAGGTGTTTTAATAGTTCACCACCCCCAGGAAAAAGTACCAGCCCCTCCCCTCCTTCCCCACTTATTTTGGCGGTAGAAAATTTGAGCTAACTTTTTGAGAAAATCTACAAAAAAAAAAAAAAAAATCACCCCTGCAAATATTCCTGGATCCGCACCTAGATTGTGCTTACCACGTTGAACGTTTGCAGATCTCCGTTTGCGATAGAGCACTGCAGCCAGTATAATGCTAATCAATGCGACAATCGCTAGTATCACGACCAGAGCGAGAAGTGCCGAGTAGCCTTTAGGTTCAGCAACAGCTAATAATTAAAATCAGTAGGAATTGGTTGACGTATCCAGTCTATGTTATTAAGGCCTTTTAAGAAAAAATTGCTTGACGGATGTGGTCTATTTTGTCGGTCAAGTCGCCATCAGTGATGTAGTCGAGACCATTCACAAGACCAGCTTGTAACAGGCACAAGTAACAGGCATAAACCATGACAAATGAATGCTTTTGTTACAGTTCATTTGAATAGTTTAAGACTGAAGGTCTTGTGATGGTCTTGCAGGGTCTTGTGATGGTCTCGACTACATCACTGGTCGCCAGTGGGTTTAATATGCGTCTGAACCACACAGAACAAGGATACTGCTTTGGGGATATGGCCCATTCCCTGGGTCAGTAGTATCTATTTAGGTTATGCCTCTGAATGACACAAAGCAGGGATATTTGTTTGCGCGAGGGAAATAATCTACTCGGATAAGGCTGAAAAATATCAGTATAAGAGAGGTAGAACAGCAGTCTAGGTCTCCAGTGGGAATTCCAAATCAGTTAGAATGTTCTTTGCTCTCCGCAGATTTATATAATGAATAGCGTATATAAAATTAAGTACTTGCTCAATACATTCTGTACCTGGTAATGCTGTCGCAGAGTCAACTTTAAGAAGAGGTCCGGTTGTTTTATCTACAACAGTAGCAGTAGATGCAAGAATGCCAGTAGGTAATGCAGTTGTTTTCTCGCTGCATGACACACATGGGATGCCTTGGGTTGGACTCTCTAGCGAGGATCAGCAAAAGTGAACGATGAAATTTATCAATTATAGATCATGTATCATCACTCATATGTGACCCGCTCCAGAAAAAGGTGATATAAGTCGCGCTATGCATTTCCGTGTAATGGCCCTTTCAACGTTGAGAGGGTGAATTTTTTGTCAAAATTCATTTTTTTGCTTTTTGTCTTTAATGACATCTCAAATATCTAAAGTTTCAGGTTTGGTGCACAACAATGTTGATTTCAGTGAATTCAGTGAAAAAATAACCTTTTTAGAGTGCATTGTTCCATTGCATTGTAATAGAACTAGCTATTTCAAAGCCTGTTTTCTCTGTTGTGCAATTTGAATTCCATAGAACTAATTTATATGCAAAAACGCGATATCTACGGAAACGGCTTTGGAGCTTTAACATGTAACAAATGAAAGCTTACATTGCGGGCTTTCCAAACATACATAAAATTCATATTTTGCGACATAATATACCTTTTTCCAGAGCGGGTCACATATATTAATCCGTTTCTTAAGAATGGTCTACAAACCCGTGGAAGCCTTAAATGTATGACATGATCTGAAATGCACATTTGTAAAGTCTGGCAGTAAACCGTTGATGTGGTGTCAACTGTTGATAAAACTCTAGCTTGTCAGTCAACATGTAAGAAAGTAATATTTGTCTGTTTCCCAAAGCATGTAATGATAAAATACCATGCTTTGGATTGGGGCATATAGGCGCTAAATCTAAGATACTTTCCAGTGACGTCATTTCAAATGCGTATTCTTTAGGAGCTTGGCTTCAAGAAAAGTGCTGCCTTGGTTCAAGGTGTGAAATAGCATGTTCAGTGGATACATTGGGTAAGACGCACACGCAATGCTTTGTCAGCATCTTGAGTGAGGCTTTTAATCCATTCAGTGGATTATTGGGTGTCCTTGAGCAAGATAGTTTGCTGCTATTTCAGCCTAAAGGACTTGGTGAGGCTTGAAACAAAAAATTTAACATTAAAACTGTTTACCGGGGGGAATTGAGAAGATTTTATGTTTGCTTCATCACAAAGCCAAGGAAACTTAACCAATACTCTGCAGTATGGAGTAAAATTCAGACCGATATCTGGCAAGTTCCAGGTCCACTCACTTGCTGTCAACTTGATGACATTTTTTGTCTTGATGATCGGGAAAAGGAAACGACTTCTGAGATGCATTTTTTACCCATAAGGTTTCATCTGACAAATGTTTAATTTTATCATTAACGAGACTTGTATTTCTTGTAAATTAATAAAGCCTTCTGTGTATGAACTTACGAAGAGTTGTGGCAATCTTCCTGACAGCTTCACTCACGCCAATCTCGTTTTCTGCATAAACCTCGATCTCATACACGGTGTAGGGACGCAAACCAACCAGTGTATACTCGTTGACACCATAGAGTCTGTCGCTCCGTGACCTGGGGTCGAAGGCTGTAGTAGTTAAAACCATGCGGTAATTGACATGAAACCACTGAGTGCGCCCTCCATCATTCCCAGGGGTCCAGGTTATAGTGATGGTATCTGATACTCTCCTGGTTTGGTCAACTAACACGTGCTCTGGTGGGGATGGCTTAGCTGAGGAAATCAACACCGATTAGAAAATAAGCAGGGTGAGTCAAAAACGTAATCGAAGTTTAACCCCCAAGTAAAGCCCATATTAAAGGCATACATTGCCCTAAAATCCTCCCAAATTTAATTGGTTACTTACCTAACCTATTTCCAAGTTAGAATTCGACCATAATGTGCGATATTTACGGGGAAATTAGAAATTAGGGGAAAAAAGGAAGCACTGGCACATGGACATTCAGACTGGTTCCACACATAGTGCAGCCTGGACGTAACCACAGTGCAAATTATTTTATCGTCAATGATTTTCAGACAAACGGCGCATTTCCAAGGGATGGTCGTGTGAATCTTTCAAACCATGCCGATTTTAGAACGATTTTGTAACTCAGTTGGGCGGACTCCAATGCATGGTGCCCTTTCACAAAATTAGTATCATTATGTAGCCTAAGATCATCTCTTTAAAATGATAAGTCCTCACCCAGATCAGGTTACTGACGTGTCTACGCAAACAAATAGAAAACTTCAGTTTTGAAGTTTGTGATGTTGACTGTTGTGTGTGCATGCATTTAGGCAAGTGTTCATTAAACATTGATCACCATCGCACAATCCTACACAAGCTTGAACACCGTGAGTTTTCTTTTTTAATGGATTTGTATAAATGCCTCGTGTTCAGTAATCCGTGACCTAATCTGGGCGAGTGACCCATCATTTCAAATGGAAGATTTTGGGCTACATAATGATACTTATTGGTGACATAAGTTTGATTATTACATGGAATATATCTTCGGTTTAGGTATATTTTTAGACTCTTATCACCCTGTATAGATATTGTGAATTAATGTTAAATGTACACTTATGCTAGGCTGTGACCATTAGCAGAATGACTCTCAGCTCAACCACGAGAGAGCAGGCAAATCTTCCTTAAAAATTGTAGGTCCCGTTTTAATTGAAGCAAGCTATTTGGTGGAGGTTTGAATTCGCAAAATTCAAATTTGCTATGTTTGTATTACATGCACAGAGACGAGTGAAATAAAATCAATATTATGAAAATTCTACATTGATACTTAAATTCTCTCTTCAAAGCTAAATCATTATACGTACCCAGTAACACAAAAGTTGATTCCACTTCAACCGGTAAAGCCGAAGTTGAAATCGAGCGAGTGGGAAAAGTTGTGGATTTAACTTCAACTAGTAATGTAGTGGATAAATCGACGTAACCCGGAATGGTAGTGGTTGAACGAACAAGAGGTGGTGGCAGCGTAGTTAAATCAACTTCACCTGGCGTTGGAATAGCTGACAAGTGAATAAACAAATTACGGATGACAAAACACAAACGTAGACATTTGAAATTACTGCAAAACAGCTACAAAATTCCATACCTGGCCATATACGTAGAAAATACATGCCAGCACAAGTTGAAACAAAAATATTAAAAAAGCTATTCACAAGAAACTTCATTTTAATGCATTTATTTTCAAAAATAATAACATGTGAAAATATAAGATGATTCACTGAACATATCTTACTTTTACTGGTCAACTGAATGGACATGATGTCCACCCATCCGATGCCATTTCCACTGTTGCACGCATAATAGCCGTAATCTTCATCGTCAATCACTCTGTTGACATGCAAGATGCTCTGCAACACGTACCCGTACACATCATCTCCACCAAGGAGTGTATCGACCAGAAATATCCGTCCAGGCTCCGTCTGATTGGTTATGTGTGCGCCTAGTGGACCCAACCATGTGATAATGGG
This sequence comes from Hippasteria phrygiana, assembly GCA_037893225.1. Lineage (NCBI taxonomy): Eukaryota > Metazoa > Echinodermata > Asteroidea > Valvatida > Goniasteridae > Hippasteria > Hippasteria phrygiana. The sequence continues at coordinate 339,965 of JAZGUH010000639.1, read as the reverse complement.
GAGAGGGTTGCCTTTTGCGACGCAAACAAGGAGTGCGTTTTCACCCTCATTGACTTCTACGTAGTTATCAGTGGCCCTGTTTGTGATTGCTACCTCATCTGTTGAAATGTGAAAAAATGTATAGTAAATGATTACCAAAATTCAAGAGCAATATACATGTGACTGTAAATATCTAACCTCTCACCTGTGGCACATGAAACATGGTAAATTTTAAGAGTAAGATATTGATATTTCAAATTATGAATGAAATCATTAATGACATCAGACATAATTTAGAGAATACATATTTTACAGAATTGTGCCTTACAATGCACGGCTACATCGACTTGGCTGGAATAGACAACAGGTGGCACGCCGTTGTTTCCGCGGCACCTGTACGGTCCAGCTTGCTCCCTACTGATGCTGCTTAGTGTCAGGGTGCTTGTACCATCGCTGTACACAGAGGGTAGGGAGTCAGTAGAGCCAACCCTCTCCCAAATAATGAAGTCAGGGGGTTTAGGATTGCCGTCTGCAGTGCAGGACAGGACTACGTCATCACCCTCTTCCAAAGGACCAGTTGGGACGGCATTTGGTTCGAAGAAATACGGATGATCTGTGGAAATAAACAACTTACATTAACTGATTTTAGACTGTTCAACTTTGGGATCAGATTTACCGTTTAATAATATTACTTAAAAGGCACCTATTGTCTTTGATCAGTTAACTAACCTATTTTTAAGGTCCTAGTGTAAATTTTTTAGCATAATGTGTATTTACAGAAAAAAAAAAAAAAGACCAATTCAGACTGGCGCCTCACATACTGCAGTTGGTACACAACCAAAGTGCTAACGGTACAACACTGAATTTTCCAACAATCCGACTTTCCGAACCAAACTGGCATCCCCCAAATTATTTTCGTCAGTGATTTTCAGACAAACGACGCATTTTCAAGAGATGGTCGTGTACATTGTTTTATTCTACTTTTGAATGATCTTTCCAGCCGTACCAATTTTAGGCTGGCCGCTTTTTGTAGCCTAATTGGGTGCCTCCAAGGCAATGTGAATAGTTTGTCTTGCCAATTGTGATCAAAGTTGTAAATTGTTCTACAAAGGATCGAAACCAATCCTAATTGAAACGTTTCTTTGTTTATATTTGGGTTTTTTGCTTTTTGTATGTTATTGAATGACCGAGCGTTCCAGCCAAATTCATAAATCCGTGTCCAATATTGCGTGGATGATCAAGACATTTTTTTGGAAATCGGAAATGTCTGCCGGAAAAACTATTTCCAAAAGCAGAGGAGGGGGTCTAGGACATGTAAGAACATCGGGGCGCCATTCAAAACAGGCATACTGTACTCACAAGCCGCTATATACATGTACGCATGTACACCTTGCATTTTTAAGTTTACGTCTTGGGGGATGAGCCTATAGACCATCCGCCTGCTCAAAAAGTGGGTGTTATAAGCCCCGATCCCCGCGGGATTTACACCCGTGGTTACGGCCAGGTTGTTCGCCGCTTTTGCCAAGCTTGGTCACTATTATGACAGCTTCAGGAAGTCTGAAGTTTGCTTCTCTAAGGAAAAGTTTTAATAAAAAATATGTCTTACACTGTACATTCAGTGAACAGGTATCGCACTCCGTTGTGCATACCGCTGATCCTGTGGTGCAACATGTGTACACGGCCTCATTGTCTGCTCTGGTCAGTACAACTGTTGTAAAGTCCAGTGTTGACACTTGACCATCGTAGTCACCATCAGTAAGCACCTGCTGATCTGAGCTAGTCTGATCCATATCATCCCTAAGCCATGTCAGATTGCTTGCTGGATTGCTACTTTCTGACTGACAGCTAAAGAAAGCCGTGCCACCCGATACTACTCTATGAGGACAGCCGGTGATACTGACCATCCTGGTACAAACTGCAAGAAATGGGCCTGTATTAAGTTATCAAAGGTATAAATGCAAAATCAACACGATCAATTGTAACTGTCAATCTTCATTAGTTGCCTTTTTAATGACACAAGAGACAATGTGGATACTTGTACGTAAACAATAAAAACTTCGTCAAACAAACCACAAGGGAAACTGACTAGGTAATTTAAATGAATTTTCAAAGTGAACAAAGAAAACTGGCAGGAGCGGGATTTGAACCTGCGACCTCTAGAGGTCGCAGGTTCAAATGCAATGATTTGAGAGTCTAGTTTGAGCTGCTGAATGTGACACTATGATATCGGGAGTGCGGTGGTAACAAAAGAGAATTTTGAGAATCTGACAAATAATAGAATTAAAGTGTTAATTAATTCTGATTGCCATTATCATGATGGTATGAATATCAAAATTGTCACCACTAGTGTCACCATTTGACGATATTATAATGTTAGTATAAATGACGCTTGGCATACCACGTCACCGATCAAACGTACAGGTCACAGATTAGAGGGCTTACACTGAACGTTAATTGGGCCAAGATTCCCACTCGGGCTCGTGGTCCAGTCATCCTTTCTCGCAGCACACCGTATAGTGTTCCCGTTGTTTTCTCTCGTTGGTGTCAAGTCCAACGTGCTGGTGAACATGAAGCGATCGCCCGATGGCGATGACATCGTTGTTTGATCCGGTAGGGGGATATCTCCATTGAACCAATACAATCTCCAGTCAGCTGGGAAACCCCAATCACCTCGGCAAGTCAGTCTGATCGGTTCATTCTCAATCGTCGATGCATTGCTCGTAATTACAGGAGTGTCAGGAGGACCTGTGTATGAAAACACAATAAAGTTTAATTATGTCATGTGATAATTATTTATTTTAATCATTTTACGTAATGAAACCAAGGATTCCTCAAAAGGAAGACGATGTAGAAATGTTCAGTTTTAGGTGGGAGGAGACCCCCAGAATGATATTCTTGGAAACCCAAGGAATCAGGCAGAGAAAAAAAAAAAAAATGAGTATTGCCCAAAATAAGGACAAAAGGCCCTTCAAGGTGCAGACTACAAAAGACAAGAAAAGACAGTAATCTCTGTTGGTTTAAATGTCATGCTAGTGTTCTCATCCAATATCTAAGATTGAATGTCATTGTCTTCATCATTTCCCTAGCACGTTTCTTGAGATTTCCGAGCTAGTGTCACATGCTCTTTAGGAATCCTTGGCTTCATGAAACAACCTGCACTTTACACGCGTGTAAAAGTTTGAAACTATTTATCCATTTCTCTAAGTCTAACTGTACATTAATTAAAGGTGAAAGCAATTTCAACTGGCCAGATAAAGTTGTTTTGATTCAAACAAATATGTCTGGAAAATATTTCCTCTGTTAATGGTGAAGTAGATTTGATCTTCCAAAGCAACATGAATTTAGTCACCGTATTTTGTTTGGCTTCTTATAATTAGGCCAAAAAAAAAATGTTTGTGTTGCCCTCGGACCGACTGACCGTAAAAATCGACAGGGTCGTTCATTTGTTTGTTTGTTTGTTTGTTTTTTTATTTGTTTTTTTATAAATCCATCAAAACATAACTCAGCCTCTCTGTCTCAATTTTTTTTGTATTTGATGTATCTTCTTTACTTTATGCGTATTTTCATGTAAACAATGAAACCTGGGGGTTCATCCAACGTTAAGACCTAACCACACCAGGGTGAGCGTGAAGATGACTTTGATCCGTCACGCTCGTCAAAGCTCCATTCGGGCTGAAGAGTAGCCTAGCTAAAAACCCTAAACTTTGGGTCTGGGGAGGTCTAGCAAGAAAAAACAAACAAGGACAGCGCATGTGAAAATGCTATGTATACAACCAATTCAATGTATTTTAGAGATATATAAATATATTGTAGTGGAAGAGTAAAATCGAATCGGTAAAAACTTCGTCGTATCTCATTCAATCGGTTGATATGAAGCCAAAAGTTAGAATACTTCCATTTGGTTTGCTTCTCGGTCATTCAAGAAGTTGGTGGAGAAGCCAAAAAAAATAACTTCTTTCTACCGACCGACCCTCTTTGCCAATTTTACCTGTCACAGTCCGAGGGCAACATAATTTTTGTTTAGGCCTTATGTCCTGTAATATCAGACTCCATGCTTACCATTGATATTCAGTGTAACCATCACAAACGGGAATGGTTCCGGTGACTCTGGAATGCTCGCCACACATTTCACCTCCTGTTTGTGGTTGGTCCTGTCTGGATTCATCGTCCAGGTGTCAGTAGTGTTCACTAACTCATCGCCTCTAGAGGGCGTGCTTGTGGTGCGTTGCGAGACATCCCTTAAAAACCACTCAATTTGTACAGCTGGCCTGGTACCCTGTACCTCACATCGGAAGGTCTGCGATGTACCTTGGTCAAGAGTCAACTCACTTTGCAGTCTGGTATCATCAGAATCATACAGATGCATTGATGAAGACTTCGGTGGTACTTTAGGAAAAACAGAACGATTACGGAATGTATACACTTCATTGCATTCTTTTTTAGTTATCACTTGTCACCATAAATCTGTTTAAGAATACACTAAGAAGATACCATTCTAGGATTGGTTGAATAAGTTACATTCATCATTTTCACACATCTACAAATCATAAAATCTATGACTGAAGAGCTTTTGGTAAATCAATTATTAAATATATTTTTCAGGTTTCATCAAACAAACCACAAGGTTCACATCTCGCTCCTATCAGTTTTCTTTGTTCACTTTGAAAATTCATTTTTTTGGTTTAATAGACACTTAATGCCCAACACAAATCAAGGTACGTTCCGTAAACTTATGTGAAAAACACCCTTTTTCGTCTTTTCCCCCAATGCTTTCTTCAGACTCTCGAGTGTCAGTGCGACTTGCGCTTTTGAGGAATCTTCAGGTTTTCAGTGCAAGAAGAGAAGAAATAAAAAAGAAATTATGGGCCTATATGTTCTTCAAAGCACCGATGGAGTTATCAACTCTGGAGGGGCTTTTCTACGAAGTGTCTAAGCTTACTCATTGGTTAAAGGCAGTGTACATGATTGGTCATTGTTGCAATTTTCAGAAATGGGCGGATTTGGGGGTTAGTATTTCATAATAAATATCGTTCCACTGACCTGTTCAAAGTTTTGCGTTGTTGGATGGCGAAAAAAACGAGAGAAAAACGGCGCTCATTTTTAACCTTTAGTCAAGGCGTGTGTGGCTATGGGCATGTGACGCGCCCCAGATATGCCATGGCACCATCATGTCCGGGTAGCCACGCACGCCTTGACAAACGGCTACAGGGAAGTTTTCCAATGATTTCCAGCTGGAAATCGTTGGAAAACGATATACATTTCCACTTTTCTTGACAACGACAGCACACCTCGTGCCATCATTTCACATGATGATTGAGACCACTATTAACTTACAGTCTAGTAAGGTATTTCGTAATAATTCAGTAAACAAAAATTGGAGGGTTACCAATCGTGTACACTACATTTATTAGTTACCTTTTACATACAGCATCACGCCGGTTGAAATACCAGGATCGCCATCCTCATTTGAAACTTGACACTGCAAAGTCTTCCCATGTATATCTCCTGCAGCTAATACTGTAACACTGCTTGTGCGGTTAGTCCACCCATCTGTGGTATTGACCTCACTCTTCATGTCCGGAGTTATTTCGTGGCTTCCTAATGTCCAAGTAAATGTTGCTTCTCTTTCGGTGTTTCTAGCATCGCATACATACCAGTGATTCCCTCCTTCTATCAGGTATGAGGTACCTCCAGTCGAGGGGTAAGTCCCCGTTGCATCCACCATTACTATGCTGGTTGGAAGCGCTATGACAAAAACCAAAAGGACATCCTTATCAAAAGAAGCGGTACCTGAGTAGCACTGTTTTTATACGTACTGTTTCGTACGTCGTGGAATAATTCATTACTGATGAAGATGAGTCTCGGCTTCATTTTTGAGCATTTTTTTCCAACTATTCCAATAGTTGGGATTGTTTTTTAAAGGCCTAAAACAAGGCTTTGAATGCAGTACATTGGCGAAAAACAGCATTAATGCTAACAATACCGCCTGTTTGAATAAGGATGTCATCCCTATGGGCTCCGTGCGTCACCAAAAGAGGGCGCTGTCCACATATCAACCGCACTTTCATGGGGAGTACGTCGTTGGTATTACACACTGTGCTCCTCGTTCATTTGATACTCGTATACCAGTGGGATTGCTTTGTCTGTTTGCCGACTCTCGATAATTGCGTTTTTAATAAGAATATCATAGCGGGAACCAGATACTTAAATTGAAGTCTGGTAAGATGGCGTCGATATTGACCCCACAACTCGCCTTTTCTTTCTGCTGAGGGGGTAGTTGTGCACGGAGCCAATAAGATTAACAAGTTTGATTATACCCTGCTCTAAATTGTATAGCCTATTATAACAAGTGTCATGGCTGCTAGGCTACTGTGTAACATGCTCCCTTCTTTCGAAAGCTCATTGCTATCGAAAAATTCGCTTGTTTTTACAACGGTAGCCTAGTCTATGGACCCATAAATTTGGGCTCAAATACTCTTGTTTATGCTTATCAGAGGTCAGATTGTTAAGACGGACTTTTGTGGGTCTGTACCATTGGGAATACTGCATGGATGTCAAAAACTCACTAAATAATTGCAATACTCCACACGCAATCTGTACCTAAGAAGTTCTTAGTTGAGGCAAAAAAATGTACCTCAAGCACAATATCACAGTAACCATGCACTTAAGCATGGAATACTGTTCTTCATATTGAAGTTCTCTTGTCATATTAACACCACAGAAGAAACGCTGATTTGAGGATTTGCATGGTGGAGAATACAACTAGAGGGAAATTTTGGCGATGAAGCATGTGAAGTTAATACTTCAAAATGGAAGTGTGGTTTATAGATACCTTTCGGTCTTCTACAAACCACACTTCCCTTTTCCAGCTAGTTCACATGGCATATCTGCAAAGTAGCACGTTTGTGCTTTGCATGCTTTTTTGTTTCTGCAGCAGCTATAGCATGGCATCTGCAGAGACAACAACACATACCACTGACGTCAAGAATGACTGCGACTGATGGCAACGGCTGTTGTGATTCTGGTGTACTTGCCACACACTTCAGCTCCTTGCCATGGTCTTCTCTGCTTGGGATGAACTCCAAGATGGCTGATGTGTTGACAAACGCATCGCCAGTGGTGATTGGTGGACTGACTGCACTCACAAAGTCATCGCCGAGAAACCAATAAATATCAACGACTGGTCTGGTATTCTGCACAATGCATGTGACATTTTGTGCTGTACCCTCATCAACCTCTACAGTAGCCTGTAGCCTGCTCCCGTTGGAATCGTACAATGACATATGGGATGCGACGGGTGGAACTGTAGGATTGAAAGAAAGAAAACTTATTTCAGTATATATATACTCTGCAACAAAAGAAACTGTGCACACTAAAAAATCCTGTATTTTTGTAACAACGCTATACACATCAAATTCACAAACCTTATGCTATGACATGGTTAGAATAAGGTGACGCACTAAAAACCTGCTTACCACATAATACAGGGTGTGGGCACACCTGTACGTTGATTTCACAAAAGGGGTATGACAGGTTGTTACATAATGGAAATCAACCTAGTTTTGGTCTTGTTCGCATGCTGTATAAAAAGGCCTACCCAAAAGTCAGAAGAGCATTGGACAGCATTGAGTAGAAGTGTCATCCCACATGACATCCCACAAGACTTCCATGCGCATGTCATTGCTCCAATGAGACGAAGATGCACAGCAGTCATTGATGCATAAGGTGGACACACCACTTACTGATTTCATGCGACTTCAATATTGGCAAGTTCATTTTCAGCCACTTCTCAGAACATTATGAACACTTTTTAAACTTGTCACTTTTGGGTTATCATGTGACTGGTGCCTTGGACTTCCAATAAAAGTATATTCCGGTGACTTTTCTGCCATGGCTGAAAAAAACCAGCAATTTTTAGTGCACAGTTTCTTTTGTTGCAGAGTATACAAGAATCGAAAAGGTATCTGTACATTTGTGTTGGTGTCTTCTAGAGCTTTCTATATTGCTCTCACTAAATAGTGGCCTTTTCCACAGTAAAACCACAGCACGCTGGATTTCATCGTTTGTGAGAAAAAAAGTGCACATTATGCTTCTTTGTATTAGCAACCTAATGCATAATTTCCGACTCAAACTTTTTTGTATTTAGTATGTGCTGATTTTATCAAATTATATTTAACTATGAATTTAACATTCTATACACTTTCCCGCCAACACTTTTCTCGATGGTAAATTATAATTTTAATAGCAGTAACTCTGTTAGTGTAGTCGATCCTTCAAATGCTTTCGTTTTCCCTTGGAAGAGATAATCTTTGGAAAAAATACCTTTGACATCTAGTGTTACGCTAACTGCAATGCCTTGCAGGCTATCTTCGTTGGAAGCACGGCACTGCAGTGTCTCTCCGTGGTTGCCTGCACTAGCGGTCACAGTGGCAATACTCGTACTGGTAGTCAGCCCCTGGTTACCTGCGATATGAATGTTCCTATCAGGCCTGAGCTCCTGGCCTCCCAGCGTCCATGAGAATGAAGCTCCTGGATGAGTCTCTGGTACCTCACACATGAACTGATAATCAACACCAGCCACCAAATATGACACGTCACTGGTAGACGTGAAGTTTGTTGTCGAGTCAGCCAAGAAGATCGTATGTGGAAGCACTACAGACAGAATACCATGCATACCATCAGTAACAATGCACATTGAGTTTCTGTGCCATACGGTATCCTTAGCAATCGTAAAAAAAGCAGAAGCCTGGAATTATCTTAATTGCTTAATTTCAAAGCAAAAACAAAGCCCGTCTTGTTTGCAAAATTAACAAAACGTCTCAAAGACAGACCGTTCAACTTAGTTATATGGCTAACTATTCTGTCAAAATTACGAATTTGTGTATCAGTATGTTGACATGAGCTCTTATTAAAAGTAAACGTTGTGTCTATTAAGTCTTTCCATCAGGTGAGCAGAGTTGTAGTCGAGTCCTGCTGCATTTCCTGGTCCGAGGCAATATCAGCCAAAAAAAGAGAATTCAAGTCCACTTGAGTTCAAAAATGGAAAACAGACAGAGGTCCAGACTCAAGTTGAGCCCCGATTCCAGCTAAGACTAGATCCTGGAACTCCAGCACACTTTATGACTCATCCGAGTCCAGGCATGTTTCAAAACCATTATTATATTTAAACATACTGTGGAATCTAGAACCAAATCTATACTTAACCCTTTGCACGCTATCGGCGACTCCTGTCGCCCAGCGCATTTATTCCCACACTGCTATCGGCGACCACAGTCGCCCGCGATAACGTTGTATTTGTAAATGAATGATTATGACAAACTATTGATCCCTGACCCTCATCCGGGTACTTTTGGATAGATGAATACGTGGCTAACATTTCTCAACCATAAAATCACACTCGTTTCTTACACAATTCTCTGCTATTTTCGATTGAAAATCTGTGCGTTCCGCTGTCCGAGTGTTCGCTAAAACAAAAGGCGAGTACAATGGATGCTGGAGCTGCATTTCAGGAGATATTCGGAGACTCAGACTCCGGAGATTCGGACTTTGAAGGCCTTTCTCAGGACGATTATGTCAACGATAGTTACGACGACGATGTAGGCCAGTGTGTACGAGAACGTGATGAAGGTTCCATTGATGACGATAGCGGTGATGGGGCACAACGCGACGATGGCCCCGGTGAAGTTCGCCAGCAAGCGGGAGGTGATGCGGCTCATAACGCGGCTCATAATGCGGCTCGGATCGCAGCTCGTAATGATGCATTTCGGAGGGCTTACCACCAGGTTTTCATATTGATTGAAAATTGTGCTTTGGTTTACTTCCAGATGCAACATGTTAGTGCAAAGTAAATGTCCATTGAAAAACTATGCATGTGTGTGGCACAATTGCAAAACACATGCTGTGCAGCAATTTTTAACACAAATTTATAATTGTGATTTTGCAGGTGTCATATTTCACTAATTATTTGACTTGAATAGAAACCATACCCACCAATGGATAGGAAATTTCATACTGAACAAATAGTTTATTTTGCATTTTCCTGTAAAACACATCCATCATAGAGTAAAAAGCTTCGGAATATATCAGTGTGCATTACTAGGTGACTTGCACAGGAAATCCAGCGCCATGGGAATACGTGTGTATATGAATGGTAGCGTGCTAAGGGTTAAACCCGGTTTTTGAGTTCTGAACTCCTAATGGCCTTATGGGCCATGTCCACTTTTCAGCATTAGGCATCAAACTACAGTGTAGGATTTACTCACCAAAGACATCCAATGTGACCGTCACAGAGGGATATGGTACCCGAGACTCCTGAGTGCTCGCGACACACTTCACCTCTTGGCCATGGTTGGCTCTGCTTGGAGTGAACGACCAGGAATCCATCGTGTCCACCAACCCATCACTTTCTCCAGTGCTTGGGGTGACAGTGCGTTGCAGGACATCATTCAAGAACCACTTAATGGTTACTGCTGGCCTGGTAGCCTGGACCTCACATGTGAATATCTGTGGCGTGTTCTGGTTAACCTCTGCGATAGTCCGTAGTCTGGTTCCACTGGAACCAGACATTTTCATAGAAGACACCTTTGGTGGCACTTAAAGGGAAAAGCAATGTATGATATACAAGCTGCATTAGGCTAAAAGAAATTAATTCAAAGAAATTAATTCAGGTTTGTTCTTTTTGTCATTCTCGTTAACTTCAATAAAATACTGCCAAGTGCAATATTTAGTAAGATAGCATCATACAACATTTGAGCTTTGAATCTACTACAGGAAACATTTTTCTGCTCTCAGAAAATTGATGTATTTAGATTTTATTCTACGCAATTTGTCCACATTAGCATACAAGTTACCAAGTAACAAGTTAACAAAGGGGGAGGTGAGTTGGTCTAACCGACGGTGGAAGTTACACCAACCGGGTCTATAATTCTAAAAATTGGGATATTTTCTCGGGAATCTGTTGAAGAATTATCCTCCATTTAGATCTGGGCCCGAGGAAACCATAAGAGTGGTAGGGTTGGCAATTTAAAATGTCGCCAAGCCTAACACATCGTAACCCTTTTATACCTAGAGTGGCTTTTAGCCTTGTATTGGGTGATTTAATTTTTCTTAAATGAAGACGTGTTTTGTGGATTATTGATTACTCTTTGTTTCCTACCTTTGACATCTAGTGTCACGCTCACACTGATGCCAAGATGGTCATCTTTGTTTGAAGCTTGGCACAGTAACAACTCCCCATGGTTGCTCCCAGTCGGTGAGACGGTAGCAACACTTGTGCTGTTAGTCAATCCATTGGCTTCAGTGACATTTATGTTGTAATCTGGCGTAAAGTCCTGACTCCCTACCATCCAATTGAATGAAGCTTCTGGGTCTATGTTTGGCACCATGCATGTGAACACTCGATCATCACCTTCTACCAGATATGCTATACCACCACTAGAAGGGTAACGTCCAGTTGAGTCGGAGAGTGTGACACTTGCAGGAAGAACTTCAGTGAAAACAAAATAATGAAGAGTTTAACCCTAACCCTCCAGGGTATTTTGGCTAGAAACCCTGCCAGACGCATCAGATTGCATACTTTGTCACATTGACTTGTGTGCAGAGTGCAGCAAAGTGAAGCTGTCACCACAGATGCACTGTGCTGCATCTGGCAGGGTTAGGGTTAATAGCTAATGTGTTTAAATATTTTCCTACAAAAGATATTGGTGTCTTAGAGTGTGAAATAGCAACAAGAGCTACTTGAGTTTTCTGATCAGTTTTTGTGTCGGGAAATGGAATTTGCATCGGGGATGATGTTTGCATTCAAACCCATGACCTCCTGCTTACTACTGCAGACGTCTTGACCACTCGGCCAATGACCTTGCTGAGGTGGCTGTCTGGCTGACCGGTTAACACGTATGTACTAGTATTAAGCAGGAGGTCATGGGTTCGTGTCCTGCCCAAGTAAGATGTTATTTTTTCCCAACACAAAAGCACTAAGCATACAGTACTTTATTTATACCACGTCGAGAACGATAAAAAATAATTTGATTTACATTGATGCCAGTTTGTTATGAATAAACTGATACTGACTACCATCTAGTGGTGAATCATGAAAATTGTATGAAAACTGCAAATTCTACGATCGGATTCTTGTTGCAATCACGGCATTATTGACATATTCCTAAAAGGCGTAGAAAACGTAGAGGACTTCTTTGCCCCTAAAAGAAAATAATTTATGTTGAACTCTGGTCTACCGTTGACTTGCAGTGCAACCATCACTGACGGATATGGCTGATGTGTCTCTGCATTGCTTGCCACACATTTCACCACTTCACCCTGATCGGCTCTGCTTGGCATGAATGTCCAGTTCCCAGTAGTGTTCAGAAACCCATCACCTCCCCCAAGTGGTGGTTGAATGGTTCGTTGCAAGATATCCTCAAGGAACAACTGGATTGTTACAGCAGGTCTTGTGCTCAATACTCTGCATGTCAAAGTATACGGAATTCCTTGGTATACTTCTGTGGTCGTCTCTAAAATATTTCCGTTGGAATCACGCAGTGACATTGACGACACTTTTGGTGGCACTTTGAACAAAAGAGAGATTTGATGATGTTTCACTTCACAAAGATATTAATCACCAAAGGATTTGTTTTCTACCATATGCCTACAGACAGTTACGCTGATAAATGCTCAACCTTTGCAAAATTGGAAACTGATCATGAATTGGAAGGAGTTATTGATGAAGGCCGAAGAATTACTCTAGCCATGTGTATTAAAAGCATTCACCACGTTAATGAACACTGCAGGTATAGACTAATCCGACGAGCAAAATTACTGAAGCCATCTTTGGATACTAAATTCAGCGGTACCATACACGCGCACTCATTGCGCCTTTGACCAATAGGATTGCCAAAGTAAACACGCGCCTCAAAAGTAAGAACGCGTATGACGCGCGCGCGAGCGCAGTACCGCCCGATTGGGTACCCAAAGATGGCTTCTAATTTTGCTCGTTGGATTAGTCTATACTGTCCAGCTACCGCCACTTTTAAAGGTCCGTCGATGTAGTGTCACGGCTGCGCGTGTGTCGCAGGTATTCTTTCAGTTGAGGCATGTGCATTTTGCCCAATTGCAAACTTATTATCGCCATGAAGTTCATTTGCCGCTAAAGTCACTAAGACCCCACCGCAATACTGGTCCTTGTTTAAAGTTAGTTGGCAGATTAGTCAATAGCCCATCTACAATTGTTTCTATCTACAACCTAAACATCCAAACCATAGCACCCTATGGAGGGCGCCTCAATATAAACCAGTCAATGACATTTCCCTCTAATTTAGTCTTTGCGCACATCCAGTGCAAGCTAAACAACGAAAGTACATATACCAGTGTGTGAATGCTGCCACCAAGAGTTTGTATTAAACGACCAAATCATTTGCCACCAAATATTTACCTTTAACGTCAAGCGTCACGCTGATACCAATCCCAGGATGACCATCTTCGTTGGAGGCCTGGCATCGCAGTAACTGGCCATGATTGGCTGCCATAGGTACCACAGTAGCAATACTGGTACTGGTAGTCAGCCCAGTGGAACCAGTGACGTGATCATTGGTATCTGAAACTATGTACTCATCACCAATCGACCAAGTGAAGGATGCGCCTGGGTCGATGTTTGGCACAATGCATGTGAACTGGTGTTCCACTCCTTCAACCAGATATGATGTACCCCCAGTTGATGGATAGCTTCCGGTAGAGTCCGATAAGGTTATGCTTGTTGGATACGCTAGATCAAAAGAGCAGTTACAGCAAGTATGTTTCAACTTGTGTTTTTGAAGGCGATAGGATTATTACCTGCGAACTGAAGTTTTTGTTTAAAAAATCTTGTTCACATTTTCTTTAATATTTTGAATGAGCTTGCATTGATGTCCTCCTTAAATTATTGGCTTACTGCTTGCTTTCAATATTGGGTTTTGCGCTTCACCGACGTATTTGATAAACACTATACTCAGTGTTGTCCTGAGAGATTGTTTGGAAAAAATCACTCGGGTGGGACTCGAACCCACGACCTCCTGCTTTCTAGTGCAGATGTCTTACCACTCGACCACCGAGCTTGTCGGAGTCGGGTGGCTGGTTCAAATCTGATATAGCGGCGGGTACCGCAGCCAAACTATTACTGCTTGCTGTTCCCAAATATAGCACGCAGAATCTATGGTACGAGGAACCCTTCTGGCTACTGACAGGCCTATTTTAGTTTTGTATTTTCCCAGGGACATTAAATACTGTACTTTAAAAATTGCATAAATAAACCAAGCATTTATAATTTAAGGCAAACATTCAAATACCTGATTTGTGACTACAATATGGTGAATCTCGGCATAGGAATACATGTATACGTACCGTAGACAGTTAGTGTTGTCATAACCGACGGTGATGGGTCGTGTGACTCGCCAATTCGCGCAACACACTTCACAACTTCCACGTGATTGGTCCAGTTGGGAGCAAATGTCCAAGTAGATGTTGTGTTGACCAGTCTGTCTTCAGCTTCTATAGGCGGGTCGTCGGTGTGCTGCAACATATCATTGAGGTACCAGTCTATGCTGGCAGCAGGTCTTGTACCCAGTGCCTCACATGAGAAGGTATGCAGAATACCGTGGATGACGTCAGCAGTTGGGCCTAGTCTGACACCAATGGCATCATACAGTGCCATAGATGACTGCACGGGCAGCACTATTGGAGAAGACAGGTTTTTTGTTGGGTCAAAAGCTTATCCAGTGACGTGAGTGTCATTTTGCATTAGTTCGTCATTTGCACAACGAAGTGACGTGTCGTGGATAGTTGCTGCTTCACAAAGTTAGGTATAGTGTGTACAAAACCAATAGACAATCTGTCACTGCATGGTGTGGTAACTATCCACGATGCATCAGTTCGTGGTGTGAAAGACGAGCTGAACCTAAATTGGGGCAATATCACCGTCTTAAGTAAGGCATTAGGAAGCATACCACTTACCTTTAATATCAAGATAAACGCTGATGCTTACGCCAAGATGGTTGTATCCATTTGACGCGTGACACCGTAGAGATTGCCCGTGCATTGACCATGTTGGTGACAGTGTAGCAAAGCTAGTACTAGTGGTTAACCCATTATCATGACTAACATGAGAAGTAGTGTCTGGTGTAATGTCCCGACTTTCCAGCGTCCACACGAATGCTGCCCCTGGGTTGATGTTTGGTACCTCACATCTGAACTGACGGTCGTTACCTTCAACAAGGTATGACGTGTTACCGGTTGAGTAGTTCCCATTCCCGTCAGATAAATTTATAATGGTTGGGAGCACTGGATAAAAACCGACAGAAGGATAATTGTAACATCAGCCATGAAGACAAGGAGACTTGTACCAGAGGTAATATTTTGTAAAGACCAAAATTAGTTTGTTACTCTAAGTGATGCAGCCATACGGATGAGATAATGATAACCTCTATATTTATTTAGTACTATCAACAAAATCATCAAAGGGCTTTGATTAAAGTTCCTTTGGAAGTTCTACACACAACATTTGAGTTCGTTCAAAACACACAATTTTTAGTTTGCCATGAACCAATACAAAACTTAGTAACTTTCCCTGACCCCAGTCTCTATTTTTATTTTATACAAGTGCACAACCTATTCATATCCTCTCCAACAAATATGACAACTTACCAAGACTCTCAGAGGTGACGTCATCGATGGCAATGTCTCCTTGGAAGTCACTGCCACGCACGGCCTCGATCGCTACTCTGAAGCTAGAAGTTATGTACGTCACGTTAATTTCGGCTTGTAACCATGTCGTTCCATCCGTCTGCTCACCATTCAGTGTTAAGAGAATCTCTCCCTCACTCAAAGTCCCATTAGTTGGTATTTTGTAGACGTTTAGAGTGCCTGGTTATGTGAAGTTGTTTAAGTGAAATAGAGTGAAGATTAAAGATGCGATATAGCTTTGGTAATGATCAAAACTAAATTGATTACTTTCAATCTGAAAGCTTACTGTTTATAAAGATGGTACCAGTTCCAATCCTCCCGAGATATATTTCTGTCTGAGAGGATGCCATGTTCAAGACAACTGTATCCGAGGACCTCCATAAATGCTGTGGGATATTTCAATTTCAACAATCACAATAGGCCCTTATGAATATGACTGGAATCATTGTTAAATTTCAAACTTTCAACAGCTCTGTTATTTTATGTATTATGCCGAGCCAATGAACATTGCCTGCACCCATGATGTCACATTACCTTTATAAACTGGATGAAGTTTTAAGAAATAGAACTGAAATACAAGCCAAATCTTTTACATTATTGGGTGCAATAACTTGAGAGAATCAAGTGAGTGTAGCTTGTGAAATCACATTCCTTATAATCCGACATGGAACATGCAAAATCTGAGACAAAAACTACCGCAGATTTCCATTGGGTTGTTTAATGGCGACCAGGTCAGTAAGCAGAGATTTTCTTAATTGTTATGGGTGAGATTTGTTGGTTTTTTCTTCTCTGATTTTAGGGCGTTTGTTGTAAGGATTTTAACTGATTTTATAATTTGTAAAGAGTCCCTTTTGAAATCTGAAATTCCTGAGTCATTACCTAAAGATGATTTTACCTGTAAAAGTGGATAAAGATCAATAGAAAAGGGCATTTTAAGGGATGCCTTTAGGCAAATACAAACCATAGACCCTACATTGATCTGGGGTCCTTGGCGACACCCAAACACTGCAGATTTTGTGAATCTCCTTTTTGGCAAATCCCACCTCCGTGTTATTTCTCTACTGGGTACTTACCAATAGAACTCCCATGCATGTTGTACCAGAAGCGTAGAAACCACGTCAATCCAGGAAGTTCCGGACTGTACTGAAAGACATCACTGAGGAATACCGCATTATCCCCTGCACTCCGTGGGCTACTGGCTTCAAAATAGCAGTAATGACCGGTAGCACCTGCACAGATTATTCAATTAAACAGATTGGTTAAAATAACCAGTAATTACGTGAAGTATTGGTAGATATTATTAAATTCCTTGGTAATTTCTATATGATTGTAAATATTGTAATGAATGACAACATTGAAATAAATGTTACAACAACAATATTGTTCAACCATGGAGGAGGAAGGAAACTTCCTCCATGGTTCAACCAGTGGAATCTGTGAGACAAATTTCTACCAACAGCTTTTGCCACGGCGGCGTGAAACTCGCCGTGGCCTACTACTCACTATGTTGTTGGTGATTGGGTAGGTTGGTTGGTGGGTGGACAGTTTACTCGGGTGTATGTTTCCATGCCACGCGTGTACCACGGCTTTGCAAGTGAGTTGGGAATAGCTGTTTTTGTAACACTGATGCGCATGCATCTAATCTGGTCTAATCTGCATATTAGATCACGCCCCATTGCATTGCAAAACTCGTGGTTGTATACGGTTCGTGGACCGAGTGAAGTATTAACGCGTATACCCGCCGTGGGCTGTACCACTTGGTACTTGTTTGAGGTAATTTTATCCAATCTGCTTGAAGTTTATAGTATACACACACATTATCCAAACACATTGTGTTTGAGGCGTTTATCATTAGTCCACTTAAGCCGTGTTTCCATTGCACTTTTTTTCCGCGGCCTCGCGGAAACTTGCTGCGACATGCCTTCGCGTAATTCTACCGTGCGTTCCCATTTGGACTTTTATAACTGCAACAGAACGTTTAATCGCTTTGAGAGGCTGGCAGAATGTCACACGTTGCGGGCACTGTGCACAATCACCTTTGACCTAGCTAAATTGCATTGTATAGTCAGTTACCATACTTGTACACATACATCTACAGACGTGCTCGCTTCGACACAAAGGCCATGGTCTAGTCTAGTGTAGAAAATGGCATCGTCATCAAATGTACTGCCGAGTTTCAAGGCCTCCTCGAAAGAAAAAAAAGCCGACCCAACTGGTGGTAGTTCCAAGAGAAAGAACTATGGGGCCACGCAGAAACTGTTAAGCTGATCGCGATTTGGGGGTCTCGTGAACACCAGGCGGGTTTCGAAGGGATGGTGTATAACTCCCACGTGGGCCTCCATATTGAGACAGATCTCCTCGAAATTCTTCTCTGCCTTCCCCAACATTTTCACTGACATCTAATCGAATTAAACCTCTCACAAAATCGATCAAATCTGCCATGTTTCAAGCAGCGAACGGACGGAAAATGTAGCTGCTGTATGCACGTACGTGGCTGATCGTCGGTCAGTTCGCTCCGCTGTAAGGTAAACACAAGGATACAAGGAACCATACCACCATTTTCGCGCACTTGACGCAATCAGAAAGTTGCATTGTTTACAAAGTGGTTTCCGCATGGTTGCGGTAGTTCCACATGGAGGGGCAGTTTCCATTGGACTTTTTATCATCCCTGATGACTTTTCGCGGCCGCGCGGATATCGTACACGACCGCTTTCAAGGTCGCGGTAAGTTGACAGGGCCCTATTGGACTTAATTTTGTCATTCTAAAGAAAAGTCGTGGTAGAATAAAAAAATAAGTCCAATGGAAACACTGCTTATTTAGACTATATCTCTGTCAGCTACCTGTTTGCGTGGCATTGCTTATCTCAAGATGATGACAGATATTTTATAGTAAATTATTAATTTCATGCTTGGCAAAAAAAATAATCAGATTATGGAAAACATGTCTAACATGAGGCTATTACAATGAGGCACTTTTATTGCAGTAAAAAGTGTATGTTCGCCCTTTCCAAAATATGACAGCCAAAATACGACATGGTTTAGCACTATCTGCTCTACTCTATTGTCTATTAGCCTATTGGAAATAACTTCACAACCGAATGAACAATCTGTACTAGGGTATGCATGTAATTTTTTTCACAGATTCTTGAAAAACACTGAAATAACATTACAAAACTTGTTGCAAAGAAGTTATTCAACAGAAACCTTACCCCCGGTAGTTTTGTCGAATTCTGGACCAGTATCAGTTGACTCTGTCCGTCCCTGTTGTTGACACATCCACTCGGTGTCATCTTCTGTTGACTGCGTCCATCCACAGGTATCTCTCTCGAAAGTGCAATCGACACACGGTGCTAAACATTAGGAACAAGGGGGCATTTTGTGTTATCAAAACTAAGACAAATACACTGGGTGGAACCGTTTAACAAAGAATACTTAGAACACGTTTATTTTTATCGTAGATTCTGCCTGATATGTCTGTCCCTCTATCTTTTTGGACTACTTGGATTGTATAAAATTGGGGGCATCACCACAGTAATAATCAATAGTATTGGATAAGCCCATCACAGTAGGATTTGTCTACACTTGTTTCATCCCACACAGGCCATTGTACTAACCTCAGCTATCTTTAGAGTTAGAGGATTTTCCGACAATGATTTGTTGAGAGACTCTAGTTTTTGCCCCGAAACATTTGAGCTCCTACCCGCACAGAAATGGTCCAAGGGGCATATGAGGTTGAATAACTTTTGCATGTGTGCCCAGGGCCAATGCGGGGTCTACGGTCATCTATTTTCAGCCAGGATCATTATGTGTACTGAAAAGTATTCCCATTGTCCGTTAATATACTGAAAATGGGCAAAAATAAAAATTAATTCCTCAAACAAACCACGAATTAAAGTTACTAGTAACAAAAGTCGTATCCTCATTGAGTGATCCCCACAATGTCGCTTCTCGGGTTGCATCATAAAATTTTGCGTGATCCGTATGGCATTCTCGGTTTATGACTTCTGACTTGCGCCCCCGAGCAAAGATACTGATATTTGGGAGACCGCCAACATAGGGCAAGATAGCTCAGTTGGTAGAGTGCTAATACGGTATTACGGAAGTCGCAGGTTCAATATCCCGCTTCTGCAGTTTTCTTTGTTCACTTTCAAAAAAATAATAATTATGACAGTTAAAAGAAGTGTCAAAGCCACTATTAATGTATGCTTGCTTATTTAGGGTGTCCTGTCAACGGTTCATTCCTATTTCGAAACAGCCGTATTTCTTACTTCCGACCACACACCCCCTTCCCTTTGATTCCCCGCAGGCGCGTAGCCAGGATTTGTTCATGGGGGGTGTTTTGCTGGAGACTGACATGGGGGAGGGGTCTAAGGGGAGGGGGTGTCCCCCTCCCCTTTGGCGAAAATTTTAAGGCCTCTAGATGCAAAATGGTGCAATGTTTGAGCTCAAATCATGCAAAAGAATATTGATAATTATTTTGTGGAATAATTCTATTCACATCAGAAAAATGCAAAAATGTAATCCTATATAGACTCAATTATTGATGCAAGGAAAATGCGAACCTAAAGAGATACCTTTCTCAATATACATAATTTACAAGCAACTAGGTTCAACTTCAACTCAAAAGTTTGAACTGTAAGAAGGATAATTTGGGGAATCAGAGATAAAAAGATCAAGGGAATTGCGGACCTGAGGATTGGAAGAGACTCGAGTGAGGCCCGGAGGAGGGTGCGATAATTATCACTAGCATAAGTCACTGGTGTTTTCTGCATATATTTTTGTTGGGCACTTGGGCCATGGGGGGTGTTTGAACGCCCAAAACACCCCCCTTGGCTACGCGCCTGATTCCCCGCACCACCCCCACAACCCCCGCCCCCAAAATCTTTTTGTACAGAACAACAAATTAGAAATTGTAAGATGCAGCTAGTGCACAATATATTTTACCATCTCTACTACAGCAGAAACAGTCAAATATATAAACATATATTTCTCTCAAATTTCAAATAAAACAAAAAAGAAGCAGAACAAAAATATCGAGCGTGCCCTTATTTGAATGACGCCAATTTGTTTGTGCTGATGTTGTAAATGTTGTTTTGCTTTTGTTTCTGTTGTCTTCGTTGCCGTTGTTATTGTCTCTGTGGTCGTAAATGTCCCCGTCGTCACTGTTGTTAACCCTTTGAAGCCGGATGACGTCTATAGACGCCAAAGAAAAAATTACCACAAGCCCGGAGGATGTCTATACACACCATTCTCTGCATTTTCAATCCACTGTTGGATTATTGTGTATGTTGTACGCTTGGCTGCACAAGCCTCTTGCAGGAGTGAGATCCACAAACAAGTGAAAAAATCCACAAAAAAATCCATGAGGACCCCATATCAAC
Organism: Hippasteria phrygiana; assembly: GCA_037893225.1. Taxonomy (NCBI): domain Eukaryota; kingdom Metazoa; phylum Echinodermata; class Asteroidea; order Valvatida; family Goniasteridae; genus Hippasteria; species Hippasteria phrygiana. The sequence goes on along the minus strand of JAZGUH010000639.1, from coordinate 318,897 downwards.
ATATAGTTTGTATTTGCCTAAAGGCACCCCCTTAAAATATCAATTTTTATTGGTCTATATCCACTTTTACAGGTAAAAACACCTGTAGACTACACCTCAGGAATTCCAGATTGCAAAAGAGATTCTTTAAAAATTCTGAAATCCCGACAAAATACTGAAATCAGGAAAAATCCCGACAAATCTCACCCCTGCTCTTGTGTCCGTTTCGCTTGGCTGCACAGGCAGACCCGGCACCTCATTATAAACAACCGTACTCAAGGGGTTAATGATAATGTCGTACGGTTTTCATCAACATTGGAATCATTTTATTACTATCAAAGCAAAATTGATGTTAAACTTGAACTGATACTGTAAAATGTTCACTCACTTTTAAGTTCAACATCGTCAATTGCGATGTCTCCACTGGTAGCGCTACTATAGTAGTAGTGGTGGTGGTACTGGTAAGAACGATGGATCACTTCAAACGCTATGCGGAAGTCGGTGTCCACTGCTGATATATATAACGCTGCCTTCAACCACGTTATGGCGTTATTTTGTTGACCGTTCCGTGTGAAGATGACTTCTCCGTCACTCAGCCTTCCATTGACGGGTACTTTGTAAACATTTAGTGTTCCTAGTATGAAATCAAGCAAAAATAAGAATAAAAAAAAAATAAAAAATAAGTTATAAGATCAGTTAACACATGTTTTCTCACATAAATTAATAATCAGGCCTCATGTACAGGGACCCACACAATTGATAGAATATCCGATGCCCAACAGCATTCCATGAACAACGACATGGTTGACATAATACATGTAAAATTATATGGTAACAGCAAAACATCATCTCTCAATATTTTTTGATGCTGTTAACCAATAGTACAAACTGTATAGATGGAATTTGCGTTGGGGATGATGTAAATTAGAAGACAGCTTTTTGCCCTTTCCTGATGTAGTGAATGAAGCACTGCATGCTCAGTGCTTTCCAAGAGGCTGTGGGAAAAAAAAAATCACAGGCTTACTCGTGCAGACGTCTTAACCACACGACCACCGAGCTTGACGGCGTCAGCTGGCTGGTCCGAATCCAATAGCAGCGGGTACCACGTAATCAGAGTGAAAGTGGAATTTGCGTCGGGAACGACAGCTTTATATTTCTGGATGTTTTGAATGGCTTACATATTTTCATTTCTCGTGTACAGTCTTTGGAAGATTTTATTCATGGAATCATTATGGGTTATTTTACTTACCAACGTCATTCCCGTACATGCTGTACCAGAAATTGAAACAGCATACTGACTGCCCTTGAAAACTTCTTTGGTCAAGAACAGGACTTAGAAGCACAGCCTTGTCATCATACGAGTAAAGGTCCATCTCAAAGTAGTAGTAAAACCCGCTGGAATCTAATGGTACAGTCAAAACATTCCCTGAGAGTAGCCTGTTTATGATTGCAAGTAAGCATTCAAGGGCAGATCCGGGGGGGGGGGGGGGGGGGGGTAATCGGTATCGACCCCTGCCCTACTGTTTACCTTTTCATGGTAAAAGTTGCAAATCAGCCACCCTTTGAGGTTTTTCTCTTTAGCAAGAACAAACAGACCTGTGTTGAATGTCGCCACCAATGCCAAAGAAAAAGCACCCCCTACCACCACCACCAACAAATATATATTTTGTCGGTGGAAAATTTGGAAGGTCATTTTTTTTTCAAACCCCTCTAGAACAAATTTCCTGAATCAATCCCCGTTAAAGTCCTACATGTATGGACTAACTTATTTTACATGTATGTGCAAAAGATAACTAACATCCTATCCTTGATGTATCTGAGATAAGATGGATAAAAGGAAAAACTTCTGACAACTTTACAGTGAACCTTCCTGCCGGACGTCCTGAGGCACAGACATTCGTTAAAGATGGCACTATAAAGAGGACGCTTCAAAAGTTCAATTTGTTTTATTCAGATTGTCTATTTGATACTGATAATTTTTGTGCAGTTAGAGTTTATTGGTGTGTATATAGGCCCTATTGAAATGCTTTATCTCGTCATATCAGAATAAAGCAAATAACCACCAAAAAAGAAATCAGCTAACTTTATGAAGGGGTTTAAAAATAAATGAAAGGTGCCCAATTCATATAGATTTTAGGTACATACAATAGTTTATTGCAACATGGCAGTATTTTGGTCGTAGATAGTAAACGATACTCACCACCAATGGTATGATCAAATGCAGGGCCGGTATTATATGTAGGTGTTTGTCCACTACGGCGAGTCCAGTCTGCGCTATCGTCATGAGATTGTGTCCAACCGCAAAGTCCTCCTTCGAAAGTACAGCTGAAACCGTAACTTCCCTGAGGGCTTTCTGATGAAGGATATAAGCAGTTGTAAGGGTGTATATTACATATGATACAATGTAATTGTCTGCAAAGACTAGTATAGGTGTTCTGTTCTGTTCTGTTCTGTTCTGTTCTACTCTTCATAAACGACATTATTTTTCCTTTGCTGATTCGGTTGCTCATTTATGATTTTTCACATACCTCTCAATTCCAAGTCATCAATTGCGATGTCCCCTCTTTGCGAATAGTACGAGTCGGATCGACTAATGGCTTCGAATGCTATCCGAAAGCCCACGGCCTCAGCCCTGATGTAAAGTTCTCTTTGGAGCCATTGGGAAGAACTAGCCTGTTGACCAGTCCGAGTGAAGAGCACCTGTCCGTCATCCAATGTACCGTTGACTGGTAGCTTATAGACATTCAGAATCCCTGGTTATTACAAAAAAATGGAATGCAAAGAATTGTCTCACATAGGCAGATAGGGGGCTGAGGGAAAATAAATCGTGTGCCCTTCTGATCCTCTCCTTTTGCAAATCTTGATGTAAAATAGCAAATTTATAATAATTATTCAGATTTTTAAAGATTTGTTACCTCGCCTTTTTCATCGCGGCCATTCTTTGACTAACCTGGATCCACTTTTGTTTATGAAAAATTGCTTCCATGTGCTCAGACTAAAGTTGTTGTAAAGTGAAATATGTTATTATAAAAGGAGAAACCTGTTTTTGTCTGGATTAACTTTATAGGATATTTCAAAGCTGCAGATTTCTTTATCCCTGACAATTATTTCAAGCGTAATGTCTTCCAGCAGCGGATTATCTTACAGCTAGTGAGTGGTTAACCTTTCATGTAGATTTTTTGAAGATGTTTTGAAGAATTTCATTACATAACATTTTATAATAGGATTCATCAAAAGTGGAAATAGTATTGTGTAGCTGAAAAGCCTTAGAAATAAGTAGCAAAAAAAATTATGAGCAATAGTCAGTTTTGGACTGTCTTAGATGTGGAAGGATTAAGATTCCGAAATATTTTTTTAAAACATGGAATCAGGCAGCGATTGAAAACTGAATCTACATATCGGCCAAGGGGCCGAACCTGGGTCGAAGAAGTTTTTTTATTTATTTCTATTTTTTATTTAAATCACCCAATACAGAGGTGGTAGCTATAGGGCTGGCGACATTTTGAATTATAACCCGGGCCACCCTTTAATTTTAATACGGTTTTCCTGGGCCCAGATCCATTAGAAGATAATTCTTCGACAGATTTAAGAGAAATTTATCCAAATTTTCAGACCTATATAGACTGAAGTAAAGGCAAGGAAAGTACTAGCTATGACCACCCTGGCTGCTTCCGAAGTACTAACTTACCAATGTAACTTCCGTACATGTTGTACCAGAAACTGAACCGCCATAATGCTTCTGATCGTACTACAGGGCTTATTAACACGGCCTTGTTGTTCCTGTAACTTCCTCCATAGGAATAGCAGTAGTAGATGGTAGAATCTGTGAAATTTGATCCAGTCAACGGAAAGAGTTCCATATCCGGCCATCACTTAGACCTTGTGCACAAAGTCTAAGGGCCATGATAGAAAAAGTCTAAGTATTTTCAAAGAATAAGTTGAAATGTTTCCCTCCTAAAGTAGATTACAATTTTTGGTAGTTTTTTAAGTCATAATAAGGGAATATAAGTGATGGCCGGATATGGAACTCTTTCCCAATGGCCTAAACGCATGTGGATTTTTTTTTACAAATTCAATATCCAATGTATAATGTACTTCTCCAGTATAGAAACCATGTTTTCTTGTTTCGATCTTTTACAACGGAAATCCTGATTTGTCGGACCTAGCTTTAATGCACTAACTGCAAGGGACAAAATTGTATTCTGACTGTCCTTTTCACACTATATGTACGTTCGACCCGTGTTGAAATCTACACGGGGCTCGACCATAGAGTTATCCAATGGGCTCGACTCGTGTAGACTTCTTAAAATATCAACACGGATCAATTACGCTATCTTTTCACACTACTCAACGTGTGTATTTTCCTATACGTATGTGAACCCTTCTTTTGTTCCCTTTGTTTGTACTTTAACTTTTTCCGAACAGCTCCCATAAGGTTTGTACACGAAATTCTCCCGAGGACTCGGCCCAAGTCCTTGATGATAATGTTATCCCTAATCCCCCATTGTCCCAAGTCCTCTCTCGTATAGCCTAACCCACTCACCCACAGCATGGAGGAAGGTTTGAAAAAAGGGAGTTTGTGCCTCAAAAAATTGTGGGATTGTGTAAACATAGCCCAGCATCAACTCGATGGTTTCTGGGCTTCCATCTGTGTGCAGACTTGATAAAATTACTGTTGAAAAATGGGTCATATTTGCCCGAGAAAGTGGAGGGATGCCATTTAAAAAATGGCTGTTGATCGGCTTGGGAAATAGGACTTTTTGGGAGGTGCGTTTGTTTTGTGTCAATAATTAAAAATGTAATTGGTTAACCCCCCCAAAATAGAAAAGAAATGGACAGACAAAAGATCAGACAATAAGTGGCATATGTTTGTGTAGACCCCAGTGATGCTGGGGTACAGGTTATTGGGCCCTGAACTTTGTTGATTTTACACTGTTGTCAATGGAGCTGGAATTAGTGTGGTGCACCCTTCACACACTACATGAATGACTACGTACGGCCGGCCGTTCAACATGGGTCGAATCCATGAATCGGAAAATCCCCCATAGCGCATTATCATAATGCGCTATGGGGGATTTTCCGATTCATAATGGTTTTCGAAACGCTGGCTTCGGCTTGGCTTCGGCTTCGGCTTCGTCTCCGACTTCTGAATAACTGAGAAGCAAACCAAATGGAAATATTCTAAATGTTGGTACATGTTCTGCTTCAGGAACATTCATTCGGTTGATTATGAAAGTAAAAGTTAGAATACTTACATTTTGTTTGCTTCTCAGATATTCAGAAATCGGAGACGAAGCCGAAGCCAAGCCGAAGCCAAGCCGGAAGCTAGTCTTGGTTCAAGACGTTGTTACGTACGTATATACGCGATAACCGGCCGCCGCGAGAGGGCGTTATCACGACAAACTATTAATAGCCACTAACCGCGCGCCAGCAACAACGTCTTGGGAATTTCGTAAAATCTCCCCCCGAAAAATGTGGGAAACTAGTGCGCATGCGTCAATTCTGCATGGAAATGAGGAACATTTTCTCTTCACGCGCGCACATACGAAAAAGAGCTGCCATGAAGTTGCACAATAGACTGGCCGAAGGGGCGCTGGTAATAAGTTAGTGATCGAAGCTGCACTATAATGCTTTGCATATTGCAGGCACACTCTAGATCTTTTGCGGGTTTTCTCCACTGGTCGGCCGGCCGGCTATGCGCTAGCGGCTGCAGTGTCAAGTTCACCGCTCGTGTTCGCATGCGACGTCTTGCAACTGTGACGATCGACGCGAGGGAGATACGACGGGGAATTGGAAGGTGCCGGGCGGGACCGGGCAGGCAATTCCTCGGCGATATGGTGTGTGATCTGCGGGAAATTACTTGTTACATGCAAGAAATATCTCTCTATTATTATTAAACCGTCGGGGCTCGGACAACTCGACCATTGGCCGACTCGACCGTCTTTTTGCGTCAAATGGGAAGACAAGTTGTCCGTGGAGACAAGTCTTCCGTTGAGACAAGTCGTCCGTTGAATTGAAGTCGACTTGGAGGTAGGGAATCGCTGGGGTTTCTCGGCAGGGATTCGCGTCAAAGCAAACATGAGCCTGAATTTTTGTCGAGTTTCACCAGTGGAGAAAACCCGCAGGAGATCTAGAGTGCGTCTCAGTGCAGTATCTTTGTGAACTGTGTGACAATCGAATCACCAGAGTACGACAATCTCCGTTTTCCCCGGCCGTAAAGACTAGGGCCTCGTGAGCTATTTGTTTTATTATTATCATGGCCTCACCGGGCACATGTGGTGTAGCAAATTGGCCCAATGGATTAACCCGCAGATGTCAGTTGGTACAGTAGGCTATATAGTGTGTAGTCTAGGTTCCAAGACGTTCTTAGCGGTGCAACGTATAGCGGCCGACAGCGCCCTCTCGCTACACACACACACGCCAAGGCCAAATCGCTATTTGGCCTTGGCGTGTGTTTGTGTGTAACTAGAGGGCGCTGCCGTTCGCGCTGTACGTCGCACCGCGATAAGAACGTCTTGGAACCAAGACTATATAGTGTGGGGCGTCATGCCGGCTTGTGCAGCCAAGCGAAACGGAAACAAGAGGCTTGTGCAGAGATTAGCGTGTATAGAGTTTCAACCGGCCAGCTGGTGGCAAATTTCAATCCGCATTTAAAAGGCGAATTCACCTCATGTATTGTCGGTCATCTTATTTATAGGAATATCTCATGGAAAGCTCAAAACTTAATGCCAACAAAATATTTCAATTTGAGGGGGGGGGGGGGGGGGAAATTCAGGGAAATACATCCCAATTTCTAAAATGTTTTAATAGGCCTACCTTATTTTATTGCTTGATATGCAATCTTAAGCTAAAAAAGGAAAACAAAGCGTCACTGAACTATATAAATAAGCACGATAAGCCTTATTGCAAATAGTAAATACCGCCCGGTTGAGATGTCACAATGGTCACAACGGATTGTGGGAAGGAAAAACCTTTTGACCCATAGCCCATCCCACTATCCACTAGCTAGCCTGAGACTAGTCTGTAGCAGCTCGACAACAGCCGTTCTTTAAAATGATTTAATGTAACTATTTTTGACTAAAAAAGTGCTGTGACATTCTGTTCTATTAATTATAAGGCCAAGTAAAAAAAAAAACATGTTTCTCGTCCGGGTTTTCAAAAAAAAGGAAAAAGAGGGGCTTTTTATTTTTTATTTTTTATTTTTCAAGATGGCCGCCATTAGAGATTTCTGACAATCCCTGATGTGTTCGCTATAAATGAAATGTTACAAATAAAAGGGACAATTGTTAGCCACACAAGAACTGAACATATTTACATTGTTTTAATAGTGTTAGCACCATGTTTTACAAGAACTGAACATATTTACAGCTGATTTACGTCATTTACCGCGAAAATAACAACATTACACATGACGTACGGACGCAAGCCTCTTTTACCAGTCGCATTTAGTCAATGTACGATGGAATCGTATGAATTACGGCTAAAACGACTGTATGTAAAAACTACACTCACGATCACATGATTATATTTACACAATCCACAACGAAACTAAATAGACTCGTGCGAAGACATATTTAGCGACGGTACAGTAGCTACACGATGTAGAAAGTCGGGGGGAGCCTACATAGAAGACTTCGAACTCGCTATAGACTCATGCGAAGACATTTTTAGCGACGGTACAGTAGCTACACGCTGTAGAAAGTCGCGGGGAGTCTACATAGAAGACTTCGAACTCGCAAGTATTTAGTTTTCCCGATGAATTTGTTGCAGTTTTTAATATTTTTTTCTCATTTTTTGGAAATAAAAAATAAAAAATAAATCCAGGCGGCCTCAAAAAAGGAAGCGGGCGGGGACGAGAAACATGTTTTTTTTTTTATTTCGCCTAATGAATAAACGTCAAACAATCCACAAGGGAAACTGACTAGGTAAATTTTGAATACATTTTCAAAGTGAACAAAGAAACTGGCAGGAGCGGGATTCGAACCTGCGACCTCCGGGTTACCGTACCGGTACGGTAACCCAGTGTTGTAACCAAGTCATTTTTTCTCAAGTCAAGTCGAGTCATAAGTCAAATATTCACAAGTCAAGTCAAGTCCCAAGTCAATTTTTTTTCAAGTCAAGTCAAGTCCTGAGTAAATTTTGTTCAAGTCAAGTACTAAGTCTCAAGTCAATTGTTGCACATAGTAAATTTAAATTCAAATGACAAATGACTACGCATAGGCTGGCACGCATGCACTGTACAAAATCAACCTGGCATGCCGTCTTGGCGATTCTCCATGCAATCGTCCAGTGCTGCAGCAGCGCATGCGTACATGTACTGGACATGTACCCAGCTCGCTATGCGCCGTAGGCTTGGCATTTTTTTCAAGTGATATATTTGTGAATGCCCAAAAGTTGTGTTTGTTTTAACAAAAGTGTTAATGTCAGCAAGTCAAATTTATTCAAGTCGAGTCACAAGTCATGTTCTTTCGAGTCAAGTCAAGTCCCAAGTCATTTTTTTCCAAGTCAAGTCTAAGTTAAAAAAATCGCGACTCGAGTCTGACTCGAGTCCGAGTCAGCAAGTCAAGTCAACAAGACTGCGGTAACCAGGAGGTCGCAGGTTCGAATCCCGCTCCTGCCAGTTTCTTTGTTCACTTTGATAATGAATAAACATAACTTTCTCATCAAACTACTAAATTATTCATGTTATTGCTTCACCCGCCTACGGAAAAAAATGCAACTCGCGGGTACGGCTAAAGAACAAAACCACGATGTTAAAATGGCGCCACCAACGTCAAGAAAGAGAATCCCCGCTCGTCCCTGGCCCCCGCCGCTTTGCAGGCGAAAAAAAAGTGCCGTGGTGGTCAGCTTGTAGGCCTACTGAAAACAATTACAACACAGGGCCCCTGCACAAAAACCAGTATCCGCCCTGAATAATATACCATACGGACTCACACAACTTTGCAAAAACCATTAATTTATTTTATCTCGGTTCTCCTATTGTTCTCCTATTGTCCTCCCATTGTTTACATTTATTTGGCAATTGGTTTTGTAACCTACACGGTTTTCTTTCTCAACCGGGGATGGACCCCATTGTCTTCTGTTGTTAAACTTGAAATAAACTCACAGCCAGGAGTATGATCAGACACAGGACCAGTAAAGCTTAGTGGTCTCTGCCCGGGGTGACGAATCCAGTCGGAATCATCGTCCCTTGACTGAGTCCAACCACACATGCCATCCTCAAAGGTACAGTCAAAACTTGAGGCAACTATAACGTAAATCCAGACAGGCAAAAAGTCAGAAAAAAAATCATGGATACCAACAGTTTTACATCATCATCATCATGTATACCCAGCACGATATGGGGCAGAGGGGTACCCCCCCACCCACCCCCCCCCCCCCCCCCCCCCCTTTTGTCCCTACAGTACTCTCCAGACTGTTGTTACCTAACACATCCCCGGCCCCCCTAGACTTCTGAAAAGAATTCCTGAGATTCCGAGAACACAATGACCAACACAAAAGTGGAGGGGGGGTTCCCTCTGTCCCATATCGTGCATCATTATGCCCAGCCTGCATGCCTGGTTTTGACACAACCTTTGATCCACCAGCCGCCCCAGCAACTTTCATGTTTTTCGTTGTGGATTATTTTTGTTCCGAATTACGTCCATTCTTCATGCTTGCCATGGGTTTGGTGAAAGTTGACCCATGGTTGACCCAGACATATAAGCCAACTTGCTGCGCCTGGCCGGCACCACGGTACGTCCTCGCAACTTAAAGCTCTGGATTTATACAGTTAACAACGATTAACATGAAATAACGATGCATTATTAAATTGGTAAACAAAGACGATAGAAACATCTACATACCATGGAGAAAGCAGGATAGTCCTAGGACTAGGACGTAAAACAAGCTCACTGGCGCCATTTTTTTCTCTAAATGTAACGCTTTATTTATCATACCGATCAGTTCAGCAGTCTTCTTTTGTTGTGGTAAACTTTACCCCTTTCGGAAGGAAACAACTGCTTTCAATTCATTTTCCAACGTACAAAAAGTAATTATTGCACATATGAAGCGTCCCTGGCCGGGAAATTCCCCTTTTCTCTTTGTAACTCAACCCTCGTTGGTGCATGCCCTTTGGCCTTCGGAAGTTAAAGATTCAGGGACTTGCTTGGAGTGAAAGGGAACCGTTTTAATTTACATTATACGTTCTGTAGCTTTAAATTATGACCCTCGTTGCTGATGACCACTGCCACGCGCGCATGCTCGTAAATTAATGTAATTGCTGTCTCACGGAAAACCAAACCCTTAAAAAGCATCACAAAATGTTTACTATCCTACTGACACCCAGCGTCCCTATAACACTAATTTTGCAACGGCTCAGAAGACAGACTCCATCTGTAATCGTTTGATTAGCGAAGTTAGACAGAATTTTAATTGATAAGCATATATGTGGCAGCTTCTCGAAAGTTTGATGAGGTAAAAAATTAAAATTAATTGAAACAGAAAAGAATTAGTGGGAAAATTTGTCAAAGTGGGCGGCCTCGAGCTGGCCTCGACCAGATCATCGAGTCCAGAAGGCTCCGAGGCCTTGCACTCCGAGGCCTTGCACTCCGAGGCCTTGCACTCCGAGGCCTTGCACTCCGAGGCCTTGCACTCCGAGGCCTTGCACTCCGAGGCCTTGCACTCCGAGGCCTTGCACTCCGAGGCCTTGCACTCCGAGGCCTTGCACTCCGAGGCCTTGCACTCCGAGGCCTTGCACTCCGAGGCAAGGCCGAGGCCGAGGCCATAAAAATCGGCCTCGAGGCCGAGGCCGGTCTCGAGACCTCCAACACTGATATAGTAGTCGTGTGAACAAAATTACACCCGCAAAGTGTTCTCACTGAGGAATAAGAAATAACGAGTCGGCCACTAGCTCCAAACGCATTAATTAATTAACCTATTTCTATAATACTTTCTTAAACATCTCAGGAACAATCACTAACAAAAAAGTACGAACCTCGTTTATCCGTGGCCCTATACCAATGCAACACAAGACAGTGTTTCCTAGCTCTATGGTTGTACAACATCCTGCTCTCAATTATAATTAGATCATCACAGAAATAGACCTAAAAATGACGACATGCTTTGTTTATGTGGTTCCAAACATTGCATTGATTGACGTCATCACTTCGGTACTCTGATGACGTCAATCAATGCAATGTTTGGAACCAGAACACATTCTAAACTGCATGTGTTTGGAACCATTGCCGCGGCAACTGACGTCAGACTTCGGTACTCTATATAGATAGGAGCAAGATGAGACAACGTTCCCACAATACTCCTAAATAAAAGCACGCATGAAAACAAAGCATTATGACGTGTTTTTTTTTCGTAGGTCTAAGCAAGAAATAGCCCCCCCAGCACCCAGAAGCTAAAACCTTTATACACATTTATGGAAATAATCTCACTTAATAATTTTTCTGACAGCTAGTTTAGGTACGGCCGAACCGTTCTGGCTTTATTATAAAAAGTTCGGTATAGACGAATCCGGCGACCAAAATTATATTTAGAAGCATTCGACCAACAGGGTGTTTACAACTTGCCAAAATGCGCACGCGACTCAAATTAAAGAACGCAGGCAGCCTGCACGCGAGCGCGGCACCACTGTAAAAATGGCGTCGGTGAATTCTTGTATAGGGGACACATTGGATCGAAGGCACTGTTTCAGCATCCTCGACTCCATGATGGGAAACCATGGCGCCGCAAGATCGTGCCCATGGTAACGAGGTTGCTGTTTCAGAACCACCAAAACGACATCGTCATGTATTACTGAAAGCGCACTGGGCCTTACTGAATAGGCACAAAGCTTTATTGAATAGGCACAAGGCGTGACGATGTCATTTTGGTTGGTCTTTTTAAGTGCTTACCGGACACATTAGCCCTAATGTTATACCGAGTGGTGTTCTTTAGGGTTATCGTTAATACGTTATGTCAAAATGGTTCCTGAACACTTTGTGAGTCAGGACTAGATTATTTGTGATGTATGTCGATCGGTTGGGTTCTGTGTATTGTATTTATTTATTTATTGATTTATTTATTGTATTTATTTATTGTAATTCTTCTGGAAATGAAACCATTCCTCAAAGACTCGCATATCGCACGGTAGCTCGGAAGCCTGAAGAAATCTGAAGGAAGAAGACGAAGAAATCATGTTCAGTTTTAGAGGTGGGAGGAAAACCACAGAATGATATTCAGGGGAAACCCACGGAATCGGGTAGGGACTGAAATCCAGGCAGGGAGTAAAGACTGAAAAATGTTTTATGCAAACATCTATTTTGTGAAATATGTTCAGGAGATTTTTGGTTTCTTACTACTTAAGTTCATACATTACGTCGGGATAGGGAAAAAAGAGAAAATATCTGTATCATCCCTGACGCAAATTCCATCTTCTGACTGGTTAGAATTCATTAATAAAAGATGTCTCTCCACTCCCACCAAAGATTTAGAATTTGCCTCTCCACTCCCAGCAGTTGGGGAGGGGGTGGGTGAGAATCGAACCAGGGCCACCAGAGGTGGAAGGCGAGGTGATGCTAACTTTACCCCTTCTCTTCCCTCCGGGCCCTCCCGACAGAACGGCTTCATTTCTGAATAAACGGCAACTTTCTCAATGCCATTAAGATGCGTGAAATAAAGCCTCCAAATGGTTTACATGGGCCAAGTCATTCCCAAAAATTACAACAAAATGACTCTGAAAAGTTTAGATTATTTTACATGTTCATATAAAATATGTTTTGAAGTTAATGTATAGAAAAGTTGAGGCTCGACTAGAGCCCTTGCTTGAGGTTAGCCTTAATTTTGGATTCCAAAGTACTTTTGGAATGTCATAATATATTATCTTCAATTATGCCTGAACTCTGCAAGTATAACCAGATGTCTAAGACCATTAACCCCTTGGGTGGGGCTGTTCTTTATGGGGAAACTGGTATGCCAAGAACGAGCTGTGCAGCCAATCTTAACGCAAACAATAGGCATCACACTTGAAGGCCCCCCCCCCCCCCCCTCACCCCTAGCCCTTCATGCAAATGAAAGCTTTGTTTGGAAAAGCTCCATCTATTTATTACACTTGTATTAAAAAATGATATATTTGAAATATGAATGGGGTTGAGTACAGACGACAACCGGCCAGGTGGTCTTCTTTAAACTATGGCTATGACATCACAAAATGCCAATGGGGTCAAGGGTCATGTCAAGTTGGACTTAACACTAACTCCAACGCAAACTTTACCAGACTTTACTACAACACTGGCAAATTTATCTTTCGAATTACAGATAATCATCTGACTTTGCTCGATCGATCGTCAACTCGGTGTTAGAAGACCACCGTAGAAATTCCTCAACATAATTTATTTTCAAATTTGTTGAACTTTACAAAATCCTCTTTTTCACGATGAATCTATGGTAAACTCGCTTTGTTTGATGACACTTTCAATTTCAATTTGTATATCTGGATTCTTCCAGAAGGAGATTATGTATCATTCCACCAAGTTGGAACAGTGTCCCTCTTACATCCAGAACCTGTTGCGAGGTTATCTCAGTACTTCTAAATATCTACACAGTTTTGCTATGCATGTTTAAGTTTAACAATGGAGGAAGAAAAGAATGGACCCCATATACAAGCTTTAAGTTAGTTACTCTTACCAGAAATACAAGTGAATCAGTAGCTCTAAATGATTTAACATGGTGTGCCCTAGTGTGACATTTATGTCGATAAATATTGTTCAACATATCCTTTATAATTTATCTACAACAATATACAAATTAGTATGGTTCCATTTTGTGATCAGTTATCAGTATGTAGAGAAGGTCTGTACAATAAATCTTGCAACACGACAAAAAGATGTAATAAAAAAGACAGTGTCCCAGTTGCATTTTCATGAAATGTCAAATTTCTCAGGCAAATGTTCGAATGGTACAAAACTTTCCCAAATCTGTCCAATATCCAAGAAAAATATCAGCAATAAATATTCAAATAATTCAGTTGATAGATGGTACATGTAGTAACGTGTCACACTTTGTGTCCCAACTTAAAGTTTAAAGGGACACATTGCTTTGGATTTTGCAATTTGGGCTATAAAACTGAAATGGATATGGTTGGAAAGCTTTTTTAACAGTAGAATATAAAGATTCACATAACTATCCCTTCAAATTGCGTGGTTTTTGTTTAATTTCGTGACAAATAACTGTCTGCCATTTTGTAGAACCAAATTTTTGACTCCACAAAATGGCGGACCGTGTTCACCAGTTGTATTTCCAGTCGCAGCTGGTTGAAGTACGTTCTGTTGATCCATTTGTACTGTGGCACGCCGCGCAGCACTGGCGATATGTGGTAGAGAATGGTACCTGACGATCATCTGATAGGTTTACAAGGCCACTGGCTGCGGCGCCAGCCTAAAGACTCTGTTTGCGCATTATTTAGACGGTGGTATTTACTACTGGAAATAAGTCTATGTTTCGCGGGTCAGATGTCAGGGATCAGAGGCAAATGTTTTGTTTTGTAATCACTACTCACTAATTACAACACATTATACGTGTTTTTTTGCATGAACAACTCCTATAAAAGATAAGGAACATTTCCAAACAGCAAAATTTCATGACATTTGAAGGCAATGTGTCCCTTTAATAAAATGACCTATTTTTTAATCAGGCTTTTTTTTCTGCTGTGAAATCCAACAAAATGATGCCGTACATGACCTGACTGATAGTAGAGGATTTGTACATTCTCCAAGACTGGCACGAAAAGCTGGACATGTTTCAATATCTAGAATCGCATCAGCTTGATGGGGAAGTTCTCTGTAATCAGGTGATCATCTTGTAAGACAATGACGAGGTTGATTTCAAATTCTGAAACGGCACCAACAAGTAAAAATTTAAGTCAGTTAACTGTTGCACAAGTCTAGTAGCAGTGTTGTAGTCGAGTTCCGATCCCAGTCTGATGCAAAAACTGTGAAAAAGTGGACTTAAGTCCACTTGGAGTTTAACCCTTTGCGTACGCAAAAGAAACAGTGTCACCAGGCCGGATGACGCCTACAGCCGCTGTTTGTGCAGTTTCAATCCATTGTTGGATTTTTGTATATGTTACGCTTGGCTGCCAGAGCCGCCGCGACACCCTGACGTCTCCCGTAAAAAACATACTCAAGGAGTTAACACTTAAAACCGAGTTCAAATCTGGACTTGACTAGAGCCTGGCTCAAGTGTAGACTTGATTCGTGATTCCAAAATATGTCGACACCAGGATCTATTCTTGGCTGGAACTAGTGCTCAAGTCAAGTCTAAACCTGAGTTTGTTTTTTTGTGTTTTTTTTTGCTGATACTGCCTCAAACTCGGACCGGGATTAAACTACAACACTGTCAAGTATATTTTGGATAAAATGACCACAAAATAAACCCTATTTCACCCAGCTATTGACAGGATATGCAAGATATTTTAGTTGACAACTTCTACAAATCTGCAAAATATTCAACTAAAAACTTTGAGAAAGATGCCTCCTCCTTACCAACTTTGAAGTTACTGGTGGCTAGTGTCGGGCAAGTAAAGAGTCTTGGGAAGACCATGTACATTGGGATCGTAATTCCTCTGCAGACGTCACCCTCACCAATCTGAATGTTCTGGATCTCCGTTGCTGAGGTATAATTCGTGAAAGAAAAAATAAATTCTCAAAATGTTGTGCAATACAAGTGTTACATTATTACCCCTGCTCATCAGGCTGATCAATCATTCCTGAATCAGCTCCATGGCGAGTATGTAACCCTGCCTGCAAGTTAAGCTCACGTGCCTCAAGATATCAAGTATGGGCAGACAACCCAATCCATGCAGCGTCCCTGGCATTTGATCAGGCATGCAACTTGGAATTATAAAGAAAACGACGAAATTACAATCTTTACAAGACTTTGTACAATGTTTTTCAATTTTCAATGGCATAAGTGTGAAGTGAAAAACAAGGAAATCAGCTGATTCAAGGCAAAGTTGCATGCCTGTTTGATCTGTGGGAGCAGGTGAGTTGGGGGAGCTGTGTTGTTCTCACCAATGGTGAAAGTTACCCTGCTGGGGCGCTATAGGTCTGAAAATTTAGCCTTGTATTGGGCGACTTGCATAAAAAAGGGGCACAAACTGATACCACCCAAATTTGACAAATCTCTATCTTACCATCCCTGGCGTAGCCTTCGGCGCACCCACATGTCTCCACTCTCACCAGCTGAAGCTCTACTGATTTAATGGGTGCATCGCAGTACTCAATAATCACCTGTCCTGTCAATGGGTTCTTGATGCAGCATACGGCCGAGTCCAGCTTTCCCTTAATACTGAATCGTGGCAGGCCGCCTTTCTGTCAATTTGAATAGAAAGTAAAATGCAAATTGTTAATTGTTATTTTATTTCTAATTTAACCTGAGGAGACTTTTCAGTGATGGCACTGTTTTTCAAGGTGCTCAGGAAGACTAAATGAAGACAAGAGAGACTGTGTGTTAACAAAAAAATAAAGTAATGTTTAAGTTTATTATCAACAAACCAAAAGAGAAACTGACTAGGTAATTTTGAATGAATTTTGAAAGTGAACAAAGAAAACTAGCAGGAGTGGGATTTGAACCTGGGACCTCTGGAATACCGTACCAGTCTTCCAATTTGTCAGTGTCTTTGTTGGGGGGGGGGGGGGTGCTAGTCAGAAGTCATAAACCCATATAAAGCCGTATAGCCAGAGATCAAGCCGTTCTTTACAAAAAATGTAGAAATTTATACGGCAAAAAAAAATTGTGACATTAGCTTTCTTTCCGTGTAAAATGCATCAAATTCCAAAACTGTTTAACTAAACATGAGGTACATGGGCTCTTTATTTCTTCTTCTTTTTTGACTCGGTCTGTGCTCTATAGATCTTTTTCACCCATGTGATCAGATAGCATGAAACGTAAACTCAACCACCCTGTGTGGACTGTCATGGAGTGATCAGAGTACATGTTTTGTGTAGGGCAGGTTAAACCATGCGTGCGCACGTGACACGCTTGACTGGTTTACTTGTGTAAGCACTTCATCAGTATCACTACACTTTGTGGTCCATGATGACTCATGAAAAAAGGTCTGCACTTACATCTTTAATATTCTGCAAAGATTCTGGTGTCATGCCGAATGATACCGACTTGGGTTGCGCCTTCTCCTTCTGATCCTTGTACTCAACGATGAACTCAATTGACTTTGTTAGGTCTTTGGCCAACAGAGAGCGTTTCATCTCTCCTTTGATGGAGTACTGCAAAGTGAAGAAATATTTGGACGATATATTTTTAAATGCAAATCCATCCCAAACAAGACTAAGAACCAAGACTCCTCCAAAGCAGAATTGAGATTGCAGACAGGATGATAGGATGAAGGGAAACATGCACAAAGGAAGGAATTCTCAATAGGTACATGCCAAGAGAGAAGCTTCTGGCTCTACATCTAGATACAGGCTGCACAAATGTGACCCACTCTGCAAAAAGGGCACATAAGTCGCTGTATGCTTTTACGAGTTATGGGCCGTTCAATGTGAAGAAGGTGGAAAATTCTTTAAACAAGTGATTTTGAAGGGAGGGAATTTTTTGCATCTTTGATACCTATATTATTCTATTTCATAACCAAAATCTTTGATTTCAGTGAATAAAGTTGGAAAAAGAATGTGTTTTTGTCGAGTGCTTCCATCTATTGCTTTGCTTTTTGATTTTTTAAATGGCTTGTTTCTCCTTAAGTCATTTCAAGAAATTCCTGAAAACAAACATGCAAATTTCCAAATATCTTGTGATTGCAAAATGTTAGAGACCTCAGACATATACTATATGAAAGCTTATAAAATGGCCTTTCCAGCTATATATAAAACACTATTTTCAAATTTTGCAACATAAGTGCCCTTTTTGCAGAGCGGGTCACAAATGGGTATAGGAATTCATCTTTTAAAAATCACCTGTTAATAAGTGACTGGTTTCAATCAAGTGCCGGCATTCGAATGTACTTACCTCACTACCACTACCTCACCTAGCAACTGAAAATTTGCTGTAACTTACAGGGCCTTTACAAGTAATGATATATGAACTTTTATTTCATGCTCAAAACGAATTCCAAAACATACCTGAATGTTTACAAACACTCCATGGTACGTCTCATAGAGAGTTTTATTAGTCTTGGCTTTTAAAGGAAGTTCAAACGGAATCTCTGTCTTTCCGGCTGGAATCTTCCCTGGTTTGGCAACGTTGACCACATAATTTAGAAGCTGGATTGGCTGAGAAAACCAAATGAGTACAAGAGACAATAACAAATAAATCAAATCAAATCAAATCAAATCATTTCTGTTGCTGATTAAGGTCTACATGTATGCATTTTCACACAAAAGTGTTAAAACAAACGAAACTTTTTCATTACTGTTTGAGAAAGAGATAGATCTTTCAATACATGATATATTGACGGGGAGAAAATTTCTCTTTTCCTTTAGCATGTTTTATTGGATAAAAGAAAATAATTAATAAAAAAAGCAATCGGCTTCCATATAAAAAAAGGCAGCAGACAGACGGGTATTTTTAAATTGTCCCCTTCCCCATACTGCCCCACCCCCAATGCAGGTATTTTCACTTTAAAAGTGACCAAATGACTGACCTTTGGACGCCATTCTCTTGTAGTAGATTATATGCGACAAATTTTTCCACTCAGACAATTTAAAGCATCATTTTCGTACTCAGTGACCTAAAATTAGTAAAGGTTTATTTCCTAAGCATTTGGCTCACAAAAGTGTTATTTGAAAATGATCATGGTCTGTCATCCTACCTTGATTGAGTTGTAAAAAGCTTCAAAGAGCCCAACATTTTTGGAGCTCAGCTGCAGGTTGACTGATCCGTCCACAACCAGCGTGATGCCCTGATGTTGTACGTCTGTTTTACTTTGAACGATGACTAGTCCGGCAAGTACATCCTGTGTACAGACATGATGGATAAAAATCAAATGGAAAGATTTTACTTTAAATACCCCCCACCAAAATCGGTCAAGAACAGCCAAATCTTGTAAAAAATAACCAACCCTCCTTGATAACAACTGTCTAAACATGTGGCACAACCTGTTATTTCAAGATTTATGTCAGCAAAATCTGTAAGAAATGAGGAAGAAATCAACATGTATGTAAACACTTTGACTTGAGTGACTTTACATGGTGCCAAGAACTCCTAACACAGAAAAGACAAACTTTCTTGCCCTATATTGCACTAAAATGTCCCAACAAATTATCAAAATTAAAGGTTGTGCCAAGTGTTTCTACAATTATGAACACAAATGGATGGTTATTTTCCGAGATTTGCTGTTCCTTACCGATTTTGGTGGGGGTATTAAAGTAAAATCTTTCCCAAAAAATCAAATGGAGTGCTGCATTTGTGTAAAAAAAAATGACAAAATAACCATTTACTCAGTTTAGACTAACAGTAACAATGCACAACCTTTAAGTTTGAGATTTTTGTTCGGAAATTTTTTTGCAATATAGGGGAATAAAGTTTGTGTTTTCTGTGTTAGACCATGTTCTTGGTTGGATTTGGACATTGTATAGTCGAGTCAGTCATAGTGTTCACACACGTTAATTTCTTACCAGCAAAAATTTGTGAGTAGGCCTAAAGAAGAAAAAAAATGGAACAAAGAAGTACAGAGTGCGGGGTGGGGAAAGAGTTCCATATCCGGACATCACTTATTTTCCCTTATAAATATGACTTAAAAACGGAAAGATTTTACTTTAATACCCCCCACCAAAATCGGTAAGGAACAGCAAATCTTGGAAAATAACCATACATTTGTGTTCATAATTGTATAAACACTTGGCACAACCTTTAATTTTGAGAATTTGTTGGGACATTTTAGTGCAACATTATAGGGGAAGAAGTGTTTACATATTATACATGTTGATTTCTTCCTCATTTTTTACAGATTTTGCTGACATAAATCTTGAAATAACAGGTTGTGCCACATGTTTAGACAGTTGTTATCAAGGAGGGTTGGTTATTTTCTAAGATTTTGCTGTTCTTGACCGATTTTGGTGGGGGGTATTAAAGTAAAATCTTTCCTAACTAACTACCAAAAAGTTAAAATCTGATGAAGAAACACGAATTTAGGAGGGAAAAAATTTCAACTTATTCTTTGAAAATACTTTTTTTTTTTTGTGTCATTACCCATAGACTTTGTGCACGAGGTATGTCCGGCAAAGTTGTGATGACTGATGACCCCCCCCCCCCCCCCCCCCCCCAAATGGTTTTGCGACGCCCCCCTGTGCAGGGATGTCCGATCCGAGTGGAAAATAAATACCATAGGCATATAGCTTCCAATTTTAATACTACTAAGAACATTCAGACATACACTTACCCCTTCATGGTATATTTTGTTGACTTTCTTCAAACGGATGTCAAGAAATGCAGCCATTTTAAGACAAAATTTAATGCATTACCGATCACCGCCCCTCTCTAGAAACTTGAGGTTCATTAACTTGGAATTGCGCCCTCTAGAGAAAAAAAAGTATTACATTTCGGATATGATTTATGGCAACCGTAGCCTTAAAAAGGCACTCTTGCTTGCGCGAAAGAATTTTTAAACATTACTTTTCTATTAATACAAAGTCGAAACGAATTTAGTTGTGTTGTTCTCTAAATGTAGAGTATCTTTACAAAAAAGAAGGAATTACTTGTAATTGGTTTTAGCCACAGGCCTAGAAGTTATTTATTTTGTTTAATACCACACTGACTAGACTGTTATCACCTTTAACATTGTGCTATGGAATATCCGAAAAAGTAACACGTGGAAAGCAAAGCACCACAAGATGGCGACGACCATGGAAGGCAATTTTCAGTTCGGATTGGACGTTCATTTTGCTCAGAGATTAGCTGGAAATTTTACCAAAATCCGAGAGAGGACAGTCAAGAAGCTGAAAAGATGGATCGCCGCTCGATCTCTAAAACAGGGTGGTAAGACTATAGTCTAAGACTTAGTAAGAATACATTTTTTTTCTCGGTCATGTCTTTTTTCACAGTCGTTAAGTTTTTACTTTAAAAACATCACACTAAACAGTCATGCATGTCATGTGTTATGTTAGGCCTATAACGTAAAGCCTACCCCCACCCCCCCCCCCCCCCCCCTCCCCACCAGAATCAGTCAGGAACAGGGAAACCATGCCTGCATATCACACAAATATTTGCCCTTTTTCAATGTGTATTTTGCAGGTGAAGGGATGGAGGCGGAGCTGTTGCGACTATGGAAGGGACTTTTCTATTGTATGTGGATGTGTGATAAACCAGTCGTACAAGAAGAGCTTGCAGATAGAATAGCTGACCTCATCCACAGCTTTGCAACACCCCAAGGGGGTAAGGTAGAGGGGTGTGGCTTTGCCAGGGACTTGTGGGCAGGGGCAGAGACATCTAAATTACTTAGGGTAGTTCATAACAAATTTTAATTTAAATCGATATTGAACTTGAAGTTCCATATAAATGTAATCCGTCTCTTGAATTTGTGAAGACACTTGTAACAAAGGTCCCCCTTTCTGGAGCTTAACTGTTTGAATACTGACGAAGGCCATAACCGCAGTTTGAAAAAGACCAACTGGCTGGTTGTTGTCTCTACGCACATTCCTGTGCATACTCGGTCCATTCATTTTGTAAGGATATTGTTCTTGAATGAGAGTGTAGTGAATAGATGGAGCTTTTTCAAACAAAGCTTTCATTCACACGAAATGGGGGGGGGGGGGGGGGGGGGGGCTCCAAGGGAGATGAATTGGACCACTCTATTCAGTGCCTACTGTTTGCTTGGCTACACAGCCCATTCTTGGCATAACAGCACCCCATCAATAAGGGTTTTAAGCTACAATTGGGGTTACTCCCATTACATGTTCTATTTCAACAGATCAATAAAACTTCCATTATTTGTATGTACATGTAATCTTCACACAATCTGTTGCACCAATCAGATGAAGTTTGTAACACCAATATGCAACATGATTTTTATGATCTATATGTTTTTATGACATTTTAGCGATGATGTTCTTCGATGCTTTTCTTTTGACTATGAAGAGGGAGTGGGTTGGTATTGACAGGCTGAGAATGGACAAATATTTCATGGTAAGTTATTTTTATGTGAGTCATTTTATCTGTGGGAGGCTCGCAACTTTTCCTTCCACAGAAACTACATGTAGGTCCGGAAAAAAAGGTCTTTTGTTGTATAAACCTCTTGTATTCCATTTGGCCTACATTTACACGTACACATGTGTGCCATGTTCTGAGAATCTCCCTGAATACAAACAAAACTAAAGATATTGAACATTTTTAACTAGTGCTAGCATGGTATCCCAATGGAAAGAAGTCTAGATAGTAGCTTTTAGGCTAGCCCCAAAATAATCTCTATATTTTGTTTTTAGTTATCTGCATTTTGTGAAAATTGTTTTTTCCCCTGAATGCTCCTCAGTTTTTGGACAACTTGGACAATCTTATCCCCTTCATATACATTTTCTGCTGTTTTGCTCTTGCTTGTTTCTGTAAGAATTTCTGCATTCTGTGTAAGAAGCCCACCCATCCCCTTTTTTCCCTGTAAAGTCCTAGTCCCTATGAAATCCTAGATCACAAGGTGAAAAAGGGGCTCATGACTAATAGTTCCATTCCCAGCAAAACAGTACCACATTTTATTGTGAATTCTAAGCAAATTATCCATATTTCATTTATTATTTAAACGTTTGTGATCTATTTTCATTTTTATCAGTTTATTCGCCGGTGCTTTCGTCAAGTCCTTGTCGTCCTTAAGAAGAGTGACTGGAATGAGAGGTATGTGATGACCAGACATTGACTGAAAGTAAAGAGTTGTTGGAAGGATAATTTCATGGAGTTGATGAACCTTCAATTTTCCTCACCACAGACAAGAATTGCTCAGCACAAACAAGTTTACCAGCCAGAATGGTGTGTGTTGTGTTTTGCTTGTCCCAAAATTTCTGCAGAAACTTTTAAACACTGATGACGGTTTGAAAAAGACCACCTGGCCGGTTGATGTCTATAGGCCCATTCCTGTGCGCACTCAATCCATTCATGTTTCAACTATATTGTTCTTGAATGAGAGTGTAATGAATAGATGGAGCTTTTTCAAACAAAGCTTTCATTCACACGAAAGGGGGCTCTGAGTGCAATGAATAGGACCATTCCATTCAGTTTCACAGTAGTATCATCTCAGATTCACGGAGTCACAGTAGTAGTGCCTATTGATTGTGCTTGGCTGCACAGCCCCAATCTTGGCATACCAGCACCCCATCAATAACAGCCGGACACAAGGGGTTAACATAAATTTGTTGAGTAATATAATCTACTCATCAGCTTCATAAAATGAGCTCAAACATGGAAATCCACAATATCATATTTGTGTTCACAGGCATGCAACTTTTCCTCGGATCAGCTGATTTCCTCGTTTTTCACATCACACAAATGCCATTGAAAGTTAAAAAAACACTGTACAAAGTTTTGTAAAGATTCAAATTTCCTCATTTTTTGTTAAATCCAAGTTACATGCCTGTGTTCAGGGCCATCCATTTTTGCCATCCTATTCAGGAGTCTATAAAGAGTACTCTCTATTTTCTGGGACCGACCCCCCCCCCCCCCCCCCCCCCAGAGTACAAACTAAAAAGGACAAAAAAAAGTCATGATTTCTCTGTGCATAAACATTGCCGTAGACTTTCTGGGACATAATATACATGTAGGATAATCAAGACTGCATGGACAACAGCATAAAATGTAAAGTTGTACCTAGTTGATTTATAAAAACAGATGAAGCTGGAATACCACAAATTTGAAGGTACATGTACGTATTTTCATTTTTCATTTTTTTTTGGAAGTGTATATGCCCCCTTACTCACTCCCCCAGTGTACGGTTTGTATGCCCGTGAAAATGACAAAACCTGCTGGCCCCTTCATAACTTTGTACTTTTACAAAGGCTTAACCCTAACCCCTAGGCCCTTATTGCTAGGAACCATCCTCAATCCTCAAAAATCCTCCTGTGCTTCAATCACCATTCATCCTCAATCCTCCAAAATCCTTTGCTTCAATCACCATTCAATCACCATTCCTCCTCAATCCTCCAAAATCCCTCGTGCTTCAATCACCATTCCTCCTCAATCCTCCAAAATCCTCCGTGCTTCAATCACCATTCCTCCTCAATCCTCCAAAATCCTCTGGTGCTTCAATCACCATTCCTCCTCAATCCTCCAAAATCCTCCAAAACCACCATGAGGATTTTGGAGGATTGAGGAGGGTTAGGGTTAATCCTCTAAGAAACTCAAATATTTGCAATTCAAATAGTGACAACATTAGACCTTAAATATTTGGGCCTTCATTTCTTCTTACATGTAGTGTCGTAGACCAGTTTCTGGCCGTTCTTTGTAAGACACCGTTGAGCACAGATCCGGAAGCATCGCCCGATGGACTTCGATATCACTTCATTGATATTTACCGAGATGAGCTGGAAAGATGCACTGGTGAAGAGGTAGGTTTTCACAATTTGAAACTTGTTTGGGTCCAGATGTACAACAGCTGGACTGCCTTAGAGTGTGGAAGTTTACCTTAAACCAACAGTATTTTGTAAAAAATATACTTCTGGGCATATCGTTACAGGAAATAAATGTGTGTGAGCCATCTTTTTTTTTTCAAACTAGGCTAAGCCAGTAAACTGAAGGGTGTTTTTTTTTTATGCATTAGAATTCATAACGTTAAAAATATTTCCGGTTCATGAAAAAATAATAATGAAAACTCTGACCACAACTTCCAATCAGTCAACAGATCCAATAAGCTCTATCCCTTGACTTACATGTATTGACTAATACACACAATCATTTAAAACTCTTACATATTAACAGTAAAATATAGCACAATAAAAAAGCATTTGGTCATGAAAAACTAAGATGAAACAGAGACACTCTAGACCTAACTCTTCAATCTCAGGCAGCAGACCCGTATTACTGAGGAGAGTTGGGCCTCCGTAAAGTTTAACTAACTGAGGATTTAAAACTAAAAAAAACATGCCTGTGATTAGTCAATACATAAATTGGCAAGGGCCAATTTCACGGAGCTGCTAAGCGCGAAAATTTGCTTATCATGAAATTTCTTCCTTGATAAAAACAGGATTACCAGCCAAATGTTCATGTAATGTATATTGCCTGTGACTGGTATTCAGATGTTGCTTGCTTAGCGTGAAAATTACATGGAGTTTTGGCTGGTAACATGTTTTTACTAAGCAAGACATTTTTATGCTAAGCAAATTTTTGTGCTTAGCAGCTCCGTAAAATTGGCCCCAGGGCTTTGGAAATTAGCTTTGATGCTTGAAAAAAGCTTCTTATTGACATCCTTATCATTCATTTTTACCACAACTTTAAACGTTTTGCTTCTTGTATAGCTTACAAGTGATCAAGTCTTGAAGCTGATAGACCCGTTCTGTGTACTGGTGACCACAACTCAGAAGTAAGTATTTATTCCCCAAAAATTGGTAACAATTGTAGTGTTCAGATATTGACTGAAATGTAATTGTACTCGGTGAGAATTGCATTGGGCCAACAGAGGTGTCAGGTTCGTAAAAAAACAGTCCATCAATTTCACTGCCCAAAGACTACTGAATGTTTTCAACAGCATTGTTCCGTGGTGACATCACATTAATCATGCTAAAACTTCAAATAATGACGAAGTGCAAGTGTGCTAGGGATCCACATAGTTTTTTGATTTGTTGTGTGTCAGTTCGTGTCATCAGGTCACAGGCACTGCACAAGTATACTGAACTATTTTATTTCAAAGTGAACAGAAAAAAACTGGCAGGAGTGGGATTCGAACCTGCGACCTCCGGAATACCGTACCGGCGCTCTACCAACTGAGCTATCTTGCCCTATATTGCCAGTCTCCCGAATTCATTGTCTTTGTTCGGGGGGAGTTAGTCAGAAGTCATAAACCCATAATGCCGTATAGCCAGAGATCACACCCCAATTTTTACAATACAACCTGAACTTTTAATGGAGTTGTTTTTGAAGTGCATTGCTACCTTAGGACAAAAATACTCTTTATATATTACAAAAGACCTTTTTTGCCCTTTTTTTTCCATGTTGTAATTTAAATCATCCCTGACACAAATTTTCTCACTGATTTATGTTCTTATTATTTCCACTCGCAGCAAGACTCTCCTGAAAGTTATCCTACGAGGCTTCTTCCAGGAAATTGTGGAGGAGTCAGACATTGGGTTTCCAGATGAATCAGAGGATGAGGGGATCGATTCCGAAGAGGACAGGGAAGAGGACATCAAGAAAAAGGATGAAGATGAAGAAGATGAAGATGAAGTTGAGGAGATGGTGGAGGAAAAGAGGAAGTTTGAATGGAAGGAACGAGCTAAATTAAAGGTTAGTTTGATTATAGCCTTGTCCAGGGTTTCATCTAAGATTCAAATGTGTCTGTCTAAACCCCTGCAAAAAATGAAAAATTGCCCGTCCACTCCGCGCCAAATTTTGGTAAACCTAAGATTAGAAGTTTGGGAAGTGCTTAAAACTCATCACGCTAAAACCAAACCCCAAAATCAAACTTATTGTGATTTTCATTCTGTGAAATATTTAGGGGTTATGCTGTGATGAACACCACATCTGAGACTAACAAAAAACACTCAAATTTAAAATATAATGGTAGAATTATCCCAACACTCCTTCATTTATAATTAGGGCTATTTTATTTGGCTTGTTTCAGAATTTATCATCTAATTTGTGGCCAACAGACTCTCCTCGAAACACTGAAATCCCCCAAAACAATGGGTTAGATTTTGCAATGTTTTCTTTAGACTTTCAAATTACAGATATTTTTGTGTCATTTTTCAGTACAACTATGAAGCCATTGCAGATCGTCTTTTCACTCTGGCCAGCCAGCAGTCTACTCCAGGATATGTCCGAAGAAAGGTGTATGCCATAGTGAAGAAGTGAGTCTAGTCTCAGGTTTTGTTAACCAATAATTTGCCATCTAGGCAAGACAGTTCACTTTCCATGATAGCTTCTGCATTGTCCATTTCTGTCTGGAAATGTATTGTAATTTATGGGGTGCCGCAGTGCGGTTATTGTGGCATCTGTAAACTAATCCGGCGACCAAAATTAGAAGCATTTACTACAGTGGCACCACGCTCGCGTGTGTGTTATGAAACTGAGGATTCCTAAAAAGTGCTTATGGCATTGTATCTCAAAAGCCTGAAGAAACCTGTAGGAAGACGACAAAGAAATGTTCATGTTCAGGCGTGGGGCGAAGTGAGACCTTAAGTGTCTCACCGCGACACCAAGGGTTCAAGTATAGGGGATTCGGTCCACTAGCCCTCTCCCTCATTCCACTATCTGTG
Source organism: Hippasteria phrygiana (assembly GCA_037893225.1). NCBI lineage: Eukaryota > Metazoa > Echinodermata > Asteroidea > Valvatida > Goniasteridae > Hippasteria > Hippasteria phrygiana. The sequence continues at coordinate 291,553 of JAZGUH010000639.1, read as the reverse complement.
GCACTGTCTAACAGTTAACATTTAAACCCAAATTAATTTCAGGTTCCGAGACTTGAAACAGGGCGTGTTTCCAGACTATAACATCGCTTCCCTCGTTGATTACCAAGAGGATGACGATGAAGATGACAGAAAGTATGGCAAGCGCCTTCCACGAGAAAAACCAAAGAAATCACGTCGCAGAGGAGGCAAGCAAGCCCGAGAGTGCAGACGTGCAAAGGCCGAGTTGAGGGCTGCTCGGGAAGCAAAGACTGGTAGTGAGGATGATGCGGAAGAGGTGGATGATGATGACTTCGATGATGATGAAGCTAGGGAGGAGCTGAAGAAAAAGAAACGTAGGAAGAAGAAACAAACCAGCGGGGTCAATGGAGAGATGGAGAAGGCAAAGTGGACAGATGCGTCTTTCCAGAAAGAAGAAGTCTCTGTTACAGAAGATAAACAGAATGGTCCTGGAGAGAAAGCTGCTTCATTAAAGCAACAGTCTGGAGAGAAAATGGATAAAGCAGTTGCCAAAAAACCTGTACAAGAAAAGGAAGTCGTCAACACCAAATCAAGCCCGGGATCAACTGAGACTGATCGAGGATCCGGGGTGCAGAAAAGAGGAAAGAAGAGAAAATCAGAAGGCAATAAAATTAGTGTGGCAACACCTGTTACTGACGATGGTAACAATCAGAAGACAAGTGATGCAACTGCCGACGCTAATCTTGAGATAGACGAGGAAGGTAAAATAGATAAGCTGGAAGAAGTCCATTCATCTGATGCAGGGTCAGAAACTAAGAATGGTGGAAAACAGAAAGGAAAGGCCAAGAAAAAGAAATCAAATATTGGTGGAACAGAAGCTATAAATGTTGCATCAAGTGGCGGGGATTTAGTTAGTTCCCCAGATAGAGACGGAACAAGAAAATCTAAGGAAATCTTTACCCAAGAACTCCAGACAAATCTTTTCAAGGTTGATAAGGAACCCACCGTACACCTGTCTGCCAGCGATCTCAAAGTAGGCAAAGGATCAGCAACTAACAGTGACACCCCTGTTCAGCTGGATGGAGACGACAACATACAAGCATCAAAGGGAGGAAAGCGAAAGAAGGAACAGCCATTTGCAGCATTCCAGGCTGTGAGCACACCGCCTGCATTCGTGAGGCGAAAGGTCATTAGGAAAGAGGGTGAAGCGCAGACTGAACCGCCAAGAAAGAAAAAGGTATTAGGGCAAGATATTACATTGGAATCTGCTCAGAAATATTTGAAGCTTGTACATCATGAACCTACTTGTTTGCATTCGGTAACATCAATCAATTAGTGCAAAAGCTGTGAAAGTCCATGTAAAAAAATTAACATGTTTAGCGTCCCGCCGTCTCTCTTGTTTGAAAAAGGCATAACACTTAACATTGTTTGTATTTTGGCCAAACAAAAAACTAAAGATTTATGCATAGTTGTTTTTTTCCCACTTACAGTCCAGACTGTCTCAAGTTACTGATCACACAACACCAAGAAAACGAGTCAAGATAGCTCTGGGACTTAACAAAGCACATGGTAAGGTAGCATAACAAGCATGGTGTCCTCCCTTATGTCGTCAACCACCTGGGGCCAATTTCATAAAGCTGTTAAGCACAAAAATATGCTTAGCATGAAAATGTCTTGCTTAGTAAAAACAGGTTACCAGCCAAAAGTCCATGTAATTTTCATGCTAAGCAAACAACAGCTGAATGCCAGTCAAAAGCAATATTCCACACATGGAAATCTGGTTGGTAATCCAGTTTTTATCAAGGAAGCATTTTCATGCTAAGCACATTTTTGTGCTTAACAGCTTTATGAAATTGGCCCCAGATCATTGGTCTTGGATCTTGAGTGAATCTTAGTCCAGTAAAATTTGTTTTTTACTCAAGTCTGTCTTCATTCAAGATATCACAGATCCTTGACATCAGTATATCAACTACTATGCCAGCTATTCACATGGTCTGATACTTGACATAAGACCGACTTGATTTAGAACATGGGTCCTATTTATATTGACTTTTCACCTTTATCTTGACTTTTGACATTTATCTTCAGGCTCCAAAGACTACGAGAAGCAGCTCGAGTCCAGCCCGGGTATCCCCTTTGACGGCTCCAAGAAACCAATCCAGTCCGTCCTCAAAACACCCAGCCCAAAGCCACGCCCACCATCCCAGGGGAAAAATACCACTTTCAAGACACCCACGTCCAAAATGACCCCGCCCACTGGACAGAAGACCGACACACCCATCCTCAAGACCCCCAGCCCTAAGGTCATCAAAGAGACTGGGGTCAAGTCAAATTCTAAGAAGGGGAAGAGTCCTGGCACTGCCCCCAATCTGCGAAGGTCTACAAGAATAAACAAGTTTTGAGCCAACACAAGCAAAAGAATAGTATTTGTCAAAGCTTCTTAACGTGCGATGTTTCTTTCATTATGTCTAAGGTGCCTTTCTAGTCAGAGCATCTTTTTGGGGGGTGGGGGGGTGGGGGGGTGGGAGGGGTAAATAATACATGTTTATTGGGATGTAACAGTTTTAAAAACCTGATCTTAAATATTTTGAAAACCGTTTGAAATTTTTGGAATACATGCATTTTGTTAGGAGTCTTTGAGGTTATTTATAATTGTTGGTACTTCAGTTCCTAAAACAAAAAAAGGAGAAATCTCTGACGGGTCCCAAAGCTTGACTGGTTTCATCATATTTTCCCCCAAGTTTTTAGAATGTATTTATCATCATGTATTCAATTTTAGCTTGCCTTTAAGGGATTTTGGAAAGAGTTCTATATCCAGACATCACTTATACCTCGTGCACAAAGTATTTTCAAAGAATAAGTTGAATTTTTGTCCTTCCTAAATTCGTGTTTCTTCATCAGATGTACACTTTTTGGTCGTTTTAAAGTCATATCCGGATATGGAACTCTTTCCGGGATTTTATTTTTTAATTAAGAACGTCCATACACGTAACATGTATTCTTTTCTTAAAAAAAAGGGAAAGTAAGGAATTAATTGTATTTTGCAGAAGAAAACAATCAAAATGGCTAGATTTGGATTCCCAAAATTGCATACATACCTCCTGTGCATTTAATTATAAGAAATTTCAAATGTATGACAAAGCACGAAAGTTTTTGTGAAATTCTTTTTAGCATCCTGATGGACGACTCGCATCACAGGTTTAAGAATAAACTGAAGCCAAATTATTTTTTTTTCCAAGAAAATGGACGTGAAAGCAGTACACACACAGAAAACACAATCTCCCAGAAATAATGTGGTTTATTTTTAAAAGATCTGGACAAGTTTTCAGCAGCGGTAGTCAGAGTGCATGAATGTTTGTTGGGGGCACCTCAGCGAAAATAATAGAAATGGGTTAATTTTTTCTGTACAACTGCAACCTCAAATGGTGGGGTAGTTACACAACAGCAAGTCGCCAAGAATAATTTTAATTATAATAGTACTCGCCCTAGGAATTCTGCAGCTGTTAAAAAATTGCTAATGACTTTGTATTTAGAAAGCATATGCATATTGTGTACGTGTGTAGGAGCCCTTCAAATACATGCATAAGCAGTTTGTTTTTGTGTTATTGAGCAAAGAAACCCACAAAGTGTGATGCTGCATCTGTTAATAAACCTAAACTGCTTGAAATGGACCAGCTACAAACATTAATACGTCATCTTGCTTTGGTTTGTAATTTATATTTACAAAATTCATGGGGGCGTTTAAAATATCTGCATTTTTATAAACAAGAAAGCCTTTGGAAAAGTCTGTTCATGAAAAAGGTTGGTTTTTTTGTAAGGAGTAATACATGTACAAGTTGATGACATTAAAGAATCACACTACATGTACTAAGTTACTGACAAAATATTGTAACATTGCAAGAATCAATTCATGAAAACAAATAGCAGTTTATCAATATAAGAACTGAACAGCTATTATGAGGCAGGTTGATGGGAGTTTTAATATATTTTTAGATAGGCTTCCTTCCTAAGGCTGCTCCACAAGGCGTGTCGTGTCCAACTTGGCTTAATTCCATAAGGCTCCTTAGCACAAGCTGGAAAATATTGCTTTTCAAATTGACAATATTCAAGCAAAAATCCTCGACCAATTACTCGCAGTTAACGCAGAGCATTTTAGTTTAACATAACTTGTTTTTTTCCACAGCAAATTTTTGTTTTATGCAGCCCCATAAAAATGGCCCCCGATTTAAATGCCCTTGTTTCAATTGCTAACATGCCTTCAAGTTGTTCACTAACGACCTTTAAAACACAGTAAGCAGATAAAAGCCCATCCCCCGTTGAGTTGGAGTTTGAAGGACTAAACGTGGAAAGATTTTACTTCAATACCCCCCAGCAAAATCTTGGAAAATAATTAACCCTCCTTGATAACAACTATCTAAATGTGTGGCACAACCTGCTATTTCAAGATTTATGTCAACAGATTCTAGTGTAAAATTGAAGCAGAAATTAACATGTATGTGAACACTGTACCAAGAACATCCAACACAGAAAACACAAACTTTTTCCCCTATATTGCACAAAAATTCCCCAAATAAATTATCAAATTGAAAGGTTGTGCCAAGTGTTTATACAATCCTGAACATAGATGGTTAGTTTTTGCTATTCCTGACCAATTTTTGTGGGGATCTTTCCCAAAACGTAACTGATGGTTTGCGTGTCAACTCTATCAGAGTTAACCTAAACAAAAGCCCTTTAAGTTTTACACACTATAGAGACTCTCAACCCAGGTTGAGTTTTTATATTTTTCAACCCTGCGTAAACCCTGAGATAACTTTGGACCCAGTTGACCTCGGACCAATTTTACATTGGGCAGGGTTGACCTCCACCCAACTGCCAGCTCTAGACACGGGATATTAATGGAAACCTCAATTTGAGTATGAGTCAGCGAATGGTTGCAACATATCTATTGATTTCTGCTGCCCGCCTATGCTTCCCTGAATTATCATCAGACCCTTGCTGTTCTTCTGATACTCTGTCAGCATTTTATCCAGCATTTGGAGGCTGGAACTATCCGAGTGAAGAATCATGTGTTGTTTCAGAAGTCTCACGTGTCTGATTGTTCTACGAAGCTTCTTCAAGATGGAATCGATCATGCAAATGATGAGTGAACGCTGATTGGCTTGATGTGGCAGGGATGCAAACCTGATCGGCACAACGGGCTTACAACTGATATCTAGGTCTTCTACGACCAATTTTGTGCAGTGAGTGTGGATTGACTTGATATCTTGGGTGATTCTATCTGATAAAACAAAGACAGATTCCATCATGTTTTTTATACGGGAGGAATGGGGACAGAATAACGCGGCTTGGTTGGGTAATGCAACGGCCCCATAAGGCTCCAACGGAAATGGTCCGGGTAATTCAGAGGGAAGTGAGCGATTAAGTTCACGTTGTGTATGGGACTGAGAGCAGGCAGATGCCTTCAGTGGTGATGTGGAGGACAACCTCTGTGGGACGGACAGACGACTTTTGGAAGAGAGTTGCAGGTCAGCTTGTAACGGCGATTGATGCGATCGTGATTTTGATGACCCGTTCAGTGGTGATTGCGTCTGACTTGGCTTGGAGACACTATTTGTTTCTAATGGCAATCCTTTGAATGAATTCAGTTGCTTCTTTGATTGGGGCAAGTGACACACTGGTGAAGACTTTTGGCAATGTGGCAAGGGTAACTGGCTAGGCTGTACATGTGGTGGTGGACTCATTGCAGATCGATTCAGTGATGGTGGTTCTCTTGCCGACGGCTGCCTTGATGGAGCCACAGGAGGAGTGTCACAGATGTTTTCAGCTTTCCTCTTCACACCTGAGAACATAATGAAAAAGGCATTTTTGTAAAAAAAATTGCACTCGAATGAAAAGGAAATTTAAGTGTTTGTGCTTGCTTTATCATTATCCTTGATTTGTTTTGGAATTGGGGGTTGAACTTGTGTGCACATTTTTGCATAGAAAGAAGCCCAAAACTTTGGCAAAGGCCTAATTAGTAATTGACATACTGCTTCGGATCGACTAATAAAGCACATGAAGTTTTCTGCCACACTCGTGGGGCTGATCAACCCCCCCCCCCTTCCAAGTTAAATATGTGCATGCCAAATGTCACAACACAAGATCTCGTACTGTACCGGGCGCTATGCCACGTGCATTCTTTCTGTGCTGAAAAAGTGAAAGAATGCAACGTGTTCAATCTCCATGGTGTGAGACAACATGTCGTAATTCCCAAACTACATGTAAATGATCAATCATCAGTAAGGGCTTAAAGTGATGGCCACGTACCTCTGCTACCCTGGACTATTTCAGCTTTGAATTGAAGATTCACATCCATGTTGTTTTGGGGGTAATTTTTCGTCCGACGTCCGTGGATCTGCACCGCGCCAAACCGTGGCATCATCTATCGTGCTAATAACACGTACAAGTACGTGGATATATATACGTGCGTGTACATTTGTACACATGCATGACACGTGCCATGCCGGCCATGCATCGTCACGTACGTACACACACGTGTGAAGCTGCTGGCCGGCTTTCGCGAGGAGGGCGCTTTTCCCTTTCTTTCTTTTTTTTGACAGGAAAGTTTTCGCACAAGCCCTGTCGCCAGAAGGTTGTCTCCATACAGGGGGGAGGGTGGGGGCGCCCCTCCCCCCACTTTTAGCTACGCCACTGATTGCGATGACAGATCCCATTCAAAATTCACCACGCCCCCGATCTCTTTCGGGGCCTTGTCAGTGTTGTTGGTTTTTGTAACACTTTCACAATGTTCAAAAATGTAAACAGAAAACCAACAAAACATAATGAGGATCGTTAAATGTGTTTTTTATTGAGTTGTGTTGCCGTTACATAATAATTCATTAAACAATTAAAAGGAACGCGCAAGCTAGGGCCTGAATGTTTCGATAGCAGAATTATAATTTAAGGAATGAACCTGCGGGCGTCGCACTTCATTAAACTGCTGGCATCTTTCATCCCCCATCATCAGCATTCATTTTGCTTTTCATCCTGAACTTCTACAGATGTTAATTATCGGTGCATGCATTATCGAACTAATTTTCTTAATCTCAGTCAGTTCACTGGTTACATCAATCAATTCCTTAACACTTGGGAATTGAATAAACTATTTACCATCAGTGATTTATTTTCTTCAAGAAAAAACACATCCCTCTTTGACATCTTGTTTTCCCCATCAGCCTTTTTAATTCATCAAAAACGGTTATCAAAACAAATTTCCACGTGATTTAATAAAAGTACATACAACGCATCACGACTTGTAGGCCTGGTCTAAAACTCATTTAAAAAGAGAATACGCGTGGGCTTACAAATGTTCCAATTTACCTGAAGTTTTGGAAGGATTATAAAATGACAATATGCCCGTTTTATCTACTGAATACTGTGCACACAGTACTATGGCAACTACATAAAACAGTACGGTGTGGAGCTAAACCAAACTTGATAACTTAAATATTTAACAAAAACATCGAGAAATCAGTTTAACTGAATAATGTTTTCAAAATGGACCTCAATTTTTTTCTCCACCAAATCATTTTTGTTTACATAATCCGCAGAAAAACACGGTATTAATTATACAAAATACTTGTACTTTGTAGTTAAAAGTTAAAAGTAAGAAAACGGCAATCATCACACCTCATAAAAATCGCATCGACTGTTCGCTGACAGTACAGCCAAGCCAATGAACATCCTTTCCAAATGTTTGAAAATGAATTATAAAGAATTTTGACAAGCTGGACTTGAACCTGCGACCTCTGGAATGCCCTACCAGCGCACCACCAACTGAGCTACCAGTACATTGTCCTACGCGTTGGCGGTTTCCCAATTTTGTCAATTCGGGTTTTCTTTTTAAAATGTCTTTTAACATATTTTCGGAATACAAACATCTAAATTTCAAAAGTCTGAATGAATATGTGAATTTTTAACATAGCATTTTACATCTTTGGCACCGTGTATCTGAATATCAGTACAAAAACAAATTCCACCCAAACTCAACTAACTTTACATGAAAAGTTACAAAACGCCAATTATGTACAATTTCCAAGGATTAAGAATACATCTAATGGCAGATTTACATACACTTCAATGGCTAAAATAATCGGATCTATCATTAGTTATGTACAAAGCAGAAGTCCGAATTTATTCTTCAATAAAAAGTACATGTACTTGTCTATAAGTTGCGTATGATAAAAAGATAAACTTGATTGGAATTGTGCATGGAGAATAATGTTGTAAATTAGTATTCGCGTAATTCAATGCTTTGCAGTTTCACCCACAAACAAAGACAGACATGCAAACAAACATTAAGCACTCAACAATTGTCACGTAAATGATACTTGATCAAAACTCTTTCCAAAGTAAAGAACTTTTACTTATTTTCAATGGGAATAGCCGGCAAATATCTAATAAACTTCAACATTTTGGCAATTTATTGAGGTATTCAATTTTACTGTAGTCCTTTTTCATCAACGTGTTGCAGAAAATATCCGTACATACAAATTGCTGGCATGGCAAATTGGTACACTACTACATTGTACATAAACTTCAAAAACAGCATAAAACAGCTGTTCGCTTGTACATGAACAAATGGGATTTAAAACGACAATTGTGAAAAGGTAGGTAGGATTTAATGACATCATTTGCAAGAGCGGTTAATATATACAGTTGTTGAAAGTTTACATGTGCTTTGACAGAAAATGACAATTGTTTCTTCATTTGTTCCTCAAGCTGTTCCCCTGGTTACAATTGTATTTTATTATATCTGTTGAAATTCTCAGTATATCAATGCCCCTTGTATAATCGTTTGGATTTTGTTTACAAGGTTGGGGTGAATTTAGGATGTTTGTGGTTGGACTGTGTCCCATGTAAACTTTTAACCGCAACTTATCATTAATATGCATTTATTTCAACCACCAGCAACAGTAAATACATCAGAGATTTTCGTAAGTGTATTTATTTTGTTCTACAATCTAAAACTGCATATAACATTTGATACCAAAGGACAAAAAATAATAGGGGAATTATCGATCAGATTTTGTTCCATTGCTTAGTAATAAATGTCTTTGCAGTCATGCTAAATGTATGTAGTCCGTTCCATTTTATTTTGGGGGTGTTCAAAACGATGCAAAACAAATTGGAACTATCTGGGTGCTTTGTTTCTAAAATCAAACATGTTTACACAGCTGATCAAAGTCTTTATGAGGGGAGCCCTAAACATGAAATCTTTAATTTCTGACATGCCTTAAAACAAGGCATTGGTTTAAAAAATATGGAAGTTTAACAACTTAAAAAAACAACTATTTGTGGCACTATATTGTTTCACCTGTGAACTTAGATGAAACAATTAAGCACCTTAACTCACAACCTCCAAGTCTTTTGGGGGTTACAAATTATTTTAAAAAAACAACCATCATTTTGAGAAAAAAAATTAAAACAATGATTGACTGTAGAAAAGATCTACATAAGCCTAATGGAATTTCTCTTTTTAAACTGAAAGAAACAAAACATAACATTGACTGTTTCTATACAAGTACTTAAACCGACAAGGCACTGTAGAGTACCAGTTGCTCTAGAAGCGACTGTACAAATATGGACTGCTTATGAGCGACACTGTAAAACTAGCCTGCTGAGGTGATTCCCAAAGCATTCTATTTTTTCCCCCTCGGCCACACTGTCAGGAAAAATAGAATGTTCCGGGAATCACCAGAGGGGGGCTAGTTTTACTGTATCCCGAGTGAAAACAGTCCATTGCAATAACACCACATTCATAGATTATGAAAACAAATTAGGTCTTCACCTGCATACATTTTTTTTGTAAAAGAAAATTCTGTGAGAAATCCCCCCCCCCCGACAAAATGTTTTCAACAAAACTGTTTAAGCAGGTCGTGCCACTCTGAATTGAATATGCATGGTATCTGTCTACTGCAATGCACACACTTTACATGGGATCTCCAGTGGCTATGGGTATAGTGCTTTGGTTGCCATGGGATAGTACTGGTAGCCATGGGATAGTACTTTGGTTGCCATGGGATAGAACTTTGGTAGCCATGGAATAGTACTTTGGTTGCCATGGGATAGTACTTTGGTTGCCATGGGATAGTACTTTAATAGCCATGGGATAGTACTTTAATAGCCATGGGCTAGTCTTTTGTAGAGTGTTGATTTAGTAAAAATAGCGAATACCATGTGACACGTTCTAAGCCAATCAAGAGACAGAATCTATGCACGAAGTGTTATAAAGAGTACAAACTACTTTAGCAGCGACTGCCTACATGACTGCCTATGTTACTTCCCACGTTACTCCCGTCGTAGTCGTAGTCATAGTCATAATGACCCAGTTTACGCATCTGTAACTCCTGCAGGTGTATCTCAGATGGAGTCTGGGAATCAGACTGCTGCTGGAGTTGACTGGAGGAGAGAAATGAGGAGCAAACACAAAAGGAGTGTTAACAGAAAAACTGAATAACATTGGACTGAATTAATCTCATTATTATGACTTAGTGGAAACAAGCTATGATATGAAAACAAAATATCAAAGTCTTACTGATATAACAGGCATGGAACTTCACACAGGCAACAGGGGAATTACCCATGATGCCCCATGGCATTGTCATGTACGTTTTGAAATGTTCCCATAGAGAATTTGTTTTTTGATTACAAGTACCCTTGGCCGAGACTAGGATAAAGTGACTGGCCGAGACTAGGATAAAGTGACTGGCCGAGACTAGGATAAAGTGACTAGCCGTGACAAGGGTGAAGTTCTACGCCTGTAATAAATGATTTTTTTCTTACCAAAGAGGTCATCTTACCAAAGAGGTTTACTTGTGAGGTTAGCACCAGCGTATAAAATTAAAATTACACAAGTCACATTGTTTACAGCATTTTGTAAGCCACTAGAAGTTTTCAAGATTGGAAAAGGATAGAATCTTTCAAACTTAATGCATGATACTTTCTTATAATTAAGCCCTAAATATTCAAATATAATTAATCAATTGATCTTCCAAATGATAAAACATAACTATTTATTTGTATAACTATTCCAAAACTGCACTACATGAGACAAGCCAGTGTTTTCAGTGAAAAGATGTAAGGACAGGAGGTGGAAAAGATCACTACTGCAAAGATATGAGGTCGGACAGCAAGCAGGGAACATCAAGCACAAACACAAATGCTGTTCTGCACCACAAACTCGTTACAGAAATGAAAGAAACCCACATTACAACAATGCAATACATTGTACAATTAGGATATGAATGGCAAGTCAATTTTTCTGCTGAAATGTTGTCTAGTGAATGAGGCAAGGTATTTGTAAGGGAATCTTAAGGCATTTTGATGTGGAAATATTGGTGGGAATAATCTGTGGATGTGACTGTGACACATGAAAATACTTTGAAAATCTAAATAGAGTACCAAAATGATGACGTCGATGCAATGTTTGGAACCAGAATACTTTTGTTATTTTGTGTCAATGTGTTTGCATGACTGGCTGTTAACAAAGGAACAGTCAAAATCTCCATTTGTTTGGAGCCAGTTGTCGCGCCAACTGACGTCAGACTTCGGTACTCCATATGTCTGTGAATTTATGTGGGATGTACTGATATTTTTGTCGTGTTTATGGTAACAATGCATTCTAAAGGAGTTTCCAGCAACTGTTTTGAGCTGTACACTGCAATAATGTGTAACAAATGTAACAGTAAATGAATGTCATGATAAAACTGTTTTCTTGGGAAAGGCATGGGGAATTTGGAAGTGGGGGAGGGGGGGAGGGTGGAAGGGGAGTGAGGGATAGGGGATGTTGGGGAGACTCTGACATCCGTTTTTCAAAAAAGTTATGGTAATGAAGTAGAGATGTGGTGAGTAATAATCAAAGCAACATACAAGGTATTGGTAGGAGGATACCACGTGGCAGGAACCGGCCTCTCGTAACCATCACTATGCCACCATGAGGAAAGTTAATACAACAAACATTTTTAGTTACAATTACAAGAAGAAAGAAGTTCAACCTCTACCTGGTGCAAGATAGAATTCAGAGGCAGCAGGTGGACCTTGGAAGGCAGGCCAGTCATTAACTCCACCCCCACCAAAAATACCCCTTGAACAGACAATGCAATATCAAAGTCCATGTAATGGTATTCCCTTGTTGGACACATCCTCCCCACCGTTTGACAACCCTCCCCTTTCTCCAATGGGAGGTTACTGGATAAGCCACTGCCCCAGAGGGAAATACACAGTTCAAGGGAAAACAAAATAAAGAGCAACAACAAATAAGATGAAAATACTTCAGGCTGGTTGGAACGTCACACAAATGCAAAGCAAATTTTTCTCCACGCTTTCACTAAAACCTCCAAACTGAAATGATTGAGAACTGAAATTGTTTCCAACTTCTAAGGACGGACGGTTGAGGTGTATATCTTATTTATCTGCGCAAACTAACTCTTTCACATGTATGGATTTACAGTGCATTTTTTTAAGAACCAGCCTGCGGCATTTACAATCTGAAAAGAAAAGAATTTTACAAGAAAAAAGTCAAGCACTGGGTAAACAGAAAAATAGATTCACACACTGCAATCACAAACAGACTGAAGAGAAGATTACTCTGTAAATCAAAGGTGAGGGAAAAAGAGGAAATAAAATTAGGGTTATTACACCACAACCAGGCATTGCAAACAGAAATCACCTCCACAGGTTCTGCAAGAATTCAAGGCAACAACAGTAAAGTATGTGAGAGCAGACGTTAGATTTTAAAAGATCAAGCCTCATTTACAAAGGTATTTAACAAGGACAGCGTGCAAACCCAAAGACAACAAGGGGTGCAGAGACAAAAAGACAAATGTCTGAATCATGAAATAACATCTATGGAGTCAATTTAAAAAATATGTTAGGTGTGGCACAAAAACGTTTGCACAAACCTGCTCTTTGACACAACACACCTACAGGATTCTGGGTACTATGCGACTATACCCTCTAGAATTACGTGATCCCAAATAAGGCTGTATCCGAATTACATGGCTATGGCTTGAAATTACACACAAGTCTATGTGATGTGGCTGCAGCCACTAGCAGACATATGTGTAATTTCAAGCCGCAGCCAAATCATTCGGACACGGCCTAAGTGTGCAAATGCTTTGAGCACTGTTCCCACATGGGATCAAACAGTGTTTCCAAGCTGTTTGCAGTTGGAACAGCAAGTGTTTCTAATTGAAACAGCAAGTGTTTCTAATTGAAACAGCAAGTGTTTCTAATTGAAACAGGTAAAGTTTCCAGAGGAATGTTCTAGGTGTTCCAGTTGTCAACATGATGTTGGATTCAGTTATCAATTGGTGTAAAATATGACGAAGCAACTAGAAAATTGACGAGCTGGAGAATGGTAAGAGAGCAATCTTGTCTCCAAGTCTATGGTCACAATTTTCATTTCTTAAAAAAATTTGATGATCACAGGGAAAAGGGGAAAGCACCACAAACAAATCCACTGTCATCAAGCAGTGTAACAAATTCTAGAGTCAAGTGAGCTCAATACAACCACCGACACAGGACAGAGCTTTTGATCTTCGACAAAACTCGGTCAAAACTCAGTAACGTATTCAGCTAAAACCCACATTTTTTTCACTCTTTTGGAACATACGCATATCAATGAATTCGAAAACATTCCGATGTTATTTACGATTCAGACATTAACAGACCCATCAATGCTGGCAAAAATATATCACTGACGCAGTCACAAACCTATACAAGTTATGAAAATATGTTCTTAAGGTCTCTTTCGAGTGCCATCTTTTCCTTCCTGAAGGTCGGTTCTGTGTTGTCAAACAGCAGCTCGGGGTTTGCATACGTGGGTTCGCTGGATGGGTACATGTATCCTCTGTAGGACGGAGGTCCACCCGATGGAGCTATCCCAGAGTAGACTGAAGATGGGTTCAATTCACCGTAGACAGGTTGGCTCAACGAAGGTAAATTTGCCAGTGGGAGAGTGGTGCTACGAGAAGAAATGATTGCTGAATAAATGATGGCTTTTCTAGAATGTGTTGAAGGTTGTGCATCAAAATGGGTTTGATAACCTATAAAGTTTCCAAGTACGATGGAACCATTTATTTTGTGTATTTTGATACAAAATAAGGTATGTATTCCTGCAACCTCTAGAAGGCTTTGTTGCTCGGTCCTATTCTTGTACACCTGTTAACTGAACTCCAACCCTGCGAAAAGAAAATGACATCAAGCACAGTAGCACAAGGGTTAATGGGGATAAATTCCCCAAAGTTCAGATTTGAGATGTCCCCTCAGAAAAAAATTGCCTAATTAAAAAAACAAAATTAAAAGGTAACCAATTCCAATTTTAAAAATTTCATAATTTTATCAAATGTTTAAAGCATAAAAAAATTGAAAATATGGTTCTCCAAACTACATTACAATGTACTTATATTTTCTTCATTTTGTGCATGGCCAAAGGAAGCAAGTGACCGCTAATCTGTTATAATCCTTGTGTCCTAGGAAGCCAGTGGCATATCCAGTCAGGGGCAAGGGGGGGGGGGGCATGTTGCTAATTTATATATTTTTTTAAAAATACACTTCACAAGTGCCACCGCTTCACAATAATCCAACTTTCCGATTTCCACCCCCACCCTCCGACAAAAAACCTGGTTTTGCAACCAGCAGATAAATTTAACTCCCCTCCCCTCCCCCCCCCCCCCCCCACCCGATTTCCTGTGTGGAACTGTGCCTGGATGTCATTAGTTATGTCATTAGTTAATTCTCATGTTCTGGTTTTGTTTCAGCCTCGCAGATTCAAACAGCTAATTCCAATGATGTAGTTGAGACCATCGCAAGACCAACATGAGACCTTCGGTCTTAATTCAAGTCTTAAGCTATTCAAATGAACTGTAACAGAAGCATTTCTTTTTCATGGTTTATGCCTGTTACTTGTGCCTGTAACGAGCTGGTCTTGTGCATGATCTTGTGCCTGGTCTTGTGATGGTCTCGACTACATCACTGGCTAATTTCCATGGAGTCAACAGCTGGTATGAGTGGCTCAAAGTCACCACATTATGAAGGAGTTCCCTCAAAGCCTGTGAAGAAATGTCAACCGCCAATTAATTATGGTTGGCCTGATTCCGAGTCTGAAATATAAACATTCTCGACGTTTTTTATATTAGTACACTTTTGGACATCCAATTCAAATCATAATTATGTTCAGTACTCATATAAATGCCTACATTAACCCTCTTTAATACGGAAAACGTCCATGGCCGAGGTTTGAAAAAGACAACCTGGCCTGCACATACTCGATCCATTCTTTGCCTATTGTTGCTTTACGCTTGGCTGCACAAGCCTGTCTTGGCATAGAGTATCGAAGTGATGGCGTCAATGCAATGTTTGGAACCAGAATACTTTTGTTATTTTGTGTCAATGTGTTTGCATGACTGGCTAATAACAAAGGAACGGTCAAAACCTCCATTTGTTTGGAGCCAGATGTCGTGCCAACTGATGTCAGACTTCGGTACTCTATACCAGTACTCCATTAATAGCGGACCAGAAGGGGTTATGAAAAACCGTCACATTTCTTGAATTTAAAGCTCAAGTCACCAGTTTGAAGACACTAAGTAATCTGAGTGCTTCCTAAATAAATTCCTGCTAAATTCTATCAATCAAGAAAAATACAAGTAGGTTGCTGCAAAATAAACGGTCTGGGGTTCTTCTCCACTGATATCAAAATAAGAAAATTTTGATTTGGTTTTAGTTTGTTAGCGACAAGAAAATAATTTAGTAGCATGTTTAGGGCTGGGTAAAAAGCATCCGCAACCTTTTTTACTAAACTTTTTTTATAATACTGCGCTGTGCAAAAGGAGAAACTGTGATGAAGAAACAAAACAAGAATTTGAAACAAAAGAAAAAGTAAAGATGTGATGGCTTGAGAGTTGAGATGTGATGGCTTGAGAGTTGCGATGTGAGCAAAATAGGTAGCAGGGACTTGGTCTGAAATTTGGGAAATACGTACAAACCATGCACACTGCATTGGTTGTACAAGAACATGTGAAATGTGAATAGGGTGGACGATATATGTGTGGATGATTTTTGCCTGAACTTTTCATTTTAGGGTGGAGTGGTTAATCTGTGGTCGGGCCAGGCCGTTGAAAAGCCTGGCCAAGCCCATGGAACGCCTGGGCCTTCGAGCTTCTATAATCCCCTGGTTGTACACAATAAACTGCCCATTGATTCTGGAGTCCAGCGGGCTCCCATTGTTCACCCAGACTTGACTGACAGCTGAGGCATCTTTTGATCCTGCCGTGAATGGGTACAGATTAGTGTGGGAGGGGCTACAACCAGGCCTGGCCTGGTAGAGGCCGGGCTTTATTGATTAACCACCCCTCCTTTAAGCAATTCCATGACAGGTGTAAGGAGTCAAATGTCAATCAGATATGCAAGCTCACCATACAAACACTGGCTTTGATCTCCATAGTTAAATTTTGTAGAGAAGTATGTAACACAATTCCTGCTCTGAAGTCCTAACATAGAAAGTTCGCTTATACTTTCTTTTACTTCTGATGGCAATCTACCCCTTACAAATTTTGTTCCAATTGCATATTTACTCTTGGCTTGTAGCATTGATCACTTTCGGAGCATTATTTTGCTAGTTTTCTCCAAGTTATTGCATGAAAAAAATGGAATCATACCAAGACTGAAATAAATGCTCCAAAAACATAACCTGACTGTGATCTGTAGATTTTTTTCCATCCCTGTCTGTGTGTAATAGACTATTGTAATCTATTGTCAGGGTTAAATAGTTACTTTGCTAGAAAAATAAACAAAATATACACGTGTATTAAAGTTTTCACGTTTTTCTTGTCAATAACTAAATCCTCTATCTTTTAAGCCTACAGAAACCATTAATGTGGATTGCGACTTTACAACCAGCTTGTGCAAAAGTTTCAATTTTGATAACCAATAAACCATCAACCTGGATTATGATAAATCTGATTAACCATCAACTCGGATTATAAGTTGAGTCAACACTACCAACCCCTGCAATAATCTGTCAGCTTCGTATGTGGCATGTGTTGGTATTTTCCATCGATCGTCGGCCATACGACTAGTTTGAAGACTCTGGTACTGACTGGCTCTGTGAAGGGGAACCAAGAGGGGAAGGGTTGAATAATATACCCCAAACAAGAATAATATACCCCAAACAAGAATAATATACCCCAAACAAGATTAATATATACCCCAAACAAGAATAATATATTCAATATTGGGTTTTGCCCTAAGAATAATATACCCCAAACTAGAATAATATACCCCAAACTAGATTAATATACCCCAAACAAGAATAATATACCCCAAGGTGGGATAGGCTAAAACAAAGTGCATGTACAGTGTATCCCAAACATGGAGGCTGGATAAAAAATAAATAAATATGGAATGGTTTAACAAATATACCCAACAAGGAGATTGGTTGATTAACAAGAACCCAAGAATGAGATGGGCTGCAAAATATATCTTTTTAAAAAACATCGAAATAAAGCCTGGTTTGAAAAATAAGTTACCAGGGTACAAATGCGTCCTGAGATTGCAGTGGTTTTTTTTTGACAAAAAGGGGTTAACACACGTAGTTGTAAGACACATCCTCAAAGCATTGCACAAACACATGGCTTTGAAAACTGTATCCTATGATCATGCAGAACACATGCAATCTATTTCTACTATTCATTTAGTTGTCTAATTTGTGTCAAATTTTGAATACCTGAAATCTGAATATTTAGAAACCACATATCTTCTTTGAAAATTAAGTTACTGCCAAAATTGTCCAACCATTCTAACTTTTTGTTCATGCAGCCACAAACGCAGCATGTAATACTTTGCATATTCACTTCATCAAACACTGGACCTACATAACGGTAGAGAAAACCTCAATCCAATGTATTTCTGTTCAAATATTAAAAAAACCACAACGATGTTAAGCTTTGAGATGAATTTTTTTAAGCAACTATAAACGAATCCCAAATTGACGAAAATAGCACCGATCTGTGCACCTCTGGGTTTGAAAGTGTGGATCTTAGTGCCAAGTAGACAACTTACTATGCTGAACATGCGTTGCACTGCCATTTAAAGATTTGTTGAATAGCACTGTGTTTGTTTAGCACTGAGAGCCTCGCTTTCAACCCGGAAGTGTGCTGACCAGGCCAATGTGAAATTCGTCCATAAAAGCATTACTAAAATGTATGGAGTTTAAAGGAATATTAGTATCTAAATTCAACAAGCATGTGGTGTTAGTTCTAGTGACATAATAATATCATGTCAAAGGTAATTAAGTCATATTTTTTCTTAATTATGCATTAAGCATTTTCAGTCAACTTTTTTATGATAATCTACATTACCACACTGACCTCACTGTGCAATGTAGATACGGGTCATTCTATACATTTGGGGTCCAAAAGTATGACATTTTTGGTGTTCCCGTTACAAAGTGACATGTATAAGATTTTGCAATTCAGGACACATTATTTAATGCCTTCTATCTCTAAGAGTTATCTAAAGCAAAGTACCTGTCAAACAAGTAAAAAATAGTGTGAAGTCAATTTTAATGATACTTGATGGACCCCAAATTTATGGTAAGACCCATATAGAAAGTACATGTGTTAACACTGAAGGGGCAGCAATGAGACGTTAGTATGCTTGACGGCATGAGTCTACATGTAAAATGAGTGTACTATGCATTTCACACATGAATTGCACAATCTCTTTTTCTTGAAAAATTTAAATGACAGATATGATAAGCTACATGTCTTCGCCCAATTTTCATGAGTAATGTTGTTTTCCCCCCACATAGGAGCACTCAAGTTTTGTTGTCCTCGAGTTTAAATTCAAGAAATGTGTGGGATCCTAAGAATTGGATGCCATTTTATTAGTTAATTAACCCTCCTATAGTTATAACTATCACAGCATATCAAGAAATCTACTCACAAACTCTCACAGCTTGTGGGTGTTTCAACCCGTCACTTGATAGGTTTGATATATAGGGTAGTTGGCTCCATTTTGGCCCTGAGAGAGGGAGGGTTAAAACATGCTAAAACCAAGGGTGTGGTATTGTATGGTCTATCCATTTTGGAGGAAGCTTTTTGTGCATATATATGCTGGGTTAAAGAGGCAACTGTTAATGTCTGTCCAAGTTGACTATAAGTATATTGTATTTTGATTAGTTTTTACAATCATGAAATGAGCGAATTTGAGCAGATAAGCATGCTGGTAGTTCAGTCCCTGCTGACAAAAAATTTAGCGGGTTTGGGAAATTAAAACACCATTTTGGGAAAATTGTTTTTAAATGTCTTATTTGAAGACTTAGGTTGTTTTTTTTTTCTTAAAATAATTTTACTAAGACAATCTTTAAGATGCCTTTCTTTTTGGTAATTTAAGGCAGACGCTGCTCTGATGCCAAATTTAGAGCAATTAAAATCAAATGAAATCTCAAATTAATGCGAAGTAACTGACACCAAAAGGAAAGTGTAGTTATTGGCAGAACCAGAGGTAAAAAACACAGAGAATCATTAAAAAGAGAGAATATGCAAATTTTACACTCCAGCGTGGCGACTCAGCAATATAAATAACACCTAGGGGATTAAAGCCAGCATGTGATCAATGGTAGAGAAGGAATCTGATTTTTCAATTAGTACATTTGCCTGTGTGTTAAAAAAAAAACCAAAAAAAGAAGAAGAAAAGATCATCTTTACGAAACAAAACAAATATCAGAGGCAAGATGTCAGATCTTCAAAAGTCAGGTAATTTACTTGCAGGAAAAAAATTCTTTTCTAAGAATAAATGGATATATATTTATTCTTGTGAAACATCACCAACAGTATTTCCCCTTAGGCAACCATACATCTTGGAAAGTACTCCATATACCACCAACAAAAATCTTGCCAATATTTCTTTATGAAGTGAATTTTCTACAAAGAAGGAAATGTTTAGAGAGCTTAACAAGAACACACCCATCAGACATGAAGTTACTCTCCGTCTCCACCTCGGCGAGTCGAGTCATCCGCATCTGGTTACTAGCTGTTGATGGGGAGATGCTAAACACCATGGAAACCAAGATATTAGTAATCGTAAGAAAACAAAAATGTTTAGAACTGGTCTGCTCGTTATACAGAATGGAAGAGACGTGATTGGTGAACAGAATACATTACAACTTTGACAGAATTAATAGTGGCATAAAGTCAGGGTTTGCGACAGTCCTGTGTATTAACCCAATTCGTGCCATCGGCACGTTCATGCAATCATTGATTTCATTACCACAAAGCAATCGCATAGAATAAATATGAGGGCATCAGTTACACAGGGATGAGATTGTCAATGAAGAAAAAAGTCTGAAAATTGATGAAATGTCTGAAAAATACATAACTTTCTATTATAATCATGTCTTTCTCTGAGATTAAAAAAGTCTGAATTCAGATAAACATCTGAAAAATCTCATGCCTGGTTACATCAGGCGTGGGACGACTGAATAGCCAGATAGCAGACAAATACCAAAAGTTTGTCAAACTCAGAGATAATTTAGCACACCGGTTAACTGAAACTGTCCCTAACCTTCTAGAATCAATTCATAATTTTCTTAAAGGGACGAGCATGTCAAAATGACAACTCCTTTTCATTGGGCAAATCAACACACTCATGCCTTCGTGGAAACATTTATGAATTTGTGATAACAAACATTTTTGGAAAAGGAGAAAGTGAGAGTAACTTGTGGACGTACCCATACTCAACAGCTTCAATCTCTTCCTTTTGTTCGGTGGACTGCATGCCGCACATATGGACACAGATACACATCGTCAGTCCGCACTTATTGGTACAGCAACACAGGCAGTCCAGCAGCAGGAGAATGACTAGGAAACCACCCACCAGGATACCAATGAAGGCGGAGATTGGAAGCTCCCCGATTCGCAGCCCAGGACCTGAAGGGGTAGGACAGCAACAATTTAGGGAGGAACTTGAAAACGGATGACGGCCATAGCCGCAGTGTGAGGCAAGACACCTTGCCCGGTTGACGTGTATAGCTGCATTCCTGCTCATACACAATCCATTCATTATTCAACTATATTGTTCTTAAATATGAGTGTAATGAATAGATGGAGCTTTTTCAAACAAAGTTTTCATTCACACAAATTGGGGGGGGGGAGGGCTGGGGGTGCAAGTGCGATGAATAGGACCACTCTATTCAGTGTGGTGCCGATTTTTCGCATTTACATTCGGCTTCACAGCCCTTTCGGTGACAGCCTGGTACCCCGGCATTCCATCAACAAAATCTATTCATTGCACTTGGAGCCCCCCCAAAAGCTTTGTTTGAAAAAGCTCCATCTATTCATTACACCCCCATTCAAGAACAATAGGATTGATATGTCATTGGATTGAGTACGCGCAGGTATGCGCATATAGATTACAACCGGCAAGGTGGCCTTTTTCAAACCATGGCCATCGTCTGTATTCAAGAGGTAAAAGGATCATACATTTGACTCGACTAATAGCAGCCACTCCTCATTGACGTTGATCCAGATCAGTTTATCACACTTCTGTTTCCTTATACTGAAGTTGTCATGGAATGGAGCACCTACCTAGTGGTTCGTCTGACGGGGGTAGAATTGGCGCACCCCCAGGCATCCTGAAGTTCAGCTTGCCCGGTTCGCTTTTACCCCAAGTACTCTGGGCTCTTAGCTCAAGGAAGTAGAACGTTCCCGGCTTCAGATTGGTTAGGGTGTGACGGAATACGGGAGCAGTGTCACTGTCTTTACTGGCGGGTACAACCACGGGGTCCAGACCCATCTCAGTGGCATCGGCAGTCTCAACCTGTCAATGGCAATTATTTAATTTGATGAACTTGAAAACAAAAGAGGGGAAGGCGAGTTGCTCTCAGTAATGGTGAAAGTAAACCCATCTGGGTCTGTAAATCTGAAAATTGGGATGATTTTTCTGTTGAAGATTTAACCTAGATCTTGGCCCAGGAGAACCGTAAAGATGGTAGGGCCGGCAACTCCAAAACGTGGCCATCCCTACCTCTGTTTGTAGCCCTTCATTAAAAAATAGAAGCCTGTTTATCAATCCAATGAATACACAAAAACAATTTTTGGCAGACTTGTTTGAAATCTGCTGGGCCACTTCAAAGAAATCTTTGCTTGGTGTGACCAGGGAGTTAAATAATTGTAATATTTTCCGAGAGCGGGCTGGCAGATCTTTGATCCTGTTATGAAACCCTATTGACATTCTCTTTGTGACCATTAGCACTTCCTAGGCCCTGTTCGTATAAGTGCATGAAATAAGACATACCGCTGAGTACGTGATTTCATACGAGATGATCGGTGACCCGCCTGTGTTATATGGCTCTAACCAGACTACTTCATAGATCGTGTCTCGCTCGGGCTCACGACTGAATATCGTTGGCTCGCTGGGAGGACCTGTAACAAACAAAACATCAAAAAGGTTGAGGGTTCGAGCCCAGCCAGGGGTCACGTGCTTGTGTCCTTCAGCAAGACCCTTTACCATAAATTGTTTCTCTCCTAATGAATACCTCTGAGAGCAGCGGTGGTATGTGTTTGATTAGCCCAATACACTAAATTTGCATCTGGGGCTGCGCACTCGCCAGGAAGGTTTCTGGAATGATTGATGGGCCTGATGAGAAAAGGGTAATAAGGTAGCACATGGAATGCGTTAATTGATAGATACGTGTGATTTACAAGTGTGCACATTCAAGTATGGGGCGCCATGGTCCAATGGTTACCGTGTCTGAGTCCCGTGCGATGGTAAGTGGGTTCGAACCCCACCAGGGGATTATGGTGCTTGTGTGCTTGGGCAAGACACTTTACTACAATTGCCTCTGTCCACCCAGGAGTATAAATGGGTACCTGTGAGGGTAGAGAACAGATTGTGCTGATCTCAAACTGCTGCATAGAACTGATCTCAAGCCCTGATGACCAGAGGTAATAATTGTGAAGCGCTTTTAGACATTTGTATAAAGCGCTATATTATTACCACATTATTATTTATATTATATTCCAAAGTTCGATACTACTTTTTTTTTGACTCTGCTCTCTTCGAATTCCACCAAGGATGCTCAAGGGTAGTGGATAGCGTTATTAATCAGTCTTGACTACAAAAGTTTCCCTGGGATCAACTCGTTACATACCGTAATCCAGGGTGCGTTCCGTGGTGTTGAATGACCATTCTCCCCAACCGACTTCATTTATGACAGCGACGCGGAACTGGTAGATGCGATCGGGAGCAAGACGCGTCAACCTCGTGTCAAAAACTGAAAGAGAAATGAACAATTTAGATATTGCTTTGTTTAGTTTACCTCTTGGGAGAGAACAAAGAACATCAATTACAGCAAAAATGACCTATCGCCTTTTGTGAGTTCTTGGACAACATTGACACGTGCAGTAGGTGCAGCCCCACATAGCAGCACATTGTATAAACAAGTACTTTGAAAGTGTTTGCTGCCCGTATCTCTGACAAGTGCTTGGTTTGGATTTGTCTAAGCCGTGTCCGCATTGTACTTTTTTGTTGGTAAAACGTACGGAGACTGTTGTCAACTTGACCAAATTAAGTCCAGTGCGGACAGCTGGTAAACTTTCCAAGTTGTCATCGGTTGTCAGTTCATCCTTCCATAGCGGGAACTTTTAGAGTGGCAACCGTGTAGCGGAAGAGTTACGTGGCCAGTTTTACGTCACTGAAAGTCCAGTGCGCTGCCACTGTAATGTAAATAGTGAATTTTGATCACAGCAAAGTTTACACGGCCCAGGACCTTCCGCGAGCCGTGTAATCCAAGTGCGGACGCACGGAAGAATAACCAAAATGGAACGTTAACAATCACGCACGGTAACTTTTGACAATAGTTAGTCCAATGTGAACGCGGCTTTAGACTTTTCTCATTGATGAAGACATACTAAGCGACGCATTTTACGGGGAAGGTGGCAAACTTTGGTGGTAGATGTCGACTTACACGTGGGTCTGTGGTATTTATTGCAGCTCTCTTCGGACTCATCGGCACCATCGATGCAATCATCCTGCTTGTCACAGACATAAGAGAGGGGTAGGCAAGGGTTTTGATTACCATCACGGACTGGACACTTGTAGCCATCTGGACAATCTTCATCACGATCTTGGATTGGGAGGGAAAGCAGAAGAATGAGAACAGGTGTTAAAAAGAATCTCAAAAATTGGAACGCTTTGAAGCTTCCATTAACCCTAACCCTCCTCAATCATCCTCAATCCCCATGGTGGTTTTGGAGGATTTTGGAGGATTGAGGATGGTTCCTAGCAATAAGGGCCTAGGGGGTAAGGGCTGTGAGTAGCCTGGTTTGACATGACCCAAAGTAACCCTGTGAATTGACCCCTGAAGGTCAACTGAGTCTTGAACGGCCACTTACTGCAGTTTTCCTCGTCACTGCTGTCTAAGCAATCGATGAAGTTATCACAGCGACGTTCCTTCTCAATACACAGCCTTCCACATTGGAACTCATCCGGACTGCATTCTGTGAAAATAATTTTTTTTGTAATTAATCGGTTTCTCAGTTTCTTTGACATTATTCTAAGTTAAAAAGTCATATCCTCATTGAGTGATCCCGACAATGTTGCTTCCCGGGTTGTAACAAAAAGTTCGGGCGTGATCCCTGGCTATACGGCATTAAGAATTTATGACTTCTGACTATCGCCCCTGAACAAAGACACTGACAATTTGGGAGACTGCCAACATAGGGCAAGATACAGCTCAGTTTGGTAGAGCGACGGTACAGTAACCCGGAGACTACAGGTTCGAATCCCGCTCCTGTCAGTTTTCTTTGTTCACTTTGAAAACAAATTAATTAATTAACAATAAATAAAATTCACAAAGCACATTTCCACAGATTATAGCAAGTGAAACAATTTGTTCAATTATAAACAAGGTTTTCCTAGACCTTCCTTGTGAGAATAATACTTCCCGAGTGTATCCAGACAAGAACCATCTTAGGGAACGTCTCAATAGTGTTCCTATTCCCATATTTTAAAATGGATCACACCGTTCGCCAGTAAGCATGCATGGACATAGGAGGAGAAAATAGGAATTGCAAGAAAAAAGTAGGAAAACTAGGAGCAAGGTAAAACAATTAGGAAAAGTAGGAATAATTGAAAGCCTGCTATCTTCTGTGACTGACATGCTACATAAACTGAACTGGGACTCGATGGAACAAAGACGCCTGAACCAAAGATTTAGTGCCCACCACAAAAGGATCAACGGTGAAATCGACGTAAACCCCGAAATATACATCAAGACGAAAGAAAATAGGACAAGACGTTCGCATAACAAGCAGTTCGAAATTGTTCAACTTTACTTCCACAAAACAGTTTAAGGAATCCCTCAACACATCCTACGACAGCCCTCACAGACTAGACATAAACACTTAATTGCGCCCATCTCTTGTCAAAGCTTCCAGTTATATTCCCAAGAGGAAGAATTCCAGAAGTGTAGACTTCAAGACAAGACAAGACAAAGTGGGTAAATAGGGGCCTATAACCAACATGTCATTATGCAATCGTAAAGTAAAATAAAGTACGAGGAGGGGGAAGGACGGATGGGACAACAATCAAATCTAGTTTGAAGGACAGTATAAAAACAGACTGCACTTACTGTTCTGAATAATCGTATACATCTCGGGATACTGCTGGTACTCGCTGTAACCAATCACATAACCAAGAATCCTGAGGTATTCTGGGTAATTTGCTCCGACCTCCACTGGGTCATCGAAGGAGATCTTTATGGTGGTTGATGTGACGGAAGTTGCTTCAATTTTTGTGGGCATCTTCATGGGATCTGAGCGGATAACATCAGATATCGTTCCAGATATGATTACATCCAGTGGCGTAGTTAAGGGGGGGGGGGGGACTTGGGGGGGGGGGACTTGGGGGGGACTTGGGGGGGGGGATCTTGGGGGGGACTTGGGGGGGGGGGGGGGGGGCGCACACCCCCCCCCATAAAAAATCGTCGCCCCCCCCCAGTCGCCCGCCACTGAAAATTCTGCAAACGCAGAAAATAATAGCATTATACAAAAAAAATCACTGTGAGCGCCCCCCCCCCCCCCCCCCCCCCACTGTAACATCCAGGCCCCCAATCGCCCCCCCCCCCCCCTATGGAGACAGCCCTGGCTACGCTGCTGATTACATCTTCACAATGAGTCAGAAGATGGAATTGTTTTTTTCTTCACAATTCTTAAAATAACCTTTGGCATTTCAAAAAGGCAGAACTACAATAAAATGATTAGATGACAGATGATGAATAAATGGTGGCTAACTGTATGAGAATGGAATAGAATATTTTACTTTAACATTACCTCTAACCCTCTTCAATGTTTTTCATATGGCCCTGCTAAATCCAACAATTTCCAACAAACTGAATTAAGAAGCCTGCTTAACCCTAACCCTCCAGGGTATTTTGGCTAGAAACCCTGCCAGACGCATCAGATTGCATACTGTGTCACATTGACTTGTGTGCAGAGTGCAGCAAGGTCAAGCTGTCACCACAGATGCACTGTGCTGCGTCTGGCAGGGTTAGGGTTAATACAACAAAATCAAAAGCAAATGCAGTGTACCACCTGCACACCAGCCTTGGCATTTTGCAGCTACCCTGCAATTTCAGTTGAATGTTCAACTTACATGCACGCAAGAACTGTATGTGATGCCTAACTCGCCCAAATTTATTTCTTCCGTCACACTGGTAGGGTAGGAAGTCATTGACTGACGTCTCTATCTGTTGGGGGAAAATTGAGCCAAACTATAAGGCTCTGCTAACCAGGGAATTCCGTGTTTACAAGCCCTTTCGGTGCTTAGAGTGCTTGCACAGAATGCTGCGCTAACCCTGTAGCATCAAATTATTAAGTATGGAATAAATGCATGCTAAACCGTAAAATGACTTCAAACTGAAAGAATTAATCATTGCTTTTTCAAACAATATATACATTGGAATATATATATACTTTATTTTACTGAGAGGGTCATTTTCACAGAAATAACTAGAAAAAAAGTTTCTAAATATGTGACCCGCTCTGCAAAAAGGGCACATAAGTCGCTGTATGCTTTTACGAGTTATGGGCCGTTCAATGTGAAGAAGGTGGACAATTCTTCAAACAAGTGATTTTGAAGGGAGGGAATTTTTTTCATCTTTGATACCTATATTATTCTATTTCATAACCAAAATCTTTGATTTCAGTGAATAAAGTTGTAAAAAGAATGTGTTTTTGTCGAGTGCTTCCATCTATTGCTTTGCTTTTTGTTTTTTTAAATGGCTTGTTTCTCCTTAAGTAATTTCAAGAAAATCCTGAAAACAAACATGCAAATTTCCAAATATCTCGTGATTGCAAAATGCTAGAGACCTCAGACATATACCATATGAAAGCTTATAAAATGGCCTTTCCAGCTATATATAAAACACTATTTTCAAATTTTGCAACATAAGTGCCCTTTTTGCAGAGCGGGTCACATATGTGGTATGCATGTATCAGTAAGATTTGAGGCTTTGCATGGCGGAGATACTAATGAATGAAAGGTTTGCGAAAACACTTTGTAAAAAATACTAGAAATATTTCTCAAATGAGAGAATGGTTCTGAACGTCTGGTTCTTTTCAGAACCATTCTCTCATTTGAGAAATACTTCCACATGGTTTTTCCGCAAACCTTTCATTCGTTATGCGTGTATCCCTAAAACTCTGAATGCCTAAGTTGCAGCTTCAGACTTACAAAAAGAGAGCTCGAGCCGTTATTGAAATCGTAAATCGTGGCATTCCCTGCCACGTCGCCGACGGTCCCGACGAGGGGTTGGGTGTTGATAAACCAGTAGACCATTGGGATTGGGTAGCCAAACCAATGACATGTCAGATTGAGCTGCCGTCCGACCCAGGAATATACCCTGCTGATAGTGTAATCCAAATTGATAACTGGAGCATCTGTTGGTAGACAGAAACAAAATTGGATGTTATACAAATATTTACTGCTTCGAGTGGTGTAGTAAAACTAGCCTCCCGAGGTGATCCATTGAGCATTCTATTTTCCTGAGGCGAAGCCGAGTGAAAATAGAACGTTCCATGGATCACCGAGGGAGGCTAGTTTTACCACACCACGAGATAAAAGCAGTAAATATTTGTTTTATAACACCTCACCCACAGATTCTGCTTGATTTAAAAATGTTAACATTATTTAAATCTAAATACAGTTAAAATGGACTTCTATTTCAATACAAAATTAGTGGAAAATATATTTGCTCTTTTCAAAACCACCCCTTAACGAAATGTTTGAACCCAGCTCTGTAGCGCTGGCACTTTGGAACAATACGCATTACGCGCAACGCTCAACGCGCACACCCGCATGCATCTGCACACAAATACCGCGCCACGTGTATAGTACTTTGGTTGCTAATGGTATAGTACTTTGGTTGCTACGGGTATAGTACTTTTGGCCGTGCACAGGAAGATAGCAAAAATAGAAAATGCCATGTGACTCGCTCTCGGCCAATCAAGACACAGAATCTGTGGATGAGGTGTTATAAACAGAAATATCCACACAGCTATGCTATCTGGCTCTGCAGATATTTGAAGGCATTCAGACTGAATTTATACCAACACCAGCAATATGCTCATAGGAAGTGGGACGGTTGTGCGCGTTGTAACAATGCAAACATCTACTTACATCTGACGTGTAAAACGTTGTGTGACATGGCATAACCACCATTATTCCTTGCAAAGCAGGTATAGTCCCCTTCATCACCTCTGTGAAGATCTCTGATGCTGAGTGATATACTGTCTGGCTGGCCAGCATCTTCACCAGATCCCGTCTCCTTTTGGATTACAATCCTCGAGTCAACCTGAAGCAAGTTGGATCAAAGGCTATCATTAAATTCTTTCACTAACCTAGCCCGAACCTTGGCGGGTTAACCATCGGGAACTAGCCTACAAGACATGGTTACACTAGTTATCAATAGCAACAAAGTGCTCCAACCTGGTGTTCCCAAGCTGTTCCTAGTGGAGACAGTGGGTGGTCAAGATTGCAACAGCAATGTCCTTGTTGGTAAGTTCCAAGCATTCTGAATTTTGAGAATCTCTTACCTGAGTACCCATACGAAGCCACAGTCATACAGAATTTAGGACTGGTAAGTGTCTCCCTAAAACATTCGTTTAGGCGACACAAAAACATTTGTTTAGGCGACACAATCAAAACGGTTCCTGAAGGGCTAGAGAGTTGATCTAAAAAGTGAAATGACCCCTAGAGTCTTCCTTATCTAATAACAGGAGTTTTAAAGCATTTTGAGATGGTCAGATTTTGGCCCAATGTCCCCTTTTGCCCCACTGTGCACAGACCACTGTTCCTGTACAAGATCGCACAGTGTTCCCAAGAAGCTAATCCTAGTGAGAACAGCTGGTGTTCCTCGTGGGAACATTCCGACTTTTACGTCTTTCTCTTACCTGAGGGCCCATAGGAAGCCACTTCTCATCTCGTTTCCACTGCAGCACTAGATTTTCTCGGTCCCCACGCATGATGTCACAGAAGAACTTAATGCTTTCTCTCTCATCCTTCTCCAGAGTGACGGCCCGAGTTGGCGTGGGCGGGATATCAACAGTCAGTTCCCCGTCCCTACGGTCCTCTCCGGCTGGGTTTCTGACCTCACAGGTGTAGCGTTTCTCGTCAGTCTTCTCCAGGTTGAGAATGGTCAGTCTCTTACCATAATCTTCTATCAGGTATTTGGCGGGATCGTCTAGGAGTAAGCTGCCATCGTACCAGAAGTAGTTGGGCTGTGGATCGCCGATAGCCTCACAGGTGAAAAAGGCACTTGTTCCTTCCGTCGCGTTCTTGTTGATGGGCGGGTATCGGATCTTTGGTTTGACTGGAATACAAACAAAATTCTTAAGCAAGTATGTATGCAAGTATGCATGTATGCAAGTACTGAACCTAAAAAACATTCCTGCTAAAAATACAATTGGGCTCAGCAAGGATGCTTAGATTAAGTATAGCAGTTCTTTAAATTTGAAATCCCATCCAGAGCCCAGAATCACAGTGAGGTTTAAGCTGTCAAACCCAGAAGTCACTATGTACTCTTTGTCAAGGTGGGAAAATAGTTTACAGGCTTCAGATGTAATGCTGGACGTCAATTGCCAAAATTACACTGTCCAAATCTTCCTTTTCATTTTGAATAGAAAATCATATTCAAGTTGTTCACAATGTACACTCAGTACTCACTGTAAACATCTGCTGTAATTCTTAGGACTGTAGCAACGCCGACATCAGGAATAGTCCCCGAGCACGTGTACAGACCCTCATCATCCAATGTGACGTTATCGATGACCAATCCAAACATTGGTGTGATCAGGTAGCGGCCGCCTACGAGAAATAACGCAAAGACAATCACTGACTGATGAGAAGCGTGGAACTATTGATTTTGTTCTTGTTGCTGCCTTTGGTACTTGTGCAATAATAGTAAGCATGTAACTGTAAGGTTACACAGTTTTAACAAGAGTGGTTCAACCATTTGATAGTGCCCATAGAGCAAATCCAGGCTACCACGCTATGGGTTTACCTTCCATGGTACATCTCAAGTTTCCCTGTTCACTTACCATTTGCTATGGTGCCCATGGGACCATTCCAGGATACCACGGTATTGGCTTCTCCTTCCATGGTACATCTCAAGTTTCCTTGTTCACTTACCATTTGTTATGGTGCCCATGGGACCATTCCAGGATACCACGGTATTGGCTTCTCCTTCCATGGTACATCTCAAGTTTCCTTGTTCACTTACCATTTGTTATGGTGCCCATGGGACCATTCCAGGATACCACGCTATGGGTTTACCTTCCATGGTACATCTCAAGTTTCCTTGTTCACTTACCATTTGTTATGGTGCCCATGGGACCATTCCAGGATACCACGGTATTGGCTTCTCCTTCCATGGTACATCTCAAGTTTCCCGGTTCATGGTAATTCATAGGTTGCTCTTTTTCAGCTTCTTCATTAGTCAACGTCACTGGCTCTGCAATGAAGTGAAACATTAACTCTTTGTGTCGGGCTGTTATAGATGGGGTGCTGGTATACCAGACGCAAACAATAGGCACCACACTGAATAAAGAGGTCCTATTCATCGTACTCGGAGCTGCCCTCCATTCCTGTGAATGAAAGCTTTGTTTAAAAAAGCTCCATCTATTCATTACACTCCCATTCAAGAACAATTTAGTTTAAACATGAATGGATTGAGTACGCACAGGAATGTGCGTATAAATGACAACCGGCCAGGTGGTCTTTTTCAAACCACGGCCGTCGTCCGTATTTCAAGAGGTTAATACAGGAAACTGACTGCCTCTCCCAAACTTGGCTACAAGTTTGGTCTATGCCTGAAAGACCGCTGGTCTCCTTCAAGATGCCCAACATTAGAATCAGAAACATTGAAATCTTAATGTTCCAAAGAGGGTTGCTAAATTTTCCATACATAACAGTGGTTTGGAGCATTGAATTCGTGGTCTGCGGGTAATTCTGCAAGTTGTGGGTTCGAGCCCAGTCCTGGGCTATAGCACTTTTTCACTTAATATGGGTAGAGGCATTATCAATGCCTTGCAGTGGACTAGTTACCCATCCCGACCCTATTCATACTGTGAAGAGATCAGATTATATCGTCTTGTTTCAGTGTGAGGGGCTAGTTCTTCCACACTTTCCTCTGTAGCCCACACCTCGAGTGGCCCTTGGCCTTGTGATGGGCGACTTCCATAAAAAAAATTTAAAAAAATAAAAAATAACATGCAGAATACTTTGACTTGTCCTCTAATAATTGATGATCTTTCCAACCTTTTTTTAGGATCAATTTTAGGACAAACACTTCCCAAAGTTATGTTCCTACAAAGACACAACTTACTGTAGACGTTGATGTTGATGCTTTTAGACTCTCCCTCTGCCCTACACACATAACCACCAGCCCAATCCTTGACGATGTTATTCAGATGCATCCTGGTGTACTTCTGCCCATCTTCATTCCTGTCAATGCTCACATACTTATTATCCGAACCACCTGAAAATTATACCACAAAAAAAGAATCAAAAGGAATCAAAATTTATTTCGATTTCACACTTTGAAGAAATAAGGTCTCCTTTGTTTATTTTCTCTTATTTGACAAATTTAACAAGCTGGACTCCAATTATTAAATTTATCCCTAGTGTCCGGCTGTTATTGATGGGGTGCTGGTAAGCCAAGATCGGGGCTGTGTAGCCAAGTAAAAAAAGGCAATCAATAAGCACCACACTGAAAAAAAGTAGTCCTATTCAATGCAATTGAAGCCCCTCCCCTTTCTGCCTATTGTGTGAATGAAAACTTTGCTTGAGAAAGCTCTGATTCATTCAAGAATTCAGTTGAAATAAAGAATAGATTGAATAAGTGCAGGAATGCACCTATAGACGTCAACCGGCCAGGGGTCTTTTTTAAATCATGGCTCTGGCCGTCGTCCATATTCAAGAGGTCAACAGTACACCTGCACAGAATGTCAGTGAATTTTCATGGACAGCTCTCTTAAAAAATACTTGTCTAAAGAATCCCTTGTAATACTATCCCAATGGTCTAGTGGATAGCTGTAATTTTCAGGCCTTGCAGACAGTGTTCTAGCAAGGCATTAAATAGCACTAGCACCCACTACGCTTTCGGGAATTAGCACTACGCTTGAATCCTGCCACAATGCTGCCACTACGCTATAAATTTAAGAGCAAGAGTATATTTTTAACTTTTGCTCAAAACAGCCAAGGGAAAGTGGCCAGGAATAGCCTCAGATTGCAACACAGAATCTATAATCCAAAATTTTTCGGGTCCCTTAAGCAGACCTAGACCCCACCCTAGCACTCCGCGCTCACATTGTCCATCCTTGAGCAAAATGCCCCTACGCTTTAATTTCACTCTGGCTAGAACACTGCTTGCCGACTAACTCTGAAATCTCTACTCACCCCCACCAGGCGGTCCAACCACCTGCCCGTTAGGGTCTACCCATTCCGGCTGAAGGCCCAGGTTATTCAGGTTGGTACAGGTGGTAGTGGCACTCCCGTACTCAGGTACATTGAAGGTGGCATAAATAGGTTCAATCTTCAAGGCAGCATCTGGAAATACAATACAGAGAATACAAACATTTGATCAACTGCATAGTTTATAATATGTAGGTACGATCACGCTACGTCCGTGCTTTGACTGAAAATTTCATAATTTTCCCCGACTAACGAATAATGGAAGAAAACTGAACTTTTGAACAAAAAAAGCACTCAATACATGTACATTTGTACACATTCTATTTGGTTTTCCTAGAATCTAGATTTATTATGAGCTATGCACAAAGATTGCTCTATTTATCAACATTGTAGAAGTTAGGAGCATATAAATGATGTACATATAAATGATGTACATTATAATAATAACAATGTTGTACTTTTTTTTATGCAAATCGCCCATCACAAGCCCAAGGGCACTCCAGGTGTGAGCTACAGAGGATTATGTTGAAGAACCAGCCCCTTACACTGAAACAAGTCCAGCTAATCTCTTCACAGTATGAATAGGGTCGGGATGGGTAACTAGTCCACTTCAAGACATAAATAATGCCTATTAAGCGTAGAAATGCTATAGCCCATACCAGGACTGGGCTCGAACCCACAACCTGCAGAATTACCAACAGACCTTGAATTCAATGTGCCAAACCACTAAGCTACGCACTTCCACAAACAGGTGTGGACATCTGCTTTTACAATCGGCTGACAGATGGATTCTCCATTCTCAATATTGCCGAGATAGATCTAAAAAAAAAAAAGTTTCTTTCATTTACCCTAACCTCACCTAAAGCTACAAAATACTACAACATGTAGTCGTAAACTGTATGCTGTACTCTTACTACATTGGCATATTAGAAATGATGTAGTTCTTATAGTGTATTACATGTATATTTTATCCCAAATGAACGCCTAGGACATTAGGGTTAAACAGGTTTTCTGCACAAACTGCAACACCCTGTACATGTATGTGTACCTTGCCAGACAAGGCCGGATCCAGAACACAATTTTGGGAGGGCCAAAAAATTGTTTTCAGGAAAAAGGGGTTAAAAAAAACACCAAAAAAACGTGCACAAATCACAGATAAAATGGAGGGTTTTTGCTTCCCTTTCTTTTACTTTGTTTTATTTTGTATGTGGGTGTACGCAGTGGCTGCCTTTTTGCGACGTCAGTTAATATTATTTTATTTTAAATTAGGTTTTTTTCTTTTTTTTGGGGGGGGGGGGGGCATGGCACCCCCCCCCCCCCTGGATTCGCCGTTGTTGCCAGAGGGGAAAACAACTGACAATGAACCACTTCCACGGTACCACATGGTAATCAAGGATTCTAAATGTGAAGTCGCTGTCAAAACATACATGTACCGGTGTTGGAAACCTTAAATAACCCAAACTCCTCAAGCTGAATTTAATCAGGATTAGTGCAGAAATTGTGCGACGCCTGTCCTCCTCCAAAAGGAGTAACACACCCCCAAAAAATACAGTTATGTGAAAATGATCAAAATGCAAAATTGTACCCCCTCTCATTATGCCACTGCTGAGAACTCAAAAAAGGACACAACCTCAGCTTACATGGATCATAATGACACAAGGTGCTCAATAAAACCGAATTAAATCAGGCTAATAGGCGATCTAACTGACCATTAAAGTGGTCATAAACCTCAGATTCTTGTCATAAAAACAAAATTTACCAGCCGTCAATTCTATACAAGTACTCAATAAAAAGTTCATACATGGAATACATTGTTCCAAACAAGTAAGAAACAGGTGCATGTAAATATTGATTATCGAAAGTACACAACGAAAATGGATCATACGGTTTTCAAAAAAAGTGTTCAAATAATTTCATGAACAGTTTTTGTCTTAACGGTACATGTACACGCAGGACTTGAGTGTGTACCGGTACATGTACAGTTCTGTACTGCAGACACTTGTGTACACGTTGCAACTGTTACCAGCAATATTACATGTACCATGATTTAACTGCTACTTGCAGTTCCCAAGAAAAACAAACTGAACAATAAGCCCACACAACTCATTCTCAATTTCTTTATCTTTAGTTAATATGCAATCCATTATTTTCAGAAATTTGTATTGACACAAGCATTTTGCCTATATGTGTATGTGTACAATGTACTGTACATGCTGCAGCCAGATACGACCCATTGTACACAAAGTTTGTACAGTAAGCGAATTTGCATTTGTGCAAAATTCCAAAGTGCATTGTGCAGACACATACATGTAATAGACGCATAATTTCGAAACCTTCACAGTTCACCGCATGTCACGGTAACAAATAGACATTGTGAATCATGAGGGATGGTTATAGATGTACACACGTACAGTGTACATGCACATCATTACTGGTATAGGAGAATAAATGTACATGTAGGCCAAAAACATTAAAACCCTAACCTTCCCTAACCTGCCAAAATCAAACACCCCATTGTGTTGAATTGTGTGTGATTGGGTACTGTAGAGCCTTGGCACCATCACTTTGCATGGGACTTGATGCCCTGATTTTGTCCAAGTACAAAGAATGTGCAATTGGTTTACTACACAGTGTTGGAGTTTGTGTGGTTGGGGAAAAAAAAAATATAAAAAATCCCCACTCCACAAGAAATACGCATCAAACAATCCTTAACCCTAACCCTGCCAGACGCAGCACAGTGCATCTGTGGTGACAGCTTGACCTTGATGCACTCTGCACACAAGTCAATGTGACAAAGTATGCAATCTGATGTGTCTGGCAGGGTTTCTAGCCAAAATACCATGGAGGGTTAGGGTTAAAAACATCTTTAACAGGCACCCCCCCCCCCCCCCTCCCGAAAAAAAATTAAAATACTGGAGTACATTGTACGTAACATGTACGCATACAACAAAGCGCATGTAAACTGTAAGATTAAGGAACTGTAAGATACATTAATAAATGTGTGAGGGTGCTGTTCATTTGTTGACTCATTTTCTTAATTGGAAACTGTGATTAATATTTTTTTGGCACATTCATAAAGTTCTATTTAAATTCATACATCAGAATGTTTGAAACCATGATTGCTGTCTGCTTTGTATTCACTGAAAATAAGGCATGAAGTCTGAAGAAAGATCTTGAGAAAATGGGAGTTTTGAGCATTTCAGTCATAATCTGCACTCCGATTTGTATCCCAAATAATCACACTTTACATACACATTTCAGGGACTAAAATATCCCTGATTAAAATCAATTTTTCTTTGCTTTGCAGAATCCAATATAATCCAAATACAATTTATTTTAAAATTTATTAGAAACATGCTTAAAAACATTTCGAAAACACATGAGCTGGTAAAACAAAAAACAGGAAGCATGTACATAAAACGATATTCTATAACTGGTAGTCATGCAGTGACTATCAGAATAAGCCTCTATTCTCCCCACAAAAAAAAAAAAAAAAAAACCCTGCCGTACCAATCGAGCTATCGAAGCGCTCTGACAGAATGGGCAGTTGTAAATCTGATACACATTCGCATTGTGTTTTTACAATGCCGTAACAATAGCATTTGAAAGTCGCGTTACGGCTGCCATCCAAATAGCCACTGGGTAATTAAAACCCCTCGCCACCGGGTGTGACATGGGGCCCGAACGCCGGGGCGCCAGGTCGGGTGTGCAGCCAAGGCCCAAGCGAAACGGAAACGAGGTTTGTGCAGCCAAGTATAACGTACACAATACCCCCAATAAGGATTGAAAATGCAGAGATTGGCACACATAGACGTCAACCGGCCAGGTGGCAATTTTCAATCCGCACATACATGTATTTGAGTCAGCCGGTGGCAAGGGGTTCGCCGTTCATTTATGACACAATAAACCTTTTCGACATTCTCAAAGCATCATGGGAACAACACCAGCCCTTACTGGCATATGAAGAAGCACATCAGAACGGACGTGATTGGTCGCATTGCATGGTCACATGTTGGTTGTCATGGTTGCAAAAATCCTCTTCTGATTGGCTAATAAGGTGACATTATTAGCTGTTCTAATTTCAGAGAGTTGCATTCATCAGTATAACTGTACCTGAGGAATTCCCCAATAAGCGAGTTCGATAATTGATTTGTGCAATGCAATGTGGGTAAAAGGTCACAGGTCAGCTGTACCAAAACAGCGTAAAAGGCCAATAGGACGAGGCGGAATTTGGTACAGCTGACCTTTGACCTGAGCATTATCGAACTCGTCTGGCCTAACGTTACTCCTATTCCTTTATTTTTATTGCCGTTTAAAATTGAATTTTCTGGTTATTAATATTATTAATATTAGGCCTATTTTCCTTATGTTAGGCAGATTCACGTGAACTGGCGTTGGCGGCGCTATTTGCGGTACCCAATCTTCTGTCAGCACTGTGACCGGCTTATAATTTGTTTTTATTTAGTTTTTGATCATTTATTGGCAAATAATTGGTGTTTGTTAATTGTTACTATTTTAAATGACTCCTACAATTATATTTATATTGATAACAAATTGATATGAAATAAATGAGGCTCACATTTTCAATTAAAAGATGTAGCAATTGGCAATATGGTCACAACTTTTAAACTAAAATTGGCCTCCAAAATGACCCAAAATTGTAATCAACAAAAATCCATAACTTTGCACAGGGTTAACCTTTCATGACCATTGACCCCTCATTTTATTTCTAATGTTTTACTCTTTCCAGTGATATAATATTTAAAAGGATTGAAGCAACTTGAAATTTTCCTGAATCTGCCTACTTATGTTCCATGCAAAGATATGTGAAAAGAGTATCTCTCAACTCATGACAGATATTTAGCATAAAAATCAATTAATATTTAGACTGGTTCACAGTGCCATAGGAATAGGATAGCTTGGTGTATAGTTTGTTTGGCCTCCATACCCACAATGCATTGAGAATGTCGAAAAGGTTGAAACAACCGCCATATTGAATCTGTTTTGAACATTTCATTTATTTCCTACCTAATCATGCTAATCATGTTTTATCAATATCACCCTTGGAATTTACCTGAAAATCTTGAAGCAAAGACTACTAGGAGTACTATTTTCCACGAAAACATATTCCTTGAAATAACTGTCACATCAGAAATTGATCAAAAGGAACGAAACATACTCGTTCCATCAGCAGGAATTCATCAGCGCATCAAACTCAAAAAAATGCCAATCAACTGTGTCACTGCACTTTGGACTTGTTATTTAAATTTGGATACGGAACTACATTTTGATCATGAATAAACATTTCATAGAGAGAAATGTTTCTCGACCACATTGATTAAGCTGTTTCTTTTCAATTTCCTTGACAAAAGAAAACAAATTGAAATATGATGAAAATTCACCTCCTATGCCTAGGTCTAGGGGCCTGGAGATCAAATTGCAGTTTCTTTTCAGTTATTGAGCGCGAGCGTTAAGAACGTGAAAACGGTTTACTTTTCTATTGCGCATAAATATCGATATCTGATGTATTGAATATTCATTAAGCCATCATCAACAACATGGCGATCCCCTATGCAGGTATGACTTTTCCCACGTGCAGTTGTGTTTGAAGTTGTATGGGTCACATAATATTTATTGGATGCAACTTCAGATTTGAGAGAATATATTTTCAACAAGATTTTAATAAGCTAGTTGTAAAGAGCTGTCAACAAAATTCACTAAACAAATCTAAACGCGAATGCCGGCGATCAGTTTTCGGACATGCCGCACCTGTCCCCTGTTGTGCGTACTGCCATAGACTAACGTTAGAGCATGTGTACATGACTGCATGTGTATATGCATGGAGCATGGGGCATGGAGCTGGAGGAAGGTCCTTCCTCCATGCATGGAGGTACGTGATTTCTCCATGCACAAAACGAGTACAAAATTGTGTGAAGTCAATGAATCCTTCCTCCATGCTTGATGGAAATTCCACAGGGTATATATATTACTAGGGCCTAGGGCCTACATCATATTTTGGAAAGAGTTCCATATCCGGCCATCACTTTACTTTTAGACCTCGTGCACAAAGTCTATGGGCCATCACAGAAAAAGTATTTTCAAAGAATAAGTTGGACGAAGTGACCGACAACTGCATGTACCATGATGTACATATGTTAACGTTATATTTTTCTTGCCGTGGCTTAGTATAGTTACTGCAGTCGTAACACATTTTCCAATGGCTAACCTATAGGCTATAGTTAGTATATGGGAATGTTTTTTTGCACTTTACTTTCTTTCCCTTAAAAATAATAAGTTTCAGAAATCAAGATATTTTAGTGAAGGTTTAACTTTAAGACTTTCTGACTTTGTTAAAAAAAATTCCTCTCAATTTTTTGGGGACAAAAGTCAGAGATAAAGAATCAATCAAGGAAG
The DNA here is from genome assembly GCA_037893225.1 of Hippasteria phrygiana. NCBI lineage: Eukaryota > Metazoa > Echinodermata > Asteroidea > Valvatida > Goniasteridae > Hippasteria > Hippasteria phrygiana. The sequence continues at coordinate 252,169 of JAZGUH010000639.1, read as the reverse complement.
CTCCTGCATGGCAGTCCTACATTTCTAATGCAGCAATACATTGAATTAAACACTAAAACAGGATAGGCCTTTCATTCTGGTCTATCTAAAAGTATTTCACGGTCATTTATTTCCAAACATGCCAGACAATTCTAAATAAGGTGTGGACAATTTGTCGTTCCTTTCAGGGGTTCATCGAAAGCTGAAAGATGCAGACACACCGTGGGAGACGAAGGTGAATCTCGCTGGGTTTGCCTGGGTTTCATCACGATGCTTCCTCCCAAACAAAGAACAGGTGCTTATGGACTGGGCGGCCAACTCGTTAGCAAATGCAGCTAAGTAAGTCGGAACAAAAGTGGATAATTGTAACACTAGGTCCAGAAAGAGGAACCTTATGGTTACAAACAATTCTTTTGATATTTTTGTGTATGTCCAGTAAATAATAGAGCTTTGAAAATAATAGTAATAATAATAATAATAATAATAATGTAGATTTGTAAAACACACCATGGAGGTAGGAAATACAATGTAGTACCTCCATGGGCACACATATCTACCATGGTCATAGTGATGAAGGCGCTCCATTATTACCCCTGCTTGTCAGGCCTATTAATCATTCCTGAAACCTGAGATGTAGTCGAGTCCATCACAAGCCCTCCGGTCCTAATCCCAATCACAAGCTATTCAAATGAGTTTTGACAAAGGCATTCCTTTGTCATTGTTCATCCAGTTACTTGTGACCGGCTTTATGAAAGGACTTCTGACTGGGCTTGCGAAAGTACTTGTGAAAGGACTTGCAGGGACTCTACTCCAACTCTGCCTGAAACCTGAGCTCCCTGAGGAGTATACATCCCTGGCTGTTAGTTAAGCAAACATAGGCTAAGCAAACACTTAACCACCACTGCCCCCACAGGTACCCATTTACTCCTGGGTGGAGAGAAGCAACTTGTAGCTAGGTGTCTTTCTCAAGGACACAAGCATCATGACCCTAGCTGAACTCGAACCCACAATCTGTAGTATCACCAGCGCTCCAGAAAGTACAGTTTTCAATTTTATAAAATAGAACCTGAATGAAACTGCGTTAAGTTACTGTAAGTGAAACTTGGACAAGCTTGATATTGTTTTTTGGGGGATGCAAGGACTATGGTGATTACTGGGTGTGCATGAAACATCAAAAGAATTGTTTAGCATAACCCTCAATTCTTCCTTTCTGGATGTTAAGGCACTTATAAAAAATGTCCCTGCCAATGAAAATAAATTATTTTTACTTGAATACAGTATGAAATCACATTTTGTGCTTGTAGTTAAAAATTAAACATGTAAAAAGATGCATCTGTAATTGTTAAAGAATATCAATCAGGTTATTCCTCGCCATATGTGATCCAGAATAACGTTCTGGGCTTTTCATCCCACCTTTAAAACTGAACATTTCTTTGTCGTCTCCCAACAGGTTTCTTCGGGCTTTGGAGCTACAGTGCGATATGCACTTTTGAGGAATCATTGGTTTCATTTACCAGAAAGAATTAAATTTAAAACAAAAAATAATAATTGGCATTCTCTCTTAACTAGGCTGAGTGTTCCTGGCCATGCCATTCCTGGATTATGGCAGTTTCTTCATGATGCACTGCAGAGTAAAAGGCTGCAGTCGATGGGCAGCCGTCTTGAAGGCTTGTCACTCAGGCTCAGTTTATTCCCTGTAAGTCAAACTTACCCCTCCCAAACTTACCCCTCCCACAGCCTATCAAAAAAATCTACCCACCAACTCTCACAGCTTGTGTGTGTTTTAACCTGTCACTTGATAGATTTTGGCCCTGAGAGAGGAAGGATTATAGGGAGCGCTGTATTTATTTATTTATTTTATTTATTTATATATTTTATTTACTTATTTTACATCTTTAGACATTGAAATAATTGTCAAACAGGGGCTGCCATGGAAATACAAAAGTTAAAAACTGTCATCAAAAGATGTGTACGATCTCATGATTTGATGTAGGTGATCTTGAAGTCTCTATGTCTTGATGGTGCTCATACTGATGTTCATACTGAGTTGGTCATTGGATGCTGTCACTCGCTTCTTGGATACCCCTCCTTGGGTAGTATCATAACTCACACGTTAGACCATCAGGTAAGTTGGCACAATATCATGCTTTTGTACCAGTCCTCAAACCTCAAGTACGAGTCCAAGGTTGCAGTGTAAAATTTGGGTTAGAGGTCACCAAGGGCAAAATTTGAGTTAGTCCAAATTGGCAAAAAAACAAACAAAAACACAAAAACCCAGAGAATTTTTGATTTCTTTGCATTTTTCAGTACTTAGCATTCTGTGGCATTCAGGATTTTCAGTTTGTTTTGAACAAATATAAATTTTGTTTATAGATACACGATGGTAAATTAAGAATGGAAACAAAATTACAGGAGAATTCTTGTTTTGTTTGACTCTTTTTTGAGTGTGGACTCATTGTCTATTTATGAACCCAAGTCAAAATTTCAAAAGGTGTGACTTGTGTTTAATTCAATCTTGTCAGTGATTTTGTAATGTAAGAACTGTAATCATTGGTTGGGGAATGCATCGCCATGGACGGCCTGTGCACAGAGTGGATAGGATACTCGGGTGGTTGGTGTGTGACTTCCTGAGTCCGTCATACTTTGTCTTCCTTCTCTCCCAACAGGTTCAGTTTCTGTCTGCCGTGGTTAATCTGTTGAATCAGTTCTTGGAGACTGACTGTGAAAGGATTCCTGACAAGTTAAATCCTCTGGTGCTCAGGGCATTTACGAGTTTTGCATCTCTTCAGAGACAGCAGCCTAACCCCAGAAAGGTATGCAAGAAACTTAGAGAAAGGAGAAATCCTGTCAGAGTTTGCAGAAATATGAGATGTGTTGGAGCTACTATGTGCAACATTTTCTTTTCTTTTTTTCCCGTCAAAACAGGTCTTGGCAGTAGTCTATGAGAAACTACTGGGGCCATCTTTAGCATTACATCATACTATCTCGGCCCTTACTGAACGCATCAATGGAGAATTGTACAAGGACACTTTGAAGTGCATTCAAGATCTCATAGCAAGCGCGATTTTCAACAGGTAAGCAGATGTTTCAGGTAACAGACATTTGACATTAAAAATATTTTCACAGTTTTTATTTCTCCTGTTATTACATTCATTCCAAGCTCTCGCTGTTTGTTACGTCTGTGTGCTTACATTACATTGTACATGAATCTGTCCTTGCATGGTTGGTGACAATTTCAGAATTCCTTGGCACTTGTGAACAGTTTTGTAATTTTTTTTAAAAGCAATTTTGTACGGCCTTTTGGGGTTTTGTTGTTTGTGTTACAGAGATCTTGTTGAAGGCCACACCAAATTTCTGAAGTCAACTCCAGGGCAGGTTACCATGGAGAAACAGAGGGAAGTGCGGCTGTTACAGGAGAGCATTTCCTCCCTCTGGAGAAACATGGCTGATAAAGTAAACAGCAAGGACGAGGTAAGGAAGGTTTGATGGTTGCTTAGTTACCCTTTTGTTTACTAAAAAGAATAAATAAATGAAAATGGCAAGTGCTGATTGGTTACCAGATTTAACTAAAATCTCGCAAATATTTGGGATGATTTAAAATACACAACACTATCAATTGAAAAAAGTGGGCAGAAATTTGGGTGGAGAGTTTCCTCAATTCTTGTCTTAATTTTCCCAGCCTTCAGTCATTAATCTTTTTTGTTTGTACACATTGCAGGCAGACAGTTCTGTGTCCTATGTTGCTGGCATGCCTGTTATATTCAAAGCCTTCCAGAGTTCTCACAAGTAAGTGACTTTTCATGTGAAGTAGCAATAATGTTACCATGTAGGCCTTTCTACATTATGAATGTTCTGGTGTGGATTATTTGAAATATCAAATTGAGTCATTTCAATCTGAAAGCTTACTATTTATAACTTTAGGTGTTACCGGTACCAATCCTCTTGAGAATTACTTCCATCTGAATTGATGTCATCTTTGAGAAAATTGTACCTGACGACCTCCGAAAATGCAGTGGCTTACTTCGATTTCAGAACCACACAAACTCACAAAAGAGATTGATTACATGGTGCTACCGCAAACCAGTTATTCTAATCTATTACAAAATCATTGTTAATAAAAGAACAGTTTTTCACTATTTGGATTGACGGATTGAGCTCAAACTTTAACAGGTTTGTTATTTCATGTCTGCAACTGTGTTGTCAGTTCTGCTAATGCAGTATTATACCTTCAAGAAGTACACGGTTGAGTGAATCAATTTTTTTCATGAAATTCAAATGCATTGCTAACTGATAAAGGCAGCTCACCCCAGTTTTTCTCAGGTCAGTTCTTAACCTCCTGAATACAGACAACGGCCATAGCTGTGGTTTGAAAAGACCACCTGGCTGGTTGTCGTCTATACGCACATTCCTGTGCTTACTCAATCCATTCACGTTTCAACTATATTGTTCTTGAATGGGAGAGTAATGACAAAGCTTTCATTCACACGAAAGGGGCTCCAAGTGCAATGAATAGGACCACTCTATTCAGTGTGGTGCCTAATGTTTAAGTTTACACTTGGCCCGTTCTTGGCATCCCAGAAGCCCATCAACACACTACTTTCAGCTGATAATACTTTCTCTTTTATCATCATAAGATACCTAAACGATGTTTCATTTGCGATGTTCCGCAAGCTCTGCATCACCATGGGTATTATGCCAGCCGAGCATGATGGGAAGGCCTTGACTGGAGGTGAGAATCAACAAACAAGCACTCGCGAAACTGAAGACATGACATCAGGAATGACCTTGTCACCAGAGCTAGAGAGGGATTTCTTTGGTAACTGGACTGAGAGCCTTCCAGCGCTGAGTCAACTCCTGAAAATTATGGCCGATAAACATATTTATGAGGTTTGTGTTATCTACCATTTTGAATGGTTGTTTGGAAAATGTCATCAGAGATTTTAGTATTTACATGTAGGGTTTAAAGTCTGTCTGTTTGGTATGTTTTTTGAGAACTGATGATAAATATATGTCGTCAAACAAAACACAAGGGAAACTGGCTAGGTAATTTGTTGGCTATAAAAATCTAATGGCAGATGGCATTATGGGTTTATGACTTCTGACTAGTGCCTCCCGAACAAAGGCTGTCAAAGACTGACAATTTGGGAGACTGCCAACATAGGGCAAAATAGCTCAGTTGGTAGAGCACTAGTACAGTGTCACAGGTTCAAATCCTGCCCCTGCCAGTTTTCTTTGTTCACTTTGAAAAGATAAATATATCTGATATACATGTATTACCATAAAAATGAATAATGCAGTATGAATTGGGATGGACATTCAAGAGAACCACTAAACCTTTTGTATTTAGTAACTCAGTGGTTCAAGATTAAGATGGCTGAACTTACAATCCCAGATAAAACTCTTGGCTGAGGATGTGGGTTTGCTTGTTGCTTTTAACAACCAGCACCGACCTCAAGCAGAGATAGCAAGCTGTAATGGTGAAATCAATGCAACACACATTTACACTTTAGTTTGTTGCATCGTGGATTTGGTTTAAAAGGTTTGGGATCAAGTCGCAGATGGGTTAACTTTTCTTTTATAGACGCTGTCCACTTCGCTTGGTGTTCTTATTTTCTTCTTTAGGCCTTTTCCATCACTGATTTGATATTGCAGATTGTTTTGTAATTAGTTTGCAACTCTTCTTGTCTGTAAAGGTGGCAGTTGATAACATGTCTGGTAAAACCCAGTTTGCCTGGCTCTGTCATCTTGTGGAAAGACTGATACTCAATGCTGACAGGTAAATATGCATAATTGTGTGTTTGTGGTAACTGAAACTGACTTCCATTAACCCTATACCCCAAGCCTTGCCAACTCCAACAGCAGGTTTTGTCAAGTTTTGATGTGTTCAGTACTGCAGGGCCTTGGCACCATTACATTACATAGAGCTATGATGCCCCAATTTGTCTAAGTCCAAAGAATGTGCCACAGGTTTACTCCACCGTGTTGGATTTTGACAGGTTGAGGAAGCTTCCTAGTAAAAATGCCTAGGGTGTTGGGTTTAAGTAGAACAAATGTACTGGTATAAAAATCAGACATCTTTTGAAGATTACCTTTTGATAATTGTAATGATTAACGTCTGATTTTTCCACAGTACTAATCCATTCTGGTACAGTTGTCTGAAGACACTACTAGTCATGAACCATCTTATATTGGAAGACCGACTGACTCTGATCTTGAAGGAGGCCCTCTATTGTTCACCTGTGGCCGATCTTGCTGTGAATGCCCAACAGGAGAGAGATGCGTTTTTGGAGACGTTACTGGCCACGTACACAAAACTCAGACAGGTAAATCTTCTTTCTGTCGGTTATTAACCCTAACTCCCTAGGTTGTGTGGAAAATCATATTAAAATTGGAGGATTTAGGACTGTTAGGGTTAACGGGGTGCTGGTATACCAATACAGGCTTGTGCAGCCAAGTGTAATGCAAACAATAGGAAAACAATAGATTGAGTATGAGCAGGAATGCGTGTATAAACGAAAACTGGCCAGCTGGTCTTTTTGAAACCGCGGCCATGGTCGTCGTCGTATTTAAGAGGTTATAAAATATAAATATGAAATATGTCATGAAAATGAATTAAACTGACTGGATTGACCTGGAATATACTAACATTTTGAACTTCAGCCTCGTGTAATACTCTCTACACTTTTCTTTCGAATTCTCTAGTTTGACAGGATCGTTTTTGCCATGATGGAAGCAGGCAAGATGTCCACTGCAGCTGCAATGGTCTTCACTTACCCCAGACGATTCATCAACGGGTAGGTTGGATACTCATGGGTAAAACACTTTATATGTCTGCCAAATTCTAGCCAGGATGAAATTAAAACGTAGGGGCATTTTGCTCAAGGATTGACAATATGAGTGTGCAGCGCAAAACCCTTACGGTGTGGAGTCCAGGGTTTGCTTAAGGGTCCCGAAAAATGTTGGATTCTAGATGCTGTGTGGTGCAATCTGAGGCAATTACTGTTCGCTTTCCCTAGACTGTTTTAGAATATACTCTTGCTCTTAAATTCATAGCGTAGTGGTAGCATAGGAGCAGGATTCAAGCGAGTTGTTTAAAACGTCTACACTAGTATCAAGCAGCAAGTTGTGGGTTTGAAGTCTGGGAGTAGTTTGATGGAATCCGTAACCGTGAACAATCGCTGCTAACTGTAGCAGAAAATTTTACGATTAGCATATTTTACGGGTTAGCAAGGAATGAGCACAGAATTGAAAGCCGTTAGTTCAGAATTCGGCATTACGGATGCCGTGAAATTGGGCCCTCGCAGATGAAATCTGTAATGTTTTTTGTGACAGGCTCGCAAAAAGTTACTACTTTATGAAGGACAAAGCCTTGTTCAGCTGGAAAGGTTTCATGAATCATTTATAGGCCAAACATGCAGGGGTAATAATCTCACATGAAGCTGTTAGTTCACTGCCTCGTGTTTGTATTCTTTTTCTGTTTTCATGATGTAGCTTTTCAGAGAGCATTCAAGCTGTACCGCCGGGACTTACTCTTGACATCTGGAAGCAGTTTCTTGACGAACTCCTCACCAAATACCTCCCAGAAATGAGCCAAAATGCTTTGTCTTCATCTTCCTCACCTCCACGTAAGAAACCAAAGCCTGGCAGCAAGAGGTCAAAGGTGAACTTGGCAGCCATTACAGTGACTTTTGAACTTTTCCTGCGGAGCGTGCGATTGGTGGATGGCAGCTTGACTGTTCCATTGTTGAGGAGGGTGGAGGAGCTTATGAAAGAAATAAAGGATGGGGTACTTGGACCTTTATTGCATTTCTGCAAAGAATCAAAGGTATTATATACTTCTAACCATTTTTTTTTGAGCTGTAGGCCTACCTGGAATTATGTTTGAAACCATTCACTAAATGATCTAAACCCAATTTTTAAAAACTTTCTCTAGCCTTCAGCTGACCAAGTTTACTGTACCCATCTTCTGTGTCATGTATGGGGAGACCTACATCTTCTGTTATCCCAGCATACCAACTACAGCGACAGAGATTCATTTGCAAACATAGAGGAGACTGCACTAAGCTTTGGAGACTTCTCGTTCGTGCATACATACGGGACGTCCAGTGAATGGTTAGAAGTCAGCAGGATGCATGCTGGGAAGGACAAGATTATGCTAATGCAGGTACGAGGCCAAGACTAAAACCAGGGTATCAGGTTGGCGTATCTACTTTCCTCGCCTATCACTGCCATGATTCGGGTTCGAATCCTGCCCGGGACAAATGTGTGGATTGGGTTTTCTTACCCTGCCTGATCCCGTGGGTTTGTTCCAGAATTATTCTCTGGGTATTTCCTTGCACATCTAAAAACTGTAATGCCTGTCCTTATCTTTTACCAAAGGACCCCACTGGAAATAGGTCAAACGACTTTCGTGGGCTGCCGTGCCTGAATGTCAATAAGTAAATAAGCAAATAAATAAAGTACCAGGGGTTAGATTTGTCAGGATTTTTTGTCTGGATTTCAGAATTTTTAAAGAATCCCTTTTGCAATCTGGAATTCCTGAGGTGTTGTCCTAAAGGTGTTTTTACCTGTAAAAGTGGATATAGACCAATAAAAACGGATATTTTAAGGGGGTGCCTTTAGGCAAATACAAACTATATGTTGACCTGGAGTCCTCGTGGATTTTTCGTTGATTTTTTTTATTTCGTGGAATTTTCATTTTTGGCCAATCTCACCCCTGAAGTACATAAATAAGTGTTCATGGTCAGCGTTTGTAATCACACCAGACTGGACTAAAATTCACTCTTACATTTTTTTCCTCCAGGTGGCCCTTGCCATTCAACAAGTCCGAGCGTTGCTGATTCATAGCAATGTCCAATCAGCAACTGTGCAGACGAGTTTAGTCACCGTGGTAACAGCAGTCTGCGACAAAGTCACAGCGGTAAGTGTGAGTTGTATACAAAAGAAATCTTGAACCACCAGATTATTTTGGAAACGTAAACAAATTTGTAAAGACAGGGTTTTGGCAACAAAATGTCAGACTTGTATACTAGTGGCCAACTGCTCAGTACACACATTTGCTTAAGACAAATATTAAAGACATTGTAATTTTTGTTTCTTTTTTCTCTCAGAATTCTGGCTCATTGAGAAAACCCCTCCTGCCAGCTCTCCTAGAAAACCTCCCCTTTCTTCTGCCCTTCCTTCTGTCCCAGCAAGTCACTGACCTTGCTAGTCTCCTTTGTGAAATCCTGATGAGTTCCCACGTTGAATCAAGGTTAGCTGGTAGTCTCCCACACCAGCAGGAGATTCTGCAAAGCTCTTGCGATGCTGAGCATAGAGATACAGAGCTGTGTACAGTATGCGAGGAGTTTGCTGGAAGTGAGTTCTGTATGGAGTCTAGACAACTGCAGACTGCCATCATGACCTCTGTGCTGGGTCAACTGTCAAAGGTCATGGGGTCAGTGAGGTAAGGCCATTTACTATAGTGACTGTACTTTGCAGATGAGATCACTGTGATCTGATGAGGTTTTTAGTGGATACTTACACTCTTCACAATTTAGTTTTTTTAGGGAGAGTTGGTTTAATTTGTGTGTTCAGAACAAAACCTGTCAATGATGGTTTATTTTCATTCACTACTGTTTTGGTGTGGAAGTCACCCAATATAAGGCTGAAAGCCAGTCTAAGTAAATGGCTACAACATAGGTGGTGGGGTTGGCCACATTTTAGGTTGCCAGCCATACCACCCTTACAGTTTTCCTGGGTCCAGATCTAAATAGAGGATAAATCATCAATAGATACCAGAGAAATTATGCCCGTTAATTTTCAGACCTATAGACTTAGGCGGAGTAACTCCCACTGTTGGTAAGATCAACTCGCCTCCTACTATGGATCAGAAGGAAGGCAATTTTGTGTTTACCAACTATTCTTTTAAAATAACTTATGTCATTCACTCAGACTTTATCAGATTTACGAATCAGTCAGACTTCATATACAAATGAAATAAGGAATAGTTTCAGGACAGCGCTAATAAACTAAGCACATGTAAAGAACTTTAGAACACAATCCTGAGAGCAAAATGATGTTTGTTAATCAGATTATTGCAATGCATCAGAAGTTTATTTTTTTCCTTTTTGTAATACATTTCAAACCTGTGACATCGTTAGTGCTGCCTGTAGCATTCTTCGGAGTCTGAGTGATGTTGACGTCACCTGTGCCAGTGAGGGAGATGATGTGATGAAGAAGTTTCATGAAGTTACTTTAGACTGTAACCAGTTACTATCAAGGAGTGATGTCATGAAGACGGCTGGTCACTTAGGGCCGGAGGTCTGTCAGTCTGTGGGAGGAGCACTGAAGGTATGTGATTGGATGATTGTCGTCCCTCTTTCTATTAAGATGTTTAATCCGTGTGCACTGCGACACCTACATTCATTCTGATACTTCGGATTAGTTTACTCTGACAGCTATGATATGTGACCTGGCAGCACAAAATGAGCTGAAAGTTACACTTGGTCTTCCTGTGTTACAATCAGAAAGAACAAATTAAACTTACTGAAAAGACTGAAAAGTCAGTCTTGGGGTTTTACCATTTATACATTTGAAAAGCCCTTTTCTGTCTTTTTCCATATTTTAAAAAGTGGATTCAATCTCAAAATATTTTTTTTTCAAATCTCAGGTCACAGATTTGAGCTTGATTTTCTCAAAACAAGGGGTCAAGACTCTAACAACTTCAAAGGGTTTTAATGGGGACTAGGAATGACCTTCAGTAACACACAATACATCAAATTAACGGTTTACTGCATATATTTTCAAGCAATACCATAATCCCAATTTTTAACGTTCTATCTATTTCATTGGTACCATGAAATGAGCTGAAGAACACGCTATATTATTATTACATATACCACCAAAAAACTAAACTCTATATTGTCACAATTTTCCAGGTAATAAACTACCTACCGCTTCAACACTTGTTGCCAAGCAACAAGGTCAGATGCATGCTGGGATTGCTGGTCATTGACCATATTTTTAGCAGCATGTCTCTGAAGAAACCCCAAGCAACTCATCACCTTCCGACGCTGTTACTATGCCGACAGCTTGAGACGGCCATCTTGAAGTGTGTCACCAACAGGGTGGAGTTTCTTAGCGAGCTTAATGCTTGGAGCATTGTGTCTACTGTGACAAAATCATTCATGGTTGCAAACACAAGGGTACAATAAACATGGCGCTAGCTTTAAATTTTTCTGTAATTTTCTTTTTTTATTCATGTTTTTAGCATTGCTAGTTGTAATATTGTTTATGTAATCCAAGGTCCCTAAGGTAGAACAGTACATTGATAATTTGTTGGACTACCCTGACAGACTCCTGATAGTTACTGTTGATACCTTGCAGGGGACCAAAATGAGTTCAAAGGTCACAGATCCAGACACCCAGCTTCATGATGTCACGGATGAGCTGCTCACTTGTTGGCTGAAAAGAATCAAGCAACTGCCCAATCAGGAAGCAGCTTTTAAAAAGTACTCCCAAATGGTAATTATGTTTGGCTTTTATATCCTGAAAAAAGGGGGAGTGGAGGGGGGGGGCTTGAGACAGAGAGGGGGAGAGGGGGAGAGGGGCTTGAGACAGAGAGGGGGAGAGGAATTTGATTTAGATTAATGCATACCCCTGCTCCCTCAACCCTGAATAACTGTGCCACCATTTAGAAGTGATGATCACTTCATTTTCTGTAGTGACTTCATTCCATCCCAGCTTTATTATTTTTTTATTGTTTAAGGTGGAGTCCAAGCTAAGTGACCTCGGCAGGCATTTCTCTCACTCCACGAACCCTCAGCAACCCTTGGTATCTAGTATTCCACTTCTGTCTGTCTCCACTACCCTTCTGAGTTCCCTGTTTACCAGTAGAGGCTCACTTGGATCCTTGGGAAGTGAACTTGCAAGTGATCTCCGAGGGCCGATCTCGGAGACTCTTCGTGGAATAATGAGACATTCACAAAGCCTGGGCACATCTCCAAGTTTGTTGACCGGGCTTGTGAAAGCCGGAATGATTCTCATGAAATTCACTCTTAGAACGGCCAGAATTGATTCTGTAAATCAAAGCTCGATCAAGGGAGAGGAATCGGACTCATCAGATGAGTCAGACACCATGGATGCAGGTGTTTCCATAGCACCTGTTGCTAAGGAACAGTGGGGTGATGTATTGAACCCAGTCTTGAAGGAGATAAGTAACTTTTTTGGCAAGTCTACCGAGAAGAGAGAACAAGTAATTGGTGCATGCTTGACATACATTCAGACAAGCTGCCTTTTCATTGGTCGATATTGTGATGTGAGTACGATAGGCATGGCTACCAGTGAGATGTGGCAAGCAATGCTATCACTAATGGGAACCAGTGATCATTGGAGTGACAGCATGATGAATGGTAATTAATGTTTGTCTAGTCTAATGTTTGTTTGTTTGTTTGTTTTTTTGCAGTTTTTCAGCTTTGTATGACTCCAAGTCGTAATCTTATAAAGTAGATTATTAAGACATTAGAAAAAAATCTAAGTTGGCGTCCGGGCTTGAATCGTGGGTGGGGCCATCGGTCCAGTGAAGTTGAACTTGAGCCTATTCTCCCAGTTTTGGACTTGAATAGACTTTTGAGTTAATACCTTGGACTTGGAGCGGGACTTGATGGACTACAACACCAAAGACCTGCATTTCAGGGTTAATCTAATTTTGTTTGCTGTTTCTTCCTCTGTAGACCTAAGAAGCACACTTTCAAGAATTACTGAAACCATGGACGTGGTACAGTTCAAGACATTGCTAAGTGATTTGCTTCAAGACACAGTAAGTTCTGCTAATATAATTATAATTTTCAAAGTGAACAAAGAAAACTGGCAGTAGCTTCGCGTCCAAGCCCTACACCTTTTGAGTCGTTCCTTCAACTTAAACTACGTCCCTTTCAACCCATTGTCAAGTTTTCAAACGGACAAAAAGTGTCCATTCTTACTAATGCTTTGAGGTATGAAATGAAATAAATGATTTAATTTCATTGTTCAGTGGTAAGGTAGCTACGTGAAAGCTTTTCCCCCCATGGTGCGTAACGAAACAATGGAATAAAAGGTTCAGTAACTTAAGTTCTTTAACGTGCTTAGTCAAATTAAATAACGACATTTTAAATTCCAGTGCACTGGACATCCAAGTCATTCGCTGCCACATATATAGTTAACTGTACATTCTTTAAAAAATTTAAAACAATTTCTGAATCGAGTGACTTCACAAAAGTAGTTTCATGTGCTAGTAAGTCAGGGGCTGAAGCTAAGAAGTCTTATAAGTCATTTTGCAATTTGCTGAGTTATTAATGAAAGTCTTGAAGATTCTTCTACAGAAAAATGAGTCGGACATTGTAGTGAATAAATTGACAATCAATTATCTTCCTATTTCTTTCTAGTTACCCAAAAGAGGAGACACTAAAATGCCTCTGCATAGTGTCTTGGTTGCATGGCAACTGTTACCAGGGTGCTGCACATCAGAGAAAACACAAGATGCCCTGAGTGATGTCATTCCTAAGGTTTGTATTAATCCAACGACCCATTGTCTATATTCAGTATCCACTTGGGTTCAAAATAAATGTCCAAATTAATAGATGTAACAGTAAAATAAAAACAAATAGTAGATTCTGCCTGATATGCCAGTCCATCCAATATTTTCAACAGGGGCATCATTACAGTACTCATCAATAGTAGTCCATCACAATAGGATTTGTCTGCACTTGTTTCATCCCTCACATGCCATTGTACTAACCTCAGCTGACTTCAGTAAGGAATTTTCCGACTCAATGATTTGCTGAGAGACTGTTTTTTTTGCCCCTCATGCATGCAGTGGCGGATCTACGGGGGGGGGGGGGGGGGGGGGGGGTTGGGGGTTTAAACCCCCCCCTTGGGCTGCCCAGTGAAATTTTTCCGGGGGGCATGCTTTACGGGTTTAATGCCCCGGATCCCCCTAGCAAGGCATGCCTTCGGCACGCTGGGGTGTGTAGGCCAATCACCTCAGGTAAACCCCCCCCCCCCCTTAGTTAAAACCTAGATCCGCCCCTGACATGGAGGCTCCTACCTCCACAGAAATGGTGCAGGGGGAATATGAGGTTGAATCTACTTTGACATGAAGCGTTTGTGGATGAGTATTTTTACATGGTGTCAGGATAGTGAAGCGATAGTAAATAGTGAACAGACAGTGAAAGATGGATTTTAGATAATTTGTGAATTCCCATGGTAAAACCAGGCACTAATTCCCGCCATACAAATTTGGGTTTTTAGCCCATCATTTAAATGAGTTCGAGGGCTTTAAAATGAGCCCTCACATGGGACTATAGGTGAAGTGTTTCTCAAGTTCTAGAATGTTTAAGATAGGACATATGTCGAAAACACTGCTTTTTGAAAAAAATTGTTTAACTTTAGTCCCATTCATTAAATGCGGGAACAATTTAATTTGAGCATTGACCATCACATTTGAATTTTGAATCTAGCTTTCAACAGTTACGGGTTTTCTTGCATTTAAATTTTATGATTTTAATTTGTACATGGCAGGTGATTCTGAACTTGATGGAAATTCTGAAAGATGCTGTGCGGGATTGGACTCTAGGTGGCGCTGTTGCTCTGTCTGTTCTTGAAGCAGTGAGCAGTATCATTGGACAAGGGCAGGTGAGAGTTAAGGACAACAACCAAGAAAATGGAAGTGTTATTGGCCTTTAGTAATGATGATCAATTGACCCAGCATTGAATTTAAATTTCATGACATTCCGGCGTCCTTTCTTTTTTTATGAAAATCACAAGGCCAAAGGCCACTTAAGGTGTGGGCTGCAGAGGAAAGTGTGGAAGAACCAGCCCCTCACACTGAAACACGACAAGATAATCTGATCTCTTCACAGTATGAATAGGGTCGGGATGGGTAACTAGTCCACTGCAAGGCATTAATAGTGCCTCTTCACTTGAGAATCAAAGGAGTTTGGGTTGTAAAGACATTGTAAGATGTGAAGTTCCAATGTGGTATACCTAATTTATCTCAAGACTTCTAGATTTCTAAAGTTAAACTACAAAATCACTGAATTTCTAAATACCCACTTGTGCAAAGGTTAGGGCCATTGTTACCCCTGATTGAAAAGCCAAGAACTATTCTTGAAACTAATGTCAAGGAGAAGAACCAAGTTTGTGGTGCCCCTTAAAAGCTTCAAAAACCTAGCTGTTCCATGTTTCCAATTTCTACTAAATAAACTTGAACTTGATTGTTTTGGCATTAAACATTTTCTTCATTTCTCTCAGTCTTACCAGCATTTAATGCATGGGTTAGCCTTTATTTGAGGATCAATGCATGTTAGTAGGAATTTTTTTTTTTAGGTTTTTAATTTTAATATTTTTTTGTCTTGGAGAAAGAACTTGCTTAAGTTCGAAACAGCTAATTTTGTTGATAAGTTTCCTGTGTGATTTGTTTGATAAATACAAAATAAACTTGGCATTGTTATTCACTTTTTTCCATAGTCTCTTGTTTCTCCAGATGAGGCGATGCATGTTCAACACTTCTGTCTAATGATACCCGTCGCCATGGCTACAACTGCCGAATTCCCATTGGTCTTCAACACAATGTGCCAGATACTAAGAAGCCTTCTGATTGGCTATCCAGGGACAGTCATGAATTCATTAGCCAGCTACTTTGCATGTCTACAACATATCCTTAAATTACAGTTTTTTGTGTTTAAATTCCCCAGCTCAGAAAACTAGTTTATTGCTAGATGTGTTCATGATGTCCAGGCTTTGTTTCTGTAACTTCTTAATTGTAATTTATTTATTTCTTTTGACAAATAAATTGATCATTAACACAGCTGCAGGTAACCTCAACTTTCTGTATTTATTTTCGAAACTTGACACTAAACTTTTGACTATTTTCTTGTCATTCATGATTCTGTGTCTTCGTTTTTGGTTGAATGTCTTCAAAACACTTGGGAAAGGTGCTTTATAAATGTCATTTCTTTTTTTAAATAGGACATTTTAACACCCCCCCCCCCCCAAAAATAGTTTTCTCAAAGTGTAATATCGGTTGGAACAAGGAAAAAGCCATTCTTTTGAATTCTTGTATTCCTTAATGCTGATGTTCACATCTGCTGAGAGCTGCGATGCATAAAGGTCAACAACAGATTGATTCTGCCGACGGACTGAGCGATCATGACGACGGACTGAGCGATCATGACTTGTATTTGTGTGCAGAGAATATGGAAAGGTAATTCATTCCGGTGTCATATGAATATCCGACTCCTCTTCCCTATTATTGGTTAAACCCTCTCACATGACCGGCCACTCTCCAATAATCGATTCATCGATCACTTAAGGCATGTAATTTCACGCTACACCGGCAAAGTTTGTGGGGCATTTGTATGTTCAGGGGAAAAATTGATACTACCGTGGATTCCTGTCTGGTATTGCAGACTCCTGACGATGTTGGCAACCTACAAGAATGATGTAAACAAACTCGCTGTCTTCCTCGTCTCCGATTACATCTCTGGACTACAGAAGGGAACACTACTTCCACTTTTCAAGGTGATCACAGCGATAAGTAGATGACTCAGTTTTCAAACGCCATTAAACTTGTTACATTAACCTCTTGAATACGGACGACGGCCATAGCCATAGTCACGGTTGACGTCTATAGGTGCATTTCTGCATGTACTCAATCCATTCATGTTTCAACTATGTTGTTCTTGAATGGGAGTGTAATGAATAGATGGAGCTTTTTCAAACAAAGCTTTTATTCACATGAAAGGGGGCTCCAAGTGCAATGAATAGGACCATTCTATTGAGTGTGGTGCTTGGTTGCACAGCCCCGATCTCGGCATACCAGCCCCCCATCAATAACAGACGGACATACATGTACACAAGGGGTTAGTGAGATTTTTACAAGGAAAGAGAAAGGTGTGATCTTGCATTCAAAGTGGGCTTAGTAGTTTACAGGAAAAGATTTCAGCAACAGCTGTCCAAAATTGCACCCTCGTCCATGAACGTCTTACACCAATATCAGATCTTTCTTTTGCTGCAACAACTTCAATGTACTGCATTTAGATGGGAATGTGATTTTGGACGCCTCTTTTTGAAATCACATCTTGTAAATAGTCGTGTACATGTAATTTAATCATGGTGTCATATGAAAATCTGACTCCCATGAAAATCGGACTCCTTTTCCCTATTATATTGGTTAAACCCTTTGACGTGACCAGCCACTCTCCTAATTATCTTCACTAAGGCATGTGCAGTACTTACCAATGAGCCCGTATTTCATAGTGACTGAAATTCACGCAACAACGGCACATGTGTTCTAGACAAGACTCTAAACTCCAATTGTTTCTCTTCACCAAATACCAGTGAGTGTAGACAATGATTGTCAACTTGAAATTATCTGAATGTTTTATTTGATTATTTTTCCTAACCAGAAAACATTGGTGACCGGTTTTTACAACCTACTGGATGTCTGTGATGAGAGAGCGGTAGATTACCTCAATGCCAACCTGCCCCACAACCTCAGGGAGATCTTTAAGACGTTCTACTCCGACTTCCAAAAATATTACAGGTATTCAGGAAAAGTATAAGCTTTTCCGATAAAATTAGAGGAGTATAAGTAGATGGGGTTGTACAACGTTTTGCAAATTTTCAAACTGCCATGTTCTGTAAAATCACCTCCGTATACTCCATAAGAAGTTGAAATCAAGGATTTTTGTTGTCAGTTTATTTTCCTGAGTTAAACTAACTGTCGTTATCTTTGTTGAAACATTGCTGCATGTGTCATCAAACGAGGAGCAACAGGGAGATAGATTTTGATGGACTTTTGTTTGATTTTAAGTTTATAAATGTGAATAGCAGCTATTTTGTATTGGTTTACACAATATTGAGAGCATTAGTGGAAGGCAAAATTCAGTATAATATAAAGAAGATAATGTCTTGATTGAAATAACAGGTTGTTTTAAATCACCTGAACCCCTTCAGTCTAGAAGTACCCCAAGTTTTTGTCACACAACTCCATATGTTGCACCCCTGGTATTCTGGGAGCTTAAATGTGAAGGTTGAATGTGTCTAAAATAAATGGTACTGAAACAAGGGCAGAGCAAAACAAAAAATTGGAAAAAGATATACATGGAGTATAGTTGATTGTTTTTTTTTAAAGATGACACTGAACATTTCAATAATTTGCAGCAGTGAGTCCCCCCCAAAAAAAAACAGAAAATAAGTTGCCCTGCATTTGCCAGTGCACAAAAAGTATTAAATGAATAGATGAAGCCCACTTTTTTTAGGGGGGTGGGGATGGAGAAGTTATAATTTATACCCAATAAGATTGTCAATTAAAAATAGCTACAAGTAGTCTGTCATGTTATAGTTGGATTAACATAATATATGTAGATGCAAAAGCCTTAAAACTTGACTGTTTTGCTTACCATGTATGTATTTAGATCATTGCTAAATATATTTCACATGCAACAGAGTCAACCAAGGTAAAACTAGAATACTTTGAAATAATTAAATATTATTGATGAGAGGAGCATGAAGCTTCAAGGCCTCTTTTATTAAGGGAAGGAGTTGGGCCCATACATGCTTTAGCCGTTACAAATTATTTCAAATTAATGTTCACCTTCACAAAAAGATGAAGATACTTTACATTAACTTGCAAAATAGAAACTGCACACAACAGGTGGATTTCTTTCATAGTACTTTACTATCTACTAGTTTTTATTTCAAACAGCAGGTTCAACATGTCATTACATGAATGAAGGACACACAATGTTATATATATTCAAGCTAGAAAGTTTACCAGAAAATTGCGGGCAACACCATGTGAAAATAATCTCTTCTGGGAAGATGTGTAATTCTGAAAACATCTTCCCAGAAGAGATTATTTTCACATGCTGTTACCCGCAATTTTCTCGTTAACTTTATCATTTCCGCCATGCAAAGCTTCAAATTATCATGGGGACTGTTTATTCCGAGGTAAAAATGACTCAAATACACTGCTGTCAGTGTGATGTACAGACCTTCCTCTGTAAACAATGGCAACAACAAATGTGAAAAGAAATATTTTTAAATTGAGATTGTATGTTTTCTGAAGTGGCAAGGCTTTATTTTATTCAATATATTGTATGTCGCTGTAAGCTCATTCCCAGATCACCATAAAAATAGTTTGTATTTGCCTAAAGGCACCCCCTTAAAATATCAATTTTTATTGGTCTATATCCACTTTTACAGGTAAAAAAAACACCTTTAGGACAACACCTCAGGACTTCCAGATTGCAAAAGAGATTCTTAAAAAATTCTGAAATCCTGACAAATCTCGCCCCTGGTGTGTACATGTATAAGGAACTCTTGCAGTCACATGACCACTTGAAAGTGAAGCCAGTGAATAGTGTAAATTATACTTCCCGGCAAAATAAAATCTCCCCAAAACACTATTTTCATATTGAATTCAGTTGTAAAAATGGTAAAATCCCAAAATTGACTTTCAGTGACAAAACTGTTTCTGTCCATGACTGAAAATACCATGGTGGGACTTTCCCCTTGTTTCGTTGAGCCGCGTCACAAATGTGCATTTCCCTGCGATGTTACCATGAATCTGGTCAACTTCAAAGTGCTGTTTAACAGGTAATAAGTTGGTAACCGTAGGGCTATTTTGCAGCCAAGTCTCAAGATGATTACGACAGCGCCATGAAATTGGCCCCAGCATTTTATTTATCAAACGGAAGGCTTACTGGCATTTCATGCACACATTTACTGCTCAATATGCAAATTAATTACACAGAACATAAAATACATAATAAAGGGGCCCTTCATCGTGCATAAAAGTTTCAGCACACACAGGCACCAACAAGCTACATGTGGGTCATACCAAATCTTAACCTTCCCCACTTTGCTTGTACGGTGCCCTACAAACGCCAGAGATTAGAACGAACAAAATTCTTCCAGATAACTCTTTGACATTACCAAAACAGGAAGTATTAGACCAAGACGTAGCTATGAAGATACATTTATCATAAGCCATATGAAACCTCGAATCCATGGCCCGAGTCTGAATTCCAAAAACTTAACCCCTGTCATGATACCCGAGATTGGCTATCAGAAACACTCATTCAAATATGGCGCATACAGTGTTTTTGCAAAATTTGCTGCTCGTTTACACGGTCAGTAAATTTTTTTTTCAGGCATGACGGGAAACTAAATTTTGAGGCAATGTTTTAACCATGGAAAAGAGGTTGAAGCCACAGGCAACATCAACTGTTCTTCACGTCACGTCCATTTCACTCAAAGCTCAAAACCCATTTAGTGCGGTTCTCCCCGGAACATGAATATCAACGTTCATTTCACGCAGGAGAAAATCTGATGTATCCTGTTACGTCTATTGTCTAGTGCTGAGAGCCCATCTCTATCCTTCCATGCTTGGTATAGGGCCATTTGCTCACAGAGTTTATTACCCGGAACATGGATAAGTGGATTATGTCCCTGATGCCACCAGTACTCCCTGTGTACTAGCCTTCTCCTTCGAGTCTTCTGCTTGGTTCGGGGCCTGTTCTCCTTTGACTCTGATGTTGTGCTTCTCCCTAAAATCGTTAATCTCCTTTCCTTTGACTTCCACCTGTTTCGTCATGGCTTCACACAGTTTCCCAAGCTGTTAAACAAAACGATTCATATTACCCTATCCTAGGCATTCACTTGGGGTACAGTACACTGTACTACAAAATACGACTCAATTCTCATAGGCCAGTGTAGTAAAAGTACTGCATACTACAGTTTACTCAAGTAGTATTTTGTAGTATTCGGTGACGTTAGGGTTAATGAGCAAATCGACATACTTCATTGGCCATTGGGATTGTGATTTGTTTGTGTCTTTGAGCAAGGCACTGTGCTTCAAAAATCAGTACATGTACCTGTAGTGTAAGGGAAGAAACTGTTTCTCCGAGTCCTGGCCCATGGACTAAATAAGTTTGTACAGCAGGACATGCTGTAATAGACTAATCTATGAACCCTCCTATGATCAAGTCACTTGTATCAATTAAAATAAATCGACTGACTATTTGATTGGAAAAAAAATGGTGCCCCTGTGGTTCTGATGTTTTGACTCCCAACACCTACTGCGGTAAACATGCCAGCTTCAGTTGCTGGCAGGAGATTAAAAACCTTTGCATCCATTGCACAGTCATGACAGTACAGAGCAGTTAAGAAATTGATCACAACCAACCGACTGGTTTTGACTGATACTGACTGGCACATAATTTTTGCACTGACACTTTGATCCTTTTTGAGTGGTATAGGAGGGTTGACCCCTGTCTCTTGATGTATTGACAAATCACAGCTGGGGTGGGGTGGGAAGTCAGAGTGGGACGGAAGTGGGGTCCCAAAGCAAAGTTAAAGGCCTGCATGCTCTGGTATAATAGTTACAGAAATAGTGTTTAACCACTAAACTAATAAATTGTACATATATTTACATTGTAACTCTGTGTCTGGTATAAATATGACTATTTATACAGCGACTGTAGTCAGAAATGAAGCAACCAACCTGTTCTTTGTTATGCTCTAGTGCAGGTGTAACATCTCCAACCGTCCGCTCCACTAACACTCCACCAACAAGACGGAAGCATTTCCTGTTTACATCCACCTCTTTCAGAGTTTCAATCACAAGCCTGGGTATTCAACGTACGTTGCAAAGAAAATATAAGCCAGGCTGTTAGGTTACTTCTTTGTAAAAAAGTTTACATAAAAAGACATCAAATTGGGAAAAAAATCACAAGTTAAAAAGAAAAATACCTTACTCTCTTGATCACTTCTACAACTTTTCCCCTCACTTGCCCCCCCCCCCCCCCCCCCAATGTTTTAAGACGTCTGGCGCCGCCACTGCGCTGAGCCTGAGCTGAGGCTGACCTTCAATTTTTAAGCCCAATGATCGACACTTTACGGTTTTGTTGCGCACGTGGGAAGATGCTTTGGCGGAGTTGACAGTGTTTTGCGTGTTGACAGTGTGTTGACAGTGATTATCATGATATTTAATGCCCCACCTGACCATGTGCGCGCGCGCCCTGGCCCCTGCATGAATTTTATTTTTAAACAACTCAAAAAAGCCCAACTTACCGGTGTTCATTCTGATCTCCTTCCAGTTCGGCTATCTTACTCATGAGCGCTCTTTGCTCCTGCCTGAGCTGGTTGAATTTGGCTACAATCTGCTCATTGGAAAGTCCTTTTGTAGACGATTTTGCGCTGTCATTTGCACTCGACTTTCCCTTCTTGTCCGCCATCTTGTTCAGAATCAGGATATGACTAGACTTGCTCTCAGTCCTCGTGTGAAATTATGTACCTCGAATCAACTATTGGACTACAGAGGGCGCAATTTATTCCGTCCAAGGGGAGATTTTTGCACAGATGTCTGTGGATTTTTGAGACGCTGGATCATGGCATTAGCCTTTTAGAGGTATGGCGGACACAATAGGAGGGCGCTATTTGATTTGGGTATACCTTTTGTGCCATACAAAAGGTATACCCAAATCAAATAGCGCCCTCCTATTGTGTCCGCCATACATCTAAAAGGCTAATGGAGGAAGGAACATCATGGATCCTGATCATGGAGAGCAGTCAATGCAACATTTTGCAGTCCGAAAACATTCAAACAACCAACCAACCAACAAAGTGAAGCAAATAAATACACAATGAGATGTTTATTTTGTTTTATAAAACTAATACTATATACAATTTAATACACATTTCCATTGTTCAGATTATTCATAATTTATTTGATCAGTGAATTGGGTTAACATGAATTATGAAATACCTTGAATTAGTTATTTACAAGAAGTAGTTTTGGATAACTATGTACATGTGTACTTAAATTCTTAACTTAGTGGTTTGCATTTGTTGCACAACAAACTTCTAGAGAATATTTTAATGAACCTTTTTGTGTATTCAAAGAAAAAAACATCGAGTCAAATCTCAGAGAGTAAAAATTGGTCTGCTATGGTGAATTTGACTTCTAGTAAACAGGGGAAAAAAATTCTCAATCTTTTAAAACTGTTTTCATTACATGAGCTCCAAGGTGTTATATGAGGCTATACTTTCTTGGTTTCAAGTGAAGAAATATGACCCTCTAGCTACTCACTAATTGACATGTCTTTCTCTTTATTTTGCATGTTCTACTACTCTTTTGCAGGCTTAAACTTAGGAAACAGACCTGATAGTATTCATACATTGACAAACTTTATGGAGCTGGTGAGAAGTTGAAAGGTCACAGTTGTAACATGGATTTACTAAACTGACAGCACCTTTATTTCGTAGCTCTATTACACAAAACATGGAGGTACCAAATGTAATTGTCTCACTTGTAGAACCATGCATAATACTAAAAGTCCAATAATTTTGATGCTTTATCCCTGAGTCCTGTTGAACGATCATTCCCTCTTGAAGTAGAAGGCTTTGCCCTGTGTTTGTAATTCCTGTTCATAACCTTTATATTCCCCTTCTAGTCTCTGTCTGAGAGCTGCTCTTCTGACCTGAGTGTTAAAATAAAAAAAATTACTAGTTCTAGCAAAATATTTCAATTGACATTATCGAATGGTAGCCATGCATACAATAGCACGCGCCAATGCTATATGCCTGTCCCACAATATGGCAGCCTAGAAGGATGCAGGGTTGTTGCTATGGCAATAATGGGTATTTAATACAGTCTATAAAGGCCAAAGGGACATGAGGGTGGGTGGGGGTGTATTGAAGATCTTAATTAATTCAAATGAAGGAACCAAAAGATTCTGGCACAATACTTCACAGCCAGGGGAAGTTGGATATGAAGTGCAGCATATCTAGAGTGCAAGTCAATTCAATTTGATTTCTTCTCTGTGGTTTCCCATTCGTCTGTGTAACCCATGAACTGGTCATGGGTACATCTTGCCTTTTCCATACAAGCCTTGGACATGACAAAGGGTGTTCCCTACTGTAGTTTATGATCAGAAAATATTGACAATGCGGCACTAAAAAATAAACTTTCTTTCTTACTAGCACAGATATACCTGCAGCCTCCATGCCCTTTGTATGACAACTCCTGTCACTGTTGTGGACCATTTTTTTTTAAATTTACATACGTGAACATGTTAGGTACTGGATAACAAGTTGACAAGACTGTTTTATGCACTGTGTGTGAGGATTTAGAACACTATGTACTTTAATTTAATGATCCAAATTCAATCAATGATAACACAGCTTAGTTTGTTCTCTTCACATCTGAATTTACAAAAATTCAGCAATACATTTTGTGCACATACCTCAACAAGTGCTTTGTTGGCAAATTTGGTCTCCGTCTTGAGTTGGGTGGCTAAGTCTTTGGATTTCCGAAATTCGCTGGCTTCTTCCAAGTTTTCCGACCAGAAAGCTTTCTGACTCAGCTCCAGCTCACTGCAAAAATAAAATCAAATTTAGATTTGATTTAAACAACATGCTAACTGTTAATTTACCTATGCACTGAGACTCTGAGTAGAGTGAAGGCAAAATTTTAATCTTGCTTTTTTACATGTTCTGATGTTGCTAATTTGATTAAATTGAACAATAGAAGAACTCTTTGCAAAGGAAATCTTCCAATTGTGCTTCAAAAGAAGATCCAGGCATTGAATATAAAAAAAAACTGATTGCAAAGCTTTACCCTGCAAAATTAACAGTACTGCAATCAAATCCAGAGGACTGTAGGTTACAGTTATCTGAATGGACATCTTTCGTAAAATAACACAAAAAGCAGTATATACTTCTTGCCAATGTGCAGAGTGTTGTTAATTAACCACATTTGCAAATCGGCAATGCTGTCATGGAAGGGTATTATACATGTTCATTTGTACTTACTTTTTAAGGACTAACTCCCGAGCTGCCATCAACTCATCATACTGAAACAATAGCAACAAGTTTGGCCAATATTTTACTTAATGGGATATAAAGCATTCTCTATCTACAGACAGCCTAGTTAGGTGCAATTGATGGGTGCATAAATGAGAGGGACTAACATGCATGACTTTAAGTCGCCGGGTCCTTTTTGTTGCCACTCGAGTAGCGACAAAAAGGATGCGACGACTATACTACTAGTCACGCACGTTAGACAAAACAATGAGCAAGTCTGCACTCAGGTTTGCTGCAATAGGGCCTAGTAGGCCTACTACAAAAAAACTGTAATTAATCAGGTTTCCAAGTCCCATCACTGCAAATTAGCTGAACACAAATTGTCGCAATTAATTAACCATGATTGCCATTAAGAATAAGAAAAAGGACGTAGGCCTAGGCCCTACACGTAAAAGTATAGCCTATAGGCCCTAAAAAAAAGGCCCTTTTTCAGAATCTTTAAATTAAACGGTCATATCTCTGCAACGCCTTCACCAAATACCAACATATTGGTATCAAATATCTCAAAATTATACCCTCTTTCTGTACAATACACTCATGAACCAGATACTTCAACTTCCAAAGTCAATTTCTGTCCCTCCTAATTAACCCAACACATTGAACTACATCATGGAGGAATAAGACACGTTACATTGACATCAACATCACCGACCATTCACACAGCACAGAATTTATTGGAGCGCTGTGCCTACCTACCTTTATTCGTTCTTTCTGTGGTTGTAGAGCCCGTTGTAAACTCTTCTGATTTGTGGCTGTGTTAGCCTCAAACCTATATGACGTAGCTAAACTCATTTTCCTCCAAAGTTTGCAAAAATGTATAACTTTGATTAGGAAATCTCACAGCAGTTGAAAGTGCGGAAGTAAAGTGTTTTGTTTATGTCTTGCCTGGTTCTCTGTAAACGCAACTTTTATTTGTGTGTTTTCTGTTGGATTTACCGAGTACCAGTTTTAGGGTGCGCGTTTGGACGTTGCTAGGTTACGGTTGGCCAACTTTGGCGCGGGGGGGGGCGCTTCAATTTGCACAAGTACAAGTTTACACCAGTTTTGTAAAACAAAAATGCATGTTTTGATTTCGTGCTATTTCACTTTCATTACTAGTGCATGACGTGTGCCAAGCAAAGGACAAAATAAAGAAACGAGGCATTGTAAAATGTAATTATATTATTTTTGTATGGCAACTTCGTTAACTTAGTACCTCCGGCCTTTTTTTTGGGGGGGTGGGGTGAGGGGTGGGGTGGGGTGAGGTGGTGGTGGGACATGGAGAATTTCCGGATGTAAGCCAATTTTTCGAAAATAAATTGGTAATGGTCTTTATTTTATTGTGGGGATGGGGGAAAAGTTCAAGTTTTAATGCGTAAAATTAGTTTTTGTTGTTCTACTTGTCAATTGTTTTTTCGTTGCCAATTGTTTGTATCGTAGGAATGTTTATATTGTTACCTTGTACTTGATAGCATTTTAGGAGAGCCACTAGATAGTGATTAAGTTTGCTTTTGGCAATCCTTCAGGGTGTTATCAATATTGCTTTTTGGGTGGGGGGGGGGGGGGCTTGTTACCTAAAATGTTTGTATTGTACTTTGTGTCTGTACTACATGTATGTGTTCTTACCTGAGAAATAATAAATGAAATGAAAATGAAATGAAATCCCAAAAGTCATTTTCTTCTCTTTTTTTTGGGGGGGGGGGGGGTGGCTTCTGGTGGCTTAACCCTTATCCCGTACACTATAGAGTACCGAAGTCTGACGTTAGTTGGCGCCACTGGCTCCAAACAAATGGAGATTTCGACTGTTCCTTTGTTAACAGCCAAACACAAACACATGCAAACACAAAATTGAAGTATTTTGGCTCCAAACATTGAATTGACGTCATCACTTCGGTACTCTATATACCACCCACAATGTTGCATTATCGTTAGTGTAATGAAACTCCCTATAGAGTAAAATTTTGACTAGAAGTTAGGGACATTTAATGTAGGACCCCCCCCCAGCATTAGTGTATTGGGAGACCTCCAAAGACATTTGGTTAAAACATGAAAATATTTAACAACATTTATATCTACAAGAATTGACACCACACATCAGGTATCTCTTGGATGTCTGAAGTACAAATATTTATTTTGTAACAACTTATTTCCAATTAGAAGAGAAATGTTTGCCCCTTCCCGACATAGTGTTCTAAACACGGTGTGCTCTGAGCTTTTAGAGAGCCTCTGGAAAAAGGAAAAAACCACAGGGTTACTCAGGCGGGACTCGAACCCACGACCTTCTGATTATAGTACAGATTCTTAACCATTCGACTACCAAGCTTGCTGGGGTGGGCTGGCTGATTCTTCAATTATTTCTAACAATACTTGAGTACTATGACACATTGAAAGTATTAAGTAAAGGTGAAAAACATGTACAAGTTTAACATTTATGACAGTAGTAGACATGAATGTGTAGAGAACATGTCTTCAAACACCAACAAATGTAAAGACTGACAACAACATCCTTCCCCTTAAAATGAATGTCCACAAGCTGTTTTCTAAATGTTAAATTTGCATATTTATAAAAGGCAGTATGCTAGGCAAATTATCAAATTACATGCAATTACGTTTATAAATATTTATTTTAACTTCTAATCCTTTGAACAAAAAATTTGATACTATAATGTTCTTTGACGTGTATTTGTTCCCACTTACAAGAACCTTAAAAAGGAATTTCCTCTTTTTAACATGTACTCAAGGCATTGACACATTGTTTTTCATTTAAAAGTGAAGTTTAAGATTGTAATTAAGAAGGTGTGCATGTTAATTGATCGTAGATATATTGTTGCTATTAAATTACAGATGTGTGTCACTGCTTTTTGGACACGGCACCTTGAAAAAGAAAAGTTATGAGCTTTTCCATGAGACATTTCGCCCAAAAATCGATTGAATATAAATAAAACAGTTTCACTTTTTGTAATAGGAGCAGGATGCTCCTATTTGTTCAGTGTTAATTTATTGGGTAATCATCAGAGATGTAGTCGAGTCCATCACAAGTCCTTGCAAGTCCCTGCAAGTCCATCACAAGCCCTCCAGTCCTGATCCCAATCACAAGCTATTCAAATGAGCTTTGACAAAGGCATTCCTTTGTCATTGTTCATCCAGTTACTTGTGACCGGCTTTATGAAAGGGCTTTATGAAAGGACTTCTGACTGGGCTTGTGAAAGTACTTGTGAAAGGACTTGGAGGGACTCGACTACAACTCTGGTAATCATCACACATAAAGTTAATACCAAATTGATTGTAGAGTGCAGTATTATTTTGTTCGAAAATACAGTTTTTCTCCAATATTCCTTTGTAGGAGGAAATTCACGGAACTGAAATTTTCAGCCAGTGCACTGACATTACAACTTTAATACACAACAAACAAAATGATGCCCACATACAGAAAGACAAATTGTGACCCGCTCCGGAAAAAGGTATATTATGTCGCAAAATATGAAAAATGAGTTCTATTTATGTTTGGAAAGCCCACAATGTAGGCTTTCATTTGATACATGATAGAGCTCCAAAGCCCTTTCCGTTCTAGAGATATCGCGTTTTTGCATATTAATTAGTTCTATGGAGTTTAAATTGCATAACTGAAAAAACAGGCTTTGAAATAGCTAGTTCTAATACAATGCAATGGAACAATGCACTCTAAAAAGGTTATTTTTTCACTTTATTCACTGAAATCAACATTGTTGTGCACCAAACCTGAAACTTTAGATGTTTAAGACGTCATTAAAGACAAAAAACAAAAAATGAATTTTGACAAAAAATTTCACCCTCTCAACGTTGAAAGGGCCATTACACGTAAATGCATAGCGCGACTTATATCACCTTTTTCTGGAGCGGGTCACAATTCATATTGTCTAGATAAGCTAGACTTTACAAAAATCCTAACAATAACAAAGTGTGTTTGCCACTCAAGATCTGAATTCTCAGTTTATTTTGCTGAGAAGTGATTGGCTGTTCCTGTTGTGAGTCCAACGTAGAGCTGAAGGGCAACAAGTCCGACGCAAGACGTGAAGAAGAATTTGGCTAAGAGAAGAACCCAGGAACCAAGACCTACAGCATGGATTAAGATCCTAGAGGAACGAGAAAGGAAAGAACTCTGATGTCAAAAAATGTTGGCAATGAAGTTACAGTCAACTCTCGATATGAAGTCTTGTAAAGAGAAAACTTACACTAAAGTCTAATACTTTTTTGCAGTTCCATTATAACAAGGTCATTTGGCTTGTCCCAGTGACTTCACAAAAAATTTTGTTTATATCTTGCTTGTTTTCTTGATCAGCTTGAACAGTGCATTAGCACTGATCACCCTCGGGCCTACGCATTTAAATTGATAAAACAAAAAAATGACATTTTAGTTTCAGTCCAATTAATAATGGGGGAAACCCATGTAATCATGTAGGGACTGAAAATTCAATCCACATAGTGCAGCAGGTAGGAATCGAACCAGGGACACCAGAGGTGGAAAGCAAAATGGAACCACTTTGCCAAACTGACTTCCATACATTGTGCATACATTGTGCATACATTGTATTATACGACAAGGAAAAACAGACAGAATCCATATAAAATTGAACAGCCCAAAAATTAATGATTCAAAAATATGTTTGTTTTGTAACAAACTGAAATTGTTTGACAAACTCTGAAATTTCTCTTTCTGAAATTCATCACAAAGGTTGAGACAAATAATCTGATTGTTTTACAGATTTTCTTCAGCCACTAGTTTTCTGACTGAACTGTGTCTGGTCCCATGTTTAATAACATGAATCATAAATGGAAACTTACTCAACAATAAGTGGTTTATAACAGCCAAGAAAGAGCAACACGACTACGACAGGTCTGAGGGACTTGTTGAGATCATGACGACTCCACAGCCAAACAAGGACGGCAGTTGCCAAGTGCTGGATCTAAGAAAGCAGAAAGAACAAATATTGATTGAGAAATGTCTCAAATTAATTTGCTTCTTAGCTACATGTGTTAGAAGTTTGAAATGATGTGACAGACAATGGACCTTAGAAGACTGACATTTGGGGGCAATGCAATATACTAATTTCACATCAGCCCCTTCTGCACACTTCTGGGTTGAAATCGAGGCTCTCAGTGCTAAACAAACACAGTCTTATTCAACCAATTCCTTTAAGCATGAATGAATCACACCATAAATGGCAGCGCAACACACGATCAGCATAGTAAGTTGTTTACTTAGCACAGAGAGCCTCACTTTCAAACCGGGAAGTGTGCAGACTTGGAGTATCTAGTGGAGGACGGGTTGCCTTTGAGGTGCCCAATAAGCCAGTTCGGTATCTCAAAGGTCAAAGGTTATTCGGGATAAAATTGAAGTAATGTCACGCCATTGTACGCAAATGCCCACTCTGATTGAATTTAACACGTGCGCGTTGTGCGACCAACTTTTGCGTTCACACGCGCGCGTTAGGTCACGCGGGTCATTCGGGATAAAAGCATTCGTCCTAAAATTGCTATGGTTGGAAAGATCATTCAAAGGTAGAATATAATAATGTGCACGACCATCTCTTGAAAATGCCCTGTCTATCAATATTAACGCTCCTATACTTATAACTATCACAGCCTATCAAAAAATCTAAACACCAACTCTCACAGTTTGTGTGTGTTTCAATCTGTTATTTGATAGGTTTTGATCTGTACAACAACTGGGTCGATTTTGGCCAGGTGCACAGGAGGGTTTTAAAGAAAATCATCCTGGGGACACCAGTTTGGTTAAATAAATTTGACGGTTGGAATTCAGAGTGGTGGCCTTGGTCTATGGCATTTTGGTTGCATATAGGCAGCACTTTGTGGGACACCAGTCTGAATGTCTGTCCATCAATGCTTTGTTTTTTTCCTCTTTTGTCTATAAATATTAAACATTGTGGTAGAATTTTTACACTTGGAGTTTGAAAATAGGTTAGGTCACTAACCAAAGAGTTTAAAATTTTGGGGATTTCAGGCCAATGTCATTCAAGATAAACCCTCACCAAATTGACGTTGGATTCCAGACTCATCTGGATATATTTCCAGTCAAACTCCGTTCCTCTTGCACCAAACCACAACGGAAGCACCCTTGTAACAATGAGTTCTGCTGTAGCCCAGCCTACACCTGCCGTCATGAATCGAAGGTCGCCCTTCCCAGCGACGTTAGTCAAGATGAAGTAAAAGCCCACTAGGTCACCGAGGTCAACCGTGGATTTCATGAATTCCTGGTCCAAACAAAATGACTGAATTAGACGCGTTAAGGATATGCCCAGCTGTTGCTTGAAGGGAATATTGAACTTCACGTATGAGGTCACAATAATGACAGGAAACATAAACACAGGGGTACACACACTTACATGAACATTGCAAACATTAACATCTTTGCAAGCAATTTTCAATGACAACAGATTTCAGTACTAAATCATTTAACTTTGAACAGTTTTCTGCTTTTGCTTCAGAACTTTTATTAGGGAATGCGGCTTCGAAATAAATCTCAACATTCACCATAATATGCATACATTCTCTAAAACCCTAAAATCTCAAAAAAAAAAATAAACAACAAGAGTGAGGAAGTAATAGTTCTTACCCCGATGATGTCTAAGTGTCCTGTGGTGCCGTCAGAGGTTGGGAAAAATGTGGCAAGGATCAACATCTGCACCAAGAACACAATGTGGACAAATATGTACATTAATGCAGTAAACCCTAGATCTACATATATGGTACAACTTTTAATTTTTTTGAATGGAACTGACAACTTTGCTCTAAGGAAATTATTGTTGGCAACACAGTCAACTCCAGACCTTAATGTATTAAGATTTGACTTGTGGAACAGCAGTACCTTTGTACAAGCAAGATTAAATTTAAATGACAGGGCAGACCTGTTTCAATATTGCTTTTCAAGGAATAAAACTTACCTTGCATAATTGTGTGAAAAGGTACATTGCGCCGGCCTGAACACATTTCCAGAAGGCACTGTATTCTGATCTGCAAGGAGAATAGAATGAAATAAAATAAAATAAAATCAATACAATATCATTGTCAATTTGCTGACTAGCATTGTTTCCAAAACTAACTTGTCCAAATGCCAGGGTAGGTAGGGCATTAATTGGTGAACCATGATGAAAATAATACCCTTAAACTAACTTAAAGGGAAGGCCTTGTGGTGGAACGCATTGCTTGACCTAATTAATGTGAAATCACTGGAAACAGGGTTTGCACATACATGTATGTAACCATGGAGGTAGGAAACTACCTCCATGATGTAACAATGTACGTGTACCATAGTACATATTAACGAACAATGAACAATCATGCACATTTATTTTTTTCAGTTTACAAAGTTACATTGAAGCGCCCTCTACGAGCGTTTGACACGCACTCTCCCGATCCCACACTCAAAATCCGCGATCCGGCATGGCCGGCTTCCTTATTTACTCTAGACAACCGAAGCCAACTTACAATCCTGAATACTTATAAGTGATGAAGTAGGGAATATACGCCAAGGCCACGCAATTTCCAAAGTGAAAAAGTGTCATGTTCGGTTGCTTTCTTCCTTCAAATCTGTGCGAGTTTCCGTCACAGCGAACAAGATCAAGATCGTGCACCAAATATAAATATACAGCGTGGTGCAAAGGAAAAGGGAACTAGACTGTAAGTATTAAGGGTGATAAATTACAAATCAGACTGGTGCGTATTTTTTCGCCAGCAGCCCAACGTAAATTATATGCACCAGTCTGATTTATCGTTACGTATGAGTTGAAATGCTAGTCTAGTTCCTTAGCGTTTCAGCTACTAACTACTTGTACGTATACGTATCACACACTGAATTTATGCGGGCAGTATGTTTTTTGTGTGCAGCATTGCGTCAGGACGTCAATGTGTTGATGAGTGGTGAATAATGTAAAATGCTTTCAGTCTGGACCTTTGTAAACTTTTTGCACAAATTACTTAAAATTGCGAATTTTGGAAAGAGTTCCATATTCGGCGGCCATCAACTGGACTTCGTGCACAAAGTCTATGGGATGGGCCTAGCCCAGGTTGGACGATGTCTTCATTGCACTACGACTAACGTCCTGGATACGAGATGTCGCATTAATTGAAATCAAAACTTTAACAGGATTTTTTTCACGTTTTACCTCGTTGTAGAAGCTAATTTCATGCCCACACATACTTTTTGTGTCCTTATCTATCTGTCCGTTAGGTTCAGGAATTCCATATGCTACGCTGGCCGACGTTTCCAGGAAAATAAACTCAAACGCAACGTTAAACTTGTAGACTCTTTTCATCAGTTTCATACCGAGTTACATGACGTACAAGGGGCACGTGTGTGCGTGCACACATACGCGCGCGCGACCTCCGAAATTCTGCCAGTGCGATGCTGCTGCGTGCAGCGCAGGCGCAATGCGCACGCGCGATTTGCCTGGCAACCACTCGCATGCGCACTACCGTTTGGGCTGGCATGCGGGGTATGGTCTTGAAAAGTGTTTTCTGTGTAGTCTACACTACTACAGATACTTTTAAAGTTCCAAATCTGTTTTGGGCTATAGAAGATAATAAGAACGAATTTGGGAGGTTATTATGGACGACGTAATCGATGTTGTTTTAAAGGAATATGGCATATCGCAAAGCAGGATCCTCGGTACGAACACGAGCGTCACTCAAGTTATTGTGCCTGCGCGTAAGGGGGGGACAGTTACTAGGCAAATCGCACATGCGCATTGTGCGTGCACGCGCGCGCGGCCTAGTGCTTGCGTGCACGCGTAATTATACGCACACATACGTTTTATGTACGTATACTTGGTCTGAAACTGATGAAAAGAGTCTACAAGTTTAACGTTGCTTTTGAGTTTATTTTCCTGAAAAACGTCGGCCAGCGAAGCATAAGGAATTCGTGAACCTCACGGACGGATAGATAAAGACACAAAGAGTATAATGGGCGTGAAATTAGTGTCTACAGTGAGGTAAAAATATTGTAATTTTGTTTCAAATTTTTTTCGACTACTTCCAGTAGCTTTATATTCTGGACTCCCTCGCAACGCGAAGGGAGTCCATACTGGGCTAGGGATGGGCCTAGCCCAGGTTGGACGTCCTTATTTCATTGCATTACACAGTAGTGCAATGTATTAAATGGAGATACTGTAGGAGTCCAACCTGGGCTAGGATGGGCCATGACAGAAAAAGTCAAAGTATTTTCAAATAAAAAGTTGATTTTTTGTTCTCCTAAATTCATGTTTCTTCATCAGATTTACACTTTTTGGTAGTTTAACTCTTTCACTACGGTATTATAATGGGGGCTGTGACGTAATTGTTTTACAGATTGTTTACAACGAGCCGCTCTGAGCGGCTTGCCGGCAGGAATAGGTTTTTTTCGAGCCGATGTGAGCGGCGCGCTTTAGCGGAAGAGTTAAGTCATATTAAGGGAAAATAAGTGATGGCCGGATATGGAACTCTTTCCCGAATTTTTTTCTGGTGTTGAAAAAGCAAAATTAATTAAAAATGCAGCAGCTTTTGACGTGCTTGTTTTCTCCCAAATGGCAAAACTGCAACCTTCCACACAACAGCCTGCCTTCTTTGAATTTTTGAAATAAAGTTTATATTTTGTCAATTACTGTAATTTGTGACTTGTGGAAGTTGTGTAGCATTGTCCATTCCCAGTAAATTGGGGCGGGGGTTGTTACTGGGTAAGGGCTGATAAATGTTTTATCTTAATAAAAATACTGCTAATGAAATGAGGCCTGTTTTTAACCCCTTGTGTATGGATGACGCCAAATGGTGCAAAAAAACAGTGGCACCAGGTCGGATGACGCAATTTGCCGCATTTGTGCAGTTTCAATACATTATTAGATTATTGTGTATATTACGCTTGACTGCACACGCACATTGCAGCCGGTTTGCTTGGCTGCACAGGCTGCCCCGGCACCCCAGCGCCTCACAAAGATAACCATACTCAAGAGGTTAACTAAGAAGGGCCTGGCAAATACATTGCAAAATTTGTCTCAAAAGTCAAAGGCTTAATCTTTCTCTTTAACAAAACGTTTCAGACACTATATTCTACTCAATGTCAGGCAATCCTTACATTTAATGTTTAGTCATGCCAGTTGACGCAGATTCTAATGCATCCTTTGGCACAAAAATACATACATGTACCAATCTCAGCGTTCGGGTGGGGGAAGTGGGGTGGGGGGGGGGGGGGGGGTGAGTGGACTGGAGGAGTGGGAGAAACAATTGATAGGTGCATAACCGTGTATTGCTTCGTTAGAATACAATGTAGTTGTTTAATTACATTTATTCATTTTCATTTGTCATTAGAATGGCCTCAAAGGACACGGCAATTACCTCTGATCTTGACGTGAGGCAAGACAAGGATTTGGTAGCTGCAGCCATGACCCGTCAGCTGTCAGTGTCCCTCGGTCGACGCATCAGCTTGGATGACCTCAATGACAACTCCCAGAATGAGACAGTCGCTGTCGATAGTCCACAGAACGGAGACGTGGATGTCGTCACTGTGGATAATTCACCCGAAGATGAGCCACCTCTGTCTGCCCAGAAACGACCCTCTGGTTGCCCTGGTATTTTTTTCTATCATGTCTGTCATTGAATTAGTCTGTGATTCACTGTTATTTTTATTAAACATACACAATGTATCCCCTCTGGCCATTTTTGCTGAACTTTTCTGAATCTTCCTAAATCAGGCAAACCGGGTGTTAGATTTTGAAAGATTTGGGAGGGTTAAGGGGGGAGGCTCTGAAATGGCAATTCTCTAGCATTGATTGCAAAAAATTACATTCTGTTTCCTCTAAATAGTGTAGAAAAGAAGGCTGATTTGTTTGTGTAGTCAGTGTGCACACACCATGAGAATCTGGACTACAGGTTAACAGACGGGCAATTATAACCCATTTTTCATTTTCACTTTTGACTCATTGTTGGCAGTCCTAAAGGGGTTATAACACAGGTGTCTGAATTATTTTATTTGTTAAGTCTAGAAATGCATGGGGCTTGTAGCGAAGACCCTTAGGTGCCAATAGTAGGCTGGAAATATAAGTCATCGCAGTTTTCAAAATCAGTCATGAGCAATTTTGAATGGATAAACAAAGCAATAAATTTGAAACAAAACCCAGGTGGAATAAATTGAAAACATTAACTTTGAGCCCCAAGGTAAAGTGAAAAATCGTATTAAAATGGAGGATTCAGGACTGTAGTTAGGGTCAAGCAATGTCGACACAAGCCATTTCTGATTCATTCTTCTAATTTGGTTGTTGTTAATAAATTTCTTAGAAAAAGAGAGCCATTCATCGAGGTTAAAGGGCTCTTCTCCAGTGAGACATCAAGCAAACGTCTCGTCTAGAAGCCCCAGAGCCACGTGGCCAAGCCCGAGGAGTAGCCAGTCTTCTCCCGGTAGAGCAGATGCACCAAACACCAACAAGAACAGACGCTTTGAAGCCTGCATTCTGAACAAGGCTAAAGTCTGGCTGCCAATACAACTCATTGAAAAGGTAAAAATAACAGGAAACTTGTGAAGTTGCTACAAGGTATTTCAATAGTTTTTGTCATGGATTTTCTGATAGTTGAACCGCCATCCTTCCGGTTCATGGTTTACAATCCATTATTGATTACAGTCCTACATGGTATCAATCGAAAGACAACTGGAAGTACTTCTATGGGAAGTTAGATCTTTATAAGCCTAACCTCCAGGCTATTTTTGGTAGGAACCACACTTAGGACTTAAATTTAGTGGAATAATCTGCCAGACCCCTAACTGTAGGAATCAAGCTGGACAACAGTGACATATTCCTTGTACTTTCTTTCAAACAACAGTGATATTTAAAGTACTGATACTTTGCTGTAGTCCTGCATGTGTTTCTATCAAAATGAAAGAAAACGTTGTGCATTTTGTATAAGGGATTTACTATGCACATATTTTGTTTTTCTTTCAGCCAAAGATATTTGATGAAGTGGTCAGTATGGAAACATGGAGTAATGTGCTGTCAGATGAGGATAGGGAAAGACTGTCCAAAATGCTCCCAGAATTCCCTGAATCAGATGCCGAAGAGAAAACGGAAACACTGAGGTAACCCATCATTGATTATGAAGTAGGGTTTGGAGTAGATCAGGTGTGTCAGGACAAGTAAAAACAGGGTTTCTTTTTGGTCAAAATAGGCCCTTTTTGTGGGAGGTGAGTTTGTTTGACCAAAGGGCGGAGTTACCCCGCCTGCATCTATAGGTCTAAATATGGGGATAATTTCTTTGGTATCTGTCCTCTATTTAGATCTGGACACAGGAAAACTGTAAGGGTGGTAAGGTTGGCAAATAAAAATGTTACCAACCCTACCACCTCTGATCCCAACCTTTTTACCTAGAGTGGCTTTTAGCCTTGTATTTGGTGATTTCAATCAAAACGGTGGTGTCATTTTATGCACATTTTGTTCCTTTTTTTCACGTATTCCTTTCTTGGATTTATCTTCACAAAATCTGGAAAGGTTTAAAAAGTCGGGTGGATTTCAAAACACAACAGCCCATGAGGGAACCATATTCATTTCTTAATTCTCAGCCTAAACATAAATTCTGTAACTAAAGAGTTAGAAGAATTTTGTGACTGTATATATCTTTGGCTGTAATCGCTGCTGGATTTTTTTGTTCTCGTTCAGGCGTTTATTTTCAGGGGAGAATTTCAAATTTGGCAGCCCCACCAGAAAGCTTCAGAAGGACTTGAAGGCAGGTTATTTTTACCTGGAGGTCTTCAAACACAAGAGGGCGCTCCGGCATGCCAAGTACCGAGAGTACAAACACCAGATGGAGCTACGATGTCATCGGATGTTGAAGGAAGTGTTGATATCAAGACAGGTGGGTCAGTGCAAGACAGGTGGGTCAGTGCAAGACAGGTAGTTTAGTGCAAGACATGTGGGTTAGTGAAGACAGGTGGGTCAGTGCAAGACAGGTGGTTTAGTGAAAGACAGGTGGGTTAGTGAAAGACAGGTGGTTTAGTGAAAGACGGGTGGTTTAGTGAAAGACGGGTGGTTTAGTGAAAGACGGGTGGTTTAGTGCAAGACGGGTGGGTCAGTGCAAGACGGGTGGGTCAGTGCAAGACAAGTGGGTTAGTGCAAGACAGGTGGGTTTATAGTAAAAGACATGTAGGTTAGTGAAAGACAGGTGGTTTAGTGCAAGACATGTGGGTTAATAGTGAAATACAGGTGGGTCAGTGGTGGCAAGAAAAATAGCCATGATTCAATTGATTTTACTTTATCCTCATTGAGTGAACCCCGCATCCACCTCCCAAGTTGGGGTGTTGTCCCAGGCTGTTATGGCATAAATTTAGCACCCCCTGAACACAGATACTGAAAAATTGTGAGACCGCCAACATGGGGCAATGTAGTGCAATTGGTAGAGCACCTGTACGATAACCTAGAAGTCCCAGGTTCAAATCCTGCTCCTGTCAGTTGTCTTTATTCACCTTGAAAATTGATTTTCTTTGGCTGTTTATTGACTATCCTGGGAAGCCTGTGAGTGTATTCAGACTGGTCGCAGCTTTTGACTGAGAGAAGATAAGGAATGATTTTTCAAATGTGTTCAATTTATTCAAGACCCCAGATAAAAATTATTCCTAGGAAAAACCCACCTAGTCTCGCACTTTAATTGTAGGGACATACACTGGTTGTGTAATAGATGTTGTAGACTTGTAGGGGCCAAACATTTTATGGGGACAGAGAAATGTCCCTGTAACTCGGTCCTAATTTGCCTAACAAATAAAAATGCCTCCACTATGCGGTCGATGCCTACCCACGCAATCAGGTAGGGAGTGAAAACCCAATCCATTAGGAAAATCTGGATGGGAATCGAACCGGGGTAATCAGAGGTGGAGGGTGAGGAAAGATCTACTACACCGATCTTACCAGCCTTTATGAGAAGTTGCTGTCTCATAGGACCAACGTATGTAAGACTCGGTACAAAACCAATATTGTGCATTGGGAGATTTCGGAGGATGGGTTATGGGTGCATCTTAGTTGCTGCAACAAGTGCGGTGTTTTCTAAAATTCACTTGAATAATTTCTAGCAGAAACGTCCAAGGAGTTGGGGTTCAATTTAGCTTTTATCAAATTGGAACAAGGAGGAAAAGTTGATTAATTGAATACGCTCCACACAATCTTTTTACAGGAGTTATTGGAAGCTGCACAGTTTACAGCACCTGATGAGCCATTTAAGGTCAGGCGTCCACGACCTTTGACCGTTCAGAATGACCTTGATGAGATAGTGACCAAGAAGTATCGAAAGTGAGTTTTAATTGTTGCTTGAATTGGCCAGGATTTATGCAAACAGGTTGTCGACCCCTGATATGTTTCGTAGGTTTTCACCAATTATATGTCCATTCATTTATCCCTTCCATTATTGTGGACCGAAATAATAATTTACAGTAATCTCAAAATTTTACCCAGCAAACATTAAAACTGTCATTGTGATGTTTGTTCCTTTTTGCGAGCCTGCAAGTAAAAAGAAACGGGAAAATTTTTACCAAAACGTAAATGAAAATGGGAACACGGTGAAGGCAATCTTCTCTGTGGCATATGGAAAACCTTGTTAACAGAGTTAAGATTGCACAAGTATTGCTTTTGTGAGTAAAAATTTAAAAAGTTGGTTGCTGCTTGGGTGGGATTCGAACCTGTCACTTCTACATTTTAGCATGGCTGTCTTAACCACTCGACTGCTGTCGACTGATGTCGGCTGATGTCGGCTGGCGGAAGGCAGATGTTTTTCTTTAGCAGACAAAAGCTGACTACCTTGAACCATGTACCTGAGACAGCTGTCACAATGCGGGGCTTTTCTCATACATGACTAACCATAGTTCTTGCCTTGAGTCATTTGTTTTTATTTTATTTAATTTCTATTTGTAGTTTTTATTAAACAGGGCAGTCTCGTCAGGTGCAAAAGCGCTATCCACAGGTCCTGTATTAAAAGATAATGATAGGAGAATGATGAAACAAATAAAACAATATATAAAGGAAACATGAATATTTGGAATGAAAACAGGTGAATAAGCAGCAACTAACTTAATATTACATCAAAACACGGATGAACCAGCCTTAGAATAATAGTAGAATGGTTAAAAATATAAGAAAATATTCAAGAATAATGAATTTAACCAACCAAAAACAGACAAAAAAAGCAGTTACCAACTTTATATTAAACGACAAATTTTAACGACATAGTAAACGACAGCTTGAAATACAGTGCACTGTAATAATGTTACTAAAACAATTAAACAAGTAAAACAAGACGACGTGC
The DNA here is from genome assembly GCA_037893225.1 of Hippasteria phrygiana. Classification (NCBI taxonomy): domain Eukaryota; kingdom Metazoa; phylum Echinodermata; class Asteroidea; order Valvatida; family Goniasteridae; genus Hippasteria; species Hippasteria phrygiana. The sequence continues at coordinate 212,020 of JAZGUH010000639.1, read as the reverse complement.
TCCAAGATGACATTTAGTTGTCAACTAACAGTTTTATTTTTGTGCCAACCCTCAGGATTTTGAAAGAATGCAGGATCGAGTGTGGGGTAAGTGTTTAGAAGATCGTCTTCCTTCCAAAATGCAAACCTTCTTAGTGATCTCTGCTTTCATTAATAGTGTGGTTCTTTCCTCGTCTTCCACCTCTGGTGATCTTGGTTCAATTCCCGTCCCGTCCATGTGGAGTGGGTTTTCAGTCCCTACCTGACTGCTTGGGTTTTGTCCAGTAATAATGGTTTTGGGGTTTCCCTCAAGTTACTAAAGCTGAAATTTCTTTCATCTTCTATCATTCAAAGCTGGGACTTAAGGGAGAGCAGTACTGATGTACTGATCTAGGCCCAATTTCATGGCTCTGCTAACCACAGCTTTCCGCGCTTATGATCACCATTTTGCGCTAACAGCGCTAGCGGAAAAATTCTGCGCTAACCCTGTAAGCACAGAATCCTTAGTTACGGGATGTATGCATGATCAGGAGCCAAAATTCTCCGCTAACGCGTGAAATACGCTTGCCGTTAGCACATAATTTTCTGCTACAGTAAGCAGGGATTTTTCGCTAACGGTAAGCAGAGCCATGAAATTAGGCCCAGGCAATCCAGAATAATTTAGAAGCAAAGGCAAAAAAGACGGAAGCTTGCAGAGAGAAGAATATCATCAGCATCATCATAACAAGTTCCTCTGTTCTTTTCGTTTGTCAGGACTTGCACACAAGTGATGAAGACGATGAAGCCTCTTTACCCAAAGGTCAGACCTACGATCAACACATTCACATTCCACCTGAGGGTTAAATGGGAATGAACACTCAGTGTGTTGTGAAACTATTATGAGCGTTCCGGTAACAATAAGCCAGTTCGGTATCTCAAAGGTCAAAGGTTATTCGGGATAAAATTGCTGACGTAATGTCACGCTATGTTACACAAATGCCCATTCTGATTGAATTTAACACGTGCGTGTTGTGCGACCACCTTTTGTGTTCACACACTCGTGTAAGGTCACGCGGGTCATTCGGGATTATAAAATGTCATTGTGCACATGCGCAGTTGAAATACTGAACTGGCTTATTCAAACAGAGGAAATAGTGTTTTTCCATTAACCATTTTTCGTCCAGCTGTTATTGATGGGGTGCTGTATGCCAAGACGGGCTTGAGCAGGCAAATGTAATGCAAACAATAGGCAAACAATGGATTGAGTACGTGCAGGAATGTGCATATAGATGACAACCCGCCAGGTGGTCTTTTTCAAACCGCGGCTGTGACCATCGTCCACATTCAAGAGGTTAACTTAGAATATGCTAGCCACATTTCCTTAACTCAAATGTAATTCCTTCCAACAATTGTTAGCCCAATGAGGCACTTTTCTAGCTTTGTCCAGCCCAAACCAGTCCAATCCAGCCCAAACCAGTCCAATCCAGCCTAGCCCAGTCCAACCCCAGATCAGTTAAACCTACAGTTCCTCATTTCTAAGCCAACATTCCCAAACTCTATGCCTGGTATGACACATTCTTACCAGAGTCACTCGTGATGCAATAATGATCGCTGCATAATAATATCATGCTGCATATAATGTCTTCGCAGACAAGACACCTACAAAGAAACGGTCGTTGGCATGGTACGAAGCTCCTTGTGACATCATCCTGCCAAAGTTTACTCCCAGAGTACAGTCAACCTTTGACCCCAAACCAATCGGCTCGCAGTCTGGAGCTAAACTAGAAGGTAATTAAGAAGGGGCCTTCCCGGGGGAATTCAGTATGTTTTATACTAATTGTATTGTTTACTAATTTTACCTTTTATATTACAATGTACGTTTTAATACTTTTGACAATAATATAAATTTTTTGTTTCATATTATAGGTATTTTTTTTCGTTACAGAAGCACCACGTCACAAAGGAGTTGAATCTTTTGGCATCTGCCTTTCTTGATTTTTTTCCTTATTATTGCATAATAAGCAGAAAATGTTCTGTATATTTAAGGAATTCTGTGCCTGGTGCATGTTTCCCTTCATCTTACGATCTTTTCAGCTTCAAAAGGAATATTAATTCCTACCTCTTTGATTCTTTTTTCTCTTTGTACCTCCGTACCTCGAGTGGCTTTTAGCCGTGATCGTTGCAAACTTTTATATACAAAATATGAAAAGTTATTTGTGTAATTCTCTTTCCATTTGTACATTATTTTTGTTATCGTAGGAAGCCTGGATGATGAGAGTGTAATTCCACCTGCTGCACCTGATTCTCCCCTTCAGCTATCAGAGGCAGCATACATGGATATGATTGATAAGCATCAACGCAGGAGAGATGCTGCCATGGTATGTCAATGCTTTCATCCAGAATAGATGTAGTACGGGAATCGGGTACCCGATTGAAAAAAGCACGGGTACCTGTTAAAGAAAGCCAATCCCCAAAATTGAATCTCGGAAATTGCTGTTCATATTGTTCGTAAAGGTCCGCAGGCTAATACAATACCACATCGGTGCATCAATGCAGCAAGATGCAAGTGTGTACAGTGAGCTCTGCAAGCATCATAAACATTAGTCTGTTTTGTTTTTCCATTTAGCCTGACATTCAAAAACTTTCTTTTTCATTGTCTGAGAAATTACTAAGTAATATGTTAATTTGTTATGGGTACTCGTAATCAGGAACTGGTTCCTGCCATTAGCGGTCGGGTACTCGGGTACCCGGTTCAGATGCACAGCCGTAATCCAGAAGATAACAACGTTCCCTTTGGAACATCGCCTGTTCAAATTGGGAACACCAGATGTTTCTGTGTGGAAATGTTGATTCTACTTGAACACAAAGTGTTTGCAAAAGGCGAACTTTAGATGCTCCCTAAACTGGCTCAGTGCCAAGAGGTGCAACAAATGGCATTTGTGTTTATCTTTCATTATTTCCCAGGATCACTTTGAGTTGGATGCAAGCAACATAACGTTGGAGGAGGTCATGACAAGAACGTTTTCTACTCAGAACTCTCCAATCATACCGCCAAGAGGTACAGCATTTTTCCGAAAAAAGTTTTTGAACTGACACAGTCAGCAAGAAGTTGATCAGTTATGAAAATGAGAAATTCACATAGACTTAAAAAACTCATGTGCGGTAGTATTTGGGTTCGAACCCCAAGGATCATGGTACCTGTAAAGACACCTCAGTACAATTGCTTCTCTCCACCCAGGAGTGAAAATGGGTACCTGTGAGGGTCAGAGAGGTTAGAGAACTAGCTTGCACTGATCTCAAGCTGCTGCATAACAGATCCCACGACCTGATGACCAGGGTTATAATTTTGAAGCACCCTTTGTGTAAAGCGATGTGAAGCACCATGTGATTATTGTTATTATTTTGCAACATGCATGTTTTGATTTCATTACCATGTTAAAGCTTTCAGAATTTTCAATTTTTATTCCCGGACATTTGTTGTAGACTTCTGTGCCAAATCCATGCAAATGCCGCAGAAGAGAAAAGCCAAAGTAAAGGACAAACTTGCAAAGAAACGGAAAAAAGGTCGACCCCCGAAAGTCTCCACGCCCGCCTCCGTGATATCCATGGAAAGCAGGACCTCATTGGCTACTGCTGAGTCCTCAGGGAGCATATCCACCAATCAGGAAGAGCCTACCATTCCGGTTGATGCTGAAAAGGATGACATTGATAGCAATGTGCAAAGGTGATATATTTATAAGGCTGTTCCTGATTTTGGTATTTTATGGCTATGGCTTCAGTTTTTGCCATTTTTCTGCACTAAGGTGTCTATTCATAGCCGTAGCCAGACATCTCATTTGAATATGGTCAAAAGATGACTTTAGATGACCCATCCTGCAAAATCCCTGACAACTGCAACTAAACAAAATCAATTTTCAAAGTGAACCAAGAAAACTGGCATGGGATTTGAACCAGCGACCTCCAGAATACAAGTCTGTTTGGAGGACGCTTACCAGAAGTAATAAACCCATAATGCTATATATTCAGAGATCACGCTCCAACTTTACGACCTAGGAAGCGTCCTTGTGGGGGTCACTCAATGAGGATATGACTTTTCAACTGATTATCATCAAACAACCCACAAAGGAAAGTTAATTTGAATGAATTTGAACACAATTAGTTACAGGACCTGATACAAATCTTACACAATGAATGAAAATCAAGTCTTTGAGCCTCCAAAACCTATTGAAATTAACCGTTAGAATTCACATACTAATGAGAGTGGCCTTTATATTTTTTTCATATGGCAAGATAGCTCAGTTGGTAGAGCACCCTAAGGTCGCAGGTTCAAATCCCACTCCTGCTAGTTGTCTTTGTTCACTTTGAAAATTCATTCAAATTACCTAGTCAGTTTCCCTTGTGGTTTGTTTGATGAAATTTCTGTGAAGATGGAATTTGCATCGGGGATGATGTAAATTGGAGACTTTCCCCTGCCCAAGCACTGAACATACATTGTGTAACACACTGTGGTAGGGCAACAAATCTCTGCTGGTATAATATTTTTATGTGTTTTTTTCCAGCTCCCCAAAGTCCATGATTTACCCAAACTTCTTCAGCTTCTTGCGTGACACCTTGAAGCAGTCACCTGACCGTCACATGACCTTAGCCGAGCTCCAGACCCACACTGAGACATGGCAACAGACGCCAGTGAGCGCCCTCAATGTTTGGTTCATGCTCATGCAGTTGTGGTCTAAGGCCATTAGCAGCATGCTCAAGTTTCTGATTGGTGAATTTCCAAGCATGCCCATTAAGGCTCCGATGGTAGAGTACAATGACGCAGGGCAGACTTGGGGATGGATAGGTAAATCCTAAAGTAGTAAATGTTTCAATTTGTGGTTTGCTTTCGCTAGGATTTGGGTGAAAGGGAGAGGTTGGATTATCGTAAGGACACTGAGTTCATGTTGACCAGCCTAGGACTAACAGGAATGAAAACTGTTGTAGACTAGGAAAAGTTACTTCTTTTGAATAAGTTGCTAGATAGGCTAGTGAAAAAAACAGCATTCATCTGTATGGAATTTTGAAAATATGTTTTCAAAATATAGAATAATTTAAATTATTTTTAAGTTCATTCGTTCATTTAATGGTCGGGTGCATTTCTTGAGCTGTTTGTTGAATCCCTTTTCATTTTTGTATCAGTCGTTTTTTTGTTTTTTTAGCAGTTGCTTAAAAAACCCCAAAAGCAAGAAAAAAAAAAAAAAAAAAAAACAAGAAATGTGTTTCTCTCCAGTCTTTGTACTCGTTACGACTTTTCCATAATTTTTCAAAGGGGATGGGCGAGACTCGGATGAACAGCTGACTACCCTATTTAAGCAGTGGCTGACTGCTGTCATGGAAGATAAACCTACTCCCCCTGAAATAGAACGTCAAGCAAGCCCGACAGTACCAAGCCCAATAAAAGTGTGAGTATTCCCAGAACAGGCTGGCCAGTAATTTCAGATGTGAATGACACCCACCATCAGTTGATTTTTTTTTAAATTTGTTTCACTTGTCGGCATAATCCCGTCTTGGGCGGCAAAGTGCACATTGTCATATAGTATGTAAGTATTCGAAGTATGTCACAAATTTTATAGTACCCGCAATGTCCTAAACATTCCTGTGAAATTGGGCTTTTGAGCTGATGTTCACTTACAGACGTATAAGTGAATTTTAGCAGGAATATGTAAAATAGCCCCTCCCCCCCCCAAAAAAAAGAAAGAAATAGAAAGAAAATATGACTTTATATTTTTGTTATCATATGATCATATCATGTTCGTAACACTCATGTTGTTTGATTGGATTCTTTACTTTATTGAACAGCCGTACTGACTATGTCGTCCGTCCCAGCACAATAGAGGAGAAAGCTTTATTCAGAGCACAGGTTAGTCTGTAGGTTAATTGTTTCTTGGCAGTAACTGCTGTGCATGTTTATGAATCCCTGATTAAAAAAATATTCTGATTAAAAATTTGATTTGAGAGTCCTGTATAGTTTTCTAGAAATTGCATTTCAAATCCTGCTCTTGTCAAATTTCTTAATTTTATGATATGTGATAAAAAAAAACTGTATCCTGTAAGGAGTGATCCCCACATTGCCGTATGCGAGGTTTCATTGTAAAATTGGGGTGTGATTCCTGGCTAAACAGCATGATGAGTTTGTGACTTTGACTTGTCTCTCCCACTCCCCACAAAGATGTTGACAAAATTACATACTGTGTTTCATAAGGCAAGAGAGCTCAGTTGGTAGAACACCGGTACAGTGTTCTGGAGCTGGCAGGTGCAAATCCCACTCTTCTTCCTTTAGTCATTTCCCCTCATGATTAATTGGATGATACAGTTATTTAAAGCTAGTAAGGGAGCACTGCCTAACCAATGGTCAGGCCAGGCTGTTAAAAAGCCTGTCAACGCCCGGGCCTTCGAGCTTCTGTAATCCTTTGGTTGTAAACAATAAACTACCCACTAATGCTGGAGTCCAGCCAGCTCCCATTGTTCACCCAGAAGGCCCGGGGCTTGGCCAGGCTTCTCAACGGCCTGGCCTGACCATGGGTTAGGCAGTGTTGCCTAAATGAATTGGGTATTTGATCCATTTTGTTTTTTTAACAGGAGCATGAACGTTATGAGCAGCCACATAAGGCCTACACGTACCGTGTTCACGGCTATAACTCTGTCGTTGGTCCAGTCAAAGGAGTCTATGGCAAGGAGACATCATTGAATAAAGCCAGAGAACATTCACTGTTGTTGTCAGACCGGCCGCCGTATGTCACCATTCTATCCCTAGGTAAGTTCAACATTACCTTGGATAAGATGGGGCCTATTTTGAAGCTGCTTAACACAAAGATATTGCTTATCATAAAAAGTCTTCCTTGGTAAAAACAGGATGACCACCCGATTGTTCATATCATGTATATTTCCTGTCTGGTATTTAGCTGTTTTTTGCTAAGCGTGAAAATCACATGGAGTAACCTGTTTTTACTCAGGAACTTTTTGTGCTAAGCAAGTTTTTTGTGCTAGTTTCTCCAGTTGTTAATCGAGTCCTCACAAGTCGCATCACAAGTCGCATCACAAGTCTAATCTCAAGCCATATAACAAAAGCATTTCTTTGTCATTGTTCATCCCATGTAGCTTGTGATCTTACTTTTGATCTTACTTTTGATCTGACTTGTGATTGCCTTGTGGCTGACTCGATTACAACTCTGATTCCAGGTCACCCCAGAATAGCAAGTTGTTTGTCAGAGTGTATAATTATTTCTTTAATTTATTCCAGGATTAGAATTGGGATTAGAATGAGACAGGGTTCATACACTCTTGTGAAAAAAAAATTCCAGGATTTTCCAGGTCAAGATTTTGATTTTTCCAAGACTTAAATTAAGCTACGGCAACGCTGCGCAAGATCGCGGACTCATTTGCTGTAAATTTTGATTGCAACTTGTTGGACCGTTTTGTCTTTCTTTGAAACTAATATCTATTTTACTACAATTTCCAGAAATTTCCAGGACTCCTTTTAAAAATTAAGCATTTTCCAGTACTTTCCAGGATGGGTACAAAATTCTAAGGTTTTCCAGGAGGCGTGCGAACCCTGATGAGATTTTGGGAAATGTCCATTTGATTGGATGGTGATTTTCCTTTCAGTTCGTGATGCTGTTGCAAGATTACCAAATGGTGAGGGCACTCGAGCTGAAGTTTGTGAACTTTTGAAGGACTCCAAGTTCCTGGCTGATGCCACAGACAACCAGATCAACACCGTTGTTAGTGGAGCGTTGGACAGACTCCATTATGAGAAGGATCCATGTGTCAAATATGAGGGTAACCGTAAGCTGTGGATTTACCTACACAGGAACAGATCCGAGGAAGAATTTGGTGAGTCTGGCAATATTTTTGGCTGATTAGGTTGCTTTATTAACCTTAATTATCCCAAATTCCCCAAAACCCAGTTTCATATTGTGTTGTATTTTTATGGATTCAGGACTGTAGAGACTTGGCACCATTACTTCACATGCCTGCATTTGTCCAAGTACAAAGATTCAAGGAATGTGCTGTAGATTTACTGTGATTGTTTCTTTTTTTTACTCCTTTTTTTTCTGTCCATTTCTCCTTTTTTCGCCTGCTTCGAATGGCATTCATATGTCTTGTACCTAGTTTAATAGTGCAATGTATGTTATTGGTTTTTAACTGTCAAATTCTTACTAAGCTGATGTCTTGAGGATTCTCTGATAGCTTAGTTATGGTTTAAATAATTTAATAATTAAAAGAGAACTGTTAATATTGTTTTAATTTTGTATGCAGAGCTTCTTCATCTGGAGCAAGCCGTGTCTGTGAAAGCCAAACGCACCATACAGAAGCCGCCTAAACCAGTGCACAAGGTAGTGAGTAGACCATGATAAACAAAAATATGATTTCTTGTGGGTTGAAAAAATAATTTATTCTTCTGCCCAATTGTGCTGGCAGGGGAAGGAGCAAGTAATTTTACGCGGGTCAGTGTGAAATCTTTTTTTTGTTTGACCTGTGAAAGCAAAAAAAACAATGTTGCCAAGTGGGTTATGGCTGAGAGTAGAAGCTAAACTAAAAAAAAAAAAAAAATGGCACAGAGAATGGAGGGGAATCCAACAATGGATTGAAATTGCACAAATAGCGACTGATTGATTGATTGATTGATTTGGTTTATTGCTATTTATATACAAAAGCATTGCCTTGATTCTCGTGCTCAAAACATTAGACACATTAATGTTAAAGATTAAAAAAAATACAATATATGTATGTTTAAAACATTAAATAGCCACTTAAATTTAGGCGTCATCCGACCTGGTGGCACTGTTTTTTGAGCCCACAGACGTCTTCCGTACGCAAAGGGTTAATGGATCAATCGGAGCATTGCGTGCAGACCTATACACATGCATGTTGGACCATAGTCATGGCTGTGATTGGTCAGCAGGTAAAGGGGGGGCGTGGCTTAATGGGTCGGTCTATTATGTGTGCATCTCTGACGAGTTGCACCTCATAAGTTTCTCTTTGATCTGTGTTCCCAAATGAATGTCCAAAGCTTTGAGATATTTTCTTAATTGAACAAGTATGATTCAAAACAAGCAAGTATATGTTCGCTTCCTGTTATTTAAATGATTTTTTTGGCTCCTTTTTCTAGAAAACTGTCATTAAAGACATGCAGCTGTTACATCAAGCAGTCCGTCCTCCCTCTGCTATGAGTGATACCAGCAATGATAGTATCATCAGTGTCGGCATGGGTCTTGAGACACCAAGCCCAACTCGCTCCCCAGGGAGCTCCTCACTCAGCCCCCACAGCTTCACAAGAAGTCCGGCATCTAGCACCACGCAGAGCCCCATCAGTAGCCTTCCAGGTGCTAAAGCTAGCCAGAGGGGGGCTAAAGCAAGTTCCACTCTCCAGCCTCAGGGGCTACAGAAGCGCCTAATGTCCCCAGCAGCGATCCCTGGAAGCCATGCGTACCCTACCCAGGTTCAAGCACTTCTAACTCACACAGGGATGCCAAGTGTTTTTGTTCCGACGTCAGCGGCAAGCAGCGAGGCTGGGTCATATCAGAGCGGGAATTCCCTGATCAAAGCCCAGTTGCTTGCGCCACGGGGTATTGTGGCACAGCTTGCCAGCCAGCAGTTGGGCACTTCCCCACAGAAGAGCAGTCAGCCAGCCAGAAGTTTTGCTAGTACCCCGCAGATGACAGCGGTATCGGTACCCTCACTCATGATGGGTCAGCTCCTGCCACATCCTGATCAGGCACATCATGCAGTTGCTGATAACCAGGGAAGGAAAAGTGAGGTCTTCTCAGCCTTGGCTGCATCAACCAATCAACCGATAACCCTGACATTGACAGGTGCCAAGGCAGTCTCTGAGCAGTCCAAGACACAACCCTCAAGCACCATCCCAGCTGCTCTGGCTTTCCATCCTGGATCCAAGCCAGGCTCCCTCCCGATGAACGTCACGCTGACCCTCAAGGGAGCCACGGAGGAGAGGAAACCAGCGACAGGTGGTGGGAGTTCTAGGGGACATGGCGGAAAGACAAAACTACCAACTGTTGGAGGCCTTCTGGCCGGACTAGGTATGCCACTTGAAGGAATTTCCACTCAGAGAAGTGGGAGAAAGGGTGCGTCTTCAAAATCAAAATCCCCAACACGTGCCTCTGCCACAAAGCTAGCATCTCAGAGCTCTACCGAGTCATCAGCCCAAAGGAAAAAATCTCGGCCGAGGGCGGATGCAGCCATAAAGGATCACTTTATTACCCTGCATGCAGTCACGTCAGCTTCTTTGATTCCTCAGCCGAAAGGCCCGCTTTTAACGTCTCCCCTGATCCTCAGTGGGGTTGCAGCTGGTGTCCACCAGCCATCTGCCTCTGGGCTCATCTTCCAATCTGAAGTCGGGTCCTCAATGCAGCCAACTACTTCTGGAAGCAAGAAAACTCCTCCTGCAACATTGTCTCAGGCTTCGGCGATGCATACACTGACCTCCCTGGCTTCACAACAAACGTTTCAGGAGGTTTGTCACTCGAGCTCTACATCTAGTCATTTGTCACGCCCTGAAATACCATCCATACCAATGTCTTTGTTAGTAGCTTCATCAGCGCCTCAGAATGTCACTCAGACTCAAGGAGTGAAATCGGTGTCAGTGGTGGGATCCCCGGGGCGGTCTCTGCCCAAAGGAGCCATCCCGATGATACCAAACCCATTACTATCCACAGGTATCCCCGCAAGTCTTGCCCCAGGAAAGGGTGTGATTCTCCAGGTCCCAATCGGCTCCAAGCTTGTTTCTGCCATCCCAGCCACCATCAGCAAACAGAAATCCACAGCCCCCGTTATTCTGACGTCCTCAAATCTGACCTCGTCGCTCATGACCCCAGTTGTGACCAAGGGATCGAACACATCAAAGGATAACTCTGAACACATCAAAGGACAGGTCTGAAAGAAGGCGCTTTCAAGGAAGGGGTAAACAAATAATAAAATTATACTATTAAAAGCGCTTCACATTTTGAATTACATTTACCAAAGCTCACCTTGTGTGAAACTCATTACTGTAATTGAATTGTCGTGTTAAGTTGCTTTTAGATTTAGATTGTGTGTGCAAACCTACATGTCACTGTTTAAAAATTATTTTTTTTAGACTTGATACACAGTGGACCACCTGATTCTACATACTTTTAAGTATATGTAGCCTGGAGTATCTACAGTTGTGGTAACTGATTATCTTGGTTAATCGAGTACAGGACTGAATGGGTTCACAAATCACTTATGTTCTGCCACATTTGCTGAAGCTGTACTGTGCAGAATTTGTTCTTGGATGAAATGTATAGGTCTTTCACGGGTGTGCTTTGAAAAGTTTAGAGCATGAAAATGAGAATTACTAGAATTACATGTATGGAAGAACACTAGCACTATAGGCCTATTTTTTTTGGAAAAAAATCATTTACTACACTGAGTTTTTCTTCCTCATTTAAAATGTTTTTATTTTGTGTTCAGTGTTAGCATATGCTACAGGAAGATTCTCCTCTAGGTCAACACTAAGAATTAGGACTAGGAGCGTCTTATTCCATTTCCAAATTTGAAACTTAAGATCTGTTGGTTTTCAGGGGCCAATTTTTTGGGGTGGACTGTCTCAGTGGGAAACTCGTTGGTTACATTGCTCACAAAATACAAATTTAATTTTAATTTTGCCACGCCCAAAAGCACGGACACGGCATCTTTCAAATAGCATACACTGGTAAACATTTTTTGTTCATACTCTTGTGATAATATATTCTCAAGGACCTATGCAATCGATATTGGAATTAAAATGGAAAAATAAAATAAGATGTAAAGTAACTCTTCTGTATATTTCTTTTATCATTTATTAGCTTCAGTTAAAGTGCCATACAAATATATTTTAGCTTAATATTACAAAGATATTGCAATATTTCCATCAGATAGGTTATGATCCTCTCCAAATTGGTTTGTCCCAGTTTCTAGAATCTTTTTTAAAGCAAATTTCAAAGAAAAAACCATTGTTTTGGGGCAAAATTTGACTTACAAAACGGCAAGGTACCCCTTGCCATGTTTTCAGGTGAAGATTTTAAGTAGCCTTGAAAATTGCAGCAGAGATACATGTACTGTATAGAACATCGGAGCAGTGCAATTTCAGAATTCTAGGATCAAAATTTGATGAATTTTTGACAATTTATAGTTTTTCCCAAAATTTGTATAATTCTATAATGTATACATGTACATTGATTACTGGCACTCTTAATGTCTCTAGAATCATTTCAAAGCCAATTTTTAAAATGCCGTTTTAGGGCCAAATTGACAAAAACTGCAATTTCTTTGTGTCGAAAATTACAGCAAAGATAGAGATAGAGGAATTGCGACTTCAGCTGTGCAATTTTAGATGTCATAATTTTCCACATTTGTTGAAAAATTCTATATTAAAGATGAATACTCTCCAAATGGGTTTCTGGCACTTTTACATGTTAGCAGAATACTAGAAAATGCTGATTTGGGGCCTAAATCGAAAAAAATGGCGAGAGGTACCCCTGCCATTTTTGATTTGTTACATTTTTTATTTCAAAAATTGCTGAAAAATTTCAGTATTTCTGTCCTATACACTTTCTGTCCTCCACAATGTCCGACAAATCCAAACATGCTGATTTTGAGACCAAAATGAACAAAAACAGCAAACTATACCTTCCCTTTATTGCAGAAGCTATAGAGCATGGAATGGAGACTACAACCCTGAAATTCTAAAAATATTGCAATACTTTTTTTTTCCGCATATGCTTGATAACACTACAACTCTGGATTTCGGTACTTCTGTGAAAATAACCTTCATGGATTCCAAGGTAATGCAATTACTCGGTTTAAAAATGGATAGGTCATTTTTTTTTATGTTTATGGCCAAGTGGCAGATATTTTTTCTATGGAGGTCAGAGAAGTGCCTTATGTGAATCTAAGTTAATTACATAATCTATTAACAATAATGTTGATTAGCGGCAGATTATATAAATGTATAGCATAATTAGAAATACATCTAAAGCTTTTTAATATATAAACTGCATACATTTTCCTGCAAACAACTATTTACATGTATTGCAGATCTATTGTCAAAGAGACGCTGTTATAGTCGCATCATATTTTGGAGAATTAAACAAATATGAAATGCAATATTTCTCAGGATCTGCTTTTTCAAAAGTAAAAAAAAACACCTCTGTACAATCTCGTAAATATTTTATATGTCTGAAAATTTCGGAAAACACAAATTTTTGCACCATTTGGATGAAAAATAGCATTACGTGTGATTATCCCCATCACCACCCTCAATTTCAAAGGCAAAAGAACCATTTCTACAACAAAGAGAATAATATAGTCCCTTTTGAACTACACCATAACTGATTTAAGGTATGCATATAACAACCTCTGCCATCTCGGATAAAATGTAGGCCCTAATAAGTACCCAGGGGCGTTTTTAGCCCAGGGGGCAAAATCGGAAATTGTTTTAGAAATTGTTGCTCCAATTTTCTTTTGCCCTTAAAATGTTTTGAAAAGGAGGAGGGGTTGCGCCATTGTCACAACAGTACTGTGAAATCGTTCACTGTCCCGACTCAACCTCCACCAAACTGTCTGCCCCAAATGCCACTGTACTCTCATATGTGGCGTCCGCAAGGGAAATCGGATGGCCTATTTCTTGACTAATTGCAATTTACAATTATTCCTGTTTTTGTCAAAAAACTGTGGAATAAAGTATATTAAATTCGAAATTGGAAAATTTTACATTTTAGTCTGGCCTACTTCCGATTTTGTTGTTGTAAACTACGTATTATTGTGCATTCTCAATGCCGAATTTACAGCTCTATTCGAAAACTAATTTTTTTCACCATTACAAAGCTATACATTATGCAAACATGAATTCTGAGCCATGTTGTTGTATGGGTCAAAATCAGTCAAGGTGATTGTTTGTGACCCTTCTGCCACATGTACAAACCACATGTAATCTGACCCTGTCTGTGTACAAAGTATAGGCAGGGGAGGTGGAAGGAAATTTTGACTGGTTTTGACCTTTTAAATAGCACAAGGGTTAGGAATAGAAATCTCAATTTTTAAAATTTTCAACTTTTGTCTGATTTCGCTTGCTGTATTAGTAGTAGTACACACATGTATTAGTTTTGGTCAAATCATGAAAGGTAACAGTTTAATACAAACAAAACTATGAGCCCAATAAAAGCTTAAAGATATACTGCTCGTGCCCTTTTTGAGTTTCAACCAGACATTTTTTTATTTGGAAATTATTTTAAAAAAATAGCCATCCAAAAATTATTCACTTTTGAATGAGAAATTAAAAGAATAAAATCTACTCACGTTGTTACCGAGTAATTACTTTAAATGTCGATTCCTGAAGGCTGTATCTTTTTTGCGTGCATACGCAAAAGCAACCAACTTTTTCCAGTAGGAGTTTTTTTGGTTAAATTAAAATATACAATTTGAACATTTTTTTTGTCGGAATAAAATAATCAAATTTGTTGAAGACCACAGAGAGTATATCCTTATGAATAATTTACAAAAATATCAAACATCTGCAGTGGTACCCAACCGAATTTCAAAACGAAGAGAAACGCAACACACGATCATTATCAAACTTCTGGTATAAGATTATAAAATGTAACCAAATCAACGCAGCATCAATTATTTACAAAAACTTTGTCCCGTATAAATTATGATACATGTGTAGGAACATTTCTTAATCTCGGGAAAACAGGAATTTTAATAGAAACAACCAAAAATTCAAACCATGCTATTTTATTTAAAAGACACCTACTTATAGACACAGGTCTATTGATTTAACCCCTTGCATACAGATGACACAAATATGCGCAAAAAAAACCAGTGCCACCAGGCCGGATGATGCAATTGGCCGCTGTTTGTGCAGTTTCAATCCATTGTTGGATTAACCCTCCTGTTCTCAGGGCCAAAATCGACCCAGCTGCTGTACAGATCAAAACCTATCAAATTTCAGATTGAAACACACACAAACTGTCAGAGTTGGTGTTTAGATTTTGATAGGCTGTGATAGTTATAAGTATAGGAGGGTTAAACAGTGCCACCAGGCCGGATGATGCCATTGGCCGCTGTTTGTGCAGTTTCAATCCATTGTTTTGGATAATCCACTGGATTATTGTGTATTTGTTACGCTTGACTGCACAAACACATTGTAGCGGTTCACTTTGCTGCCAGAGCCGCCGCGGCACCCCGACGTCTCCCGTAAAATACCGTACTCAAGGGGTTAAAATTGTTGTTGTTGTTGTTGCCATGGCATATCATAATGGCAGATCTCAAAGGTAGTATACAACATTTGCAAACTTCAAAAATCAAAATTACTGAATTATTACGAAATACCGCACTAGACTGCAAGTAAATAGTCTCAAACATCCTGTAAATCATGGCACCTGGTGTGCTGTCGTTTTCAAGAAAAGTGGAAATTTATATCGTTTTCCAACGATTGTCGGCCAACAATCGTTGGAAATAGTCTAGTTCCCTGACCTTATAATTCCTGACTCTATAAATTGCTCCTTTTTGTTTATGGTCGGGGAACCAGACTACTAAAACATCATTTTTTCTGTTTTCCCAGCATCTCTGCACACAAAACAGGTCAGTGTTACAGTATTTTCTAACACGTACGCTATAAAATACTAACCACAAATCCATTTATTTCTGAAAATTACAGCAAAAGAAAATGATGTATACTACATGTACCTTTAACTCTGCATGTATGTTCTTAATCATATCGCATCACGCAATGGAGTCTTGTGTGCCATTGTCAGTTTATCGGCGCTACAGACCAATTTTCACCCATGTGAATTTAAATGTAAATGGAGTGACCATAGCGCATGTATCATCGTATGGGGCAGGTTTAGCCCAGATTGGACTCCTCCGTTGTGTGTACAACGCGACGGAGTCCAGATTATAAATTTCTGCTGCCATTGCGAAATTTTTTACAAACATTTTTTTTCATATTTTTACCTGATGCAGGAAGCTGGAATTTCGCTCACAACATTCCTTGTGCCAGGAATTACAAAGATGCTTGGATTAGAAAGAGTAAATCTGTCCTTGGGTCACCCTTGGATTTGCGAAATATTTTCTGTAAACACGTAACGTGTTTACAGAAAATAATTCGCAAATCCACACTTTCGACGTCAAAAAAATCCTGTACAAACTTCTCGTGCAAAAACTTACGCGCACGCATGCGCGAAATGCATAGCAACTGTGTCGCTTCCACGCATGCGTGGTAGAGTTGTGGGCTGTTGCACGTCACACGGTGAAGTCATGCAAATTCGCTGTTTCGGTTTCTGAATTTCCTAAATTTTTCCGTCTTTCGACTGCCGTGCGATGTCTTCGTCTTCGGTAATTTGTGGTAATTGACAAACGGCCACCTTCGAAAAGGGCGAGAGGGGTTACAAGAGATTTTCGGTAAAGGTTTTGTCTAGCCCCGGGCACATTCAGAAAAGTCTTCGTGTCCGAAACGGGCTTCTAGAGCTACGGCTACGGCTATATTGTCAGCATTTATGCACGTAGTTGTAATGGGCCCACACCAAAGATCGCCGCGCGCCTACGGCGCTCTACTATCTTTGGCCCACACCTAGACAATAGCCGTAGACAAGAGTTTCGGAACCGGCCCAATTAGACGCAATTCCTATGTTCACAGTGCAAGGACACTTTGATTTCCCAGACCGTCCCAAAGGGTTCCATAAAAAGATCCTTTCATCAAGTAAACCCACTTCCGAAACTGCAAAAAGACAGAAGACGAATTTCAAAAATTAATTCAGAAAATCTAAAAGCTTTGACGAACATACACGCCCACAACTCTACCACGCATGCGTGGAAGCAACACAGTTGCTACGCATTTCGCGCATGCGCGTAAATCTTTGCACGAGAAGTTCATATGGGATGTTTACGTCGGAAGCGTGGATCTGCGATTTATTTTCTGTAAAAACGTCGCCAATAGGGACATATTTACTTTTTCTAAACCAAGCATCTTTGTAATTCCAGACACAAGGACTATGTGAGCGAAATTTCAGCTTCCTTCATCAGGTAAAAATAAGGGAAAAAATTGTTGTAAAATGTTTTCTGTGGCAGCAGAAATTTTATAACCTGGACGTTAGTCGTAATGCAATGAAGACGTCGTCCAACCTGGGCTAGGGCAGGTTATACCACGTGCGCACACGGTATGCTTGACTGGTGTACATTCGAGTACTTCATTGGCATTGCTACACTAATATTATACAAATAATGAATGTTTATGAGTGTGATGGTAAGAATAATTTCATGAGGTGACAGATGGCATGTTCTATTCCACGAGGCGAAGCCGAGTGGAATAGAACATGCCATCTGTCACCGAATGAAATTATTCTTACCATTGCACGATTGTGAAACATTCATTATTTGTTTTATACAACGCCTGAATAAATTCTCGTCATCTGATTGGTAACTTGTAAACTGGTGCTTACATAAATGTAAGAAACATGTAGTAATACTAATAGCTGGGGGAACACTTTCAATGCATTTTATTCAAGTTAAAAACTGTTCAGAATTGTAAAAAACTGTTTCACAAATTGTTAGGAGAACAAACCGTATTTTGAGCATCAGCATTGCTTACAAGTTCCAATATTTGTCGTCTGTTAGGAGAACAAACCGCGGCAGTTCGGGTAACTCGGCCGCCATGTTGTGTGAATGACAGCGCTGTTGTAGCGCCACCTAGTGACCGTGAAATTAGAAAAGTTTTTGGGTTCTATCAATGCGCGCGCACCATGTGATAGACCCATGTGATAGAACGTATTGGGCGGGGCGGGTTCGCGTCGTGTGATGGGTCGAATAATTCAATGCACGTGATCGACTCTCCACCAATCGGATGGCGGGGATTTATTAAGGTGTTGTATAATATAAGCTGTCCATGACAATGCTTGGAAAAGGTCTGTAGAAATTGTGAACTAAAAACTGACAATAGACACTAAAAGGTCACTATTGTATCCACTGCATTGGTTTGTGCGACATGTATTTCAATAATCAGGGTCCAACTGGAAAAGCTTCAACTTGTATTGCTCTGCCACGACAAGTGTATCATCCCCAGTCACTCCGATGCCAGCGATTGGTGGTTGGATGTCACGTGTCAAGCACCCAATGAAGCTGCCATATGGAGTGTACTGGTGAACATGGACCGCATTCTGGTCCCCTCGTGAAACTGCTACGTAGATGTAATCGCGGCTATCGCAGCAAATACCCCCGCAGCTCACCTCATCTTGAGCTTCCTCTACGGTAGGGTGAATGGTCAAGATAACCATCCCCTTTCTAATGAGACCATGGACCATAGCCGGTCTCCTTGCACAGACCAGAATTCGCCCTGTGCTTGTAGAGCTCAGGAAATCGGGCTGGATGCTGACTGGTACTTCATCAACAACCGAAAAACCAGACAAGTCCCAGATAGTGACTTTCTGCTTAGGGTTGTTGTAACCTGAGACGATCTGTTTATCTGGATATGATGCGATACTGATTGACGCACTCAAATGGAAATTTCTGGCCGGCATCGATGTTGCATTTGATGGGAACAAGAAAGCTGTACCACCGGTTTGGACGGTGATGAAGGAACCATCTGGCAATGTTGTGATTCTGTCGGCTGTGTAAAAAAAAAAATATAGAGATGACAGTTTACGTCGGGGTGGTGAAATTTATGTTTTGTGTAATCAAACATTGGCAGATACAGTAAGCGCTGCATCGTCATTTTCCGGTGATAGCTGTAGTTTCTTTTAAGAGATTTTCTTTTCTTTAGTTTTTTATCATTATTCTTTCTTTCTAGAGTTCAAATAAAAGTTTGTTGTTCTTGTATAGCCTGATATAGGCATGTTGTTTGAAACTACTGGAAGTTCGGTCCCTTTTGTATAATCTGTTGTACCACCCCACCCTCAGTTTTTATGGAAAGAATTTTTTTTTCACCAATTAGTACATTAGGCCGAACAGAAAAAATTTTGTGTTTCCGGTAACGGTCTCAAAAAAATCCAGGTAGGTAGGTAGACCTAGGTGTAGGTTAGTCTATGGAATAGCCGCTCGTGCAACGCGACGTCTGATACTTAGACAAGGTGTAGGTAGGGACAATTTTATTTTTTCTTTTACAAGACACCATTTTAGCCGCGGCTTTCGACTCGACTGAGTATAATAATATTTTAATATTCGAGGCGCCAGTGTATTTCGCTCATACCCGATGGGAAGGGCTGATGCCGCTTCTCAGAATCTTGTGAAGGAAGTATGAATGGCATTATGGGTACGACCTTTGCATGCAGCTAGCGCGCGCGCTATACGTATGATAAACAACTGTGGCGAGTTAATTTGTGCGCTGCATGCTACGTCACAGGTCACGCAAAATCTATCCAATGAGAGCTCAAAGAAATCAGCCCTTCCCAGCGTCCTGTTTGCAGGGCGGGGAGTGGGAGCGAACACGTGCATTTGTGCACTATATAAAAGCGTACGATGGTGAGATATGAAAATCGGACTCCTAGTAACCGGACTCCTTATTCCTTCTATTGGTTAAACCTTCTCACGTGACCGTCCTTCTAATTATCTATGCTTGAGCATGCGCAATTCATATACTATCGAAAAGGCCGTATTATAAAACCTAAATTCAAGCTACACTTGCCTTCGGCTGGTGTCCCACGCTCCTCGGGCATCATGTACGTTCGTGAGCTATACTATATATGCGCGCACCAGTTTACCTCGAAAATGATAAGTTTGTGCACAAAAACGGATGTCACTGTCAGTACATGTACATGTATCAGGCTATTCAAGTTGGACATCGTCATGATTTTTCGCACGTTTTAACACAAGTATGTTTTGTTTTTGTCAAATTATGGGCGGTTTCAAGTATGGAAAAATTGTTATGTTCATTGCAAATAATTGCTCAATTAAAATTTTCAACTAGCAAAATGGCAATACAAAGTTCCAGGTCGGTCGGGTTACCGGAAACACATAATTGTTTCTGTTCGGCCTTACTAGTACTACTAGGAGTCATTGTTACCTGTGTACTCGGACGTTGGTTCTCTATTACGTGTTCCAGCTGTGTTGTAGACAAGAACCGCACTATTATCTCTGCATCCAACCAGTATCTCATCGTTTTTGAATACGTCCATGCTAATGATGGTGATTGGGCTGATGGTGATTTGGCTCACAATGCCACTTCCATATTGGTAAGATTGTCCCCCGTATCTACTATATTGTAATCTCTGCTGTCTTTGTTGTTCGTCTATTTGATACTGGCGTTGATTATTCACTTGATCAACCTTATCACTTTTAGGTATAATCTCTCTAAGCATCTTCCAAGTTGCGCCAGGTACTCCAATCACATCGCCAAGCCCAGTACCATCCCTACTCTTGAACTCAATCTTGGGATATCCAGGATGTATGAGGGTGGTTTCTTTAATTAAAGATCGGAGATCAGCGTCAATCACAGAGTGGAGGCCGAGAAAGTCAACATCAGAGGCAGATTTTACTAGATCACCAGCAGTCTCCAAAGCGTGACGCAAGCGATGTATGTGTGTGCTCGTTATTTTATCCATGTTCCTCCTGACGTCACTGATGGTGCATATTTGCATTAAGAGTTTCTCTTTTATGGCTTCAACTTTTGCCAGTTCACGCACTGCTTCCTCTTGGGCGTTAGCTCTCAAGTTACTCAACTCTGAGCGGATTTGGCTGATTTGGTAAAAGAGTTGATTCAAGGCCTGAAGACTGCTATCAATGTTCTTAAACATTTGTTCCGTCTGTTGACAATACTTCTGCTTGTTTTCCAAAAGCTGATATGGATTTTTACCTGGCGATGGTTCTGTTGCAATATATCTCAATTGGAGATCTTCTCTAAGAGAAATATCATGAAGGATGTTGCTCTCAAGTTGCGAAATCTTGCTGCTTTCCAACACCGCCCTCTTGATTACCTGGTCCTGGGACAAAGACGTACACGTGTCTAGATTTCCAATTTGGCTTTTATCGTTTACCATGCATAGAACTGCAGATAGATATTCACCCACGTCTTCCACGAGCTGTTTTGTAGTTTCTCTAAAGCGAGATGCAGCATCTTCAACTGTGGTGAACTTGTGCTGACGATGCTCTACAACGGTGCAATCTCTGCAGATCAACTCATCACAAGTCTCGCAGAAGAACCTCTTCTTTTCTCCTCTGTGTTTTCCACAAGGTGGTTCAATTTTGGAATTGGTGTTAGCTCCTGAGCCGCATCGTAATGTGTCCAGTGTAAGTACCTCATGATCCGCAGCAATTCGCCGATGAGCGCCAAGACACTTCGAACAAAGGAATAAAGGACAGTCCATGCATCTGGACTTTGCCTCCTGCTGATCCTCACAAAGCTCACAAAGAAGCTTCAATCCTTCCTTCTGCGTCAATTTCTCCTTCAAAGCGAATTCTCTAACGATCTCCTTTAGATGGAAGTTGGTTTTGAGGCCGGGGATACCATCTGATGGGAGCTCAGAATTTGATCTGCAAGTTGGACACTTGATCACGCTCGGCTCTTGGAGTGTTTTCTGGTAATCCAAAAGACACTTCTCGCAGAAGCTGTGCAGACAATTAAGAATCTTTGGTGTGTCGTATCTCTCCTGACAAATGCTGCACTGTAAGTGATCTCGACTGATCTCACCCAGGACTGTGGCCACTGACTCGGAACTTTCAGCCATTATTAGATCACAGAATATCTGTTAAGAATGAAAACAGTAATGACAGTAAATTGTCGAGCATGAAACTTCAATGTGTTATTTCCTGGGAATGTTTGTCGTAAATACTAAAACTCTGTATAACGGTTAGACCTTATGCGTGTAATGGCCATCTTCAAGGCTAATGTCTTTGTTACCCTATGGATATCATGCATGGGTAAACCTAGCCCAGGTTGGACGATGTCTTCATTGCACTACGACTGACGTCCAAGATATGAGATTTCGCAGTAATTGAAATCAAAACTTAACAGGATGTTTTTCACATTTTACCTCGTTGTAGAAGCTAATTTCATGCCCACACATACTTGTTGTGTCCTTATCTATCGTTAGGTTCAGGAATTCCATATGCTAGGCTGGCCGACGTTTTCCAGGAAAATATACTCAAACGCAACGTTAATTAAACTTGTAGACTCTTTTTATCAGTTTCAGACAGAGTTACGTGCACACATACGCGCGCGCGCGACCTCCGAAATTCTGCCAGTGCAATGCTGCTGCGTGCAGTGCAGACGCAATGCGCACGCGCGATTTGCCTGGCAACCACTCGCATGCGCACTACCGTTTGGGCTGGCTGCGCGGTACGGTCTAGTCTTGGTTCCAAGACGTCCTTGGCGCGGTGCGACGTACAGCGCGCACGGCAGCGCCCTCTAACTACACACAAACACACGCCAAGGCCAAATCGCTAAGAACGTCTTGGGCATTTCGCAAGGTAGCGCGCGCGACCTGCTTATGCATAATTTAACAGGCGGGTCAAACGAATAATCGCGCTTGCGCACTGGAGGAAACTCATGTTTAAGTAATAACTTACTAGTCAGTTAACGTTCTGAGCAGAGTGATTCTGGACTGGCAAACAGGATTGAGAAATTGGATTGTTCCAAAAATGTGATCTGGAATATCAGACGTTATCTCTGCCAATTTCAGTCCCAGATGTTCAGCACGATGTAACTGATCAACGGCCAGAGCTTTCAATGGCCGGCACGACGACAATAATCAGCGCTTTCTCCTGTTTGCATTGACTTCGTTCATGGAGGTAGGAAACACCTCCATGATGCTTCGTTCAAGAAATCTAAGACCAATGGAGCAGCTTGAAAAATTTTACTTTTGCCAAATCCCGTTGGTAAATTAACAAACAAATCATGGCCACGTACAAATTGATGAATGGCACTGATCTTATGACTTTTTAACTTTCCAAAGTCCAGTTTTTTTGCTGTAAAATCGATCGCTTGGTCCACGCGGCGGTCAGAAATTGTTTCCAACAAACAACGAATGGCTTGGTACTGCGCTGCACGTTCATACGTACGTACACGTAAACCCGACGTGAGTACAGAAACTAGACTAGTGAGTGTTGGCTATCCTGGCTCAAGGACCAGGCTCAAGGTAGCCGCGGATTCGGCCGGATTTCTGGCCGCGTATTCGGCCGCGGATTCAACCGCGTATTCAGCAAGAATCGAAAAATCTATAACGCATGCGGCAAAAGCTGATCTATTTTCCAGAAAGTTCACTTCGCTTATTCAACGAATTTTTCATAAAAAACGACAAATAACAATACTTTTTCATAACATATTAAAACGCACAGCATAAGCCACAGTTTTATAAACCATTTTTGCAATTTTGATAAAGTAATTACTGTTAAATTAGCTGCCCAATGGTAATCATCACATTTCTAGCTATTTTTCAAAGCTTTTAGAAATTGTGAAAAGTGAATGCAACATTTAAAACAAAGTGTACCTCACATGTTATAAAAAACTCCAACTTTTATTTCATAGTCTGAGAGATCATGTTACTAGGCACACTTAATTTTGGTATAGGCTTCAGCCGAACACTAATTAGTGCCTAATTAGCCCGTTAAAGAGACACTGTTTTCACTGCACTATTGTAATGCGTTCCTTTCGGCTACGTACATCACTAACCCTTTAAAACAAAGTGTACCTCACATGTTATCAAAAAATCCAACTTTTATTTCATAATCTACAAGACCATGCTTCTGGGCACACTTAATTTTGGTATAGGCTTCAGCCGAATACTAATTAGTGCCGAATTAGCCCGTTAAAGATACCACGTTTTCACTACACTATTGCAATGCCTTCTTTTCAACTGCGTACATCACTAACCCTTTAAAACAAAGTGTACCTCACATGTTATGAAAAACTCCAACTTTTATTTCATAATCTACAAGACCATGCTTCTGGGCACACTTTATTTTGGTATAGGCTTCATCCGAATACTAATTAGTGCCTAATTAGCCCGTTAAAGATAGCCCGTTTTCACTGCACAATTGTAATGCGGTTCATTTTCGGCTGCGTACATAACTACCCCGTTAAAACAAAGTGTACCTCACATGTTATTAAAACCTCCAACTTTTATTTCATAATCTACAAGACCATGCTTCTGGGCACACTTAATTTTGGTATAGGCTTCATCCGAATACTAATTAGTGCCTAATTAGCCCGTTAAAGATACCCCGTTTTCACTGCACTATTGCAATGCCTTCTTTTCAACTGCGTACTTCACTAACCCTTTAAAACAAAGTGTACCTCACATGTTATCAAAAATTCCAACTTCTATTTCATAATCTACAAGACCATGCTTCTGGGCACACTTTATTTTGGTATAGGCTTCAGCCGAACACTAATTAGAGCCTAATTAGCCCGTTAAAGATACCCCGTTTTCACTGCACTATTCCAATGCCTTCTTTTCAACTGCGTACATCACTAACCCTTTAAAAGAAAGTGTACCTCACATGTTATGAAAAACTCCAACTTTTGTTTCATAATCTACAAGACCATGCTTCGGGGCACACTTAATTTTGGTATAGGCTTCAACCGTACACTAATTAGTGCCTAATTAGCCCGTTAAAGATACCCAGTTTTCACTGCACTGTAACAATGTCTTCTTTTCGGCTGCGTACATCACTAACCCTTTAAAACAAAGTGTACCTCACATTTTATGAAAAATTCCAACTTCTATTTCATAATCTACAAGACCATGCTTCTGGACACACTTTATTTTGGTATAGGCTTCAGCCGAATACTAATTAGTGCCTAATTAGCCCGTTAAAGATACCCCGTTTTCACTGCACTATTGTAATGCGGTTCATTTTCGGCTGCGTACATAACTACCCCGTTAAAACAAAGTGTACCTCACATGTTATTAAAACCTCCAACTTTTATTTCATAATCTACAAGACCATGCTTCTGGCCACACTTAATTTTGGTATAGGCTTCATCCGAACACTAATTAGTGCCGAATTAGCCCGTTAAAGATACCCCGTTTTCACTGCACTATTGCAATGCCTTCTTTTCAACTGCGTACATCACTAACCCTTTAAAACAAAGTGTACCTCACATGTTATTAAAAACTCCAACTTTTAGTTCATAATCTACAAGACCATGCTTCTGGGCACACTTTATTTTGGTATAGGCTTCAGCCGAACACTAATTAGTGCCTAATTAGCCCGTTAAAGATACCCCGTTTTCACTGCACTATTACAATGTCTTCTTTTCAACTGCGTACATCACTAACCCTTTAAAACAAAGTGTACCTCACATGTTATCAAAAACTCCAACTTTTAGTTCATAATCTACAAGACCATGCTTCTGGGCACACTTAATTTTGGTATAGGCTTCATCCGAATACTAATTAGTGCCTAATTAGCCCGTTAAAGATACCCCGTTTTCACTGCACTATTGTAATGCGTTTTCTTTTTCGGCTGCGTACATAACTACCCCGTTAAAACAAAGTGTACCTCACATGTTATCAAAAACTCCAACTTTTATTTCATAATCTACAAGACCATGCTTCAGGGCACACTTAATTTTGGTATAGGCTTCATCCAAACACTAATTAGTGCCTAATTATCCCGTTGAAGATACCCAGTTTTCACTGCACTATTGTAATGCGTTTTCTTTTTCGGCTGCGTACATAACTACCCCGTTAAAACAAAGTGTACCTCACATGTTATCAAAAACTCCAACTTTTATTTCATAATCTACAAGACCATGCTTCTGGGCACACTTAATTTTGGTATAGGCTTCACCCGAATACTAATTAGTGCCTAATTAGCCCGTTAAAGATACCCCGTTTTCACTGCACTACTGTAATGCCTTCTTTTCGACTGCGTACTTCACTAACCCTTTAAAACAAAGTGTACCGCACATGTTATCAAAAATTCCAACTTCTATTTCATAATCTACAAGACCATGCTTCTGGGCACACTTAATTTTGGTATAGGCTTCAGCCGAACACTAATTAGTGCCTAATTAGCCCGTTAAAGATACCCCGTTTTCACTGCACTATTGTAATGCCTTCTTTTCAACTGCGTACATCACTAACCCTTTAAAACAAAGTGTACCTCACATGTTATCAAAAACTCCAACTTTTAGTTCATAATCTACAAGACCATGCTTCTGGGCACACTTAATTTTGGTATAGGCTTCATCCTAATACTAATTAGTGCCTAATTAGCCCGTTAAAGATACCCCGTTTTCACTGCACTATTGTAATGCCTTCTTTTCAACTGTGTACATAACTAACCCTTTAAAACAAAGTGTACCTCACATGTTATCAAAAACTCCAACTTTTAGTTCATAATCTACAAGACCATGCTTCTGGGCACACTTAATTTTGGTATAGGCTTCATCCGAATACTAATTAGTGCCTAATTAGCCCGTTAAAGATACCCCGTTTTCACTGCACTATTGTAATGCGTTTTCTTTTTCGGCTGCGTACATAACTACCCCGTTAAAACAAAGTGTACCTCACATGTTATTAAAAACTCCAACTTTTATTTCATAATCTACAAGACCATGCTTCTGGGCACACTTTATTTTGGTATAGGCTTCATCCAAAAACTAATTAGTGCCTAATTAGCCCGTTAAAGATACCCCGTTTTCACTGCACTATTGTAATGCCTTCTTTTCAACTGTGTACATCACTAACCCTTTAAAACAAAGTGTACCTCACATGTTATCAAAAACTCCAACTTTTAGTTCATAATCTACAAGACCATGCTTCTGGGCACACTTAATTTTGGTATAGGCTTCATCCGAATACTAATTAGTGCCTAATTAGCCCGTTAAAGATACCCCGTTTTTCACTGCACTATATTGTAATGCCTTCTTTTCGGCTGCGTACATCACTAACCCTTTAAAACAAAGTGTACCGCACATGTTATCAAAAATTCCAACTTCTATTTCATAATCTACAAGACCATGCTTCTGGGCACACTTAATTTTGGTATAGGCTTCAGCCGAACACTAATTAGTGCCTAATTAGCCCGTTAAAGATACCCCGTTTTCACTGCATAATGCCTTCTTTTCGGCTGCGTACATCACTAACCTTTAAAACAAAGTGTACCTCACATGTTATGAAAAACTCTAACTTTTATTTCATAATCTACAAGACCATGTTTCTGGGCACACTTTATTTTGGTATAGACTTCATCCAAAAACTAATTAGTGCCTAATTAGCCCGTTAAAGATACCCCGTTTTCACTGCACTATTGTAATGCCTTCTTTTCAACTGCGTACATCACTAACCCTTTAAAACAAAGTGTACCTCACATGTTATCAAAAACTCCAACTTTTAGTTCATAATCTACAAGACCATGCTTCTGGGCACACTTAATTTTGGTATAGGCTTCATCCAAACACTAATTAGTGCCTAATTAGCCCGTTGAAGATACCCCGTTTTCACTGCACTATTGTAATGCGTTTTCCTTTTCGGCTGCGTACATAACTACCCCGTTAAAACAAAGTGTACCTCACATGTTATCAAAAACTCCAACTTTTATTTCATAATCTACAAGACCATGCTTCTGGGCACACTTAATTTTGGTATAGGCTTCATCCGAATACTAATTAGTGCCTAATTAGCCCGTTAAAGATACCCCGTTTTTCACTGCACTATATTGTAATGCCTTCTTTTCGGCTGCGTACATCACTAACCCTTTAAAACAAAGTGTACCTCACATGTTATGAAAAACTCCAACTTTTATTTCATAATCTACAAGACCATGCTTCTGGGCACACTTAATTTTGGTATAGGCTTCATCCGAACACTAATTAGTGCCTAATTAGCCCGTTAAAGATACCCCGTTTTTCACTGCACTATATTGTAATGCCTTCTTTTCGACTGCGTACTTCACTACCCCTTTAAAACAAAGTGTACCTCGCATGTTTTCAAAATCTCGAAATTTTATTTCATAATCTAAGAGATCATGTTACTGGGCACACTTAATTTTGGTATAGGCTTCAACCGAACACTAATTAGTGTTTAATTAGCCCGTTAAAGAGACCGAAATCTGATGATTGCCGTGTTCAATGAGCCTCCCATCCTCCTTAACTGCCAGATCCCTCCCCCAAAATACAGCAGGGTCCACCGCTATACAATAATTTATGCGATCATGTTTCTGGGCGCACTTTATTTTCGGTAGAATTAACTTTCTGGCTTAACAGTCATTACTAGTGCCTGGTAAGCCCGTTAAAGTGATCAATTTTCACTAATTTTAGGGGTTTAATTGTGTTTTGCTGGTCTTATTGCTTTCTTGCAATTTACTTAGCATACATTATATTTTTTTAAGACGCAATGATGTTGAATTCAGAAACTTTTAAAATATTACAATTTTGACAAAAGTTGCTTCTTTATATTTTCTGTTCCACTTTCCGACTGTAAATTTATTTGGATAACGATAATTACATATACAGTTAACAATAATTATCTTCTTTTCTTGAATGAGATACATAATTAATAATGTGTATTCGGGAAGGTTCTAGACATTATGTTGACGAAAATACTTGTACAATGATCCCTTTGTACATTTCAAAAGAATAACAATGTTTTACTATTACAAACTTAATTTCGACAAAGAAAAAATTTATTATCGTAAAGCTTTTTTCCAAATTCTTGCAAAGATCCCTCTAAACTGTATTAATTGTCTTGTAATATATTAGACAATACATATAATATAGTTCCTGAGCAGTGTCTGGGCAGACTCGCAATGAACTTGAAATGATACACAGCTTTTTGGAATCATGTTAGGTGCCAACAACAAACACAGACACCACCGAGTGCTTCGACATTCATTATATACATCAGTTAAAATGTGCTGAATGTAATATTTTGTACAGAGCTGTGTCAAGTCAGAACATAAGTACAGACATTAATTCATATTGCCAAATAGCGACCATTATCTAATTTTTATAACGAATGATTACGAAAGAAACGTTGGTCTCATGAATTCAGCAGCCATCTTTTGATTTTTTTTTCCTTATAGGTGACCGAATGTTTGTAAGCCAATTACAAAATAATATGTGAACTTATTTTATAATTTTTTTTTGTAAGGTGCACATATTAAACAAGGTGGTTCTCGAACCAGGCGTCTCGCCTGCTTAAACGTTATCATGTTCTCTGCATATTTTGACACCTCATTCGGCACAATAGCACAATGACCTATTTTACAATTCCATCCTATTTTACCTATATTTAGCCTATTTTAACTTGACCTCAAATTACCTTTGACCTCAGTACTTGACCTTTGATTTAGACTGTTGGTACAATTTCATTGCAGCCACCCTTTTAACCAAAATGACACATACGGACTACGGAATACGGGCTACGTAGTCTCTTTCTGAACTTCGTTCAGGCGAGACAAGCAAACGCACTAAAAGTACGTGCTAATTTACACAATAAACTTGATTAAGTTAGCCTCAGTGAATCTCAAGTATACTGCAAAAACTTGGTTGTTAAATTCAACACTCTCGGTGTTCCAAAAGGACTACACCAAGAATTGTTACAGGTGTTAAAATTAATGGTGTTATTTCAAATCAATTGGTGTCATTCTGAACACCTATGAGTGTATTGTTTCACCCGTGGGTGTGAACGATAACACCAAATGTGTTAAAATACCACAAATTGGTGTGAACCTCTCATAACACCAAAAGTGTTATTTTTAACACCCTATATTTTGCAGTGTAAGGGTGTATTAATGATATGATCCTAAAGAAAAAAAATTAAACGTTGTATTACCTTTTTTTCATTTTTCCTCGTGCTATCAGTAATACTGAGAATTGCATGTTGATATACATAAACATATCGACTTGATGGAATTTGTTGAGTATTATTACTTATCATGCCCCTCTCCAAATGCATTGTCTTTGAGCTTGAACTGACACGCCATCCTTCTGACAGGGCCCTCTTTTCTCACATATTCTGTTTCCTGAATATGCCCCATACATTGTTGAGGACCACTTACGATGAAGCAAATACTAAAGAAACCTAGTTTACCAAAGAGTGCACCCACCTCAGACTACAGTATCTGCAGCAGTGTTATACAGATACAACATGACAATGCCACAAGGTAAAGGTGGAGTGATACATTAATATCGGGAACGACTACGTACTACACACATAATAGTGGCGCGGGTCAACTGTAAACGTCATAATATACATTATTTTCATCTGAATCAAAATAATCAGAAGGGTGTATGAAACTACTGGCTGAGGTAAGTTAATACTAATCTTTGTAGCTCTGGATCAATAATGCGAGAACGTTTAATCATTTGCAGAGTGACATACATCCTTAGTTTATCAGCATTATCAGACGGTCCTATTTGTTTCTTTGCGAGGCATAGTTCTTCTGCAAACAGACAACAAAATACGCCACAGCTCGATGAATCTGCTTGTTGCGCACATGATGCTTGCCTAACTACTACACCTTGCTGACCATCTAAAACACTGGGAACTTGACTCCAGTGTCTGTTAATCCTACCATTTCTGAAAAACTCGAAGAAAGCTTGGCCGTTATTAGCCATTTTTTGCCGAGTGTCCTTACTGCAACTAAGCGAGTCGTAACACATGACTTGCTTCTTGATGTTGTCAATGACATAAAGAGTAAAGTGCCTATTTTCAAGAAGTGGAAAAAGGATGACTTCGCAGAAACTGTCATTGTGATAGCATGATTTGGATACTGACCGAAAAGTAGTTGGTGTTGGTTGCTTGTTAATTATTTTTGCTGTTTGCGTGCATAGCAATACCCCAAATTTCATCCGCATGCTATCTTCGTTCGCCATTCCACACAACTGACTCAGATAAAAATCAACTACAGATTCACTTAACCAACCAGCGTGGTAGCTCGGATAGATACGTTTCAACTGCTTCAAAATTGGTGGTCTTGGACTGCAGTCGATCATGGTCAGGTTGTCAAATGACATAAAATCGCGTGTTTTGTCATCACACAAAGCAACAGTACACAAGTTTCTTTCATTACATGAGGCCCACAGTAGGCGAACAAAATTTTCCTCATTTTCAGTAACATTGAAGTACATATCTTTTATGTCACACTCGGTGTCGTTTGGGCTTTTGTTTTCGTTTGTAGTCGAGTCAATTTTTTTATAGAAATACAAGTATCCAGTTTTTGAAACTCGACTGTCAAACCTTTCATCGCTGGTTCGCTTGACATTTCCGTCATTGAATTGTGTAATGGTTGTGTCGTAATTCCTGACGAACGTTTTATAATGCCCACTCTCCAGTGAATCACCTTCGTGAGCAATAACTGACTGCAGTGTGTAGAATGCAGGAGTGTTGTTAAGACAGAATTTGGACAAATCTATCACCGTAGTAGGACTAACGTCTGCTGTGATCTTTTCACGTCGTTCTCCTACAACACGGAATCTTAACAGGTGAACAACGAGTAAAGAAGGGCAGTTGACAATTCGGGAAACGACCATTTTTTTGCATTGTTTGAGACCACACATATCGCAGTCGAGATCACTCACAATCTCGTCTTCAAAGAATTCATGCAAGCATTTGTCTATGCTCTGTTTTTGTAGGGGAATTGGAAGTGTACCTGACGTAGAATTTTCAACAATGTTGTTTTCTTCACAGTTAAGACACATTACACTTTTTGAAATTTCTATCTCGTTAGTTAAGCATGGCTCTCCCAAGAATGGCACCATGAGTTGCGAATAGAATTCAGCAGCATCTTGTTGTTGATGGCAACTTATGTTCATCTGCATTGCGCATTCTTTTATCAAGGGCTGAACGATACGGAAAGGGACCGATTCTCTTGTCCCCAATGATAACGTTTCAAAAAATTCAATCAAATTTCGCCAAAGAAAAGCATCACTTCCCTGAAATTTGGAGAGGCTGAGTTTAGCTGCAGCAATGAAAGGTTTGAGAGCTTGTACAGTTGCAATCCACCAACAAGATACACTGTTGTTAAAGATGCCCCTTTGTGGAATGGAAGTTGCTTGGCTGTCACCATTGATTACTTTTTCTTTCATTTTGTGTGATTTAGGAACAGTTTCAGAGAAGAATTGTTCAGGTTTTGGTGGAGGAGGTACGTGTGTGTTTCTGTTATCATCTGAATCGAAGGTGTTAATTACCGGTTTTCTGGTTCGCTTTTGCTTGGGTTTGTCTTTATAGTGAAGACCATTTGTTGGTGGAGTCAGATAAACCCCTTTTCTGGTTGGTGTGCTCGTTCTGTTTCTCTTGCACCATGTCTCAGTTACCAGTTTCACAGATTTGCCTCGGCTTCTCTTTTTGCTTTTGCAGAATGCTTCGCAAAATTCTCTTTGAAGTGGTAGCATGTCACGTTCATACATCACAACGAAATCATTGATTTTCCTACATCTGTTATAATTCAACTTGCTTCTTTTAACCTCTTGCATACTTTTCTCGATGATTCCTTGCGTTCGATTATCCGAGGTTATATTCTGAAATTTCGATTTACTGATGGTGTTGTACATTCTTGTAAAATTTTCATATGCCCGAGACGTTCCGTGTCGGCCTAAGTCGTGAATCAAAAGCGCGGACCAGTTAGGTATGTTTGGCAAAGAGAATGTTAATAAATGATTAAGGAATTCTCTGCCAAAATATGCATTTTTAGATAATTTCGAAGCATCTTTTATGTTCATTTCATGTAGATTTACTTGTTGAATGACAGCATCAATCACCCTCTTAAAATGCAATCTAAAAGGGGACTCTGGCGATTTGGCGATGTATTCATCCTGAGAAATGTTCAAGTCAGGTGAATCACTTTCTGTATCAAACAATGCACTTTCATCTAGCTCATGGCCATCATCTTCATCATCTTCCTGTTCAAAGAAATCCCTTTCAAATGTCTTATCCTCATGGCGTTCAATTTTTGATTTAAGCTTTTCATAGTGAGTTTTAACTAGGATGGTTGAAAGTTTCGAACATGTAACTATCGTCAAAGACTGTACAATTTCATCGATGTCGGTCATTTCATTTGATTGCAAAAGTAACCCCATCCAGTACATAGCGTCTCTGAAATTGTCGGGATAGTACTTTCGGCAGATCTTTGCCGCATTCTTCCTAAAATGACTCGCACAGCAGTGTATTATAGTCTTACTTAAATCGTTGTCTTCTGCCGACCCTGTAACAATTCTGTAGCAACGATTTAAATATTCTACGACGGTTTCACAATTGAAAGCCTTCAGGCTGGCGAGCAAAAGTGTGGCACTCCCGTCAATCATAACCAGAAGAGGTGGTTTCACACCATTATGGCCGTAGATGCTTTTCTCGTCGTGTAAAAAACACTCCAAAAAGAAGTTTATGACTACGGCATTGTGCTCCATGGAAAGTAGAGAGGCGAGTACAAATGGAGGGGAATCTTTCATTGGATGACGAATTACAAGATCGTACAGTTGGATTTTTTTTGAATGTTTCGAATTGTTTCTTATGATTGACCCTGTGGCGTCCAAGTATATTATGTCTCTTGATGATATGTTGTGATATACTCTAATACTGTCTTGTGAATACAGCATTACAAAAGCAGGCTGAACACTTACTTGTCTTAAAATTCCAGGGAAGCGCTTACTTGAATCAGATTGCCGATTGACGATATTTATAAGACCTTGAATTTCATTTTCATTTGAATCTGACAATTTGTTAGCTTCACTGGAAATTGTGTGAAGTACCCCCTTGTTTGGAGCTTCATCTCGACAACCCGACATAAATATCTGATCATCTAACGATTTAAGGTTGTCCAGATGTTCCCGCCTGGTCTTTTTGTACTTCCAAATATTTTTTAGATGTTCACGCTGCGTATTTCTCACAAATCGTGCTTGCCGTTCATTCTTTTTATGTTTGACTTTCCCTGTGAACAAAACCCGTACTTTTAGATCACTTTCAGTCTTCATTGTTAAGTTAAATTTTACACTGCAATCACTAAATGGTTAGTGATGTACGCAGCCGAAAAGAAGACATTGCAATAGTGCAGTGAAAACTGGGTATCTTCAACGGGCTAATTAGGCACTAATTAGTGTACGGTTGTAGCCTATACCAAAATTAAGTGTGCCCAGAAGCATGGTCTTGTAGATTATGAAATAAAAGTTGGAGTTTTTGATTACATGTGAGGTACACTTTGTTTTAAAGGGTTAGTGATGTACAGCTGAAAAGAAGGCATTACAATAGTGCAGTGAAAACGGGGTATCTTTAACGGGCTAATTAGGCACTAATTAGTGTTCGGCTGAAGCCTATACCAAAATTAAGTGTGCCCAGAAGCATGGTCTTGTAGATTATGAACTAAAAGTTGGAGTTTTTCGTAACATGTGAGGTACACTTTGTATAGCCGAAAAGAAGACATTGCAATAGTGCAGTGAAAACTGGGTATCTTTAACGGGCTAATTAGGCACTAATTAGTGTACGGTTGAAGCCTATACCAAAATTAAGTGTGCCCAGAAGCATGGTCTTGTAGATTATGAAATAAAAGTTGGAGTTTTTTATAACATGTGAGGTACACTTTGTTTTAAAGGGTTAGTGATGTACGCAGTTGAAAAGAAGGCATTGCAATAGTGCAGTGAAAACGGGGTATCTTTAACGGGCTAATTAGGCACTAATTAGTTTTCGGATGAAGCCTATACCAAAATAAAGTGTGCCCAGAAGCATGGTCTTGTAGATTATGAAATAAAAGTTGGAGTTTTTGATTACATGTGAGGTACACTTTGTTTTAACGTGGTAGTTATGTACGCAGCCGAAAATGAACCGCATTACAATAGTGCAGTGAAAATGGGGTATCTTTAACGGGCTAATTAGGCACTAATTAGTGTTCGGGGGAAGCCTATACCAAAATTAAGTGTGCCCAGAAGCATGGTCTTGTAGATTATGAAATAAAAGTTGGAGTTTTTTTTATAACATGTGAGGTACACTTTGTTTTAAAGGGTTAGTGATGTACGCAGTTGAAAAGAAGACATTGCAATAGTGCAGTGAAAACAGTGTCTCTTTAACGGGCTAATTAGGCACTAATTAGTGTTCGGCTGAAGCCTATACCAAAATTAAGTGTGCCTAGTAACATGATCTCTCAGACTATAAAATAAAAGTTTGAGTTTTTGACAACATGTGAGGTACACTTTGTTTTAAATGGGTAGTGATGTAAGCAGCCGAAAAGAAGGCATTACAATAGTGCAGTGAAAACGGGGTATATTTAACGGGCTAATTAGGCACTAATTAGTATTCGGATGAAGCCTATACCAAAATTAAGTGTGCCCAGAAGCATGGTCTTGTAGATTATGAAATAAAAGTTGGAGTTTTTGATTACATGTGAGGTACACTTTGTTTTAAAGGGTTAGTGATGTACGTAGCCGAAAGGAACGCATTACAATAGTGCAGTGAAAACAGTGTCTCTTTAACGGGCTAATTAGGCACTAATTAGTATTCGGATGAAGCCTATACCAAAATTAAGTGTGCCCAGAAGCATGGTCTTGTAGATTATGAAATAAAAGTTTGAGTTTTTGATAACATGTGAGGTACACTTTGTTTTAAAGGGTTAGTGATGTACGCAGCCGAAAAGAAGACATTGCAATAGTGCAGTGAAAACTGGGTATCTTCAACGGGCTAATTAGGCACTAATTAGTTTTCGGATGAAGCCTATACCAAAATAAAGTGTGCCCAGAAGCATGGTCTTGTAGATTATGAAATAAAAGTTGGAGTTTTTGATTACATGTGAGGTACACTTTGTTTTAACGTGGTAGTTATGTACGCAGCCGAAAATGAACCGCATTACAATAGTGCAGTGAAAATGGGGTATCTTTAACGGGCTAATTAGGCACTAATTAGTGTTCGGGGGAAGCCTATACCAAAATTAAGTGTGCCCAGAAGCATGGTCTTGTAGATTATGAAATAAAAGTTGGAGTTTTTTTTATAACATGTGAGGTACACTTTGTTTTAAAGGGTTAGTGATGTACGCAGTTGAAAAGAAGACATTGCAATAGTGCAGTGAAAACAGTGTCTCTTTAACGGGCTAATTAGGCACTAATTAGTGTTCGGCTGAAGCCTATACCAAAATTAAGTGTGCCTAGTAACATGATCTCTCAGACTATAAAATAAAAGTTTGAGTTTTTGACAACATGTGAGGTACACTTTGTTTTAAATGGGTAGTGATGTAAGCAGCCGAAAAGAAGGCATTACAATAGTGCAGTGAAAACGGGGTATATTTAACGGGCTAATTAGGCACTAATTAGTATTCGGATGAAGCCTATACCAAAATTAAGTGTGCCCAGAAGCATGGTCTTGTAGATTATGAAATAAAAGTTGGAGTTTTTGATTACATGTGAGGTACACTTTGTTTTAAAGGGTTAGTGATGTACGTAGCCGAAAGGAACGCATTACAATAGTGCAGTGAAAACAGTGTCTCTTTAACGGGCTAATTAGGCACTAATTAGTATTCGGATGAAGCCTATACCAAAATTAAGTGTGCCCAGAAGCATGGTCTTGTAGATTATGAAATAAAAGTTTGAGTTTTTGATAACATGTGAGGTACACTTTGTTTTAAAGGGTTAGTGATGTACGCAGCCGAAAAGAAGACATTGCAATAGTGCAGTGAAAACTGGGTATCTTCAACGGGCTAATTAGGCACTAATTAGTGTACGGTTGTAGCCTATACCAAAATTAAGTGTGCCCAGAAGCATGGTCTTGTAGATTATGAAATAAAAGTTGGAGTTTTTGATTACATGTGAGGTACACTTTGTTTTAACGGGGTAGTTATGTACGCAGCCGAAAATGAACCGCATTACAATAGTGCAGTGAAAACAGGGTATCTTTAACGGGCTAATTAGGCACTAATTAGTATTCGGATGAAGCCTATACCAAAATTAAGTGTGCCCAGAAGCATGGTCTTGTAGATTATGAAATAAAAGTTGGAGTTTTTAATAACATGTGAGGTACACTTTGTTTTAAATGGGTAGTGATGTACGTATAGCCGAAAAGAAGGCATTACAATAGTGCAGTGAAAACGGGGTATATTTAACGGGCTAATTAGGCACTAATTAGTGTTCGGCTGAAGCCTATACCAAAATTAAGTGTGCCCAGAAGCATGGTCTTGTAGATTATGAAATAAAAGTTGGAGTTTTTGATAACATGTGAGGTACACTTTGTTTTAAAGGGTTAGTGATGTACGCAGCCGAAAAGAAGACATTGCAATAGTGCAGTGAAAACTGGGTATCTTTAACGAGATAATTAGGCACTAATTAGTGTTCGGCTGAAGCCTATACCAAAATTAAGTGTGCCCAGTAACATGATCTCTCAGACTATAAAATAAAAGTTTGAGTTTTTGATAACATGTGAGGTACACTTTGTTTTAAAGGGTTAGTGATGTACGCAGCCGAAAAGAAGACACTGCAATAGTGCAGTGAAAACAGGGTATCTTTAACGGGCTAATTAGGCCCTAATTAGTGTACGGTTGAAGCCTATACCAAAATTAAGTGTGCCCAGAAGCATGGTCTTGTAGATCATGAAATAAAAGTTTGAGTTTTTGACAACATGTGAGGTACACTTTGTTTTAAATGGGTAGTGATGTAAGCAGCCGAAAAGAAGGCATTACAATAGTGCAGTGAAAACGGGGTATCTTTAACGGGCTAATTAGGCACTAATTAGTATTCGGCTGAAGCCTATACCAAAATAAAGTGTGCCCAGAAGCATGGTCTTGTAGATTATGAAATAAAAGTTGGAGTTTTTGATAACATGTGAGGTACACTTTGTTTTAAAGGGTTAGTGATGTACGTAGCCGAAAGGAACGCATTACAATAGTGCAGTGAAAATAGTGTCTCTTTAACGGGCTAATTAGGCACTAATTAGTGTACGGTTGGAGCCTATACCAAAATTAAGTGTGCCCAGAAGCATGGTCTTGTAGATTATGAAATAAAATGTGGAGTTTTTGACAACATGTGAGGTACACTTTGTTTTAAATGGGTAGTGATGTAAGCAGCCGAAAAGAAGGCATTACAATAGTGCAGTGAAAACTGGGTATCTTCAACGGGCTAATTAGGCCCTAATTAGTGTACGGTTGTAGCCTATACCAAAATTAAGTGTGCCCAGAAGCATGGTCTTGTAGATCATGAAATAAAAGTTTGAGTTTTTGACAACATGTGAGGTACACTTTGTTTTAAAGGGTTAGTTATGTACGTAGCCGAAAGGAACGCATTACAATAGTGCAGTGAAAACAGTGTCTCTTTAACGGGCTAATTAGGCACTAATTAGTATTCGGCTGAAGCCTATACCAAAATTAAGTGTGCCCAGAAGCATGGTCTTGTAGATTATGAAATAAAATGTGGAGTTTTTGACAACATGTGAGGTACACTTTGTTTTAAAGGGTTAGTTATGTACGTAGCCGAAAGGAACGCATTACAATAGTGCAGTGAAAACAGTGTCTCTTTAACGGGCTAATTAGGCACTAATTAGTATTCGGCTGAAGCCTATACCAAAATTAAGTGTGCCCAGAAGCATGGTCTTGTAGATTATGAAATAAAATGTGGAGTTTTTGACAACATGTGAGGTACACTTTGTTTTAAAGGGTTAGTTATGTACGTAGCCGAAAGGAACGCATTACAATAGTGCAGCGAAAACGGGGTATCTTTAACGGGCTAATTAGCCACTAATTAGTGTTCGGCTGAAGCCTATACCAAAGTAAAGTGTGCCCAGAAGCATGGTCTTGTAGATTATGAAATAAAAGTTGGAGTTTTTCGTAACATGTGAGGTACACTTTGTTTTAAAGGGTTAGTGATGTACGCAGCCGAAAAGAAGGCATTACAATAGTTCAGTGAAAAACGGGGTATCTTTAACGGGCTAATTAGCCACTAATTAGTGTTCGGCTGAAGCCTATACCAAAGTAAAGTGTGCCCAGAAGCATGGTCTTGTAGATTATGAAATAAAAGTTGGAGTTTTTCGTAACATGTGAGGTACACTTTGTTTTAAAGGGTTAGTGATGTACGCAGCCGAAAAGAAGGCATTACAATAGTTCAGTGAAAAACGGGGTATATTTAACGGGCTAATTAGGCACTAATTGGTGTTCGGCTGAAGCCTATACCAAAATTAAGTGTGCCCAGAAGCATGGTCTTGTAGATTATGAAATAAAAGTTGGAGTTTTTGATAACATGTGAGGTACACTTTGTTTTAAAGGGTTAGTGATGTACGTAGCCGAAAGGAACGCATTACAATAGTGCAGTGAAAACAGTGCCTCTTTAACGGGCTAATTAGGCACTAATTAGTGTTCGGCTGAAGCCTATACCAAAATTAAGTGTGTCCAGAAGCATGGTCTTGTAGATTATGAAATAAAAGTTGCAGTTTTTCATAACATGTGAGGTACACTTTGTTTTAAAGGGGTAGTGATGTACGCAGCCGAAAAGAAGGCATTACAATAGTTCAGTGAAAAACGGAGTATCTTTAACGGGCTAATTAGGCACTAATTAGTGTTCGGCTGAAGCCTATACCAAAATTAAGTGTGCCCAGTAACATGATCTCTCAGACTATAAAATAAAAGTTTGAGTTTTTGATAACATGTGAGGTACACTTTGTTTTAAAGGGTTAGTGATGTACGCAGCCGAAAAGAAGACACTGCAATAGTGCAGTGAAAACAGGGTATCTTTAACGGGCTAATTAGGCCCTAATTAGTGTACGGTTGAAGCCTATACCAAAATTAAGTGTGCCCAGAAGCATGGTCTTGTAGATCATGAAATAAAAGTTTGAGTTTTTGACAACATGTGAGGTACACTTTGTTTTAAATGGGTAGTGATGTACGCAGCCGAAAAGAAGGCATTACAATAGTTCAGTGAAAACCGGGGTATCTTCAACGGGCTAATTAGGCACTAATTAGTGTTCGGCTGAGGCCTATACCAAAATTAAGTGTGCCCAGAAGCATGGTCTTGTAGATTATGAACTAAAAGTTGGAGTTTTTTATAACATGTGAGGTACACTTTATTTTAAAGGGTAAGTGATGTACGCAGCCGAAAAGAAGGCATTACAATAGTTCAGTGAAAAACGGGGTATCTTTAACGGGCTAATTAGGCACTAATTAGTGTTCGGCTGAAGCCTATACCAAAATTAAGTGTGCCCAGAAGCATGGTCTTGTAGATTATGAACTAAAAGTTGGAGTTTTTTATAACATGTGAGGTACACTTTATTTTAAAGGGTTAGTGATGTACGCAGCCGAAAAGAAGGCATTACAATAGTTCAGTGAAAAACGGGGTATCTTTAACGGGCTAATTAGGCACTAATTAGTGTTCGGCTGAAGCCTATACCAAAATTAAGTGTGCTCAGAAGCATGGTCTTGTAGATTATGAAATAAAAGTTGGAGTCTGTGATAACATGTGAGGTACACTTTGTTTTAAAGGGTTAGTGATGTACGTAGCCGAAAGGAACGCATTACAATAGTGCAGTGAAAACAGTGCCTCTTTAACGGACTAATTAGGCACTAATTAATGTTCGGCTGAAGCCTATACCAAAATTAAGTGTGCCCAGAAGCATGGTCTTGTAGATTATGAACTAAAAGTTTGAGTTTTTCGTAACATGTGAGGTACACTTTGTTTTAAAGGGTAAGTGATGTACGCAGCCGAAAAGAAGGCATTACAATAGTGCAGTGAAAACCGGGGTATCTTCAACGGGCTAATTAGGCACTAATTAGTGTTCGGCTGAGGCCTATACCAAAATTAAGTGTGCCCAGAAGCATGGTCTTGTAGATTATGAACTAAAAGTTGGAGTTTTTTATAACATGTGAGGTACACTTTATTTTAAAGGGTAAGTGATGTACGCAGCCGAAAAGAAGGCATTACAATAGTTCAGTGAAAAACGGGGTATCTTTAACGGGCTAATTAGGCACTAATTAGGGTTCGGCTGAAGCCTATACCAAAATTAAGTGTGCCCAGTAACATGATCTCTCAGACTATAAAATAAAAGTTTGAGTTTTTGATAACATGTGAGGTACACTTTGTTTTAAAGGGTTAGTGATGTACGCAGCCGAAAAGAAGACACTGCAATAGTGCAGTGAAAACAGGGTATCTTTAACGGGCTAATTAGGCCCTAATTAGTGTACGGTTGAAGCCTATACCAAAATTAAGTGTGCCCAGAAGCATGGTCTTGTAGATCATGAAATAAAAGTTTGAGTTTTTGACAACATGTGAGGTACACTTTGTTTTAAATGGGTAGTGATGTAAGCAGCCGAAAAGAAGGCATTACAATAGTGCAGTGAAAACGGGGTATCTTTAACGGGCTAATTAGGCACTAATTAGTATTCGGCTGAAGCCTATACCAAAATAAAGTGTGCCCAGAAGCATGGTCTTGTAGATTATGAAATAAAAGTTGGAGTTTTTGATAACATGTGAGGTACACTTTGTTTTAAAGGGTTAGTGATGTACGTAGCCGAAAGGAACGCATTACAATAGTGCAGTGAAAATAGTGTCTCTTTAACGGGCTAATTAGGCACTAATTAGTGTACGGTTGGAGCCTATACCAAAATTAAGTGTGCCCAGAAGCATGGTCTTGTAGATTATGAAATAAAATGTGGAGTTTTTGACAACATGTGAGGTACACTTTGTTTTAAATGGGTAGTGATGTAAGCAGCCGAAAAGAAGGCATTACAATAGTGCAGTGAAAACTGGGTATCTTCAACGGGCTAATTAGGCCCTAATTAGTGTACGGTTGTAGCCTATACCAAAATTAAGTGTGCCCAGAAGCATGGTCTTGTAGATCATGAAATAAAAGTTTGAGTTTTTGACAACATGTGAGGTACACTTTGTTTTAAAGGGTTAGTTATGTACGTAGCCGAAAGGAACGCATTACAATAGTGCAGTGAAAACAGTGTCTCTTTAACGGGCTAATTAGGCACTAATTAGTATTCGGCTGAAGCCTATACCAAAATTAAGTGTGCCCAGAAGCATGGTCTTGTAGATTATGAAATAAAATGTGGAGTTTTTGACAACATGTGAGGTACACTTTGTTTTAAAGGGTTAGTTATGTACGTAGCCGAAAGGAACGCATTACAATAGTGCAGTGAAAACAGTGTCTCTTTAACGGGCTAATTAGGCACTAATTAGTATTCGGCTGAAGCCTATACCAAAATTAAGTGTGCCCAGAAGCATGGTCTTGTAGATTATGAAATAAAATGTGGAGTTTTTGACAACATGTGAGGTACACTTTGTTTTAAAGGGTTAGTTATGTACGTAGCCGAAAGGAACGCATTACAATAGTGCAGCGAAAACGGGGTATCTTTAACGGGCTAATTAGCCACTAATTAGTGTTCGGCTGAAGCCTATACCAAAGTAAAGTGTGCCCAGAAGCATGGTCTTGTAGATTATGAAATAAAAGTTGGAGTTTTTCGTAACATGTGAGGTACACTTTGTTTTAAAGGGTTAGTGATGTACGCAGCCGAAAAGAAGGCATTACAATAGTTCAGTGAAAAACGGGGTATCTTTAACGGGCTAATTAGCCACTAATTAGTGTTCGGCTGAAGCCTATACCAAAGTAAAGTGTGCCCAGAAGCATGGTCTTGTAGATTATGAAATAAAAGTTGGAGTTTTTCGTAACATGTGAGGTACACTTTGTTTTAAAGGGTTAGTGATGTACGCAGCCGAAAAGAAGGCATTACAATAGTTCAGTGAAAAACGGGGTATATTTAACGGGCTAATTAGGCACTAATTGGTGTTCGGCTGAAGCCTATACCAAAATTAAGTGTGCCCAGAAGCATGGTCTTGTAGATTATGAAATAAAAGTTGGAGTTTTTGATAACATGTGAGGTACACTTTGTTTTAAAGGGTTAGTGATGTACGTAGCCGAAAGGAACGCATTACAATAGTGCAGTGAAAACAGTGCCTCTTTAACGGGCTAATTAGGCACTAATTAGTGTTCGGCTGAAGCCTATACCAAAATTAAGTGTGTCCAGAAGCATGGTCTTGTAGATTATGAAATAAAAGTTGCAGTTTTTCATAACATGTGAGGTACACTTTGTTTTAAAGGGGTAGTGATGTACGCAGCCGAAAAGAAGGCATTACAATAGTTCAGTGAAAAACGGAGTATCTTTAACGGGCTAATTAGGCACTAATTAGTGTTCGGCTGAAGCCTATACCAAAATTAAGTGTGCCCAGTAACATGATCTCTCAGACTATAAAATAAAAGTTTGAGTTTTTGATAACATGTGAGGTACACTTTGTTTTAAAGGGTTAGTGATGTACGCAGCCGAAAAGAAGACACTGCAATAGTGCAGTGAAAACAGGGTATCTTTAACGGGCTAATTAGGCCCTAATTAGTGTACGGTTGAAGCCTATACCAAAATTAAGTGTGCCCAGAAGCATGGTCTTGTAGATCATGAAATAAAAGTTTGAGTTTTTGACAACATGTGAGGTACACTTTGTTTTAAATGGGTAGTGATGTACGCAGCCGAAAAGAAGGCATTACAATAGTTCAGTGAAAACCGGGGTATCTTCAACGGGCTAATTAGGCACTAATTAGTGTTCGGCTGAGGCCTATACCAAAATTAAGTGTGCCCAGAAGCATGGTCTTGTAGATTATGAACTAAAAGTTGGAGTTTTTTATAACATGTGAGGTACACTTTATTTTAAAGGGTA
The DNA here is from genome assembly GCA_037893225.1 of Hippasteria phrygiana. NCBI lineage: Eukaryota > Metazoa > Echinodermata > Asteroidea > Valvatida > Goniasteridae > Hippasteria > Hippasteria phrygiana. The sequence continues at coordinate 168,472 of JAZGUH010000639.1, read as the reverse complement.
AGTGATGTACGCAGCCGAAAAGAAGGCATTACAATAGTTCAGTGAAAAACGGGGTATCTTTAACGGGCTAATTAGGCACTAATTAGTGTTCGGCTGAAGCCTATACCAAAATTAAGTGTGCCCAGAAGCATGGTCTTGTAGATTATGAACTAAAAGTTGGAGTTTTTTATAACATGTGAGGTACACTTTATTTTAAAGGGTTAGTGATGTACGCAGCCGAAAAGAAGGCATTACAATAGTTCAGTGAAAAACGGGGTATCTTTAACGGGCTAATTAGGCACTAATTAGTGTTCGGCTGAAGCCTATACCAAAATTAAGTGTGCTCAGAAGCATGGTCTTGTAGATTATGAAATAAAAGTTGGAGTCTGTGATAACATGTGAGGTACACTTTGTTTTAAAGGGTTAGTGATGTACGTAGCCGAAAGGAACGCATTACAATAGTGCAGTGAAAACAGTGCCTCTTTAACGGACTAATTAGGCACTAATTAATGTTCGGCTGAAGCCTATACCAAAATTAAGTGTGCCCAGAAGCATGGTCTTGTAGATTATGAACTAAAAGTTTGAGTTTTTCGTAACATGTGAGGTACACTTTGTTTTAAAGGGTAAGTGATGTACGCAGCCGAAAAGAAGGCATTACAATAGTGCAGTGAAAACCGGGGTATCTTCAACGGGCTAATTAGGCACTAATTAGTGTTCGGCTGAGGCCTATACCAAAATTAAGTGTGCCCAGAAGCATGGTCTTGTAGATTATGAACTAAAAGTTGGAGTTTTTTATAACATGTGAGGTACACTTTATTTTAAAGGGTAAGTGATGTACGCAGCCGAAAAGAAGGCATTACAATAGTTCAGTGAAAAACGGGGTATCTTTAACGGGCTAATTAGGCACTAATTAGGGTTCGGCTGAAGCCTATACCAAAATTAAGTGTGCCCAGAAGCAGGGTCTTGTAGATTATGAACTAAAAGTTTGAGTTTTTGATAACATGTGAGGTACACTTTGTTTTAAAGGGGTAGTGGTGTACGTAGCCGAAAAGAAGGCATTACAATAGTGCAGCGAAAACGGGGTATCTTCAACGGGCTAATTAGGCACTAATTAGTGTTCGGCTGAAGCCTATACCAAAATTAAGTGTGCCCAGAAGCATGGTCTTGTAGATTATGAACTAAAAGTTGGAGTTTTTTATAACATGTGAGGTACACTTTATTTTAAAGGGTTAGTGATGTACGCAGCCGAAAAGAAGGCATTACAATAGTTCAGTGAAAAACGGGGTATCTTTAACGGGCTAATTAGGCACTAATTAGGGTTCGGCTGAAGCCTATACCAAAATTAAGTGTGCCCAGAAGCAGGGTCTTGTAGATTATGAAATAAAAGTTTGAGTTTTTGATAACATGTGAGGTACACTTTGTTTTAAAGGTGTAGTGATGTACGTAGCGGAAAATAAGGCATTACAATAGTGCAGCGAAAACGGGGTATCTTCAACGGGCTAATTAGGCACTAATTAGTGTTCGGCTGAAGCCTATACCAAAATTAAGTGTGCCCAGAAGCATGGTCTTGTAGATTATGAACTAAAAGTTTGAGTTTTTCATAACATGTAAGGTACACTTTGTTTTAAAGGGGTAGTGATGTACGTAGCCGAAAGGAACGCATTACAATAGTTCAGTGAAAAACGGGGTATCTTTAACGGGCTAATTAGGCACTAATTAGTGTTCGGCTGAAGCCTATACCAAAATTAAGTGTGCCCAGAAGCAGGGTCTTGTAGATTATGAACTAAAAGTTTGAGTTTTTGATAACATGTGAGGTACACTTTGTTTTAAAGGTGTAGTGATGTACGTAGCCGAAAATAAGGCATTGCAATAGTGCAGTGAAAACGGGGTATCTTTAACGGGCTAATTAGGCACTCATTAGTTTTCGGATGAAGCCTATACCAAAATTAAGTGTGCCCAGAAGCATGGTCTTGTAGATTATGAACTAAAAGTTTGAGTTTTTCGTAACATGTGAGGTACACTTTGTTTTAAAGGGTAAGTGATGTACGCAGCCGAAAAGAAGGCATTACAATAGTTCAGTGCAAACCGGGGTATCTTCAACGGGCTAATTAGGCACTAATTAGTGTTCGGCTGAGGCCTATACCAAAATTAAGTGTGCCCAGAAGCATGGTCTTGTAGATTATGAAATAAAAGTTGGAGTCTTTGATAACATGTGAGGTACACTTTGTTTTAAAGGGTTAGTGATGTACGTAGCCGAAAGGAACGCATTACAATAGTGCAGTGAAAACAGTGCCTCTTTAACGGACTAATTAGGCACTAATTAGTGTTCGGCTGAAGCCTATACCAAAATTAAGTGTGCCCAGAAGCATGGTCTTGTAGATTATGAAATAAAAGTTGGAGTTTTTTATAACATGTGAGGTACACTTTGTTTGAAAGGGTTAGTGATGTACGCAGCCGAAAAGAAGACATTGCAATAGTTCAGTGAAAACGGGGTATCTTTAACGGGCTAATTAGGCACTAATTAGTGTTCGGCTGAAGCCTATACCAAAATTAAGTGTGCCCAGAAGCATGGTCTTGTAGATTATGAAATAAAAGTTGGAGTTTTTCGTAACATGTGAGGTACACTTTGTTTTAAATGTTGCATTCACTTTTCACAATTTCTAAAAGCTTCGAAAAATAGCAAGAAATGTGATGATTACCATTGGGCAGCTAATTTAACAGTAATTACTTCATCCAAATTACAAAAATGGTTAATAAAACTGTGGCTTATGTTGTACGTTTTAATATGTTATGAAAAAGTATTGTTATTTGTCGTTTTTTAGGAAAAATTCGTTGAATAAGCGAAGTGAACTTTCTGGAAAATGGATCACCTTTTGCCGCATGCGTTATAGATTTTTAGAATCTTGCTGAATACGCGGTTGAATCTGCGGCCGAATACGCGGCCAGAAATCAGGCCGAATCCGCGGCTACCTTGAGCCAGGTTACATGCGATAATGCAGCTACGTCACACGCGCATGCAAATGCCAGTTCTGCTCGCGATTTCGCGAGCAAAACTTGCGAAATTCCCCAGACGTTCTTGGCGATTTGGCCTTATGGCGTGTGTGTGTGTGTAGCGAGAGGGCGCTGTCGACCGGCCGTGCGCGCTACCCGTCGCACCGCTAAGAACGTCTTGGAACCTAGACTAGGTACGGTCTTGAAAAGTGTTTTCTGTGTATTCTACAGATACTTTTAAAGGTCCAAATCTGTTTTGGGCTATAGAAGATAATATGAACGAATTTGGGAGGTTATTATGGACGACGTAATCGATGTTGTTTTGAAGGAATATGGCATCGTCAATTCAAAGCAGGATCCTCAGTACGAACACGAACGTCACGCAAGTTATTGCGCCTGCGCGTAAGGGGGACAGTAACTAGGCAAATCGCGCATGCGCATTGTGCGTGCACGCGCGCGCGGCCTTGTGCTTGCGTGCACGCGTAATATACGCACACATACGTATAATGTACGTATACTTGGTCTGAAACTGATGAAAAGAGTCTACAAGTTTAACGTTACTTTCGAGTATATTTTCCTGAAAAACGTCGGCCAGCGAAGCATAAGGAATTCGTGAACCTCACGGACGGATAGATTTAGACACAAAGAGTATAATGGGCGTGAAATTAGTGTCTACAGTGAGGTAAAAAATATTGTAATTTTGTTTCTAATTTGTTTCGACTACTTCCAGTAGCTTCATATTCTGGACTCCCTCCGCAACAACGCGAAGGGAGTCCATTATTTATTTCATGGTTTATTAAAATTCAACTTGGTTGCCAAAGGCAAAATTACATTGAACTTACAATGAGTATTACAAAATAGCAGTAAAACGCTAAGCTTCATTAAAAAGTTAAAATAGGTTAAACATTGAAAGATTCGTTTAACAATTTCAGAAAGAATACACACATAAACAAGAACTTTTAATAAAAAAGACAAAAAATGCAATAAATAAATATAAGATGATTTTACAAAAAAGTGTAACATTCACTATTGCACAAAATTACTGAGATGAAATATTGAATAATTAAAGACAGGTTTCATTTAGTAGTTTAACCATATAAGGAATTGCACTATTAGCATGTCTCTGGGTGCGTACTTTTGAAAGTGTTAAAATATGTGAGTGGCGTAAAAGAAGGCCATTACTCTCTCCTCTAGTTTTTGGAAGCCAATTTCGAAATTCTTTGCGGCTCATAAGGGACTTAGCAAATTTAAGGCAAATATCGCGTTGTTTGAGGTCTTGGATTTTACATACCTGTAGGGCATGGTGGTAGGACAAATAATCATTACCTAAAATAATCCATACTGGGCATGGGTAAACCTTTTGTGCTCACATTGTTTCATAATTTGAATGACAAAGATATACCTCCAAGATGGCGGCTACGCAAAAGTCTATCGTGTGACGCAGACTTATATCAACATCAAAGCCGATTGATTCTAATCACCTGAGTAAAACTATTCACCACACCCTACTTCCATTTTTTGGTTTAAACATGGAGGAAGGAACACATTCCTTCCTCCATGGTTTAAACAACACCTGTTTAACTTTAAGGCCAAGTGAAAGACAAGATTTGATTTAATTTACCTTTTCGCTTGTAGAATTCAGCCGAATTCACAGTAGTCAGTACAGTTGTAAAAAATGTGTTTGCTGCGCAGTGGAAAAAACAAAATACATGTAGCTTGGTATGGCAATTTACCCGCAATTATTTCCTTTCGGTTCGCCAGCAGAAGCAGACTTGTCGTCACATAATAGATAGCCTCTGACCTATAGCTTTAGTTTGTGGGCGCGGCGCACATAGGGGAATCAAAGTCCGGCGTTCTTGGTGCAAGGGTGGGAGGGGCAACAGAAGAGGGGGATGTAGCGCGGTGAAGTTGCAAGGAGAACAAAAAGTGATGGTTCTCGGACTTTATTTTCCTTAAAACCCTCCTCAGGGTCCCACTCAGGGGGCGGAGTAGCTTGGACAAACATTTTCAAAAAAATATTCTCATATTTAATCTGGGAAATAATTGTCTCTGGACACAAAATATCATTGTCAAGATCATACTTTATTGTTTTAAGCAGGAATAATTATGCAATACAAATCCTAAATCATGTTTCCTAACCCTTAGTCAGGGGGCTTATGTCGTCCCGTGGGCACTAAATGATTAGAAGATCCTATCTATCTAGTCATGTTCTTTAGGTACTAGAGAACACAAAAAATCATGTTGGCAATTTCGAAAGTGTTGCAGAGGGCGGCCATCTTGGATTTCAAAATGGCCGCCATTTCAAGCTTAATAACTCAATAACTCTGGCTCGAAATATCGTACAAAGCTGATTTTTTTGGAAAAACCTACATTTCCCATGACAAGGAAGCAGTAAAACATAGATCTGAGATGATCAGAGCATTTTATGTTTGGTTTGTGTTTATTGGGAGGGGGCGTAATCATACATGCAGACTGTGTTACGATTTTGAGTCAATGTGATAGAACTTTTGTTTCAGGGCCTTGGTTAACCGATTGTTCATTTTGGTTGAACATTTTGCTCTATACAAGATGAAGTGCTTTTTAAATGTTGAGAATAGCAAGAAAGAATGAACCGGTGTGTGCAGGCAAAATTCAAAGAGTGATCAGTTTATCGTATTTTTTTTATCATCTCAGGGAATAGCCGTAGTGAGTCAAAGTTCGTTTAGGGGTTAGGGAGGGTGGGGGTTGTTAAAGGCATCAACAAAATCTCTCTTTCCATTCTGTTTCTATTTGTGGGAAAGGTTGGATGAAGAAAAATTGCGCTTTGGGTGGGTCAGTCACACACCCACACGGCTGGCATACCCACCAACCTATTCGTATAAATATACTATACAAAAACAATTTCTGCAAGACCAGTCACTTACGTAAAAACCGATAATGAGACCTTGCTCAACAGAATCTTTCTTCCTCCAACCTTTCCCACAAATATAAAAAGAATGGAAAGAGAGATTTTGTTGATGCATTTAACAACCCCCACCCTCCCTAACCCCTAAACGAACTTTGACTCACTACGGCTATTCCCTGAGATGATAAAAAAAATACGATAAACTGATCACTCTTTGAATTTTGCCTGCACACACCGGTTCATTCTTTCTTGCTATTCTCAACATTTAAAAAGCACTTCATCTTGTAAAGAGCAAAAAGTTCAACCAAAATGAACAATCGGTTAACCAAGGCCCTGAAACAAAAGTTCTATCACATTGACTCAAAATCGTAACACATAGTAGTCTGCATGTATGATTACGCCCCCTCCCAATAAACACAAACCAAACATAAAATGCTCTGATCATCTCAGATCTATGTTTTACTGCTTCCTTGTCATGGGAAATGTAGGTTTTTCCAAAAAAATCAGCTTTGTACGATATTTCGAGCCAGAGTTATTGAGTTATTAAGCTTGAAATGGCGGCCATTTTGAAATCCAAGATGGCCGCCCTCTGCAACACTTTCGAAATTGCCAACATGATTTTTTGTGTTCTCTAGTACCTAAAGAACATGACTAGATAGATAGGATCTTCTAATCATTTAGTGCCCACGGGACGACATAAGCCCCCTGACTAAGGGTTAGGAAACATGATTTAGGATTTGTATTGCATAATTATTCCTGCTTAAAACAATAAAGTATGATCTTGACAATGATATTTTGTGTCCAGAGACAATTATTTCCCAGATTAAATATGAGAATATTTTTTTGAAAATGTTTGTCCAAGCTACTCCGCCCCCTGAGTGGGACCCTCATTAACATAAGTGTGTGACGTAGATCGAGGCACATTACCCATTTATCACGGGTATGCATTGTGTGTACATTTTACGGCGAAAATAGTGTTTTTCGGCCATGCCGACAAGGTGTGTGGCTGCTGGGTGGAGTAAGCCTTCATTTATTTCCAACTGATGCGAAATATCGGAGAATTTGGGACGGCGAAAGTGAAGGTGACAAGATGAGCGTATAGTGGTCCGGCCCCAGCAGCTTCTTATCAGCGTTATGTAGCGACCACTTTGAGCCGCGTCGTGTTTTGATACGTATTTTCAAATCCTTTGGGATAACCATTAAAAATATGCTCAAGTCTACTGCCATCCCAACAAAGTTCCCAGATGTGAGTAAGATATAGGCGAAAGCAGTTAAACGGCCCATTCCCCGAGGAGCCTTCGCTAAAGGGGAGAAAATCAGGGTAAGTTCGGCGCCTCGGCTACGTCACGAACAGCGCCCTCAATTTGAGTGTCAACAAATTCCAAAAAGGGGGGGTTAATTTTTGAGCGGCAAATAATCACACTAAAACTTCAGTTGAACCAGTTTGGCTTTTAATTCACATTTAATACATATAAATTAATTTATTTATGAAATAAAATGTGATCCGGCCAGTTTGAGAAGCATGTTTCCTTAACAAAACAATTCAATACAAATTCTCCAACACCACCGAACTCAAAGTGAAGAAAATTAGAAATAGCTCAACGAACTTTTGCAACCCCTCATACTTTTGCAACTCCCCTATAAAAGATGGAGTGGTCCAGCCCAACAAGATGGCAGTCATCTCCATGTAACGTTCTGCCCCGTTTGGAAATACATGTATGTATGCCTAAATGACAATGTGAAATATTTGTTTATGCCCAACTTTCGTATTTAATTTGTTGACGCACGACCCGTCAGCACTGCATGTTCTTGGGCCGATGTATGACGTACAGTAAACACGCAAAACCGCATTGATTCGAATGGCAACTGCCGTGGCGTAAAGTGCGTAAGAAAATTGCATTTTCTACCACAATAAACTGTTCAAAATTGCAAAAAGTAAAACGATGTCAATAGAATTAAGAGAAGTCTGCTTTAGGACAAATTAGGTTGAAAAAGTAATTTTGGAATAAGAAAAAATACCCCAATGAATCTAATTTAATCAAAACTAATTAGGAGGGCCCTACACTACACAATCGCCCAAACATTGCTCCCTTTTCCTTCCCACAATGGAATGCCTTTTGACCAGCATGACAAACTCATTCCTGCACAATCAACCGTGCAGATCAAAAAGTGCAACTTTTGTTTGGCACGATCATAGAATTTACATTTTATACAACCATACTGAAAGTTAGTCCGAGTAACTTGGACCCTTCATATCGCCTTTTTTAACATTTGGACATGATCCTACTAATACTATCGCCAGATCATGTCCAAATGTTAAAAAAGGCGATATGAAGGGTCCAAGTTACTTGGACTAACTGAAAGTATGAAGATTAATCTTAATGTATCAATCGATTATTTTCAGAATCATTTTTGGACTACACAGGATGGGAGGCCTATTTTGATTCTTGTAAGTTAATTAACCGCGTGTGGAAAGCCGTACCCGTAGTATCAAAGATGCCTGTGATGTTGGGATTGGATGTACGGCAGATCACCATAGCAACTGGAGGTCATGGTGCTGTGGTCACTAAGCCTGCATTGGTAAGTATTTTGAAAGTTTTGTTCCATTTTTGATAATTGTGCACAATAGTAAGAATGACTAAAATTATGTGTTTTTTTAATGCAATTTATAGATTTATTTTCAACAAAAATTCTCATAAAAAATAATTTGACATCGCTCAAAATGTTTTAGAATTAAAACACATGAAATTTCTCTCCAACAGTGACATACAGTGCATGGTCCACGTTGAGAAGTTGACCAATTACAGTTTTACTCTATCCACAGAAATTTACCCCCTGTGCGCTGCGTTCAAGTTTCAATAAATGTTACTTAATTTCCTTGTGTTAATAAAATTGCACGGACTAATTAATTTGTTTTTGAAGGATTCCTATTGGATGGAGCAGGTTGATTTCCTGACCTACCAGCCACCACCCTCTGATACATCGGATGTAGCGAGCCTTGAAGAGTGGTCACAAAGGATGGAGTTTATCGAAGAAGACCTACACTGGCTTCTCAAACTTCCCCATCACAAATTTTGGAGCCAGGTACTCGTGCTGGAAAAAAGCACCTTTATGAAGTTCTGTAATTCTTTTGAACTGTCTTTATAATTTCTGAGGTTTTAGTTTGAACTTTGCTTAGTAAAGGTGATTGCTTGCAGTACTGACATACCAGTGGATAGGCCGACTTCAACATGCTTTAGTTTAACTCTTGAATACGGATGGCTGCGGTTTAAAAAAGACCACCTGGCCGGTTGTCATCTATACACGCATTTCTGCGCATACTCAATCCATTCATGTTTCAACTATATTGTTCTTGAATGGAAGTGGAATAAGCAAGCACACAAAGCTTTAAGAAATTGGTTTATGTTCTGTCATGATGACAGGGATAACCTCTGTATTAAGTGTAATGCCAAAAACTGTACAAATGTTAATTGGCAAATCCACATTTACCAAATATTTTGTCAAATAAGTGGCCACAATTACTCCTCTTATCTCGGCTTGTATCTGTTAGGTTGTCTTTGACAAAAGTCTGCAGCAGTGTTTAGATTCCTACCTCAAGAATGCTCCCAGGTAAGTTTAGTTCAGTTTCTTTATTGGCATTAAAAATAAATACACAAAAGTCAACATGACACGATAGAATAATAAAATATAAATCAAACACATACAAGATAACAAATTCACAAAAAGTCTAGAAGATCAATGCATTTAGCCTTACCAAAAATATCACCCTAAGTGACTATCCCTCATAACTATAAGTTCCTTGATCTGTTTGGCAATTTTAATAATGGACTTGTTTTTATTACAAATAATACTCCACCTACACATATTTAATTACAATAGAAATACACCTGTTATATCTGGAAGACAGTAGCCTAAAATTCTTGGTTGATGATATTGTTGATATTTTCCACGGTCAGTGCAAAATTGATCAATAACCAACTATTTCATTCATTTGACTCCAATCCATGTCATGTAAACAATAACTAGGGCTGTCCCGAATATACTTAATATTCGATATTCGATTCAAGCGAATATTCGAATACCATTTTGCCAGTTCGAATATTCGAAAAGATATATATGCACGTACGACTCTGATGCTATTTTAATAGAAAAGTTACGGTGCTTAGCAGTGTCAAATGCCGCATTTTTGTCAATCGCAATTTTTTGTGGACGGAGGTTTATTGTTCCTGTCCGTAAAACCCTTGATACAACAGGGGCATGCAAAAAAATGCTGTTTGAACGGTCCATAATATCAATGGCCATACGTAAAAAAACCCGGCGTGCTTTTACGTGCAATGTTTTTTTTTACCGGTGTGGCATGCACTGAAAAACTTGATAGGCGAGTATCGAATATGCGGTCAAACCCAGTTTCGAATATGAACAGCCCTAACAATAAATCAAGTGATTCCTGTCATTTTGATTGCAGACCTTTTGATCCAGTGTCCCCTTTACCTGATGACCTCGCTAACAAGCAGAACGTACTCCACAAGCTTGTCTTTATGACTTTCCTACGTATGGCCACAAATAAAGAATCCAAGGTCGGGTTTTAATTTTCTGAATTTTAAACGTCTTTAGAAAGAAGAAAGACTTTTCAACATTTCCAGTTTTTCTGCTTTTTCCACTTAAATGGTCTGTGCATAACCGATCAACGAATGTATTATGTCACAAATTTAAGTAAACTAACTGTGGAGTTAAATGTAGTGTACACGATTGGTAATCCTCCATTTTTTTTTTTTACTGAAATTTATTACAAAATACATCGCTAGACTGTAAGTTATTAGTAGTCTCAATCATCCTGTGTAATGATTGCCAGTTGTGCTGTCGTTGTCAAGAAAAGTGGAAATATATATTGTTTTCCAACGATTTCCAGCTGGAAATTGTTGAAAACTGCCCTGTAGTCGTTAGTCAAGGCGGTGTGGCTACCCGGACGAGTAGGGCGCCCCAGACATGATGGCGCCATGGCATATCTGGGGCCCGTCACATGCCCAGATAGCCACGCGCGCCTTGACTGAAGGCTATCATCCGCCCGACGGTTGAAAATGAGCGCCGTTTTTCTCTGTTTTTTTTTGCTATCCAACAACGCAAAACTTTGAATAGGTCAGTGGAACGATATTTCCTATAAAATACTAACCCCCAAATCCGCCCATTTCTGAAAATTGCAACAATGACCAATCATGTGCACTGCCTTTAAACGTATGATACAGCATTGGTGGATGCTCTGTCGTCATATAATCCGTCATCTGACCCATGTGTAAATGGTAAAATATTCCATTTTAAAAGACGTTTTGTACATATTCGATTGTCATTATTAAAATAAGCCACTGCGTTTTGAGAGACTAACCCATTGAATAACAGATGACGGCTATAGCCGTTGTTTAAAAAAGACCACCTGGCCGGTTGACGTCTATACCTGTATTCTTCTGCATATTCAATCCATTGTTCGGTTTTTTGTTTTGCTTTATGCTTGGCTGCACGAGCCCTTATGGCCGCACCGGCGCCTTGTTATAACAGCTGGGAAGGAGTTAAGATAACATCTTCTGAAAGAAACATTTCAGATGGAATTATTTCCCAGGATTAGTACTGGTATCATCTTAAGTAAGCTTTCTGATTGAAACTGATAATGTGTTTTTGATCATCGGCAAAAGCTGTAACATATCTAGAAATGTGTTTACACTCAAGTATCCTAATCAACATTTCTTCTTCAGGATACTTTCATCTCTCCTTGTGTCTTTGGTGAAATCATCTATGAGAATTTCCTGTTTGATGTTGCTAAGCTGATGGAGCTATGTGTACTGTATGGCGGAGGCAATGCTGAACTCCTTAAGAAGATGGTCAGCAACATCTTCAGTAATCAGCCCAAGTACAACGATGATCTTATTGCAGTCATTCCAATCATCTTAAAGGTATGAAATTATGTGATCTTCATAAATACCCGGAAAATTTTGTTTACTCTGAAGTCTGATTGGCTGTAACATAGTGGTTAAAACTGCTTAGGATGTGGTGATGGGTATTTAAACCACAGTAAAGACCATCGGTTAAGACCATCGGTTAAGACCATCGGTTAAGACCATCGGTTAAGACCATTGGTTAAGACCATCGGTTAAGACCATCGGTTAAGACCATCGGTTAAGACCATCGGTTAAAGGAAACATGATATAGGATTTATATTGCATTATTCCTGCTTAAAACAATAAAGTATTATCTTGACAATGATATTTTGTGTCCAGAGACAATTATTTCCCAGATTAAATATGAGAAAACAATTTTTGAAAATGTTTGTCCAAGCTACTCTGCCCCCTGAGTGGGACCCTCATTAACATAAGTGTGTGACGTAGATCGAGGCACATTACCCATTCATCACGGGTATGCATTGTGTGTACATTGTACGGCGAAAATTCTTAGTCCAAAATCTAAGCAAAATATAGTGGTTTTTCGGCCATGCCGACAAGGTGTGTGGCTGCTGGGTGCAGCAAAACAACGACGGGTGGAGTTACTGGAGTAAGCCTTCATTTATTTCCAACTGAAGCGAAATATCGGAGAATTCGGACGGCGAAAGTGAAGGTGACAAGAGCAAAGAGGTCCGGCCCAGCAGCTTTTCAGCGTTATGTAGCGACCACTTTGAGCCGTCGTGTTTCGATACTGGTATTTCAAATCCTTTGGCATGACCATTAAAAATATGCTCAAGTCCACTGCCATCCCAACAAAGTTCCCAGATGTGAGTAAGATAAAGGCGAAAGCAGTTAAACGGCCCATTCCCCGAGGAGCCTTCGCTAAAAGGGAGAAAATCAGGGTAAGTTCGATGTTAGTTGTTGTTGCAACTTACGAAATTGCACGTGTAGACCTAGTATGTGTATACGGGCCGGGTCCAGACTATCGAGTCGATCCATGAATTTCGGTGCCTCGGTCTACGTCACGAACAGCGCCCTCAATTTGAGTCTCAACAAATTTAAAAAAGGGGGGGTCAATTTTTGAGCGGCAAAAAAGCACACTAAAACTTCGCTTAAACCAGTTTGTCTTTTAATTCACATTTAATACATATAAATGAATTTATTTATGAAATAAAATCTGATCCGGTCAATTTGAGAAGCATGGTTCCTTTAAGACCATCGGTTAAGACCATTGGTTAAGACCATTGGTTAAGACCATCGGTTAAGACCATCGGTTAAGACCATCGGTTAAGACCATCGGTTAAGACCATCGGTTAAGACCATCGGTTAAGACCATCGGTTAAGACCATCGGTTAAGACCATCGGTTAAGACCATCGGTTAAGACCATCGGTTAAGACCATCGGTTAAGACCATCAGTTAAGACAATGTGTATCCTACACAGTCGAAAAAGTGCGGAACACTCCAACAAACACCACATCTCATTGTCATCATTCAGGCAGCTGTGATGACCCCTGCTTGTCGCGCCAATAATTTATTCCTGAAACAATTCAACCCATAAAATGCTGCCATTTTGCATAGCGAACTAACAAGGTCTTGAGTTCAGTGTTTGTACCTGTGTCTATCAGCCTGTGCTTACTATTCAATTCAAGTAGACATTTATTTCTTTAACCCTCCTATACTTATAACTATCACATAACTAAAACAATTTTTTTTTGTCATAAAGATAAGTACGGCATGATGTGATAATACAAGTCATGCCATCTTCCCTTCTCTTGTCTGTTCCTTGGGCTAGATTTTTGATGATATCCTTGAGAGATGTAGGCTGAAGACTGGACCCGATATACCTGAAGCAGCTCCCTCAAGCAGGTAAATATGCCGACTCTTAGTTAAACTAAATTACAGCGTGTATAATTATTATCAGTATGTGACACCAATGTGTGGGATCTGTGCACAGCCATGCAGTATATGGAATTGTGTACTGGCTAAGTTTCCTGTATGAACTGAGACCACCTTGGGCAAGGCTACCTTAGCTGGGATCAAATGATGTAATCCATTTGTGTTAACTTTGTGTATTGCCAACAGGGTCCTACACATGATGCTGGACAATGAGCTGGGGGACATTATTCACTACATCACCGACTCCGCCCTAAGCATACTCGGCTTCCTGGAGATTTACCAAGAAGGCGCGTTTGCTTTCCAGAAACATAGCTTTGTGTCAGTGTAAGTACATGAAGTTTTGAGAAGAAATCTGAGCAATAATGCAACTGTTGTCAACAAGAGTCCTCATTGCTGCCAATATTTTGGGAAATTACTTTCTCTTGGTAGCAGTAGTCTGTGTTAATACAACAATTATATTTTAGTAGGAGTGCCATTTGACTCGGTGTATTTTGTTGTGTGTATACAGAAATGTCTCATTTGATCTGTGTTGTTTGTAGATGCCACGTAATATTACTTGGAACACTTTTGATCAGATCCTATAAGTGAAGGACATTTTTATGTCGTCTTTATACATTTAGTTAAAGAATACATCGGCCTCTCCATTTTGAAATTTAATTCTAAGGTTTGTGTGGAGTTGAAAGCGTCCACAATTTCATTTATTTTCTTGTGCTAGTCATTTATAAGCTTCCCAGATCAAAACTAACTTTTTGACTTTGGACTTAACTTAGTTGCCAGGTTTTGTCAACATCCCATGTAGTGAAAAGTTTTTCTTCTGTACACAGGATAGCGACATTTGTTGAGACTATGATGCCTGCAATGAAGCAAGCACTAAAAGAACGACATTGGGCTAACGGAAGGTAGTTCATCAGCAGCAGGGTTGATAAAAATCATGATTTAAAAAAATTTAAATCATGATTTTTTTTATTTAAATCAGATTTTTTTGATTTAAATCAATTTTTTTGATTTTTGTTACCATCGTACCATTGGCATAAAACATTTTTTTTAAATAAGTCAATTTAAATGACCATCATTGAAAGTCAATTTTCTACATTAAAAAACTAACAGAAAGTAAAAAAAAAATCCAAACTTGCTTTTTATTATTGATTTTTAAAAAATTTCATACAAAATATTAACTAGACCACCGGGCTAGTATAGTGTAGTACAAAGAATCCACTTTATCAGAGTAATCCATTTTGAAAGACCAGTGTCTAAAATTCAGTGTTAATACATTCTGTGCTGGTGTTTTGTGAACTATATTTTACAATCAGAGTCCTAACTAGTTATTAACCCATTGGATACGGACGACGGCCATTGCTGCTGTTTAAAAAAGACCACCTGGCCGGTTGTCGTTTATATGCGCCACCTTGCGCATATTCAATCCATTGTTTTCTTATTGTTTGCATTACGCTTGGCTGCACAAGCCCATATTGGCATACCAGCACCCCATTAATGACAGCCAAACAGATTAATTAATTATCTGTCTAGCAAACTTTTAGGATGTCCAAATATCTAGAATGGTCTACTTTTTAAGTCCTAATCTGTATAATGGGTGTCGTTCATCATCTGCCATGGATGGCTTCAGCTCTGATTACGAAGAATCAAGTTTTCTTGTCTAAATTGAATCGCATAAGAACAATGTCAGAAAAACTCACTTCATCATTTGCCTGAAAACAAGTATTTCGTATTGAATTGAACAAAATAAAATTTGTACACAAAGATTTCACTGTTCTGGATCAGATTTTATAAAAATGTCTAGTTTTGACTGGACCATTCACTCGAAAATGATTAAATAGACCAGTGCAACTTGTTGGATTCAGCATTCATACCATACCGCCATTCTTTGCTCTTAAAGCAAGAGAAAGTCATTTCAGAAACATCTAAACCTCGGGAAGGTTAGCTTGGCCAAAGTATGTCAGTGCATCGTGAGAACGTGCCACATCCAGCCAATTGTGGAAGGCAGGTATGTACAGGTCTTTAATTTCTAATTTTATTAACGAACAATTTAAATCCCATCACCTAAAATCCCCCTGTCCTGTATCATTTGCGTTATCTGCAGCTATATATTTTTATTTAATCAAATCAAATCTGCATGCTTGGTTAACCAGTTCACGCCAGGATTATTTTGACATTGACAGGACCCAGGCACGGGATTATTTTTCACAAGCCTGGGTGCCAGACAGGCTCAGGCCGTCATCTGCGGGTAGCACACCCTGATATTTCCGGCCTCGCTCGAGTGCGTGTTTATCTGTCATCTATTCCGAATACCGCAAAACCTTTGCGTGTATACATGTCATCTGACACGAACTGGTTAAAGTATCAGTACTAGTCAACTGGAGGTCATGAGTTTGAATAAGTTCATACCATTTGAAAATGTATTTCTTATTCATACTTGGTGGCCTGATAGAAGGATTAGCGCTGAGCTACCTCATCAGGAGCCATCTTTTGAATTCAGTTTTCATCTATATGCACATTCCTGCGCATACTCAATCCATTCCTGTTTCAACTATGTCGTTCTTGAATTGGAGTGTAATGAATAGATGGAGCTTCTTCAAACAAAGCTTTCATTCACATGAAAGGGGGCTTAAAGTATGATGAATGGGACCACTCTATTCAGTGTGGTGCCTTTTATCTTCATTTGCGCTTGGCTGCACAGCTCGTTCTTAGCATACCAGCACCCCATCAATAACAGCCGGACTCAAGGGGTTAATTTGTAAATGCTTCATAATGTCTACAACTTCAACCATCTGCAGCTGAATAGACTCTTCCAAATGTCATCTTATGGTTCTATTGCTTCCGCTAAATTCTCTTCAGGTCCAAGGATGATGTTTCTAAGCTAGTGGAGGACTACCTAGAGTTGATGTCTTCCCTCCTGTCGGATAAACACTTCCTCTCAGTCTTTGCTCGTCAGTATCAGATCGGAGAAGATCTAGATGTTGTGCTGCAAAAAGCTCATGTGTATCCTTTTCTGATAGTTGGCCCTAGCATTGCTACGACTTGAGGTAATAATGGGCAAAAAAACAAACAAAAAAAACCCAAGCAAACAGGAATAGAAGAAAACCTAACAAACGGATGGTCTCATTTCTGACCAAGGTGAGAAACCACACCAGACTGTAAAGAAAATTACTTACAAATACTGATAAACTTGGAGACTACCAACACAGGGCAAGATAGCTCAGTTGGTAACTTTAGTACATCTACAGTAATCTGAAGGTCACAGGTTCAAATTCCACTCGTGCCACTTTTTTTTGTTCACTCTGAAAATTGAAGAACATTCCTTGACGTTAATGTTCAGTGATGAGACCAGGGCACAGTTTATTCTGGACGGTTTCAAGAGTGCATCATCAGCATCACACAGAAAAAGCAAAGCAAAGCATGATGGGAAAGATTCTGCCCAGGCCCCGGTGCATGCTGGGATAGCTGTATCTCAAGACGGCATGGTACCAGAGGATTACCAAACAGACGAGTTCATTGAACAACTGGTGAGTGCAGTTTTAAGGAAATGTATACATTCTCTTTAAAATCTTTTTAATAATAATAATAATATTAATAATAATAATAATAATAATAATAATAAATCTCCTGGATGCGGCAAATGGGCGAAATAACCCCACGCGCCTTACTAAAAAACACTCCAAAGGGGCGACTTTCACAATAAGGCGACCGTTATGTGTCGCCCTATTCGACCGCGTCACCCAAACCCACTCTTTTATAGCATTATGTGTCGCCCTATCCGGCAATTGAGGAAAATAATAATAACCGACATTTAGAACGCTCCTTTTAGTTCAACGAAAACACATCGTTTACATCAGACCCAACAATCATTCCTATCCTCAGCTCCTTGGGGAATATACAGCCCCGGCTGCAAGTTAAGCACACACGGGCTAATCAAACACATAACCATCACTGCCCTCACAGGTACCCATTTACTCCTGGGTGGAGAGAAGCAAGTTGTGACAAAGTGTCTTGAATTGACTGACTTGTTTGTGGGTAGGCCAATCCTTCTAAAATATAGTTATTCACAAGACAATGTTGATCACAATGTTGGTATACAATTTTTTAAATGCTCAAGAAGTGTACATGTACTTTTGTCCCAATTTTTTGTCTCTACAATTTCACTCAATTTATATGAAGTTTGCTTTACTGCAATTTGTTTATGGACTTGGTAATAGAGAGCCTCTGACCATCTTAATTTGTATGTTTTGTTCCAGGCACCTTTCTCGTCAGGGGCATGCGGTGGAGGGGTATCTGAGGTGGAAATGATGTCTCTCATCTCGTCTGTTAAGGATCTGTTTCCTGAGTATGGAGACGGCTTTATTGAGGTGAGTGATGAGTAGTAACTCTTGTGAGGTATGGGTAGTTGCTTTGCAAGAGATGCATACAGGATTTGCTGGTGGACAAACAATGAGTACGCTCTGGGGCCAATTTCATAAAGCTGTTAAGCACAAAAATTTGCTTAGCATGAAAATGTCTTGCTTAGTAAAAACAGGTTACCAGCCAAAAGTCCATGTAATTTTCATGCTAAACAAACAACAGCTGAATACCAGTCAAAAGCAATATTGCACACATGGAAATCTGGTTGGTAATCAGTTTTTATCAAGGAAGCATTTGCATGCTAAGCACATTTTTGTGCGTAACAGCTTTATGAAATTGGCCCCAGGTTGGAACATTGAAAATCCTTATGATCTCTGCCCTAAATAAAAAATGTATGTGTGCCTTTTGCAAAAAAAATTGCTGATCAGAAAAATATATAAGAATGTATGGAGGTGGAAAGCGGGTTGTGGACTTCAGTTACTTTGTGTTGCATTGATAAATGAGCATAAATAGCAGATGTGTAAAGCCACAATCATGGGTACACCTGTTATTGACGTCCATGTTTTGAAAAACAACGATGTAAAATATTATTTGAGATCACACATGAATCAGCCATCCAGCTTTATGTCAACTTGGAATGAGACATTCATTCAGTTTGGCAAATACTAATTTTGCAAAGAGTTACATGTATTTGATGTTGCTCTGTCATTCATAATGGTATCCTTTTAACAATATGTGTACCCATGATCTTAGGTGTGCACAATCATTTTGGTTTGTGCATATTGTAACATACACAATCTCAACACTATGTACAACACAGGATTGGGGATCAGATGCTGAGAAGGTTAAAATAAAATTGTCAAAAATCATTCGCCTTTATTGATCTACTAGAATCATTAACTCTTTCAGTGCTCATGCTTTTTAGCATTTTGACCCTAAAGTGCCCAGCTTTTTGGGGGTTTTCAAAATTCTGTTAAAAAATAAATAAATAAGTTTCACCCACCAAACAAGCTGTATCTTGCTCTTTCACAAACTTCTTCAAGAGTAAAACGTGCACGTTTACAGGGGGCCGCAATCATTTCAATACGTCACCACAAGCAGACAACCGTAGCTAAATATAGAATACATCAAAACAGCTCAGAGACCGATGCGCCCTCTCGCAAAAACTTGAATAACAAAAAAAACAAAAAAAGTACATGTACGAAATGGGTAGAATACGATAGAGCAATAGCGCCCTCTTGCGATAATCCGAATAGTGTAGGTCGTACATGTACGATTGATGGCACTTTTGGAGTACAAAACATAGATCGTACATATACGATAATGGCACTTTCGGAGTACATCGAGTAGATTGTACATGTACGACCTTGGCACTGAAAGAGTTAAAGAAGTTTCCACAACAAATAAGAAATGAATGAAATGGAATCTGTATTTGGTGTTTATTGACAGGCATGCTTAGAGGAGTATGCCTTTGATAGCAGCATGGTTATAAACGCCATCTTGGAAGACAAACTAGTACCTGGACTCGGAGAACTCGATAAGACCATGCAAAGGTATGAGGACTGGAGGTGCTTTCTCCACAGGGACCTGAAGAAGTACTTCCATATAGTCCATTCTTTTCATGAGCCCTTTAGCCGCGTCCTTTGCAATTCAGCACCCCAGCTGCGAGTAAGGATGATTAGCCTCCTGAATTATTATTATAACTCATTCTGTCCGGCTGTTATTGATGGGGACCTGGTGTGCCAATATGGGCTTGTGCAGCCAGGTGTAATACACACAATAGCAAAAGAATGGATTGAATACGGGCAGTAATGTGCATATAGACTAATCCGGCGACCAAAATTAGAAGCATTTACTGCGGTAGCACCACGCTCGCGTGCGTATTTTACGCACGCGCTCGATGCAGCTTCGACCGACATGGTGTTTACAACTTGCCAAAATGCGCACGCGACTGAAATTAAAGAACGCGGGCAACCTGCACGCGAGCGTGGCACCAGAGCAAAAATGGCTTTTAATTTTGTTCAGCGAATTCCTGTACAGATGACAACCGGCCAGGTGGTCTTTTTCAAACCGCGGCTTTGCCCGTCGTCCGTATTAAAGGGTTTTCCACTACTAATCATCACTCCTATTTTTCCATATAAATCTCTTCTATGCAAACATACATTCTGAGCCATGTTGTTGTATGGGTCAAAATCAGTCAAGGGGATTGTTTTTGACCCTCCTGCCATAGTACAAAACCACATGTAATCTGATCATGTCTGTGTAAAAGTATAGCAGGGGAGGTGGAAGGAAATTTTGACTGATTTTGACCTTTTAAATAGTAGGAGGGTTTTAAGAGTCTGTTTACAATGCATTGACCATATGAGATCTCCTTGAAAAATAACGAAATTCCATGACTTTCATTGATCCTTTAATTCAGTGATGGAGTCGAAACCATCACAAGACCAGGCACATTAATGCACAAAACCATTCACAAGACCAGCTTGTAACAGGCACAAGTAACAGGCATAAACCATGACAAATGAATGCTTTTATTACAGTTCATTTGAATAGCTTGAGACTGGAATTAAGACTGAAGGTCTTGTCTTGGTCTTGCAGGGTCTTGTGATGGTCTTAACTACATCAGTGCTTTAATTTAAATTCCAGGATTTTCCAGGATTGGTCATGACTAGAAACCCTCATCTGATAAATTCATCCTTGTTCTTGATCTTAGGACTCCCAAGCCCCTGGATTCCAAGATGCTAGCACCGAAGGAGGCTACACCAGGAGACACTCACTCGTTACTACAGCAACGTAGTAACATCTTCCAGAATGATGAGTTTGATGTATTCAGCAGAGATACTGTAGACACTAGCAGGATACACAAGGGAAAGAAGTAAGTGTTGCAATTAAGCTTAGCAGGTTGGAGTATGGCTGTGGGATTGGTTAAGAATAGTGTGACGCAACACATGGGAAAAGAAGCAAGTGTTGCAATTGAGCTTAGCAGGTTGGAGTATGGCTGTGGGATTGGTTGAGAATAGTGTGATACAACACATGGGAAAAGAAGCAAGTGTTGCAATTGAGCTTAGCAGGTTGGAGTATGGCTGTGGGATTGGTTGAGAATAGTGTGACACAACACATGGTAAAAGAAGCAAGTGTTGCAATTGAGCTTAGCAGGTTGGAGTATGGCTGTGGGATTGGTTGAGAATAGTGTGACACAACACATGGTAAAAGAAGCAAGTGTTGCAATTGAGCTTAGCAGGTTGGAGTATGGCTGTGGGATTGGTTAAGAATAGTGTGACGCAACACATGGGAAAAGAAATTGCAATTGAGCTTAGCAGGTTGGAGTATGGCTGTGGGATTGGTTGAGAATAGTGTGATACAACACATGGGAAAAGAAGCAAGTGTTGCAATTGAGCTTAGCAGGTTGGAGTATGGCTGTGGGATTGGTTAAGAATAGTGTGACGCAACACATGGGAAAAGAAATTGCAATTGAGCTTAGCAGGTTGGAGTATGGCTGTGGGATTGGTTGAGAATAGTGTGATACAACACAGGGGAAAAGAAGCAGTTGTAGGAATTGAGGTGTTGCATGAGTGGAGTGTGGGTATACGATTGGTTAAGGGCAAATATTGTTATTGGATCACCGGGTGTCCGTTGGTTTCTGGCCAGTTTCGCACTGTTTTGGTTTGCCTTTCAGAAAAACCCAGCAAGGACTTTTTCTGAAAGGCAAATAAAAATCTTCTCGCTACCAGTGGTACAATGTACAAAATCTCTTAGGAGGTGCAGTAATTTGCACGAAAACAGATTTTTGTTCAATTGTTCTGACTAGTACGTTGCAGTTTTCAGTTCTTTTGAAGACTGAAAATACTTGTTAAACATAAAATGGAAAATAAACTTTCTCCTTAGAAATGTCCAGTATTTCAAACATTACAATCTGTTAAAACCCTAACCCACCTCAATCCTCCAAATCCTCCATGCGGTTTTGGAGGATTTTGGAGGATTGAGGATGAATGGTATTTTTAAAAAAAAGAGGATTTTTGAGGATTGAGGATAAATGGTGTTTCAAGCAGAGGATTTTTGAGGATTGAGGATGAACGGTGTTTAAAGCACATGAGGATTTTGGAGGATTGAGGATGAAAGCATTTTTGGGGGCAGGGTAATCGGAGGATTTTGGAGGATTGAGGATGGTTCCTAGCAAAAAGTGCCTAGGGGGTTAGGGTTAATGGTCCGTGATAAACAGTCAAAATTGTCTACATGCTCCTTTCAGTTGTATTGTTAACTTTAAAATCAGTTTAACAACAAAAAGATTTACTTTGGAGGAGCAGGTGGACTTCTTTCCTTGAGGGGCAAGGCAATTTCTCATGGGAGTATTTCATAGAGGATCATGACAAAGGAATCTGCCTCCGTTCCCTCTCAAATTCCCAGGCCTGCAGATATGTTCTTCTACATCCCGGGCAAAATTGTCAAATGAATAATTTTTTATTCTTCTAATATTGCCTTGAAGGGGTGATAAGTTGAGTGAAGAGAAAGTCCTGAATGACAAGACTCACCTGGCCAGCTTAAGATCAACCTACGAAGATTATAGCTATGAGTATGAAGATGAATACGATGATACGTATGATGCTAACGATGTTGGAGCTGGTGATGCTGATTCAGCGGATGAACTCACATCAAGAAGGTAATATTACACTCCACTCACCCTCAAATAATGTCAAGATATTCTTGAGAACTATCTTTGCTGTTGGTTAGAAATGTTGTGTAGAAATCAGTGATTTTTGAGAAATAATAATACAATGCCATTTATAATTATGTGGCGACAATGAAGTCACCGTATTACAGAGGTGAAGTGATGAGTTGCAGTCTGTACCAGGGCTCCTAGGAGTCAAGATAATAACTTTGTTGCAGTTCCAAATTTCAAGAATACACTAACGATTTCTGAAGAAAAGTAAAGTTGGATGGTTGCAACAGCACCTGCTACAGGGGGAATGGTAACTTTTGCTCCTTTTTAACCCTAACCCTGCCAGACGCAGCACAGTGCATCTTTGCTGACAGCTCCACTTTGCTGGACTCTGCACACAAGTCAATGTGACAAAGTATGCAATCTGATGTCTGGCAGGGTTCTAGCCAAAATGCCCTGAAGGGTTAGGGTTTTAAGGAAAGAATTCATAGAAGTACCAATCTGTTAAAACTGGTGTTTATGAATTGACAGGCCGTTTATGGTACCCAGGGTACTCAGAGGGACAGGAGAAGAAAGCAGCTCTGGGGATGAAGATGATCAGGTAAAACAATCAACCTTCGGTTTTTTTATCAAAAAGAAATTATATTATTAGGATCAATTTATTAACTTAAGTTTGAAACGTCAGGCCAGCTAATTTTTGTATTTGTATATTTCAGGTCAATTCAGTCAGTGAGCAGTTTGCAGCAGTTTAATTCATTTTCATATTTGAAATCTTGTTCAACAGATGTTCAAAATATATTTAGAAAGTTTTGCAACTTGTTTCATCACAATCGAGTGTTCCTTTAATTCCCTCCCTGCAGTGGCTATCGGACCAAACTTTACTCCATTAAAATAATGGTTTTCCAAACTAATTTGCCTAGCACACTGATTTGCTGAGAATATAAAATATGTGCATAGCGTAAAACAGACTACCAGCCAAAGCAAGGTTTTTGGTGTGTTTTTCTCGAGTCATTTTTGGGTGAGAAGCACATGATATTCTGCTAAGCACTTCTGTGATTTGTTTTTAAATCCTTTGTCAATGTTTCTACTGAAGGATCAAGATCCACGAAACTCACAGCAACCCCACAACAGACCACAGGTCAGTAGGGGTAGGGGACGCGGTGGTGGAAGGGGTTCTGCAGTGCAGGGGCAAGCAAGGGGAAAAGGACAGAGCAAGGAAACACAGAGGGCCAGAGATTCGAAGGATAAAAACAAAGCAAGTCGAGCCAACCATAACAGGAAAGCAATGGCAGATAGGAAACGAAACAAAGGAATGGGACCACTGTCTTGAAACGGTAAAATAATGAATCTTGAAAATGTACAATGCCCTTGTTTGACCCATTGTCTACTGATCCTCAATGAAAAATAAAACCCCAGCTGCAGGTTGTCGTTTTAATTCAAATGGACGGGATATGAAAAAAGTTTTATTCATCCACCTGTATCTATACAGCTTCACTTTCACAAATTAGTAGTAAATTTGTTGTCCAAGTCCAAAAAGTTTATTTTTCGGATTCCGGGGGTTTGGATGCAAAGTATTGTTACATATCTCACAAATTTTCTGGTCTCCAAGGTTTTTAATTGAGAAGTGACTTGGCGCTTTGGGAGGGGATTAAAACAGGTTTTTCCCTCGGATTATAGTACAGATAAATTAGAAAATAGTGTTATACTGATAAAGAAATAAATGTTGAAACTGTTCAGTATGTGCCATGCAAAACAATATTTTATTCTTAAAACAGACAGCCAGTTGTAACAAAAACAAGCTTGCTTTGGGTCAAACCGTATACACTTCATAAACACATGGCCACGAACTCGTGCAGATTTATTTGAAGAGAAACTAAACAACAGTAATACTTCAAAAGACTAAACGGAGGTTTAAATCTGGTCAAACCAAAAGAGGTTTTGAAACCAGATGAAAATATACCCGATTTCTATTTAATACTGCTCAGAGTTGCAGCTTTTTTTTTACAAACCTTTTACAGTCTGCTAGGTATATGTGGCACCAACAGTTGGACATTTTGAACATTTAGATTTTCATTAATGAGGGTTTGTAATGGTGAAAAACATTACTTGTAATACGATATTTTAGTTTTCGATGAATTCAGCATTGGGAATAGAAAATAATACATACATTTTTTTTCTTAAAGTACGCCAGACCTAAAATGTCAAATTGTACACATTTCATGGTCAACACAAAAGCAAAACCAGGTATTTTGATTTAAATATGCTTTAAACTACAGTATTGACAAGAACAGGAATAATTTTTTTTTTTTTTTACTATTTTCATGTAAATTGCAATTACTTAAAAATACAAAAATGTAGGTCATGTGACATGTCCGATTTCCCTTGTGGAGGCTACATATGCAGTCATCTGGCGTCAAACTCTGGTTTTTTTTCTCATACCCAGACACGTTTTTAAAGTCAACTTTAGTCCGGGTTTAATTGCTAGTGTGAGACTAGCTCAATGTATGAATGAATGTTTTTACCTGGACAAGCTCCAACAAAGTACACTTCATTTTGCAAAAGGATGGACTTAAATAGACAAGCGAAAGTACCGTTTATTTCAATAAATATGTTTCTTAAAATATGATAGTTGTATAATTTGAGACGTCATGATTCAAAGAGATTATACGCCAACCATCCTGACTATAACAGCATAAGATCTTTGGTTTTGAAAGATGAGAAATACTTTGGTTGGAAATTATCTAGTCTGTTTAATTTTAATCATTATAATGTAATTATGGGACATTATGTGGTATAATTGTTAGAATGACTTGAAACAATTCAAATTGTCACTTTACTTGCCAACAAAACCAGGGCACTAAAATACCAATGGTAAATATGTAAAATTAACTATTGTATCTTTCGGTACTTCATTAAGGGAAAATAACCTTAAGTAGGCACATACTATTACAATGTGTATTTATTGCATGTTTCATGTGTAATAAAGTTGTATCTCGGCCACCTAACAGGCCAAAGTCCTCTACAATATTCAGGAAGACATGAACAGAAATCAAAGAAAAACTCTGAACTGGTTACAACTTTGCAAACGAATCAAACATGATTTGGTTTGGGATCTGTAAGCCTAAGTTAGTTTGTACTGTTGGCCCATTGTGATTCACATGTTATTGAAACCTGTTATTCATCCTATTTACCTTCTTTTCTGTAATTTTCAAGACAATTTTTTTTCAACTGAAAATGAAAAAAATGGCAAGGCTTACCCCTTATGATTTATTCACATTTTAGCCCAAAAATGACATTTTCTAAATTTGATTGAAAAAGTTCCCAGAGACATGTAGGAGCGCCAGAAACCTGTTCATCTTATTTACCTTCTTTTCTGCAATTTAAGACAATTCTTTTTTCAACTGAAAATGAAAAAAAAGGCAAGGCTTACCCCTTATGATTTATTCACATTTTAGCCCAAAAATGACATTTTCTAAATTTGATTGAAAAAGTTCCCAGAGACATGTAGGAGCGCTGGAAACCTGTTATTCATCTTATTTACCTTCTTTTCTGCAATTTAAGACAATTCTTTTTTCAACTGAAAATGAAAAAAAAGGCAAGGCTTACCCCTTATGATTTATTCACATTTTAGCCCAAAAAGGACTTTCTAAATTTGATTGAAAATGTTCCCAGAGACATGTAGGAGTGCCGGAAACCTGTTATTCATCCTATTTACCTTCTTTTCTGTAATTTTCAAGACAATTTTTTTTCAACTGAAAATGAAAAAAATGGCAAGGCTTACTACCCCTTATGATTTTTTCACATTTTAGCCCAAAAATGACATTTTCTAAATTTGATTGAAAATGTTCCTAGAGACATGTAGGAGTGCCGGAAACCTGTTATTCATCCTATTTACCTTCTTTTCTGTAATTTAAGACAATTTTTTTTCAACTGAAAATGAAAAAAATGGCAAGGCTTACCCCTTATGATTTATTCACATTTTAGCCCAAAAATGACTTTCTAAATTTGATTGAAAATGTTCCTAGAGACATGTAGGAGTGCCGGAAACCTGTTATTCATCCTATTTACCTTCTTTTCTGTAATTTAAGACAATTTTTTTTCAACTGAAAATGAAAAAAATGGCAAGGCTTACTTACCCCTTATGATTTTTTCACATTTTAGCCCAAAAATGACATTTTCTAAATTTGATTGAAAATGTTCCCAGAGACATGTAGGAGCGCCGGAAACCTGTTATTCATCCTATTTACCTTCTTTTCTGTAATTTAAGACAATTTTTTTTCAACTGAAAATGAAAAAAATGGCAAGGCTTACCCCTTATGATTTATTCACATTTTAGCCAAAAAATGACATTTTCTAAATTTGATTGAAAATGTTCCCAGAGACATGTAGGAGTGCCGGAAACCTGTTATTCATCCTATTTACCTTTTCTGTAATTTTCAAGACAATTTTTTTTCAACTGAAAATGAAAAAAATGGCAAGGCTTACTTACCCCTTATGATTTTTTCACATTTTAGCCCAAAAATGACATTTTCTAAATTTGATTGAAAATGTTCCCAGAGACATGTAGGAGTGCCGGAAACCTGTTATTCATCCTATTTACCTTTTCTGTAATTTTCAAGACAATTTTTTTTCAACTGAAAATGAATAAAAAAGGCAAGGCTTACCCCTTATGATTTATTCACATTTTAGCCCAAAAAGGACATTTTCTAAATTTGATTGAAAATGTTCCCAGAGACATGTAGGAGTGCCGGAAACCTGTTATTCCATCCTATTTACCTTCTTTTTTCAACTGAAAATGAAAAAAACAGGCAAGGGGTAAGCCTTATGATTTATTCGCATTTTAGCCCAAAATGACATTTTCTAAATTTGATTCAAAATGTGTCCAGAGACATGTAGGAGCGCATCAAACCCGTTATTCATCCTATTTACCTTCTTTTCTGCAATTTTCAAGACAATTTTTTTTTCAACTGAAAATGAAAAAATGGCAAGGGGTAAGAGCCTTATGATTTGTTCCAATTTTGGCTCAAAAATGACATTTTCTAAATTTGATTGAAAAAGTTCCCAGAGACATGTAGGAGCGCCAGAAACCTGTTCATCTTATTTACCTTCTTTTCTGCAATTTAAGACAATTCTTTTTTCAACTGAAAATGAAAAAAAAGGCAAGGCTTACCCCTTATGATTTATTCACATTTTAGCCCAAAAATGACATTTTCTAAATTTGATTGAAAAAGTTCCCAGAGACATGTAGGAGCGCCGGAAACCTGTTATTCATCCTATTTACCTTCTTTTCTGTAATTTAAGACAATTTTTTTTCAACTGAAAATGAAAAAAAAGGCAAGGCTTACCCCTTATGATTTATTCACATTTTAGCCCAAAAATGACATTTTCTAAATTTGATTGAAAATGTTCCCAGAGACATGTAGGAGTGCCGGAAACCTGTTATTCATCCTATTTACCTTTTCTGTAATTTTCAAGACAATTTTTTTTCAACTGAAAATGAAAAAAATGGCAAGGCTTACTTACCCCTTATGATTTTTTCACATTTTAGCCCAAAAATGACATTTTCTAAATTTGATTGAAAATGTTCCCAGAGACATGTAGGAGTGCCGGAAACCTGTTATTCATCCTATTTACCTTCTTTTCTGCGATTTTCAAGACAATGTTTTTCTCAACTGAAAATTAAAAAAATGGCGAGGGGTAAGCCTTTATTAAAAAAAACAAATGAATGCTACATGTAGAGTTGGAGAAAAGACAGCACACTATCCACAAATACTGTGCTTGGAGCTAGAATTCATATACACTTGTAGAAAGACAAACGTTCATAGCACACGCTGAGCTTGTATTGCAAACTACAGAATAATCACAAGTCACAAATATCTACATAAATTAGTAAATATGATTGGATGTCTGTCAACACAGCCGCCAACCAGCAAGCCACCGTAAATGGCTCATAGTCAATGTAGGTTTAATATTGGGAAGAAGTAGCCGGCAGTGAGTGTCTTATAAATTAAATTAGCCACTGCAATTAACAATGCAAATTATAATGTGCCACCCGACATAATCGGCCATTTTATGTTTAGAAATTGCTTACAAAAACACCTTCCTAATACTCTAAATAACGAACCTTACTGGTTCTCAAACCCACCCACACTGATTAGCACCTGATAATCACGCATGCCCTTGTTATTTTGCTAAGAAACTAAGAAACCACTAAGACATAACCCCACCTAAAATCTTCCAGACAAATGTGACCCAGCACGGCGAAACCCGCAAAAAGTCGCTTAACCCCAAACCAAGAAATGTATGAATTTAATTCAGTTTATTCCATAGATGTGCATATTGTTTTTCGACTTTCAAAGTCCATAACTTTCAAACAGAATGCATGATGGATATAATTTTTTCAACACTGAAAAGCTAAAGAGTTGCCCTTTCATATGCTACCAATAACTCATTTTATATTTCTGGGACGTTTTTGTGGGTTTTGTCATGCTGGGTTACAAATGATTCATTAAAAATTTAATACAAAACAGCATTTATAGTTGGATTATGCTTCAAGAATGTCCCAGTTTATGTTGATAAATAGGACTAAAAGGTAATTTTAAATTCTTACTTTATTTCATGATTTTTAAGTTTGTACATATTTACAAGTTTCAAAAAGTAAAATCTCTCTTTGATCTCAGGCACCTTCGAAAAATCTTTGACCACATAAAAATAGTCAATCATGTACACTTGTGATATCATTGAGGCCTCTGCAAAAATTATCTTTGCGTTACACATTTTCACTAACCAGAAGAGGAGGCCTTTTTCATGGCATTAGTGGAAAGTGCAGAAATATGTAACCAACCAATTAGCTAACATTGGTTACCTCTGAATGCTTTAAAGCCGTAATACTTTGCTTCGTAGTAGAGACTAGACCAGCTGCAGTTCACTGAGAAATTCAGATTTATCCACACGCATGCATAGGCGAGCAGTATGAGGTGGAAGAAAATGGTGTGTAAAACAGCACTTTCAGACTTTGCTAGAATTCATCGTATTTGGTCTGTATTTCTGCAGTTTGCAAGACAAACTAAGGATTTAAGAAAAATGTTTATGCGACTGCCTGGTGCTTGCATGATTTTATACAGAGAAACATGTCCAAGACGTTGTGCTACCAGTTCGTAGTCGGGCGATTTCTGCCACTGCAGGGGCTTGTAGCCCGACATCTTGGACATTCTCTGTAAACAATCATGCAGGGGCCAGGCAGTCAGAGAAACATTTTCTCTTTTAACTCCTTTATTTGTCCTCGTTACCTTTATTGATTCCGCAGGTTTTCCCAATTCAACAAAATACAGACCGACTTCAAAGAATTCCAGCGACATGTACGTCCCATGTAGATTTCCAATATAGAGCTCTAGCTTCTTGCATCACTAGGTGCGCTACACGCACATGTGCGTAAATTGTGTGCATAAATTTGAATTTATTAGCCTTACTGTCTATCAAAGGGTTGGCATGTAACAAACTAGCAGAACCGTTTCAATCAAAATTCAAATTTCACTGCTTAACTATGTAAAACACATATTAAAATTTATAATTACATAATAAAAACAAGGCTATTAACGCAGTTAGTTTTTAAAAAATGCAAATAAAAATTACATCATACTTGTATGATATGTAAATAAAAAGAATGACATGAAAACATTGGATGTTGAAATAATACTGACCAAACTGCAATTACATGCACCTTTAAATTAATTCTTTGGAAGAGAGCTCCCAGATAAAAATAATTTAAAGTAATTCTAAAAATATAGCTCAAAAAGCCTTGTAATACTAAAAACTCTTCAGCATAATGCTTTTGCTCTCACAATTGAAACTATTGAAAGTCATAAAATCTGAAAGTAAATTAATATCTGAAAGAGGAATTCAGCGAAAGGGGCATACACCTCTGAAAGATTTCAAGCCATCCATAGGGTTAACTTTACCCTCAGTATTAGCTAGATGCACACAAACAGGCTCATGCAGCTGACCTTTGACTTCTGCCTTGACCTGACATGACCCGATGGTGAAAAATGCCAGACTCAAATGGTTGAGTGCAGTTCATCATGCAATCTACAATAGACCTTACGCGTAAGCACAGTGTTGTAGTCAAGACCATCACAAGACCAGCACAAGACCAACAGTCTTAATCAAAGTCTTAAGCTATTCAAATGAACTGTAACAAAAGCATTATTTTGTCATGGTTTATGCCTGTTACTTGTGCCTGTTACAAGATGGTCTTGAAATGGTCTCGACTACAACACTGGCGTAGCAGCCACCTTCGAGAATAATGTCAATGTTACTCTTGGATAGGCCTGTGTAAACCTTTTGTGCTTATAATGCTACAGAATTTGAGTGACGAAAATATACATCAGATGGGCACTATATGCATACAGTCTCTACAAGTGGAGTGGATCTTCCAAATCAAGACACTTGTCAAGTGTCCTGACGACGGGCAGAGCATACTGTCCGAAACGTTGAGTTCCCTCCGGTTCTTTTCAGAACCACACAAACTAGTTATCTCAAGACACTTTGTCAAAGTTCCTCATTCCCAAATGATCCAGAATACCTGTAAAGGGGCTGGGTTAAATTTGGTTGATATGGGCCAGGAAGTGTTCGAGGTGCTGACAAAACTTCAAAAATTTGCTTAGATTTATATAGGTATCCACAGGTAGATCTTGAAGTACAAAAACTTACTATTATAGCTCATCGGTGGTAATAACATGAAAAGTATTTCATTTTTTTTGAAAAGGCACTCTGACAGTGATGATGGGATGGCTTATGAGAATCGTCATCACTAGATGCATATTTAATAGGTGGCCGCATTACATTGTCATTTGTTTGGAACTGAATCAGCATTGAAAAGCGAATAGGAGGAATACCCCGAGCAGCTTTCATTTACACACTTGATGTTATCCTGGACCTTTGCTTAGCCCTTGCTTGCTGTCGCTGGTACTCCTGAAACTCTTTCTTCAACTCCTCACATCGTTTCTCCATGTCAGCTACCTTCCCTGTCCCTTCCTCATACACCTCATCCTGTGGGGTATGAGGAATCTCAACTGGCTGGTAGTATTTCTTCAATGCATCAAGAAGGTCCGTCTCATGGAGCATGGGGTCATACTCAAAGTACGGTTCCTCAGACTCTTTGGAGCTGACATTGGAGAACGGTCCAGCCGAGTCTGAGAAGGGACTGTCCACGCCGTCTGCAGCGGTGGCACTCATGGTGGGGTCATGGATGCTTGGAACACTGCTGGTACGACCTCGAGACGCGGTACTCTGTGAGGTATTGCGACTGGCATAGCCACTGCTCCCTGAATACAGGCTGTTTGGGGATAGGAGGCTGCGCTGGTGGGCGGAGATGTAGGATTGGGGGAGGGGGATTGGCTTTGTAGATCCAGGACGGCTATCCATGGAGGACACACTTGCTCTACTGTTTGCACTCATCGCAGCGGGAGATACGGATACTCTCATACTACCCTCTGTAGGACGGAGTGGGAGAGTGTTGTAATTCTTATCTCGACCACCATGAGGAGGGGAATGCAAGTTGTCATAGCTCGGTGAGAGACTGCTGCGTTTTGGTCGGAGGGTGGACTCCATCTCTGGAATGTCACAATATATCTTCAGTCTGCTGCCCCCTTGTGGTGACACTCGTTCATGTATCTTTGGTTGACCTCCACTTACTGGTGACGATGCTGGTGGTGATGTGGAAGTACTTCTTTTTGGTCTAGCGCCCTCTATTGGAGATGCAGAGCCATTAATAGGTTGATTTTCGTTGTCATGGTAACTGGTTATTGTTGGATCAGCATCCTGGAATGTTCCTTGTAATGTTTCTGCGAAAGAAAGTGAAAGTATAAGAATTACACTGGAGGATAAATTTGATTATCTCTTAACAGAAACTAACCATTGACAGGAATTAACAAAAACAATACGTGGAATCTTTGACCCAAAAATAATATAAGGGTGGCTGAGATCAAGCTAGCTAGATATCGGAAACAATCATTCCTGGGTCACTGAATGATCCTACCTTCTTACAAGACTGGTAACTGAAGTGTGGAAAAAAATTGCTCAATTAGAACTGAAATGTATGTATTGCAGTGTACTCAGGCTGCCAAAACTATAGTGATTGACTATTTACCAGACCAGTAAAAAAACAAAAAAACAATCGCTACAAGATTTTGCAAGGAGTATGACTTGTGTAATGTTAAAGTTTCTTTAAGAATTGCACAGAACACATGTTCATAAGCAAGGACCCCCAATTTTGCTGAAGTGTGAGCTAATAGGCAGAAAATATATCTGCATGGACAGCTGGGAAAGCGTATCAATCTCCCATCCCATACACCTGTTACCCAACACAGAACCTCCAAACACCCCATCCATGCCAACCTGTGTCTGCAAAGCTCTCTGCTGAGGTAGCACCACTTTGTCCTTCTCCAGGGTCTGTTGTGGGGTCTGTTGTGGGGTCTGTCACCCTTTGTATCCTCTGGTTTGTTCTTTCTGGGCTTCGCTTCATAACCTGTTGCACAGGTTTCCGGTACTTTTCTGATTCAGGACTACTATCAGCCTTTGAGGGGGATTTACGATCCCTCTCCAACGTGCGACCTCTTGTATCAGTGTCATAATCATACAGCCCCTTGGGCGTTCTTGGCAATTTAGTTCTATCCGCGGAGTTGCTTTCATGACGATTTGGGCTCATGGGTCTTTTTGATGCAAGAGGCGTACCATAGATTTTGTGAGAGCCTTGAAACCGAGGCTGTCTGTCAGGACTTCTGGAAGCCCTAGGCTCTCCATAGTTACCGTTACGCTGTGATCTCTGTGGGCTTGCTTGTCTTTGAGGGCTGTTTCTAAGCCTGTCATAGTCTGGACTTTGTGACTTTCTACGAGGGCTAGTCTGCCTCTTGGGCAATTGTCTTGCAACATCCTGCTTTCCATACTCATAATTATCTCTGCCACAATTTCCTTTTGTGTTACGAGGCTCTCCATAGTCAAGATCTATATAGTCAGGATGCCTTGCACTCATGGAGTTTCCTTGTATAGTGCTAATGCTGTCTGACCACGGCAATGAGCTATGGTACTCAGGAGGGGGTCCACTCCTAAAATCATCCTGAGACAAGCGCTTGATATCTTTCCTTGTGCTTTGTCTCGGCAGGGGTCCATGTCTATTCACTAAATCTTGAGAATGAGATGATGTATCACGCTGGGAGTGACTGAGCGTGTCATCAGCCCAATCTCGATCCCACCGCCAGTTGTTCTTTGTGGGCATGTCCACGTACTGATTCTGGGCAGACAGAGTCTGTCTAGTGGGTGGTGCCCTGCTGTCATAAGTGACCATGGCTGGATTTACAACGCCTCCATCATCATAACCATCATCATCATAATACGCTTCAGCACCACTTGCCCACCCATAATCCTCATTGTCATCAGAGTTGCTTGTTATGAACATGTTGCCATGGTAATACACATAGTCCCCACACGGATGTGCAGAATCCATTGGTCTGATGGTACCGTGTGTATCAGGGGGTACATCACTGTCATCGTCATCTCTGGTGGTTTCTGAATGCTCACCTCCGGAGTTGTAATTGTACAGACCTGCAACAAGAAAGAAATAGTAAGTATCTTTGCTATAGGAACCAAATGAGTCAGTGTTGTAGTCAAGACCATTTCAAGACCATGCAACAAGACCATCCACAAGACCAGCTTTTAACAGGCACAATTAACAGGTATAAACCATGACAATGGAATGTTTCTATTACAGTTCATTCGAATAGCTTAATACTTGGATTAAGACTGCTGGTCTTGTGCTGGTCTTGTGCTGGTCTTGACTACAACACTGAAATGAGTTTGGGCTGACCCTCATTTTCCAGATGCCGAAGTTTATAATTACATATGGTTAGGGTAAAACTACCATACATATCCTAGTTGATAATGTACGGTCAGCAATGACCACTAAAGCTCCCACCATGGGTTAGGGTAGTAACAACCATATATATATATATATCCTAGTTGATAACTACTGGTCATCGATGACCACAGTACCCACCCATGGGTTAGGGTACTAACCACCATATACATCCTAGTTGATAACTACTGGTCATCGATGACCACAGTACCCACCCATGGGTTAGGGTACTAACCACCATATACATCCTAGTTGATAACTACTGGTCATCGATGACCATAGTACCCACCCATGGGTTAGGGTACTAACCACCATATATATCCTAGTTGATAACTACTGGTCATCGATGACCACTATAGTACCCACCATGGGTTAGGTAAGTAATCACCATACATATTTTTTTTGGGGGGGTGGCGTGCACCCCCCACATACACCCCTTGGCTATGCCGCTGCTAATTAATAACTAACGGTCATTGATGACCACTGTCTACAGTACTCACCATGGGTTCGTATTCTCCCGTCCTGTACCGAGTACACACCAGCTGCTGATGAAGGCTCAAACTCCTCTAGCTCTAGAGCTTGCTCCGAAACAAGCTGTCTAGGGTTGGTATCACTCCCCGCCCTCCGATGAGAACACTCTCCCTTATCCCTCCCTGATAAACGATGATGGGATGAACGTCTTAGTAACCGTTCACTTAGACTAGGCTCTGAGTGGCTGGTAGGCAGTTTGCCATTGGAGGTGAGGTGGGCGCGGCGGTTGGAGTGGGGGGCGGAGGCAGGATCTGTCTTGTGCTTGGGGGAGATTTTTATAATGAGCTTGGAGACAAGGCTCTTGGGTTTGATGGGGACTGGTGTAGGGGTCTCTGATGACCTTCATTATAGAAGAAGAAAAAACACTTAATGTTACGTGAGTGCAGGTGCAGGTAAAATTTCCAGTAATGAAAAAATCTGTTTACCATAAACCATCATTCCAGAGAGTTCTTACTAAGAAAAATTTTTCATTTTGAAAACAAAGTTCCTCTCAATGAGAAAATGTCATGGGAGTCATGTTGGTGTAGTGACATTTTTAAAAAGCAGAATACAGAGATGCGGTAAGATGAAAGGAACATTTTCGTCTAAGAACACAAAGAATGGTTGAGTTGATCACTACTGAAACAAACTGAGATGATGTGCTAGTAAAAAATGACACTGATGACAAAAAACACGCAAACACAGAAAAATATAACCAACCAATCCTAATTTTCCCTAACATTTCGTGTTTCTATGGAGATCAATGCCATCATGCAATCCCTTGCAATGGAGACATATTTATACACTGGAGCATGTAGTATCTATAGCACGTATTATCTTTACTGTCATGCAATGCCTATAAAATCATTTCAGAATCCATGCTGTTGGAGTTGGTGGGAGAGGTAAACTATGGGCTGTCCCTTCAAGAGAGTGAGTGAATAGAGTGCAGTAGTCAGGATACCAGGGTATTTCACTTACTGTATTGGTTGGGGTCTGTGTATTAGTGGTTGTGGGGTCTGGGCTGCAACACCTAAGAAACAACAAACAGGAAACACAACAGGTACAGAGATGAGAACGGTGTCCTCTAAGTGGCCACTGTGATTGAGTAAAACGTTCCATCTACCTAGACAAGGACAGGTACCCTGCACTGATTTCAATACAGTTCACTCTTTCTGAAATGCGCAACATGCAACTAATGAATAGGCATGCATTTCATAAAATTCTCATACTGGAAAACCATGTTCTGATTATGATCACATGCTTATCAGCTCAAAGGTTTCCAGTACACGTTTAGAGCAAGGGCTTTACCTCAATACCAATTCAAATGTTTCCCAATGTGGGATAAGTTTCCTGTTTAACTTTAAAAATTGTTTTTTTAAAAATTGGTCCTCAAAAAGGGGCCTAATTAAACCCTTTGAAGCCTACCTCCCATGGATCTGCCACTGCAATAATCAAAACGTACATTCTCTATTGATTCAAATTTGATGTCTTGAAATTGCAAAAATGCTACAGGAACAGATATTCCGAGCAATGATGAGTTTAGACAGCATGCCTCTCAAATTCAGAGATTTTAACATCAGATCAGAACGTGTCAATTGTGAAAAGGTAAGGTCACCGCAGGACAACTTGACGTCAGTCACAAAATAAATTTGTTATCCAATCAATGCTTTCAATAAATCAATCAATTAATCAACAATCAAATTTTCTTTTTAACACTTTTGTGAACACCAATAACCAACCATGTTAAACCTGACGGGCAAGCACTCATTCATAATTTACACACCGTAATCTAAAAAATACATTTTTTCACCAACTTACTGAAGAATGCTAATCTCTTTTTCTTCTTCCTCCTGTAGGAGATGCATATAGCGAGAATACTCAGCAGTAAAGCAATGAGAAGGAAGCATATCGCAGCAATGACACCGGCTAATATGCCTGGTTCCCCGTACTGAGGGGTTCGGTCTGTAGTTGGGTGTGGAGGGACGTAAGCAGGGATATCTAAGGGTAACAAATAATTGTAATTTACATTTCTATAAAAAAGAAATCAAGGACAATACTTGTTGCATTTAAATAATTGCAAATAATTTTGATACAAAAGGAAACTTTGATGAAAACTATAAACAGGTTAAAATGAAAACGTGAAATAAATTCAAACCACAAATTAACGATAAATGAAGTTTCATGTCTGCAATGATTAACCGCATCATCAGAGCAAGTTACATGATTGGCTTTCAATCCCTTCAATTTCTGACAAACAATCAACTTCTGGAATTAGTCAAGAAGCAGAATTTTTATTAAAACTTCGAGGTCACAAAAAAAACCTGATAATTTTTTCAAAAAAAAAAAAAAAAAAATCCCTTTTAATGCTTCACTAAACAATTTTTTGTACTGGTTTATCCAATTAATTTGACTAATAAAGCAATTTAACAGCAGATGGAAGGCACAGACAGGGCCACATGAATTTAAACAGCTGGGTTAAAAATGATCTTTTGCCCGAGAAGGAAACCAAAATGAATCAGCCAGTGTCTCTACAACATCAGAGTCGAACCTACTTCCCGTGAAGCCGGTAACCACACTGCTCGGTGCACTGTACAGGACAGGAGTGAAGGCAAACATCCGGAACTGGTAGGTCGTATTGGGCTGTAGTTTCTCTAGCATCTTGTCCGATTCACTGCTGTCCACTCGGTCATATAGCACCACCCACGGCCCCTGTAACTGGTACTCAATAGAGTAGCGATTAACAAACTGGCCCCATAGGGCTGGTGGGTACCAGGCAAGGAGCAGGCCCTCTTGTGTTGGCGAGATGGACAGGTTTTGAGGTGGAGAAGGGGTGAGTCCTGAAATCAAAACAATCAATCGTTACGTGCACTGTACATCAGGTTTTTGGGGTTCATTTACCTTGGGTGAGGTCGTGTTTGGTCTAATGTGAACAAACTAATCTTTAAACTGGCCATATATTGGACTTGAGAACAATACAAATTTAACATGATTAATAAAGCATGATTATTGAAATTAAACTTCTGCACTAGTAAATTTGTAATTTCTTCACAAATTTTAAAATCTGAAATGGTACAAGTACAGCAGTTTGGCCAGAATGAACTTTGTATGCATACTATGCAGAAGTACAAGGTAAGAAATATAATAACTTTAGCCAAAATATCAAGTACCACTCATAAAGACTTTTGTTCGAAATTGATGATCACACTTAGGAATCCATTTTGGGACCTTTGAAGTTGCCAATTTAAAACTCTTTCTAGGCCAATCTGTCAATGCAAATTTGACTTGTGTATAACCCATAAAGTTTAAAGGAGAATCAACCTAAGAAAACAAGCAATTGTTGACAGCTGAGCCAAGTAATAAGCACTGCCTGGTGACACTGCAAATCAACAACTGAAGCTGTGCTAACGTAGATCACACTTTCCATCAACAGAATAACAAACCGAGTCATAGTGCAAGATTTCAATTTATTTAGCTTCTTGTAAATTGCCCGGGCTGCACTGCAGATTCGTTGAACCGTTGCAGCTGTACATACTTAGATTGCACAGTTCTCAACAGATTTGAAAGTTCTCTGTACACTTTGATCATAACTTGAACAACTCATCGAGTGCTTGCAGTAGCATGGCATTTTCTAAGATTGGTATCCAAACGCAAATCTAAACAATAATAAACAATTGGTGTGCAATGGTTTACACAAGGACCAACAACCAAAAAAAAAGGACAAATTGGACACTGGAGAGAATGCTCTCTGTACAGTAAGGATTGAACGGTCCTGACATACATGTACATGTACATGGAGGTTATATGAAAACTCCCCGAGGTTATTTAGAGTCCAACACACCAGACATATCAACCTTACTGGGTTTATGCATCTAGGTGTTTGTCCAAAAATGAAAAAAATCAAAATTGTTATATGGCCAGTTGAGTGGGACCTGTGTGGGTAACAATTATCAGGTTTCAAAGTGAACAAAGAAAACTTGCAGGAGAAGGATTTGAACCTGCGGCCTCTGGATTACCGTACCGGGCGTTCTACCAACTGAGCTATCTTGCCCTATGTTGGCAGTCTCCCAAATTGTCAGTGTCTTTGTTTGGGGGTGCTAGTCAGAAGTCATAAACCCAGAATGCCAGGGATCATGCCCAATTTTACGATAAAACCTGGGGATCACTCAATGTGGGGATCACTCAATGAGGATACAACTTTTTAACTATCAAACAAACCATAAGTTAACAGACTAGTTCATTTTCAACTTTTATAAAAATTTAACCTTAACCCAATCCCATACCCAAAATTGTGTCACATACCTTCAAACTGGCTGTGTGCATGTGTGTCGCAGAGCACATGCAGGATATGAAGGCCAAGTACTGTGGCTGTAAAAGGCATAAGCTAGTGTCTCATGCAGTAACTGGGTAAATGCTAATTAAATCAAGTGGCATTTTTAATAAAAAATGTTCTAACTTACCAATGTAAATGGGGATCAGAGTTCTTCCTGTTTCATCAGTTGGTGATACCACTTCATTTGAATCTGAAAAATACACATAAAACCTTGTTTAACCCTCCTACTATTATAACCATCACAACCTATCAAAAAAACCAAATCCTCTCCTCTCCCACAGCTTGTGTGTCTCAACCTGTCACTCGATAGGTTTTGATAGATAGGGTAGTTGGCTCCAATTTGGCACTGATGAGAGGAAGAGGGTTATTTGTCCAAGGACATAATGCTAGGATTACAAACTGTTATCCTATGATGAAATTTTTCAGAGGACCACTGAGCAAGTAAAACCATTGCTCTGTAGTGAAGAGCTACCTTTTGTTCTCGCTGTAACAGTTTCACCGAAGAGGCTGTCTCCCAGTTGGTTACTGGCAACCACTGCAAACTGGTACTCGGTACTTGGTAGAAGGTTGTGCACGATGTAGAAGTTGACATCTTCAGGAATCTGATCAAACTTTGACCAGTCTTCATCAGTGCTGCCTGCCTCAAGATACCTGGATTTACAAACAAAAATACTGTCTTTTTAACCCATTGAATACAGACGATGGCCATACATGTAGCTGCGGTTTGAAAAAGACCACCTGGCTGGTTGTCTTCTAAATGCACACTCTTGCACGCATTAATTAAATTGTTTGCCTATTGTGTGCATTATGCTTGGCTGCACAAGCCTGTATGGCATACCAGCACTCATTAACCCTATTACCATCCCTAACCTGCCAAAATCAAACACCCCATTGTGTTGAATTTTGTGTGATTGAGTACTGTAGAGCCTTGGCACCATCACTTTGATGGGACTTGATGCCCTGATTTTGTCTAAGTACAAAGAATGTGCCATTGGTTTACTACACAGTGTTGGAGTTTGTGTGGTTAGGGAAGGATTCTAGTAAAAAGGCTTGGGCTGTTAGGGTTAATAACACCCAGACAGAATGGGTTAATGGGTTAATGAGTTAAATTATTATTACAAAATATCCTCTAAATGCATTTGACTTGAACTTGGAAATCACATTCTTAAAACAGTCAAGTGATATCTGGCAAAGGAAATATACAACAACAAGAATGTTGAAACCATTTTACCCTTACAAATATTTCTCCAATATTATTCTATTTTTCTGGTGAAATTTTTTATGATTTCCATCCATTATATATGCATTTAATGCCATTTTTGTCCAACAGAGACCTTTCAGCATAATACTGCTGAATAAATAAGTTTTTGGGGAACGTAATGTGATTTTTGATGTCCGATTGTAAATCTATTTCACTTTGATGAAAGACTCCGATATTAAACACCACCAAAGGAAAGCACATGTTGACAAAGCTGACAAGCCCCTTACCACACAGAGTAGGTCTGAGTAAAGCCACCATTGTATGCTGGATGCCAGGCAACACGAGCGGAGCTAATTGTAGTCGCCACGGTAACATTGTACGGCTCATGTGGGGAAGTCACTATAAATGTTATAGAAAAGAATACAATGTTTCTACATTTTTAACTCAAGGCTGATATTTCCTCAGGCAGGCAGAGGAGGGGGGGGGGGGGGGGTAGGTAGGTAGGTAGAAATCACAGATTTTTGTGAGATAATTGTAATATCTTAGATTATTTAAAGCTTGAGATAAGTTCTTGGGCAACA
This sequence comes from Hippasteria phrygiana, assembly GCA_037893225.1. Taxonomy (NCBI): domain Eukaryota; kingdom Metazoa; phylum Echinodermata; class Asteroidea; order Valvatida; family Goniasteridae; genus Hippasteria; species Hippasteria phrygiana. The sequence goes on along the minus strand of JAZGUH010000639.1, from coordinate 127,254 downwards.
ATCTATTACAGGAATAAAGTTAAACATAGCAGTATTACTCAGTACACAATAACCATGTTTTTTTTAACCATACACTTGTTCTAAATGTTGACAACCGCAAACCACGATTCTACTTTGGAAACAATCATAAACAAGTCTGACTAGCACGCTTGGTATTCCATTGTTCAAAACGGACATTGTCCCACTAAATTCATATTTCAATTTGTAACAGTAATCAAACTGGGTCATCAATTACCACAGACTAGTAAATCTAATAATCTCTAGACCAGTTATTGTCCTGGTTAGGGAAAACAGACAAGTCAGTGTCTGAAATGATGTGGAATTTCTGCGTTATCAAAAGTCAATATTTGTTGACATTTGTTGAATATTTGTTGACGGGCATATTAGCATTTCACGATATCTGCATTCTCTGGCCATACACTCCAGAAAAAAAACATGACTCATTCACAAAACCCTAAATCATAAAGTTCCATTGGGCAAGTTAGGTCGACACTGTGCACATTCTTTTCTTTGTAATACACGTACTCAATTACCTGTAACTGCCAATATTAATAGACCGTGTGTTACATGTCAGCATTTAATTTATTCATTGTGCTGACTGGAGAGTATCGTGTTTTCCAGTGTGACTTACGTTCTACAGTGAGGTGGGTGGTGCTGACTATAGTAGCGATTTCATTGATTGCTAGGCACTGATATATCCCATGATCATCTTTGGTAAGTGCTCGGATTGTCAAGCTGGTTTGGGAGACGCTGGAGCGAAACTGTGGCAATTTGCCGTTGATCTAAAGGATAACAAGACATTCACTTGAAAAAAAGGAAGATTTCACCTTGGGAGAAATGGGGCATCAGAAAGACAATTTAGTCTCCACTTAGGTAATAACTTCCTAAAAATGTAATTTGGGAATTTCAAAACAGAGTTTTTTGAGTTGGTTCTAAAAGAAAACTGACAAAGTTTCATGTTCATATACCAAAGGGTCTTGTTAGAATACGAGACTAAAGTTTGTACACAACCCTGTAGATTTGAATATGACTGCTCTGTTTATTAGCAATTTTCATATCACCAGAAGATATTCTCATATTATAATTTATATGAGTCACAGTGCGGCAGCATTTTTGAAATGTTTAATGGGACGACAGCACTAGTAAAATATACATCATCTGATAAACCATCCCATATGTGCATGTCTGAATATGTGACGTCTCAGCAACGTGAATGTTTATTTGTCTTCAAATATGACTCGGGGATTATTCCGGCAGTAATATAAACCTTGCACGATATGGCACCAAACATCTTATAACAGACTGGAAACCTGCTTAATAAATCTTGAAAATATTAAGATGATAGCTTTGCCTGTATGCACAGTTTTGGTGGTGGGGAGTGTATTCAGATTTTCTGAACCCAATTGATCAATTTTTCTAGAACAGTGACTTTGTTTTGGGTTTTTTTCGGGGGGCGGGGGCGCTTTTAGCAAGATTTAAAATGCACCCCACCCCATCCCCTTCCTCCACCACTTTATTTTAAATGTGCCCCTCCCCCTTCATGGTCACCTTAAACTGCGCAGCAAAATAGAAGCTTGTATCCCCATCAATCTCAAATCGATGTCATTACACAACTGCACATGCTCATTCTTTGACCCTAACTATAATGCTCAATCGAACAATATCCGACAGAAAAGTGTGAAGACTACTCATGAATCAGACAGAATCCAACAGCTTGAATAAGAGATGTTTGTTGTTGGATTCTGTTGGATTCATGAGCAGTCTTCACATTTTACTTTTAGATTCTGTTGGATTCAGCAGAGTGATAAGAAAAAACCAGAGTTGTATTTGAGTCCCTGCAAGTCCTTTCACAAGTCCCTGCAAGTCCATCACAAGCCCTCCAGTCCTAATCCCAATCACAAGCTATTCAAATGAGCTGTGACAAAGGCATTCCTTTGTCATTGTTCATCCAGTTACTTGTGACCGGCTTTATGAAAGCACTTCTGACTGGGCTTGTGAAAGGACTTGTGAAAGGACTTGTGAAAGGGATTCGAATACAACTTTGGAAAAAACCTTAAAGGGGGTGAGGGCTAATACCTTCTTCCATGTGATTGTTGGCACAGGATCCCCACTTGCTGCACAGGGTATTGTGATCTCTTCACCCAACAGTCGTTGGTATTGAGACTTGGGCCTCGTCAAAAACTCTGGTGGATCTGTGAAGAATATAAACCAGACAAAATAAAATCTCAAAAAATAATTCTCCTCACAAATTTGTGCTGTTGCAAATCAAGTCATACAGTACGGACAATTTTAACTCATTCAGTTAAGATTTTGGAGACTTAGGTGCAACTTCAAAATTGCTCCAATGTAGCTTATAATAAAATGCTCTTTCATTTGTCTAAACCCTCTTCCAAATGCCCATCCCCAAAAGAGCAAATTAGCTTGACCCACCTCTTACAATCAGCATAGTTGCTGGTGATACCCCGGCTGTTCCAATCTTATTATAAGGGGTGCAAGTATAGGATCCACTGTCCTCCAGTTCTGCCCTGGCAATGGTGAGGCTACCTTCATCTGAAATGCTGTATCTGTGGTTAAAATAAAACTAACAAATCAATCCATCAAAATGTGAATTGCTCACTATTTTAATAAACTTGGCAGATTTGTTTCAGCCAGTTAATTCAAAGTTCACAGAAAGTGAAACAAATGGCAAGAATTTTTGAAAAGAATGCAGGATCTGGACCTGTAACTTCTGGAAGTCCTTACCCATGATTCACCAACTGCACCAATACGTTTCCTTTCATCTTAGATTCTTTTCTGCTTCAAGAGGAATCTCAATTCCTACCTTCTGCATCTTTGATTCTTTTTCTATTTGTAAGCCTGTACCTCAAGTGGCTATTAGCCTTGTTCGGGGTAAACTATCGCAGTGCGGGTATTTGAAGCTTCATGACGCCAAGTGCCCACACCATAGCATCGTATTTTTATTTGAATATTTTCATATCTGTACTATGACAAAAGTCAATGTTAAAGAACTTCAATCCCTAAACAAGAACTCAAGCTACACAGTTTTGACAAGCCATCATTACATAAATGACCCTCAAGCATAAAAGGCTCAAGCTAATTCATATACAAACCTGTTTGATCTTCGGACTATGATCTGGGAGTGACCCCTGTGCCAATTAACATTCAATAATGGAGGGTCTGCATCCGTCATGCATAACAGTGTCACATCTTGACCTCTCGATATGTAGACATTGGTTGGCATGGAAACAACAAAAGCTGGATCTAAAATACAGAAACAAAAGCTATATTCAGTTGTTTGTTGCAAATCTTACATTCATACGTTATAAAGCGGGAGAAATCCATTACATTAACATTTTCAGTCAGAGCAAAGACATGAAATGTAGCATCTATAAGACAGAGCAATTGTAATTTTTAGGGCAACAACATTTTAAACTGCAGCTCTACAAATTTTTCTCGTGAGGAAGGTTGCTAAAAAAATCTGACAGAGCTGTCAATTTGCATATATATTTCTTTTCAAAATTCTTATGTTTCACTCACATTGAACATTAAGGTACCCCCTTGCAATGGGAGCTACCCCAAGACCATTGGTTGGGCTGCAGGAGAACCATCCTTCATCCTCTGGTTCTACCTCCCTGACCACCAAACCACCCTCTGGTAGAAACTCATATTTCCCTTCTGATTCAATGATGCGGTTGCCATGGTAATACCATCGTTGGGTAACATTGCCTGGTGATGCCTCAGCCTCACACTCCAAGATGGCTGCCTCGCCACTGATGACGGTCAGGTTGTGTGGAGGGATAAAGATGAAAGGTGCTCCTGGATTCGGAAACGGTTTATGCTTTATTTTTGCTTAATTGGAACCCTTCAATGTTTACCCATTTCAGCAAACTTGTAAACTCAATTTTAAACATTCCCTTTAACTTGTAAGGCTAAAGAGGAACTGATGATGTCATACACATTTAACATTCCGGGTGAACAATACCCATGCAAAATAATGAGGTCTTCGTTAAATTTGATTTGTGGGAAAATATTTATGTAACTTCTGCTTCATTGGAAAGGGTTTGGGGTCAGAGACCCTGTCAGGGTACCATCTCGAATATGTACCATGTTTATTGAATTTCGGCAAAACGTGCAACAGATACTATAATGTTCTTGATGCAATTTACCATGTATAACTACAGGGTACAAGTATGTATGTATACGTTCAAAATCTCAACCGAAAAAAAAAATAATATTGTTCATATGTGTACAGGAAATATGCTTACATTTACATGTACATATAAAAGTTACAAATCTCAACCTTTTCACCGACTAATAATTGAGTAGCATAGAACTCAAACTTGTAACTTAACTTAACTTAACTGCTTGCCACCGGTTGACACAAATGCGTGCGGATTGAAATTGCCACCTGGCAAATTTTTGCATTTTCAATCCATTATTGGGGTATTGTGTATGTTATGCTTGCCTGCACAAGCCTCTTGTTTTCGTTTCGCTTGGCTGCATAACCTGGCCTGGTGCCCCGGCACCACCCGGTGACAAGGGGTTAATGTCACATCAACTACATTTGTACGAAACCCAAGATCACCTAATAAAATTTGTTATGTTTGTCAGGTGTTTGGTTTTTACATGCCAATTGTACAAATCACGTCCTCATTTATTTTGTAAGTTTTGAGGCTTTGCATGGTGGAATATTGATATCGTTTCGGTTTGCGGTAACACCATGTGTTTATCTCAACAAACGTGAGGTATGGGTTCTGAAAAGAACCTTGTCGCACAACTCGTATCTCAACCTTCGTTAACCCCTTGAGTACGGTTATTTATAGGAGACGTCAGGGTGTCGCAGCGGCTCTGGCAGCCAAGCAAAACGGCCACATTGTGCTTGTGCAGTCAAGCGTAACATACATAATTATCAAACAATGGATTGAAACTGCACAAACAGCGGCGTCATCCGGCCTGGTGGCACTTTTTTTTTTTCGCCATATGGCGTCTTCCGTACGCAAAGGGTTAAGTGAGAAGGGTTCAAGGGAGAACCAATTTCAGGCAACTCATTTTTCTCTACTGTCGCTAAGTTAGAAATATGGTCTCAACATGGTTATTCTCAACATTCATTTATTTTACTTTAATGAATGCCTGACATATTAAACCAAAGCCCAGAAACAACAAATTAATTTGACTTTACCAGAAAAATTTGGCACCCACGCAATTAATGAATGGTTTAGATTTCATCTTTGAGTACCAACCATGAACTATAAGTCGGATGGTATGATGCAGTGCTCCCTCCTCGCTCTCAGCCTTGCAGACATATGTCCCTCCATCATCCTGCCTTACCCCTTCAAATTCAATGGAATTGACCGTCGTCCTAATATGGTCACTCGCCAGCGGGCGGCCATTTTTCTGCCATGTAACAGTTGGGGTTGGAGTGCCTTTGGCCACACACTGGAGTCTGTCTGGTTGACCCTCATGAAAGACAACCAAGGCAGGTGGAGTCAAGAGAAATCTTGGTGGACCTTGTAATAGAAAAACAATTTAAAAGAGTAATTAGAGATCTATACAAATCAAAATACCAATACCCAAGGCATGAATTATACCGAGCAAATGGGAAATTTAGAGAAGCAAAAATATATCAAAACAGTGCCTAACAACAAACGGGTATACATAAATTTAGGACAGATTTTAATTTAACAAGAGTATAAATCAGGATTTCAGTTTTAATTTTAGTTAATATTAATAACTCACAAGAGAACATCAAAACTCCTCAATACCTCTCCAACTTTTGGCAAATTCAAATGCATGAATCTACCCTCCCAAACCAATAAAGCATGTTACCGAAATTCAGTGAGAGTTTAAAATGCAACTTGACAAAAGCCTTAGGCTACGGAAATATTGCCACTACTAGCATTCATTTCCTTGCTCTATGATTTAATCTGCATAGCAATTCCAAAAACCCGACAGTGAACAGGAATCAAGTTCTCCACATATTTTTTGTCCATTCATGTTACATGTAAATTACCAGTTAGCAATACACATAGAAGCTATATTAGACCCTTAGTTGAACCATAGAGCAAGGCTTACTCTATGGTTGAACAACGTAACTTTGCAAAAAATTTGTGCATTGCACATTTGAAAAAGTAAGGTTTATACATGTGTTCCTCATTATATAGGCTTGGAATTGGTCGTTCATCAAAGATTACTCGTATCAGGTTTTGCAAGAATACGCTCCAGGTTATGGGAACGTTATTCGATACTTTAGCCATAAAATCCAATTATTCTGATATGTCCCACACAGCAAACAGAAAGTTCTACATACGCGTACATGTACTTGACAAAAACACTTTACTTAAGCTTTTCAAGTTTCCCCACCCCTCCGAAAAAGGCAACCCTTATGACTACTAACACTCAAAAGATTTCAGCAGCCATTCACGTTGTGTAACTTAATCTGGCCTTTTGTGCCTTTGAATTCTGACAACACCAAACTAGTACCTAAAGCACACAAAACCTGTAGGCCTATTAGAGACACAGCGTTACCCTTTTTTCTTTGACCACACACAGTAACAGCCTCCATAATAAGCCAATACCTTTAAAGTCTTTTGTGTTCAGTCAGTGGCCCTGGGCAGTGTTTGTAATCTATTTGAAAGGTGTTTAAATCCCCAATCCATACCACTTTTATCAGGTGAACCAAAACAACTTTTGTTGAAGGCTTAGTTATAGATGTCCGTGGGTCAAGCCTTTGAATAAGATTCAACATAATTTGAATCAAACGTCAGGTTCTTGTAACGGTTGTCAAATTGTCACACTCTGCTGGTGTCCTTGCACTATTTTTTAACTGGTGGATCCAGACAGTGTTGCTTTTTGAGGAGTGACAAAAGCACAGAGCCAGCAAAAGTTTTTTCGAAAAAAGAAAAACAAATTCAAACCTGAAAATCTTTTTTTGTGCCACAGAACGAGTGTAAATGTTTCTGCCACTGTCCATTATTCTCACTAAAGATCTGCCCTTGTGCTAAAAAAAGGCTATCCGAGTGTCTGGAATTAATCTGAGGTTCTCTGATGAAAATACCAGCTCTATACCTGCTTGATGGAAGGCAGATTTAAATTGGAATAAATACTGTGAATTTAAGTCCAGAGCTACTGTATTGTCATTATTGACTCTCCCTAACAAGGAATACAACATGAACCTAATAAATTGGTCCAACACAATTAAGGCAGCCTCAACACATAAAACCCTACATCATGAATGCTAAATTAACCCTAATGGGGTATTTGGGTTACAGTTCCCTTGTAATGGAATGTTTTTTCGCACTAACTGAGACATGGTTAAAAGTTACGGATGATGCACATCGGATTCAAGCAACACCCATTGGCTTTAAGCTGTTTGATGTTCCTCGTATAGGACGGACGGGCGGCGGTACAGCACTTCTTGCCCGTGAGACTCTTGAAGTCACTAGACAGTTTGCCGGAGAATATCGGTCATTCGAATCCTCCGAATGGTTAATTAAGACTACATCACAGACTTTAAGGCTGGTCATTATTTATCGTCCACCTTATTCAGCCTCCCATCCGGTTGGGGTTTCAATCTTTTTTGACGAATTCTCCAATTATTTGGAATCTTTTGTCATGTGCAGTGAACCATTAATTATTACAGGTGATTTTAATTTTCATGTTGATAGCAGTAAATGTAATGATGCCATACATTTTCTTGAGTTATTGGAACCATGAATTTGAAACAGCATGTTGATTTTCCCACTCATATCTGTGGTCATACATTAGATTTGGTTATTACTAGACAGTCAGAATCCTTTGTGAATGGTCTGGTCCCTGATCGTTTGTTTTCAGATCACTTTGCAATTACATGCTCTTTGAACTTTACAAAGCCGTCTTTGTCTGTCACTAATGTATCTTTTCGAAAGACTAAAGCCATTGATGTTGACAAATTTAGGAATGACATCTTGAGTAACATGTTTTCATCTTTGGGTAACAATGTACATGTTAATGACCTTGCCATTTCTTACAATGCCACTCTTCGCTTTTTACTTGACATTCATGCTCCTGTAAAAACAAAAACCATTGTGGTGCGGCCTCTGGTGCCTTGGTTCAATAATGACATTAAGTCAGCCAAGCAACGTAGAAGAAAGTTTGAAAGGAAATGGCGGATGACTAAATCGGAATCTGATTTTATTCGGTTTAAGCGTTTAAGGAATAGGGTCACTCTACTTATGAATCAATCTCGATGTGATTTTTATAATAATTTTATTAAAGAGAACAGCAGCGATCCTAAGCGGTTTTTTAAAGCTAGTACATCCCTTTTTAACATTCGCACTTCAGCGCTTCCTCCGCATTTTGACGATTTTCAGCTTGCCAATGACATGGGCTCATTCTTTATAAATAAAGTTAAGTCCATTCGTTTTAGACTGACCAGCCCTGATCAGCTCAGTTTTTTGTCTCAACACATATCTGTTAACACATTCGATTTCCCACATCTTACTGATTTTGATTTTGTCACTGAGGATTATGTGAGGAAACTTATTACTGGTTCGTCCAAGAAATCGTGTTTGTTGGATCCAATTCCAACTTATTTGTTGGTTGATAACTTGGATGTTTTATTAACTTTTGTTACCCGAATTATGAATGCTTCCTTAGAATCAGGTTGTTTTCCAAAACTTTGGAAGTCGGCAGTTGTGCTTCCTCACCTGAAAAAAACAGGTCTAGAAGCCAAGGTCGAAAATTATCGTCCAGTTAGTAATTTACAGTTTATTTCGAAGATGCTTGAGAAAATTGTTTGTGACCAGTTGCAATCACACCTTACTTTGCATAATCTTCTTCCTACATTTCAGTCAGCATATCGGAAGTTCCATAGTACTGAAACAGCATTATTGCGAGTGAAAAATGATTTGTTACTGGCCATGAACAACAAACGGGTTACCTTGTTGGTTTTGCTCGACCTAAGCTCTGCTTTTGACACCTTAGATCATAATATCCTTTTGGATATTTTAAGAACAAAGTTCGGAGTTGATGGTAATGTACTCCAATGGTTCAGGTCATATTTGTCTGGGAGATCTCAACGTGTTTTGATAAATGGCATTATGTCTGATGAGTACGACCTTGAGTGGGGTGTTCCACAAGGTTCCTGTTTGGGTCCACTGTTATTTACTTTGTATACTAGTGAGTTGTTTGACATTGTAAATGCCCATGACCTCCAGGTTCATTGTTACGCGGACGACACACAGTTGTATATTTCATTTTCACCTGATGTAGTTGGGAGTCAAGAGTCAGCTTTGTCTGTCATGGAATCATGTATCAAGGACTTACGTACTTGGATGTCCGTAAGTGGGTTATTTTTAAATGATAGCAAATCTGAATTTCTGATTATTGGTACACGTCAGCAATTGGCAAAGGTTAAGATAGATGGGATACAGGTTGGGGGATCAGTAGTCAACTCTGTGACTGTTGCCCGAAACTTGGGAGCGTGGTTTGATGTTAACTTATCTATGAAAGATCATATTGTTAGAACGTGTTGTTCAGCATTTTATTATCTTCATAATATTAGATCCATTAGGAAGTTTTTAACACGTGCTAGTACTGAAACACTTGTCCATGCATTCATTACTTCCAAGCTGGATTACTGTAATAGTTTGCTCTATGGGATACCATCTGTGCATTTAGACCGTCTTCAGCGGGTTCAAAATACTTGTGCCAGGCTTGTGTGCAACATGTACAAGTACTGTCATATCACACCTGTTTTTATCGATCTTCACTGGCTTCCAATTAAGTCTAGAATTGTTTTTAAAATCTTGCTCCTCGTTTTTAAAATTTTACACGGTAAGTGTCCTGAATATTTATCCCAGCTTATCACCGTTCGACCTCTGCCCCGTTATGGTCTTCGTAGCTTTGATCAAAACAACTGCATTCTTCAGCACCCAATTACTCGTAGCAAAACTAACTTAGGTGATCAGGCTTTTCATTATGCTGCCCCTTCGCTGTGGAATAAGTTACCAGCTTATGTGAGGAATGCCACCAGTTTAAGCCGTTTTAAGACGCTGCTAAAAACTCATCTTTTTTCAAATGCTTTTGATTTGTAATGGGTTTTATTGTATTTCTATTTACTGTAAGTAAAATATTTTTGGAACAATGAATTTTACTCGTATATTTCAATGATGTATTTCTGAGCCTGCCTTGTATTTTTAATGTATTTGGTGATTTTAATGTATTAATTACTAGTTCTATGCCTAGTTTATTGTTGTACAGCGCATTTGAATATGTTAAATACAATTTGCGCTTAATAAATACCATTATTATTATTATTATTATTAGAGAGGGTTTCATTCAAGACTTCCCCACTGATGACTTAACAGGTAGACTGATTAATTGCATGTCCTTGGGCAAATTGAGTCACATGGAAACCTTAATGACACATTTCTAAATGAATTGAAGGGTTTGGAGACCAGTTATTTAGCTCGGTATATTTTGAAAAAGACTTACAAGGACTGCCACTTACTAACAAATGTCCAAGCTAAAAACATTCATACCATACATGTAAGGCCTTTTCACACTGTCCATAATCTCGGGGTTGGAACCGGTTCCAACCCCGAGATTTTTTCAACCCTTTTCACACTTCTAAAATTTCAACCCGGTTCCAACCCGGGTAGCATGCTCTAGCCGGATCGAAATCAACCCTGGCAGGGACCAGGGTTGAAAATCTCAATCCGGATTGAAATTGCATTTTTCAGCTTGAACCGTGTCGAAAACAATAGTGTGAACCGCCCCGAGTTGAGTTCACTTACCGCCGATCCGTGTTGAGTTGTGTGGCGCGAAATTCTATGGAAATCTGACACGGGTACAAAGGTCAATAAACAATCAGCTGCGACGTGGCCGCGCGCTACGTACGTACATTCGTGTACAGCACATGTACCGTGCAGCGCACGCGCACACATGAGGTTCTTCACCAAACTTTAACAACTGTTCAACAATCACCACGCACACGTATAATATTTCTCTTCACTTTCTGACGAAAATAGGTCCTAATAAGAAGTCCGACAATAAGGCTGAAAGGCCAACATGGAGGGACGAAGAGGTAAAAGCTCTGTTAGCGATTTGGTCTGATGCTGAAATTCAGTCGCAGCTGGAGGGCACCACACGAAATGTTGGAAATGTGTCGCATACATCCGGCCGCTTGGCGCGTCGCAATGCATTGTGGGATCGAGAAAATCATCACAGCGCGCCGGTGCCGAATGCGATCCGTGTTGAGAATTCGTAGTGTGAATACATACAGCCCTATCCGGATTGAACGTTACACGGTTCACGCAGCGGCCAGTTTGCGTAATGGACAGTGTGAACGTTGCGTCTTTGCGATCCGTGTCGAAAACAACCCAGGCTGAACCGGGGCGGATCCGGGTTGGTTTCAACACGGTTCGAAGCGGAGATAGTGTGAAAAGGCCTGTAGTAGTGTAACTGACAGAGTTTACTCTGCTTGGCAAGCCACCATCCCAAACATACACATACATTTGCATTTATAGATAAATTTCAGATTTTTGTCAAACTAATCTTAGTAATCTACCACAGTTACACGTCAATGCTGGAAAATGGCCACTCCATTGAATGGCTTGGTAGTGCACTCACTGCACTATACCGTCAACTACGCAATGGGAGACTTTTGAGATGCTGGCGGCAGCAGACATGCTGGTTCTTTTTGCTAGTTCTGAGCATGCTCGCGTAGTTCTGAGCATGCTCGCGTAGTTCTGAGCATGCTCGCGTAGTTCTGAGCATGCTCGCGTAGTTCTGAGCATGCTCGCGTAGTTCTGAGCATGCTCGCGTAGTTCTGAGCATGCGCGCGTAGTTCTGAGCATGCGCGCGCAGTTCTGAGCATGCTCGCGTAGTTCTGAGCATGCGCGCGTAGTTCTGAGCATGCGCGCGCAGTTCTGAGCATGCACGCGCAGTTCTGAGCATGCACGCGCAGTTCTGAGCATGCACGCGCAGTTCTGAGCATGCACGCGCAGTTCTGAGCATGCACGCGCAGTTCTGAGCATGCTCGCAGCTGGTGGGGGAAACCAAGGTCCCTGTTAAATACACAAACCCCTGGAATTACTTTACTCTTCAAACCTTACCAATTATGACAAGATGCACAAATGTTCCATTCCCAATGTCGTTGAAATTCCCATTTAGCACGATGACTTGGCATTCATACCAACCATCATCCTCTGCCACGACACCATCAATGCGTAGAGACAAGTCTTCCTGTATAGTCACACGACCAGCATACTGGCTATCCACGTAGGGTGGATAGGAGGCAAAGCCAATGTAGAATGGGTAAGGGAGATCCAGACGATGCCACTGGAGTAAGAATGGAACGAAGGGCAGGATGGGTGAGGGTGTAGGAGCTGACTGGTTGCAAGGAAGTGTCACGATGTTACCGGAACGAGCATAGGTGGTGGTTTGGCTGGAATCTGTGCAAGGTTGAAAAACAGGGGAAATTAGGTATAATATGAGGCTTTGCATTCTGGAGAATATAACAACCCCTTTACTCCATCCAAGCTCCTACCACCATTGTAATTCAAGTTACTATATTTGGAGTTGTCCTTAGCTTTTGAATGTTTTCCAACATACATTAAGTCAAATTAAATCAAATCAAATCACATCAGGTGTTGGAAACATCAGGGAACAGGTTGGTAAATAAATAAATAAAAAAATCAAACCAAGGTGGTATTTTCTCGTTCTTGTCCACAGCCAAGGCACTGATAATTTCTGTTTACTTCTATATGAAAAATTACAAAATGACAAATATGTCACAAAATATAAACAGCCTACAACATTTTACCTTTCATATGCATCTAAGGGATTTTTGTTTTTAGTCCCCGTGAACAGAAAAAAGTTTTGTTTTGAAAATAAAGCCAAAATCAATCAGGAACTGTCTCTCAAGAGCTTTCTCATTGAAGTGCTGTATTTTTTCATCTTAGAAAGAAAGCCTTCCAATAACACTGAGCACTAATTCTGAATTACACCAAGGCAAAACCAGCACAACCCTCCATTTAAAGTGCTTTCCCAAACCACTTCCCTACACACTGTCTGTTTAGACAGCTTTTGACAAAACTCACACTACATGCACTGGGGGACTCCCCAAACCACTTTGTGGTCTTCAAGACAGTTTACACAAGGGGCACTTTAGAGTGACCTGGATTTGACCTCTACACCATGGGATCATGTCATTCAATATGGTGACACAGTTGGCAGTAAAAAGAACAAACCCACACAGCATCAACTCTGCTGGTGTACAGATAGGGCTTTGCAGGAGTCCAATTGGCCCATTGAAGAGATGGATTGGGAGAAATTGTTAACACAGAAAGTTGACTCAATTGTCATTTGATAACAAGGTGCTTGAAATTTGCATGTGATAAGGCAGTCCTCTGTTCTTCATTTAGTGCAACTATAATGAACACAATGTAATGCCTCAGACCTGGATGTACTAAATGCACTCTCTAATAGTTTTAAAATACTTAAGAGATTTTTGTTTATATCCTGCTAATAAGGGACCATGCACTAACTGCTTGGAGCAGACAGATTTTTTGTACATTATCTCCGTGCAAAATTACTTGAAATTAAAAAATCTGGAAAAGGAATCATATTCTTTTCTTGATGGAATAGTACAATTTCTGACCGAAATTAAAAGGTTACCATCACTGGCAAAAGGATCATCCGCACTGTAATGAATCGGATCCTTGCTCACTCTTCCTACAACATCTGCTGAGATGATTTATTTCCATTACAAATTAGCTTTCCATGAAACACAGACCTTAAATGTACAACGGCTTCTCCACAACACAGATCATCTTTCAGCACGTACAATCGTAATGCCTATGGCAAATTATTGTCCTTTCATCGTCATGATTACCATGGCAACAACATGTAAGAAATATTTGCTTTTGGAGGAAGGGAATAACATGAGAACAGAGTAGGATAATTCATGAAGGTCAAATTGCAACAAATGAATTTCCAAAAGATAATTACATGCAAATGTTTTTTTTTTCGTTTTCTCTTTTTTTGCCATAAGACAGTGACATACACCGATTTGTTACTTTTTAACCATAGCCCCCTAGGGTGAATGCAAAATTTAGGACAAGGATTTGGGGCTGTTAGGGTTAATTTATGAGGAGTCACACTAAAGTGTAAGGCTGAGAAATAGTTCAATAATATTTCAATCAATTCAGATGACAAAAGTTGCTAACGTCTGAAATTTCAAAAAGTACATGAACATGGCAGGTGGAACATGGTCCACCAACGCTTTCAGGAAGATTCCAATCAAAATGATCTATCATACTCAATGAACTGCAGTACAGCTGCAAACCAACTAACATAATTATTTACTGACTGAAATATACCTCATGACAGCATGATTTATAACCCCAAGGATGTCATAAAATGGACCACTGCACAAGCTGCCCAACGTTCCACAAACCCTCTGAGATTCCTGGAATGGCAGAGTTATTCATTTCAACTTTGCCATCTGTTATGGAAAATCCAATGATTAGAACTCAAGATGGAAAGCTGGAATATTTTCCATTTTGCAACAATGAAAATTTTACTTTTTGGGTAAGGACTATGGAAATTATGATTTGGTTGTGGTCACTTTCATTGTTATGTTACAACTGCAATCAACAACAATTTTTTTTTTTACAATCAATACAATAAAACCTTTTTTTTCACAGAAACCACATTTAAGAAAGGTTTCAATATTGTTCCAATATTTGAACTGTTAACTCTATATAGTGTAAGCCATGCACAGTCGGTACTTTCTGATGGATTTTGTTGCTGCGGACTGCATGAACAAAAACTTTTTTGTTCAAGCTGTTGGATTCTGTCAGATTTAGCAGGATTCATACTTTTCTGTTGTTGGATTTTGTTGGATTCAGTTGGGTGCTTAGAGAAAACTTGAAGGGGGCTAGGGTCAAACAATTCCTCGCACACTGAAATATACGTAGGCCTATGTAAGCAAATCACAAATGGAACATAATATGTAGATCCAATATTAAAAGTATGGTGCACATTCACACTATTCCACCTGCAGTGGTCGATTTTCAAGTTCGTAGAAGCTCCTAATTCAATCAGTGCCTGTTAAAGGAAACCAATTTACACAAATGTCAAATTACTTTCAAGGTTCCCTGCAGAAATGTTCCAGACTGTTGGAATTCCTTTGATCCTGAAATTGTGTATCCTTCTTGGCAGGAAAGATTGAATACTAGCAGGAACAGAATCACCCCTACGGTGACCCCAATGCATGACCCCATTTGACTTGTTGGTTGGATACAGGTGCTTTGTGTTAAGTGATCTAATTGGAATGCAGATTCCATGTAATAAGCAATAGGGGAGATGATTAGATGCAGATGGTTGCCTGACAGAACTCACTACCAGTACCAGTACATCATGATGGGCAGACCAGCATGAATGTTGGCTACAATTTGCAGTATGTCTGGTCTAAGTGAAGCAATTCCTAAGGTTCTCAGGTCAAATTATGGCAAGAGAATGTGGGTATGTAAACTGAGTCTGTGCTAAAATGAATGGGATCCAATGAACATGTTCAATGCAGTGGTCATCTGGTAAAGTGCATTAAATTATTGAATTAATCAATACACTGAATGCAATTATTTGTGAGCCAAAGAGGATGGTTGGTTTTTCCTTCCTCTGTGTGTTTCTAATGCTCATGTGAAACGGGCTCATGAAGACCCTGGCTAGCGAGTATAAACATGGAGGAAGAAAAAAGAGCTCCATGGTATAAATTATGAAACACCCAGATAACCTTCCAGGAAAAGTTCACCACCAAGGAATGTCCCCAGAATGAGGTCAATACCACTACATTGCAAACAGCTCTTATCAGACTAAGTCAATAGTGGAATCACCTGCAGGCTGCTAGACAAACAATTGACTAATTGCAAGTCCTTGGTTATTAATCAGATTGACATACTGGGGAAAGGTTGTTGATTAACCAGAGAAGGGTAGAGTTGGAGGGTGCTGAGACCACAAAATGACCACCATGGGTTCATAGGATGATGGGACACAAATACATGAAGGAGTTGATTAACTGAAGAAGGGGTGGAACAGGAGGGTGTTGGGAAAACAAACTGACCATCATGGCTTCATAGAGGTGAATGGGAAAAAGTTGTTGAGGGATGGAGTAGGAGGGTGCTGGGACCATGAACTGACCATCATGGGTTCATAGAGGTGATGGGGCTAATCAGATTTAGAATGAAGAAAGGTTGTTGATTTCCTCCATGATTTAACTAGAGAATAGATGGAGTAGGAGGGTGCTGAGACCACAAAGTGACCCAAAAAGTCCATGGAAGTGATGGGACCAATCAAATTTAGAATGAGGAAAAGTTATTGATTAACTAGAGAACCAAGGACAGTACCAAATTCCAGGGCAAATTACAAATTTGTGTCTGAAAATTATGTACATCACAAGCATGGCATGTGTACACCCGATAGGGGCTGAACCACTGGCAGTAGAAAAGGACTCTCCTTTTTGGCAATTTCTCAATTACTAAAAACATAATTCGGAAAAAAAAAAAGTTTCACCAACCCATTTGTCCCTAGAAGAAATGACCATTAGTTTGTCCTAAATAATTTAGTGTCCGAATCAGGGTTCCCACAGAAATCTGAAAACCAAATTCCATGATTTTTCCAGGACTTTCCAGGACTAAAATATGACAATTTCCATGACATTTAACGCCATTTTGCAGAGAAAAGTTGTTTGGTATTATGATTCTGATGAACCGCTGATGTTGGGCTAACCATTTGTTAGCTTTTGAAAATAAGTTTTAAATAATAATGGCCTCCTCCTCACATAAAAAGCAGCCCATCAAAAATAACCCTTGCATGATCTTGATTTCCATGACTTTTCCTTGACTTTTATATTTTTCCCAATTTTCTATGACTTTTCCATGACTTTCCAGGACAACTTTTTTTCCCAGGATTTTCCATGACCCGTGGGAACCCTGCCGAATGTAATGTAAAAAGAAAAAAAGTAGCATGTCAGAATTAAATAATGCTTTTGAACATAAATAGAAACAAATGGCAGGATTTCCAAATGACAGACAGACACCTCTCTAACTACATGTAAAACCCTGCTGAGAAAGAAGAGAAAACAAAATAAACAGGCCTTTTCCCAAAACAATTCACCAAGCAGCAGCATTTGTTATGACCATGGAGACACTAAAACGTTCCTCCACTGGTCATGTACATAGAATAATGTGCAATGAAATCCTCCATTTGTTTATTACACAGTCCCACTGAATATAAACAATGCAGCAAAATTCATGTGATATCTGTGAGAAACACCATCAGCCAGAGCGTTCTCTCTGATGAACATGTGATAACACAGGTGGTAAGAGTAAAAGGTGTCATCAACTTGACCTACATGTAGGTTTATTACACATATTTATTCTTCTAGAGACTGATTTTGGTGTGATCAATTTCAATTTTTCTGACAATTAAAAGAACTGCTTTCAAGGATTTTTTTGTTTTAATATCTGGAGTTTAAAGAAACTTTAAAGAGGATTTAAATACCCAAACTAGAGTTGTACAGTTGTGCTACATGATGTACAGTCTCTACATGTCTCTTGCCTGCCCCAGTCCCCACATCTCCTGTGAATTGTTAACCCCTTGAGTACGGTATTTTACGAGAGACGTCGGGGTGCCGCAGCAGGTCTGGCAGCCAAGCGAAATGGCCACAATGTGTTTGTGCAGTCAAGCGTAACATATACACAATAATCCAACAATGGATTGAAACTGCACAAACAGCGGCCAATGGCGTCATCCGGCCTGGTGGCACTGTTTTTTTTTCATCCGTACGCAAGGGGTTAAAGAAACTTGTGTGAAGGATTTAAATACCCAAACTAGAGTTGTACTGTTGTGCTACATGATGTACAGTCTCTATTTGCATGTTTGCTTGCCCCAGTCCCCACATCTCCCGTGAAATGTTAATGTGCTGTACCTTGTTCCCTCTTCTCCACTTCATTTTGTTTGTCCTTCCATGCACTGTACAGAAAATACACTGTACAGGTACACTGTACTTGTCCCTCCCTGCACTTGTTTATAGGTATTATTGTCTACTGGTTATTGGCAGATGTGTGTAATAACATGGCCTTGGTATTTTAAGGTGTGCTTGATCTCAGCTAGGGGATCATGGTACCTGTGTCTAGGGGTGTTCGTTTTCAAATAATTTAGTATTCTATTATTCTAGACTGGGCTTGACCGAATATTCAAATATTTGATACTCGCCGATCAAGTATTTGAGGCATCTGCTGCAACTGCATGCTGCACTGGTAAAAAGTTGCACGCAAAGCACGCCGGTGTTTTACATGCGGCAATCGATATTATAGACCACCCGATGGACATTTTTTGCATTGTATCAAGATCATTACGAGTACGTATAACGTTCTGATAACAAGAAACCAAACTCTAGCCTGAGTTTTTGCAATCATTATTTTAGAAGTGTCAAGGGTTTTACGGTCGGGAACAATAAACCTCTGTCCACAAAAAATGCGGAATTTGACACTGCTAAGCGCCGTAACTTTTCTATTAAAATAGCATCAGAGTAGTATCTGTACGTGCATATATTTTTCTCTCTCGAATATTCGAACTGGCAAAAAGCTATTCAAATATTCGGTTGATGATCGAATATTAGAATATTCGCTATATTCGGGACAGCCCTACCTGTGTCCTTGAGCAAGACTCTTTGCTGCAATTGATTTGGTTCTCTCCACCCAGGATAGAAGTTAGCAATTGGTACCTGGGAATAGAGTTGGTTATTGTGCGAGTAGAGACTCTATGCTCCCCAAGGACAATAATTTCATTTTTTCACCATGAAATCATCATTTTGAATTATACTTTACATACTAGACCCCAGGACTTGCTCACTGAACATTTCACTGGCCTGCAGGAATCTTTATTAGCCTGTAGGAATCTTTATTAGCCTGTAGGAATCTCTATTAGCCTGTAGGAATAATCTACATATATTTTCAAGAGAACATGTGCGGGTTGGTGTTTATTCACTATCCTTGCACCAACTTCCATTACTAGCCCGCACCCCAGCAAATTTGAATAGTGCATGCAGTAATCAAACCTATACATTTGTCAAACTAATTATTCCCCCCCCCCCCAAAATGAGAATGCATTTTCCTGATTTACACTTTACAAATTCCAATGTAAACTACTTACATGTACACTAAACCTCTACTTAAGATGGTTTTTAAGCAGTGTACAACTGCAAGCCTTGCAAGGGCTTAAATTCCTAATTGATAAGAATAAAAAGCAAGGAACTCAACTCTGACTAGCCTTGGCAATGTCAGCTTTCCAAGCTGAGACATATTGGTTTGTTGTTTCTGCTGAGTGACAAGGTCACAGCGTGGATCAACACCCTGGAATATGACTGCATCTAAAATTAATGCTTGGGTATTAATGGCATGCAGTATGGGGAATGACAACTAAGGTTGGAGTAATAAACCTTAATTAACCCTAACCTTCCCTAACCTGCCAAAATCAAACACCCCATTTGTGTTGAATTTTGTGTGATTGGGTACTGTAGAGCCTTGGCACCATCACTTTGCATGGGACTTGATGCCCTGATTTTGTCTAAGTACAAAGAATGTGCCATTGGTTTACCACACAGTGTTGGAGTTTGTGTGGTTAGGGAAGGATTCTAGTAAAAAGCCTTGGGCTGTTAGGGTTTTAATGAAAAAGGCTGAATGAGCAAACAACTTGGCAATGAGAGCAGAGTACACCAGGACATATAATTTCTATACAAGTTTTTAAAAAATGTCATGGCCTACATCATTTACCAATCAGTTGCACCATGGAGGAAGGAATATATTCCTTCCTCCATGGTTGCACAAAGAATAGTATTTTTGTCTAGGTATAGGATAGGGAGTGCATACAAACGGCTGTTTAAAAAACAGAACATGACTCTTAGAAGAACCCTTTGTCCGATTATTATCTTTTCAGAACAAAAACAGGAGGTGGCTTAGAAGGTCATTCCCATTTTTTCTCTTTCGTTCCCACACCTGGCAGCCGCCACTCCCTGGTTTATTTCATCACTGGTCAACAAGCATGGTCAAGCCAAGCCACTACTCTGGGTCACTTTTTGAGTATCCTTGACTGTTAACACTGGCCTGCACTGCACCTGCTGGTGTTTTTGTTTTCTTACTGTCAACGAGGCTGATAATTTATGTAATTGTTTTAAGTCTTTTTTTGAGAGGGACCATCTAATTCTTTAGGCAACACACTACTAATTACTGGTAACCCTCCTATACTTATAACTATCACAGCCCATCAAAAACTAACTCTCACAGTCTCACAGTTTGTGTGTTTCAATCTGCCACTTGATAGGTTTTGATCTACAGCATAGCTGGGTCCAGTTTGGCCCTGAGAACAGGAGGGTTTTAATTTAAACCAGGCATCAGTGTCACCATGTTGCATCTGTGCATTGAATAGCATCATGACCTAAAATTAACGTTCAACAAAATTGTTTTTGAATGATAAATTATCTGTATGAAAAGTTCAGCTATTTTTTTGTAAGCTAAACATCTGGGTTAGGCCTGCGGTATGACAAAATGGGATCAACAATTCCTTTTTTCATTATACATGTACTCATTAATAACTATATGGACAGAACTTAAAAACAAATTGAGCAAATTGAGATTCTCCCTGAATTGTATACAGTACAGACCTGTACAATTTGTACACAATGATGCAGTATATAATCAATATATAATTGCTGAACTTTACATTGATCTGCCTTCCTTATAAAATGGTGTCCTTGAATCAAACCTTGATCATTTTAACACTCAGCCACGGACTCTTTATTATGCATAAACATGTGCTGTAGCATCAATGGTACTTTTGTTGGATTGTTTTGTCACACTATAATTAATTCCTCTTAGTTCAAGTATAAATTAACCAGCAGTTCATTATCCAATTCACCTGAAATAAAGAAATTTAAAAAACGTGCCCACTCTTTAGTTTTCATTTTAGCCATGAAGAGAATGTAGCATGCACGTACATGTATGGAAAAAATCAACTTGGTTTTTTGACATTATGAATAAAATCCACTGGAAGTTGCCTACATTTGTACACTATGCAGTGGTCATAACAGTGAAGCAAAATCGCCTCAGTGCACAAGTATAAAGGGACAATTCAATAGAGTAATTTTTCTTCCGATAAGCTCAAGCATAAATTTCAAAAAGCTGATGTGCATTACTCTACAACTGGTAAATTATAGGACCTCGTCAAGTCAATAAACTATTCTGCAGAGTTCACTTTCAGACCAAAAAATGCAAGCATCTCATAAACTGCCCTGGAAACACTATAGATAGATAGTTCCCACAAATAACAGCAACTGGTAAACTATATCTGGATATGTTGTGACTCCAACCAGTAAATCTACATTCCAATGAGGTGACTACTGAAACTGTGTAACTATGGAAACCATCTCTCAATGCCATCCTACATGTATAGGAGGATAATTATAAAGTGCAAAGAAGGTTCACTATGGCCTGAATGGAAGTGTTCCCATGACAATGGTTCATTGTAAAGGATGGCTACAATTCCCACAAAAAACTGCCACATTATGAGCAAAAGACGTCACTATGATTGAGTTTAACTATTACTCTATGGTCGTGCATTGTGGCACACATGCTACACCTGCTGCAACTGTCCTTTGGACAATTGGTCCTATCATGAACATGAATGTACTGTAGGAGCGTATGTGTATTGTAGTTCATTTTTATGCTAAGGTACACAAATAAGCACAAACACCTGCACATGAGTCTAGTAATATTGCTCAAAGCCTGTTGCTATCCAAATTGTGTTGTTATCTGGGTCCTTATTACACACCAAGCACAGGCTTTGCCAGTTTACTACATGTACTCATGTTTTGTTCATGTACAAAATGTACATGGACAGAGTTCAGTTTGGATCATCATCATAACATACTACATGTATGTAGTATCTAGCGCTTTGTTTTTTTAGTAATGAGGCTACGTGAGCAGCTCCAGTGACTGGCTATCAGTGGGGTGTTGAGGTCTATGGTCTAACAAGCTCATTAAATGATGACACCTGCCTGGGTTTGACTGTCCATCTGCCATTCCATTGTATTAAGTTTAATTATAATCCACAGCTGTTCCAGGTGATGGGAATAACTTTTGAAAGAGGAGATTAAACAGAGGATAGAAGATACACAACAAGTTTCTATCGGGATCAATCCTGAGAGGATTTAAACAAATAGGACCACAGCTTCAGACGAACCATGTACATGAACAATAGGCAGTTGGCTAGTAAAGAGGTTCCTCATCGATTTTGTTCTTTCAGCATTTTTTATTCTATTTCCAGTGAAAGTACGGATACAAATGTACTGAAAAATGCTAAACATCTTGCTGTGCTCACCATTAAAATCTGTACGCCATGAGATTTCTACAGGTATAATGTACATTCTCCTTTAAAAAAATAAAAAATAAAAAATCCTTACATATGTAAGGGACTTCTCAGCCAAGCATCATAATTGAAAAACTCTACATAAATGCAAAGGCCTAGCCTGATTAACCCTAGCTTTGACATTGTATCTTTGTTGATCCAGGGTCCATGGTTGATCTGTAGGAGTGGGTAGGGGGTTTAGGGATCGACCCGGATTTAGGTACAGTAAATGCCTGCTGGGCCAAATGATTTGTAAAGCTTTGAGTTGGTTTTCAGACAATTCCTCTGCAAGACAAAGCTTGCCAAAATGTACTGGAGCAACATACATGTACTATTAACTAAAAGAAAATAAACTAGCCAGGTACAAAAGTAATGCACCCCCACACAAAAAATGGAATGACTTTCTGAAAGTAAATTACAGTTTAGTCAGTTCTTGGTCTCAAGTGACTACACACTGCATACAGTGCACATCATCTCATTTGTTCAGTACATTTTTCTAATTTTTCTTACAAAAAATACACACATTGGGCCATCAAACCCTGAGGGAGAAATTTAATCACACCAGTTATATTGCATATTCAGACCAGCAGGCCCATGGGGGGAGGATTGGTTGACAGTTTACCATTGATGAAATGAAGCATCTGGTTCTGACCATAAGGCAGGCAACAAAGCCACTCCAGTCTATAAATAAATTTGCCCTGGGTGAAGCTTAACTAAGTTTCTATGACAACCAATGGGATTTTAAAAACGGTTGAATTTAAAATTCAATTTACTAAACAAAAGTGTAGAGTTCAAAATGTACAAGGGCAATATCATACACAACCAATATTGTTTGAGAAATTTGGTACAACTGTAATTTATGAGAAAATTACAATTAGCCACAGAAACAGGCACTTCATACAGAATGTTAATTTTTAATATGGTATATAAAAAAATATGTACATATTACTCAAAAATTAAATTGTAGGAAATGTACAAGAAATTTCCATCTAATTTATATTTTAAAAACTGTGTCCATGATTTTCAAGCCTGGCAGCTAAAAATACATTTTCAAATTTAATTACTGATTTGTTGGCGTTAAATAAGTTAAATAAGCTTTCCAATTAAATATAAAAAAATTTAAAAATTTAAGATTTAAGTTTGAATTTTTGTAATAGAAGCAGGATGATTACTCATTCATCACGCATGAAGTTACATGTAAGACAAAATAAACTGCAGAGTGTAGTGTTTCTTTCATTAAAAAATAAAGTTTCTCTCCATTGTTTGTTTGTAGTGAGGCAAATCTAATGAATTTTCAGCCAAAGCATACACATTGCAGGGATTTGCAGCTTTAAGACAAGTACATTCCTACTTGTATTCTGTAAACTGTAACAGCACATACATGTAGCATCATACTGTGCATGTAGCACACAGTATATTTTCCCAATTTTCATTCACTGTCACGTCTGATATCCTCTTTTAAAATATCTGTTAAAAAAACCTCTGCGACCTGTTCACACGCATACAAGGATGCATGACAGCCCGCCAGTGTGTATATAATGAATGCAGTTACCCACAAAGGAGTTCCATTGTCCTCCATTGATCCTACGAAACAAGGTTAACAAATCCACGGCTATTGTTCCCTTCACTTGAGGACTTCATCTACTGTGTGTTGTAACTGAATCTCCCATGTAAAGTATTGAACACTGGGCAATGCCGATCAATATCCAAACTGAAGTGGATCTTGAAACTGTGTGAATTGCGACTCTAAGCAATTCTGCTAGTCTTTGATCAGAAGATCGGTTCAGGAATAAGCCAATACATTTCACACTGCTCATGTCAATAATGTAAAGTGCACGCTCACAGCCAAGAAAAATAACATGAATCAAGGCTACAATATGTGGTACATCACTACATGTATCAATTGTGAGAAATCTTGGGTGTCTACATTTTTCATTTTTAAAACCATCTGTATTCAGACTCAGTCATCAACAGCCAACAAGACAGTGACCTGTCAGGTAAAAGAAAGTTGTACATGTACTTTGTATCATTTCATGGTACATGTACGAGATACTTAATACTGATCAATCAATACCTGTCATGCCTGTAGGCTGTTTCCCATGGATAAGGGCTTCCCGTAAACAAAGGGTAAAATTTGCTTTAGATGTTTAAATCCAAGGAGATATGCAAGGTCTAATGGCTGAGAATGTTATATTGCAGGATCAATAACTATTGACCAAACGTGCTCTTTAAGGACACTGCATGTGAATCCCCAAGTTCTTAATAAAAAACACAAATTAGGATTCGGCATACTATCAAAATCTAAGCTCTGCGTAAGACCATTTTTTTGTGTGATCGTATGCAGAGTATGAGAATTTGCAGAGCACAATGATTGATTGATCTGCGTAATCTCCCAATCTACATGAACATGGTTTAAGTGCAAGCATTTGCAACATCTACCGGAGCAGATTTTGAAATTTACAGGCAGGTCTTGAAATTCTATCAATCAGGCAAGTTCCGCCCTGCACGACAGATCATCAAATTCTGCCCGGCAAACTTGCGCAATTCTGCCCGATGTTTGTATGAACATGGAGGATGTTCTTATTCTGCCATGGTATGATCGACTGATGTTTGCGCGAATGCAATGTAGCACAATCTCCAGATAGCGCCAATCCACTAATCGTGCCCAACTACTCACTGTTCATGTGATGACTCATTTTCTTAATAGGAAATAAGGCATGAATAAAAACAAAGATTTAGAGAAAATTCAGACTTAAGTTTTAAGCAGTTCAGTCATAATCTGCACTCCAATTTGTGTTCAAAATAATCCCACTTTACTCTGCAAATGTTAAATTTTTACAATAGACGGTCTATTGTTGACATTTTTCACCCCTCTTTCTTGGGGGGGGGGGGGGGGTCTTTCAAGTAAAATCCTACTGAATCAAATTGTTTCTAAGTTATGACTTTCTCTACAAATCTACATAAAAAACAAATGTAGAAATTGTCTTTGAAAAATTATCAGTTCCCTATTAGTATTTAACTACAATCGCATGGGTTAAACTTAAGAAAATAAAAAAATAATTTAATCCATGATATTACTAGCCTTTACGAGGTATTAAATCAACACTACTTACTAGTAATTCCATGGAGGAATAAACGAACTTGCACTGTGGTGTACTGTAATGATACAATTTACTTTCCAAAACGGAAAACTGTCAAATACTTCCTTTTGTACATGTATTTATTAATTAACCCTCTATGCACCTGGCCAAAATCGACCCAGTTGTTGTACAGATCAAAACCTATCAAATGACAGATTGAAACACACACAAACTGTCAGAGTTGGTGTTTAGAGTTTTTGATAGGCTGTGATAGTTATAAGTATAGGAGGGTTAATTAATTAAACGAAATACTATGCCTTCCACCCCACTCTCTATGGAGGAAGGTTCCTCCACGCTTCCACTATGCGCAGCCGGCCACACGTGTACACGGTTGACTTACCTCCTATTTCTGTCAATTCCTGACCGCAACATACACGTGCCAAAACTGACAACAGCAACACGACGATGTTCACAGTCCCACCACAATAACACGCTGAAAAACACCTCGTTTTGGACATGACATTTCACTCATGTGTCATTATCACAATGCCATGAAAATATGAAAACATATCTTGAACTGAAGATGATGCTGTTCGTCGACATATATCTGCTCAAAATTTAGTGCGGGCA
This sequence comes from Hippasteria phrygiana, assembly GCA_037893225.1. Taxonomy (NCBI): domain Eukaryota; kingdom Metazoa; phylum Echinodermata; class Asteroidea; order Valvatida; family Goniasteridae; genus Hippasteria; species Hippasteria phrygiana. The sequence continues at coordinate 101,098 of JAZGUH010000639.1, read as the reverse complement.
GCATAGCAACCACCAAGTTAAGTATCACCTTTCTCTTCTGTCAAGCAAGTAGGCCTACTGTACAAAACGTACAGACATAAACAACGTGCACACACCACGTATATCCCCGTACGTACGCGTAATTTGTTTTGCAGGTGGCTAGCTAGCGACGCAACACCCTAGAAATACATTCACCATTCACAAAATAAATGGCCAGCTCGATGAACCAATGAACGGCAACGTTATAAACACACGGCGCGCGAATCCACCAATCACAATACTCCAAACCAGTTCTCATGGGAGACTGCTCCATTTTTAGGGACAAAAGGGGGGCTAACGATGCATTCCGTAGCCGTTGTAAACAGCAAGATACGTAAAATACTTAGCATAAATTATTTTGTATAAATAAACTATTACTTAGATCCATTTTAGTTCATATTTTTTAAAGCGCCGTCGTGGACCTTATCATGGCATAGGCTAGGCCTGCATGCACGGTATATCCGAGCTCAGGTGGCTTATTTCTTGAATGCGGACCCCCATTCACCTGCAAGAGGTGTCCGACAAAGATGGGACCTACTTTTGATGATGGATTAAAGAGGGCGCTGTTCAAAATACGGCCCACCGATTTAGAGCTGTGGGTAGTAAAACCACAATTCTCGTCGATATCCAGTTTCATTTTTGAAGACAGAATGTTCTGCAGTTGATTAGGCTGGCTGCCTTGAGGTCTTAGAGAAGCCTAGAAAATGAGATCGAGGAGCAGTGTCATGATCCTGCACTCTTTTATAAACACATGTAATACCTGAAGGATGTGATTCTGTAGGACCACTCGTTAGAAAATAGTCGACACAAGATGGACATTTTAGTCCAGGACACCTGGAAAGATAAAGATTACTGCATGCAGTAAATATTAATATAAATGGGGCTTTGGAGTTCGTTCCGGCACTTGCCCCTCTGCACAAGAATTAGTTCCAAACTTTCCCAATCTTTTAGCAGTTGAATGACCGTGAATAGTTACTCTGACTTGAACTTGCGGACACACTGACAAAACAGGAACAACGAACATTAACAGTTTCCATTTTTATTTGCTAACAATTACAGCTGTATTTTGTTTTATTTCTAAAATATAAGAAGGGATTACGTTTAACATGCCTGAAACACATTTTCAGTCATCCAAACCACAAACTATCTGAAACCTAATGAGGGTATTACATTTCAGAACAATGGCCGGCCCTGGCTTGAAAATGACAAACGTAATAACGGCCGTGGTGTAAGGATTAAGAATAAGGTGTCAACTAGCTAATCCTCTGCCACTACCGGTTTACAGTTATATGCAAACGTCCAGTTACCCTGGATAAATTAATGGTATGCCAAAACTTTTATGTAAAAGTAACTGTTAACCAATTGAATACGATGACCACCACAGCTACGGTTTAAAAAAGACCACCAGGTTGGTTGTCATCTATAGACGAATCCGGCGACCAAAATTAGAAGCATTTACTGCGTTGGCATCACGCTCGCGTGCGTATTTTATGCACGCGCTCAATTAGCCTTTTAGAGGTATGGCGGACACAATAGGAGGGCGCTATTTGATTTGGGTATAAAACATTTTGAAACCACAAATTCCACTGAAAGTCAGAATCAGATATTGTTTTGAGTTAAAGTACAATCCATAGTACAATCCATAGATCATGCCTAATCTTCAACTTTGAAATTTCCTGTGGTTTAACAAAAGGTATACCCAAATAAAATAGCGCCCTCTCCTATTGTGTCCGCCATACCTCTAAAAGGCTAATGCAGCTTCGACCAACAGGAGCAAGTTCGGGTGCTGCTGATCTAGTCCCTTTTGTCAATTTTGCGATTTAAATCACGCATGCGTGGTCTGTTTTCACTCGAACGCATCTAGTCGATCAACTACGTCAAATCTAGTTGTGTAGAATGTCGTCTGCTAATTGTTAACGAAGCAAATGTTGGTAATCATTTTATTTTCTATTATTTATTTCTTTTATTTTCTCTACTTAACTTTAGTGCAATAAATAATTCATTATCTTATTGCAAAGAGTTATTATCATTGGACAAAACTAACAATTTACCGTAAACGTTTGCAAAACTTGCCAGTTTACCTATCCTCCATCTTGAAACCGTGACGTAACTCGCGAGTGACTAGAGAAACCATGGTCCTGAGCTAGGTTGATCCAGTTGGACTAGCTAGTCAAACCACGCAGCCTTCGAGTGACATCTAGATTGACTAAGGTTAAGTCTAGTCACTCTAGTCGCCCAACCGAACTTGCTCCAGGGTGTTTACAACTTGCCCAAATGCGCGCGCGACTGAAATTAAAGAACGCGCGCAACCTGCACGCGAGCGCGGCACTACTGTAAAAATGGCGTCGGCGAATTCCTGTATGTACTCAGTCCATTCTTTGCCTATTGTTTGCAATATGTTTGGCTGCACAAGCCTGTACATGTATTGGCATACCAGCACCCTATTAATAACAGCTGCCTAGAAGCAGTTATGAATAAAACAGAATAAAACGGCATTAGTAACTGAAAATAAATGTAGATTCATGACATGTTTAAAAATCTCTCCATAGTCATGACTTTCTGAAATAGATAATCTTATATTAATGTTTCTTTCAGTAAATATTTGCAAGTGTTTGGGGATATTTCCAAGTCAAACAACACCAACCTAACATAAATGAGTAAATAATATGAAGTTAAGATAAAAGCTGTAAAGTAGAACCAAAGTGTGACGTTTGCACTGCACAAGTTAATTTGCGATTTACTTCTTGTTGATCATAAGCAATGAATTAATAATTTCTCGAAAAACAATTGTGTTTAGTGCAAGCACCTTTCCTCATGCAACTTGCATTGCTTTCCCCTGTCTCTATCTACAGAATCTCACAAACCTTCTTGAGACCTTTGCATTTCTTTTTAGCTGAACATTTGAAAAGTCCTTGCAACAAATCTTAACCACCCTCCCAAATGCATTTACAAGGCTCAGCTTCAACTAAAAGCTGTACATCCTTTGAACCTCGTCATTGTTCAAATATCCAGTCTCGTGTGGGCTTAGGATGTTGTGCACGTGCTAGTCAAACTCTACCTCACACATTATCGAAAAATACCGATTGTAGAGAACTACTCGATACATGAGTTTTTCCGAGCTCGATCATCACGTGTACATGGGTTTCTCTGGTGTCTGCTTGTGAGCAAGGTAGTGAAACGCGATACTGGACAAGGCACTGATGAGGAAGATGACATCAAACCAACGATGATAGAAGTTGAACTGCAGATCACCCAGTACCTCAGTGATGATTATACGATACTGGGGTGGCATGTTCATGCGCATGAGGAGCACAGAAGACACAAAGTACATGCCCTGTGGAACAGGATTGATAAGACATTACCTGTAACAATAGTTTTGAAAATATTAATGATTAATGTGTATGTATTATACAAACAAAGGGAAAATTTTAGTGGTGTGACAGCAACTTCTCCAGCATCCAGTTGAGAAAAAATCCTGTTTGTTATTGTTTCCATAAGTTTAATTGTGTTTTCTTCATGTTTTAACAAGTACAATGTCCCTTGATTGTTACACGATTGTTACACGGCAAAAATCAATCAACATCACAAATTGTAACAAATGTTACGTTTTAATAAAACTAGCTTTCAGATAAAAATATTACTTTCTGATATAATACAGAAACAGGTGAAGATTTGGGTTTGGTTTGTTGTCTGGATTCAGTAATTAATGCAACCGTCATGACTTTCATTTATGTAAACACTAACTTACCATGGTTTGGGCCAGCAGCAGAACAATAACATTGGAAGACTTGCTACTCGACATCGTGTAAAAGAACTGCAGATTGGTCAGAAATATGTAGTAACTACTTTTTAAGAGCAATAAATAAAAGCAAAAACACTCCGACGAATGACGTTTGACCTTTATAAACAAAGCATATACTGTATTTAATAGTACTGGATCAGTAATGCAATACTAATAACTGAACATTCTGTTTAAATGACCTTTGACCTTACCTTTGTGAGTTTAATCAGCAAACCGCGTATTGACGTGACAATGATGATACCAACCAGAATAAAAGAAACGTGCTGTGACCAGAATGTAACCTGTTAAGAAATATGTCAAACATTAGAAAACCAGATGTACAGATTTAATGCACGAAGAAAATGGTACCAAACTTACTTAACCCTCCTATTATTCTAACTATCACAACCTATCAAAAAAACCAACCCCCTTCCATTTTGGCACCAAGAGAGGGAGAGGTTAATAATTCCTAAAATAAATCTTTCTCTTGCAATGTTGATTTTTCAAGCCAAAAAAAAACCCCAAATTAATCCTGCAATTCTGTGTCCTTGGTAGTGTCTATAGATATAAATATGACCAATGCCAATCAGAAAAAGGTTTTATTAAATTTTACGTTCTGAGGTGTGTTTATGTTTGAAATCAAAAGAACATGTCATCAGTTTTGAAATTTTCAAACAAAGTAGCAGCTTTTCAAAACATGATAATTTCAAGTATGATTAAAATTTCCGACTATGCAATCCATTTGTGGTGGTTGACAAGTGATTCAAGACATACATATATTTATCATAGATAAACTTGCTCACTTACATCAAACTCAATTCCCAACCAATGGACAGCAATCTCAACACCTTTAGTTACTGGGTCTGTCTTCCCAACCCGATCAAAGATGATATTGACGGTGCAGATGACAATCTTCCACAGACAGTACATGGAGAACACATAGCCCATGATATTGAAGTATTTGCCTTTCAAAGTTTTGGAATACTCGATTCTTTCCTGTGCAGAAAAAAAATAGAAAGACAATATTTCAAGGAGCATTTATGGAGAGGGGAGGGTGTACAACTACATCTTGGGGTGGGGGATTATATACAGTAAGAAAAAAAAAAATTTCAAAAACAGATTTCTCAAACAGAGCATGAAAATGAACTGTCACAATGGGGATAACGTTAGTCGTAATACTGTAAAATTGCATGGCAATCGCATTGCGTACCTTGGTGCTGTTGAGATCAACCAATTCTAGGAAAAGCTGTCTGCTGAGCTCCTCGTAGCCCGCAACCTCTTGCTGGAGCTGACCAAGATCTGACAAGCAAACTCCGGTTAAAGATTCTACAATTAGACCACTAAACACAATTTTTTTATGGAAGTCGCCCAATACAAGTCTAAAAGCCACTCTAGGTAAAAGGCTACAGCAGAGGTGTTGGGGTTGGCCACATTGTATGTTGCCAGACCTACCAGCCTTATGGTTTACCTGGGTCCAGATCTACATGGAGGATAAATCTTCAATAGATACCAAATGGCTATGGCTGTCATCTGTATTCAAGGGGTTAAAAGGATACTGACTCCTCCCGATGATGTAGCTACACTCTTCAGCATTCCCCACAGGCCTGACTGCTTAGGGTTAGATGATGCTCGCTGCAGCTGATCTCTCTCAATTAGAAGTATCCTGTATAGTACCAATAATGCCATGGTGCTGAGACTGGGATTTACAAAGAAACCTAAAGGGACATCCTTCATCTATCAACCCTACCAGACAAGGTAAAGTAACTCACTAATATCTCAGAATTTCCAAAATGCCGGACGGGGAGAAAAGACCAGTCATCTTCAATATACACACGTACAGTGCAAAGAGTCCTTAATAAAATCAAAGTGGAAGATTTCAGGCGTGAATAATTTTAAACATTTGTTAAGATTCTTATCAAATACTCTAAATTCTGTATGATTTAAAACTGCCTTTTAAATGGGTGAAGGGGCAGGGGAGGGGTGTAGGAGGTACCTCTTCTTCTTGGTTAGAATCATATCCATGACCTGCATCAGCTTGCGATCATGAGCTTGGATGTCGGCATCACTCACATCGCTGTCAATTTAAAAATAGAAAGACAAAAACAAATATTAACTTAAATTATTCTCTTTAGCATCTTGCTTAAATTAATAACTTGGCTCTGACAAAGCATGAATGAAATACTATGGTAAACCATGAATAAATGCTCATTTGTATCAATTAACCATGATCTTGATGTACTCACCGAACAAAATATGCCATGTAGGTGTACGGACAGTTCACAGCACCAAACCCCGAAAGAACAGCAATAATTGTCACTCCTATGACCCCAATACGACTGATAACCTGCTCCATTGAGAAAATCCCTGGGGGGGGGGGGGGGGGGGAGGGGGCAACAAAGACAGTTTTTAATGTGACATTTCCAGGAAATGAAACCAAGGATTCCTAAAATGACAACCGTTTATTTATTGTTGCCCAACATACTAAATTACATGGGCCAGTTTAGCTTTATTTTAAACATCCGATTCTCACCATGTTTGCGGCTGAGGATTGGGAAAGGGTCCCCCAGCTTCCAGAAAAAGTAGACAAAGACAAGCCACGCCCCTAGAGTCAGCGGGAACGTCAGATGGCGATTCTGAACTGGAGGTAAAGAATAATTCTAGTGACAGTAGAAGTTATCCAAAGAACTACAGAAAGGAATAAAAAGTACTTTCAAGACTAAACTTTAAAGCAACTATCATAGAGCCAATGATTTTCCATTTCAGAAAAGTCAATTTTCCGTTTTGACAAATCTTCATTTCCGTTTCGCCCATTAGAACAGTGTACACAAATCTGTTTCATTTCCATTTGAAATTATTTCATACATGTAAATGAATGCACAATGAAAGAGGCCAATTCCGTTAATTTTGTTTGGTTTCCACTAAAACGGAAAATCATTGGCCCTACTATCATTATTAAAGCAGTGCATTTTGAAAAATCATCTTGGTTCACTATGTCACTTTATACATGTATGCATGTATCTCGGCAATTCAGAATTGATAACAAAATTAAGCACATGAGAACATAATCCACAACACACTCTGACCGACAAGTTATGAGATATTCTTCAAGCACTTACCGATACGTATGTTGGTGAAGATGAACCATGCAACGTAGAATGGAAGGATCACAATCAGGATGAAGAGAATGGCATAAAGGTCAAACTTCCAGTGGAAAAATCGTGAACTGAAAATGAAAGATTCAGAATTCAGTTAAAAGATTAATTATTCAATGAGTGATTAGCAACTGAAGTATTAACGTATGAAAATCTTGGAAAATTTATGCCTTATTTAGTGCGCATTCCACATTCACATCAATATTTCATATTTCAGGGTTCAATATTTCAACAGTTACAGGTATTATTAACCCTAACAGCCCAAGCCTTCTTACTAGAATCCTTCCCTAACCACAAAAACTCCAACACTGTGTAGTAAACCAATGGCACATTCTTTGTACTTAGACAAAATCAGGGCATCAAGTCCCATGCAAAGTGATGGTGCCAAGGCTCTACAGTACCCAATCACACAAAATTCAACACAATGGGGTGTTTGATTTTGGCAGGTTAGGGATGGTTAGGGTTAATAAAACTGAAAAATTAATTTTTTGGTTGGAACTTTGCTTCAATTACAATGTACATGTATAAGCATTTTGAACATTTTTGTATAATTGTCTTTGTGCGGAAATAAAATTTCTATTTAGTAACTCAAGATCTAAATATCCTCCAGAAGGAGGCCAGAAATTGAAGAAATACATTACAATAAACTTTTTCTACAATTCAATCTACATGTACAATGTACACGTATATTTGACCTACTTGGAATTGAGTACACCCAGGATCTCGAAGATGATGAGTTCAAAGAGCGTGCAGGAGAGGGCAAAGGTCGCAGAGAAGATCAGTTGTACTATGACATGGTGAACCTTCAAAAACAGAATACATAAAATCTTAACAGATCCGTTTTTTTAAATTTGTTGAAACAATGAAATGTCAGGCCCTCCTATCTTTTTTAAAAGACATAAAACAACCAAGACAAAAACACCATCAATAAGCTTTTGGCAGTAAACCATACTGCTAATTTCACTTGCAGACTTGATAGACAATGTTTGGCAAGTGAAAGGGGGGGGGGGGGGGGGGGGTTGTTAACTGAAATCCAAAAAGATCCACTTTTTACATTTTAAAAATTTAAGATAAGACAAAGAAGACTGCACATATTCAGTTGTGTAAACGCTTTGAAAATATTACCACTTTAAAACTAGTACCTGTATTGTAGAGCACACTTAAACAAATTATACTAGTTAAATATTAAATTTGACTTATGAATACTTAAACATATTTTTTGCCCTCGAAAGAGCTTTTTGTCAAGAATTTCAAAGAAACTACATTTTCAAGTATTGTTGTGCAGATTATTTTACTTAGTTTAATAACCCTAACCCTGCCAGACGCAGCACAGTGCATCTGTGGTGACAGCTTGACCTTGCTGCACTCTGCACACAAGTCAATGTGACAAAGTATGCAATCTGATGCGTCTGGCAGGGTTTCTAGCCAAAATACCCTGGAGGGTTAGGGTAAGACTTCCAGCCATAATTAATTATTTGAGGGAAGATGGTCTTGTATCTTAATTGGGTGTATCCATGACATTCCCTTTAAATATATTTCCTGGATTTATTTTGAGTTGCAATAACAAGCCCCACCCAACCTGCTCTGTCTGTTACTGCATTGTAAATGTAACATTCCACATGGAGTGTGGGTGGATCTCAGGGGAATGAGGTTGGGGTGGGTTTTTCAAGATTGGAAAAGGGGGGCATCGAGTTGTCACAATGTCTCTACAGAAATGAGTGATTCTCACCTCATAATTCTTAAACAATTGACGCATGAAGAAAATCCAGCCTCCAAGAAAAAACAAAATCTGCACAGAAAGGAATTTCACAAAAAAATTAAGGGATGATGCCCAATACAAACTAGTTGAACAAAATACAAATTGCATCAAGTTTTGTAATGCCAACAAATTTCTTTAGAGTCGGCCTACTTTCCCTTCTCAGCATGCTCAGTTTTGAACATTCACATGATTAAACTTTGCATCACCTCTTGCACAATTTCGAAACATCCAAGTTTTCAAATATTTGTCAAAAAGCAGACAACAGGAAAAATGGTAATCAAAATGTTTCACACTCTTTTCATTGCTTTTCTTAAACTCATGCCAATACTTCTTTGTTTGTACATGTACATGTAGGCCTGACATGAAATGACTTTTTTAGAACATGACTAATCAGTGATAAACTTTAAGCCAGAACTGTAATCATTCAAGATCATGGTAATTAAATCATTTTTTTTGTTCTGGTCTGGATGTCGTCTACTTCCAAAAATGTAAGGCTCTCCGTTAGCCTTACAAGGATATTCCTTTTTGGACCCCGTAACTCATTGGGATTTGCAATACGCTCTCGTTAGATCAGTTACAATGTTCTAGAATTCCACTTTCCCAAACGTTAATCTCCCCAGAAGGTTATCCAATCCCTCCTACAGATCTTTGAGACTTTTGCGGCACATTTGCGGAACATTGAAACGGACAATTTATTGAGTAATGGAGTTTTTACTCACCAACCGACGTATTCAGCCGAGATGAACATGGCGTCACACAGCTGACTAATACAGTCCACCAGACTGCGCATGCGCGTGGAGTTTTCGAAGAGATTTGGGGCTCGACCATTTTTTGAAGGGGGGGGGGGGCATCTTGTCTACATCGCGCAACGGTGATGTGTGCATGACGCGCTTTACACATTGTTGTGTGTGTTTGAACATTCCTTCAGTTTTAAAATAAACATTTACGGAATATTTTTTGTGATGAATAATAGTCGGTATTGGATCATTATAACGTTCAAAATTCGCTGACATTCAATTTTGCGTTTGTTTTTGTATGCGGTATCTAATCTGGATAAAAACATACATTCCACACATCACCAAAGCGCGATGTAGACAAGATGCCCCCCTCCTTCAAAGAATGGTCGAGCCCCAAATCTCTTCGAAAACTCCACACGCATGCGCAGTCTGGTGGACTGTATTAGTCAGCTGTGCGACGCCATGTTCATCTCGGCTGAATACGTCGGTTGGTGAGTAAAAACTCCATTACTCAATAAATTGTCCGTTTCAATGTTCCGCAAATGTGCCGCAAAAGTCTCAAAGATCTTCAGGAGGGATTGGATAACCTTCTGGGGAGATTAACGTTTGGGAAAGTGTAATTCTAGAACATTGTAACTGATCTAACGAGAGCATATTGCAAATCCCATTGAGTTACGGGGTCCAAAAAGGAATATCCTTGTAAGTAGATGTCGTCCGTCTTGCAAATGCAAGGCAACCCTTTGAGTTTGAAGGCTGGTGTTGCTGTAGCCATCGCTTGTGAAGTTGTGTTCAAAATCAAATGCTGTCATAGAGTACACCGTCACATGCACTGTGCTGCGTCTGTTGTTGTTGTTGTTGTTGTAGAGTGGGTTGGCGCGTACGGCATTATACTATGCCCTTTGCGCCATTAGCGAAAGACAGTACGTCTCAACAGTAGTCTAGTTGTACCTGGTACAGTAAGTACGAGTGAGCGGTATACGCATGCGTGACGGTCAATATGCGGTAATTTCGACTCTGAACAAATCAAGATTATAGAATCGATACAAAAAACAAAAACAGGGTGAATTTGTGTAGGAAGGGCAGGTAAAGGTAGGGAAAAAGGAAAGCGTTCATGATCCACATGAGACACAAAGTGTCATAAGTGTCCTGCAAGGCCGGACCGTGTACCGTGCAGTTTAAGGGGTGCTGCGTCTGGCAGGGTTAGGTTTTACTAGTACTACAATTTGTAGTACAAGCGATATCAAATTATCATGATGCCTACTTCCAAAAATGTAAGGCTCTCCATTAGTCTAGAGCCTTACATTTTTGGAAGTACATGATGCCCTGCCGGTACGTTAACGTTAGACGCAAATTACCATGATTACCTGGGTTGTAAACATGACAAAGGAATCCAGAAAGAAGGCCATTTTCACACTTGAAGTGGGGCTGTAATTACGATAAATAGTATTGGCAAATTACACTAATGTACGCTTTGTAAACCTGGAATTTTATACCCATGTGTTTACATACAACGTGTTAAGAAAATTTCCCCGACACAGGAGGCTGCCATTTTGAGTTGCACTGTGCTAAATTATTTAAATACGACGATTTCTATTGGATAATTCTGCACCGGTATTTTTCGTTCTTTATAAAATATTCGACTAATTATTGTAAAATGTAATTTTATAAACAAAGCTGTGATTTGGGTATAATTTCTTGAAAATTATGTGTGCTTTGCTTGCGGTATACTGTTAAAATAAGGTGGAAAACCTATTTATGACAATACAGATTTGTCGAATCAGTATCTTTGTTACTCTAATTTGGAGAGGGTGTCTGACGCCCAATTATGCTCTATAAGGCGCCGTTGGTCCCACGCGTTTTCTGTTGTTACTATCGTATTCATTTTTCGTAATTGGAAAATTTTGGGCTCGATTTGGAGCCTAAAATTTCGTTCTGATCATCAAAAAGCTAAAACCATGAAAACAAGTGACATCCACAAAACATGTTTTGACAGATAATTTGGGATTCTGACTTTGGTGTTTTTTGTTTATGTTCTTGACTGGCCCATGGTTTTAATGGGTCAGAGACGAACGACTGTAATGACCGTCGAGCACGGAGTGTTTCAACAACATGATCATGATGATTTAAAGGTGAGAATTGCTTTCAAATTTCCTTAGTTTTTTGGTCTTACGATCCCTAGGTATAGCTCCATGCTAGGCCTAAGTTAGTAACGTTAGGGCTCCATAACATGATTTCGGCCTACTCCTAGAACTATGAGGTTCCTGATGTCAGGAACCTCATAGTTCTAGGAGTAATTTCGGCCTAGGCCTAGGCCTAGGCCTAGGCAAATTAGGGGCCTAGGTGTTACGTGATTTTAATTTTTTCTTCAATTATTGTTGGAAAATAACCATCCATCTGTGTATAAACACTTGGCACAACTTTGAATTTGAGAATTTATTTGGGAAATGTTCGTGTAATATAGGGGAAGAAAGTTTGTGTTTTCTGTGTTAGTTGTTCTTGGCACAGTGTACGGTCACTCAAGTCAAAGCGTTCACATACATGTTAATTGTTATTGTTAATTTCGGCCTCAATTTTACAGATTCTGCTGACATAAATCTTGAAATAACAGGTTGTGCCACACATTTATAAATAGTTGTTATCAAAGAGGGTTAATTATTTTCCAAGATTTTGCTGTTCCTGACCGATTTTTGTGGGAGTATTAAAGTAAAATCTTTCCGTTTTGGCAGGCAGCAAATGGGAATGCATCATGTTCTCTCTAATGATGATGTTAACAAAAATTGAAATTTTTTTTTTAGTCATTATGATAAATGGACATTTGTACAAGTTTTATTTATGTAAAAAACAATGAATAACTGGTGCAAACATCAAAGCGCATCATCATCATCATTCATGGAACTACTTGCCATGTTTGTTTTCAGTTTTTGCATGTTTATTGCCGTCATTATTTTACCCCATAATTTCCCTCAAAAATCAAAACCCTGCTCTCTTTCTACAAAATTAATACTGTAGATATTCATATTGGTGTCATCGCCATCTACGGAGGTGAAAAGTTGAAAGTGGATTTTCATTCTCATAAGTTATAGGAACGGGGTCCTATACTCCACAATCGCTTGTTGCCGAAAGTAGGACTTCAGTCCTATGCTGTATGCGGCAATATGGCTTATGAATATTTAGACATATGAAATGAATATTTAGAATACTCCAAATTAATCCATGGGGTGGAACATTAAGACCCCATTCCTTTGCCTTATTGGTTATGACTGTTTAACACCACCAAAACGCAATTGCAACTCCTCTGGAATTAGAACAGCTAACAATGCCATATTATTAGTCAATATGATTTTACTATGACCAATCACATGCATTCTAGTACTGCCATCCAATCCTGTGATGCATTGAGAATGTCAAAATTGTTTATTGAAGCACAAACCTATAGATGACACTGTGAACCAGTTCAAACATTCATGGTTTTATTCTAAATATCTGTCTTAGGTTGAGAGATACTCTTTTCAGATATCTTTGCTGGGAACATAAGGAATACGATAACCAGAAAAATAAACTTTTAATAGCAATTGAAATATTTGGAATCCCGAATTCAATTTTTAATAGAAATTGAAATAAGGAAATAATTGGGGAATCCCTCCCCCAGGCCCCAGTTACTGATGAATGCAACAGTTACATTGTGTATACCAAATGCCTGGTGTCAAGTTCAACAACCTTGCTTTTTGTGTAGTATATTTTTCAGTGACCTCTGATCTTACACTGATACTACTGATGTGTACTGGTACAACAAGTACATGTGTGTACTAGTGTAGCGCCTCTTGCTTCATGTTTTTGGTACGTTACATCAACCTGTGTTTCATTCTACATGTGTACAAATGTACATGCATGTTAATTGTTATTAACACTGTACATGTACATGTCTGTGAATTAATAACCGTAGTCTAAAAATACCTTGTACCTAGAACCAAACACCCACAGTATCAAAATGGTATATGCCATGAAATGATACCTCTGTTACAATGTATGTAGAAGATTATTTTAATGGCCAGACTATTCATTGTTAGAGGGGTGTTATCAGGGTTGGATGAAGCCCTGCTGGGAAGGGGTTGGTCCATTTTCCAAGTAAGGCATCAAGCAAATTCCTGGCATTCCGAAAGGCCAGACAAGTCAGTTTCTTCCTGCATCGTGTGTGTGTTGGTAGTCAGAAATATCAAAGTGCCATTTCCGAAGGGATGGGCTCTGTATTAATGGTATCTCCATGAGGTGAAACTTTTCACTGTGAAAAACTTGCATCCTTGAAGGAACATCGCATGGACTGTGAAAAGGTGGACTGGAGCATATTGGATCAATGTCATGAACAGATGGTTTAATCAAAAAATGAACTTAGAGACTACAAAGTTTGTTCATCTTTGAAGTACATGTACATCTTTCTATGTATGGAAGTGTAACATTGGTCTTGTCATCTTGCTGTGCATCGTAGGCTTTTCAGGATTGTGTTTTCTACACGTATTTGCATCCCATTGGGCCTGGCAGAATACATGTATATGACTGTAGCATCTTTGCTTTTTATAGATGCCCCTCTTTTTTTTTACCTGTGAGCTCCGTACTGCTCAGTATTTGGGAATGGATAACAAGATCAATTCAGGAATTTTGGCGTCATGATTTGGACCAACAGAATCAGATCTGCAGTGCTACAAATGTCAACAAAAGTTATCACTTCTTGGAAAAAGTTGATGGGCCAACTTGATGCAGAAGCTCATGAAAGTACAGTGTTGTGATTGGACCTCTTTGTAAAAAGTTTTAATAATTGAACGGAATTAAGACATTCAGCGCTTCGTGTGGTGCTTGCATACATGTAACCAAGCTGTGTACATGACATAATATGCAGGCATGTCTCTTCTTGTTAATCATACGACATCGTCTGGTGAACCTGAGGTGTACTATAGTCGGTACATGAGACGTCGTCAGCTGGTACGTTAGCATGTTACGTTAACCCTGTGTACATGTTACAGATTTATTGCTAATAATAGAACCCTGCCAGATGATGGCATCTGTAAAATTGGAAGTTCAGTGTTTTCTTCAATCTAAAAGCTTATTGTTTATAAAAATAGTACCAGTACCAATCCTCACAAGAACTCCTATCTGAAATGCTGTAATCTTTGAGAAAATTGTATCTGACATGAAGACCTCGATTTCGATTTCAGCAATTGAAATAGGCACACAGGAATGTGCATAAAAATCACAGTTAAAACAATTTTTTTCACCATTTCCCTGTGACATGGATGACGGATTGAGCTCGAACTTTCACAGGTTTGTTACTTCATGTTTCCTGTAACCCAAATTATGTCCTCAAGGTCAGATTGAAGCTAATCAATTTGGTTTTTTATGATTATCAAAGCCACCTACAGTACATTGTACCTTTATAACACATGTAATTAAAGGTAGCACTTTAACCCTAACCCCCAAGACCCTTTTTGCAAGGAACTATCCTCAATCCTCCAAAATCCTTCGATTGCCCAGCCCCAAAAATGCATTCATCCTTAATTCTTCCAAAATCCTCCTGTGCTTTAAACGCCATTCAACCTCAATCCTCCAAAATCCTCCGCTTGAAACACCATTCATCCTCAATCCTCCAAAATTCTCTTTTTCTTGAAATACCATTCATCCTCATTCCTCCAAAATCCTCCAAAACTGCAAGGAGGATTTTGAAGGATTATGGTGGGTTAGGGTTAAAGACTAAATAAAATTTAAAATATGGCATTTAGCTTTCGTAGCTACAGCTACATGTACTTTATCATATGCAGTGAAGAGAGACCATGTATATTGGACATGTACTGGTACCTATGTACATCATTGTAAAAGAAAACATCAGTGCAATTAGCAGATCAATTATCACTTTTGGTGGTTGAGTTTTTGCCCATTGTCATAACAGAATTGGTAAATCATTATTGTACTGCAGTAAGGCTCACATCACGACCGTTACATTTTTGAATCAGTAAATAAAACAATCAATATATATTGGTCACTGATTTTGAAATGCAGAACCAGGAGATCATCTTGAACCAACTGAAAGAGATTACCGGTGTACAGGATCCACTGACCTTGAAGCATGCATACGAAGCAAGCGGTGGAGATGTCGCTCAAGCAATCGCGTTCCTTACTGATGGTAGTGCACGTCAACCAGCCCTACCCACACCGGCCCCAGCAGCAGTGCCCAAAAATCAACAAAAGGCATCTGTGGATGCGGAGACCAGTGGTGATGTAGCGCCAGTTCATGGACCCAAGAATAAAGGACAAGGTACATACATTTTTTATGTTAATGTCATGTGCAGACATTTTGTGCAGTCCTTTCTTGTTTCGTAGATCATTGTGTGAAGGCAGTTTTTCTACGTGCATCAAGTGGAGGATTGCTAACATTGTAGCTATTTACAAGAATGGTAAAAGACGAACATGTTGCCAGTTATATACCAATTTTTTTAAATTCATTTAATCTCTAAGGCCTTCGAGAAGAATCTTTATCATTTATCACTCCACCACACTTGCAAGGTTTTACAAGGTTTCACAATTTCTGTGAGATGAAGCAAACATTTTGTTGGTTACCACTGAACTAATCGGTGCTTTCAGCACTAATTTAGTTTACTAGCAGCGCTAGTCCAAAATGACAACCTGATCATGCAAGTGATTGCCATAAGTTATCATTGAAAGGTGAACCACACTCCGCTGGCAGAAAAATGACATCGGCTCCTTGCACTTTTAAATTCCCCCAAGAAGATGTATTTGCACCTTTCCCGTTCAGTTTGAATTCCTTCTTTTGTTTGTCTTGCTTTTGTGCATAATTATCTTTGTAATATTGTTATGTGTCGTATTTGTGGAAATTCAAAGTTTTTCATGCAGTAGCCTAAATCAACAATTTTGAGTTTAAGATGCTCGTTATATTTAAATGCTTTTGTCAATATCTAGATGTGATTGACCTGACCCATGACCGGGATGAGAAAGATGACCTGCAGAGAGCCATCGCATTATCGCTGTGTGAGACGGCAACACCAAGCACAACCATTGGTGTGTCTACAGAGGAGCAAGACATCAGCAGGTCTGAATCCTTATCATCATTGAAATACTTAACCCAATACAAGGCTAAAAGCCACTCTAGGTAATAAAGGGTTATGATCAGAGGTACATGTAGGCGGTAGGGTTGGTGACATTTTGAATTGCTAATCCTATCACCCTTACAGTTTTCCTGGGCCCAGATCTAAATACAGGATAATTCTTCAACTGATTCCAGAGAAATTATCCCAATTTTCAGACCTATAGACCCAGACGGGTTAACTTCCACCGTTGTGGTTGTGTAAAAATAATTACATAATGTGTGGATTTATAAACAGAGATTCACTATGATCATGGCTTTCAAATGTTTGAAAAAGCTCCATTTATTCATTACACTCCCATTCAAGAACAATATAGTTGAAACATGGATGGATTGAGTATGCACAGGAATGTGCATATAGATGACAACCAGCCAGGTGGTCTTCTTGACTTTTTCAAACCGCAGCTATGACCGCTGTCCGTATTGAAGAGTTAGTTTTCTTCTATCTTAATGAAAGCTTATTGCTTCCTTTTGCCAAATATTGAATACAGAGCTCTGGAGCAGAGTATGGCTGACAATAAGTCTGGCCGGAGGCCTGGTGAGGTCTGGTTCAGTGACCCTCTCAATCCACATGACCGATGTAGAGACAATGGCTGGCCAGTTGGCCTGAAGAACGTGGGTAATACATGCTGGTTCAGTGCCGTCATACAGGTGTGTTAAATCCCAGTTACAAATGCTGAACACATGCTGGTTAAGAGATTAGATAAATTATTTAAATTTACCAGGTTTGAAAGTAAGAGTTGACTTGCATACATCCACGGCATATTGCATACAGATTTTAGTGTTCTAATGAATAGATATCTCCAACCTGCTTCTTGTAATTGCCCACTGCATTTCCTATTCTCTAACAGATGTCTGTGAATGTATATGGTTTTGCACTGACACAGTCAGTGCCCTGTTACTATCTGATGCAATGGAACCCAGGAAGATGACAATACATATTCTTGTTCTTTTGGCTAAGAACTTGATGTGTATATTGTGAAAAGTAATACACTCAATCATGGCATATGTGCATCAGAAAATATGGAACAATGTTTCTTATCATGCAGTTGAGTATTGATTACCATATTTTAACTTGTTTTCAGTCCCTGTTTCACCTGCCGGCATTTCGTCAAATGGTACTCAACTTTGTGCCGCCAGCCAACATGCATGCACAGCAGGGAGAAGCACCAGATGCACCTAAAAATACACCTGCTGTTAATAGCGAGGTAAGATTAGATTGGTGGGTCTAACCTGATGTCCTAACTTAATAAATAATAAAGATATTATTTTGAAATGATAAATAGTACTCTGCAAAATAACTAACTTTTGTTTTATTTACGAATTATAGTTGCCAGCCGTCCTCTCGGAACACCGCAATCTTCTCTTCATGACAGAGTTGAGGGCACTGTTTGCCCTGATGTTGGGGACAAAACGGAAGTATGTTGACCCCAGTAAGGCGGTGGAAATCCTGAAGGGTGCATTCAGCACTAGCGGAGGTGCTAATAGTCAACAGGTCAGATAGATGGTTTATAACATCAATACTCTCAATGTTTCATGGGGAATTCAGAATTCCTTTTGTCTGGCTGTTATTGATGTGGGATAGTATGCTCAGCCAAGGGTAAACACAAACAATAGGCACCACACTGAATAGAGTGGTCCTGTTCATCGCACTTGGAGCCCCCCTTTTGTGTGAATGAAATTTATTTGAAAAAGCTCCATCTATTCATTACACTCCCATTCAAGAACAATATAGTTGAAAAGTGAATGGATTGAGTACGTGCAGGAATGCGCCTATAGACATCTGTTTAATGTTTAGGGAACCTCAAGGTGCATGGCACTCCAAACCTGTAAACTCTCGAGGGTTTCCTGAAGCTGCTCCTTTAATTCTTCATTTCTCTCTAAGTAGCTTGATGGCATTACACATCCAAGATGATGAGTTGCTTTGTGTTTCTCATCAGGATGTGAGTGAGTTCACCCATAAACTGCTGGAATGGCTGGAGGATGCCTTCAAATCTGACTGTTCACGACCCCCGTCACCTCAAGCAGGGTATTGTTTGTTTTTACATATTGTTATATGTGACCCGCTCTGCAAAAAGGGCACTTATGTTGCAAAGTTTGAAAATAGTGTTTTATATATAGCTGGAAAGGCCATTTTATAAGCTTTCATATAGTATATGTCTGAGGTCTCTAGCATTTTGCAATCACGAGATATTTGGAAATTTGCATGTTTGTTTTCAGGAATTTCTTGAAATGACTTAAGGAGAAACAAGCCATTTAAAAAAACAAAAAAGCAAAGCAATAGATGGAAGCACTCGACAAAAACAGTCTTTTTCCAACTTTATTCACTGAAATCAAAGATTTTGGTTATGAAAAAAAGATGCAAAAAATTCCCTCCCTTTAAAATCACTTGTTTGAAGCATTTTTCACCCTCTTCACATTGAACGGCCCATAACTCGTAAAAGCATACAGCGACTTATGTGCCCTTTTTGCAGAGCGGGTCTCATATGTCATATCTATGATTGAATCATATGGATTACACAAGAAGCCACAATTAAATAATCTTATTTTGCCTTATCTCAGCCTACATACATTGATACTGTAATATTTCCTTGTACAGAGCGGAGGAGGGAGTGGAGACCTTAAGAAGAAATCCGATGCTGGATCTGTTCTATGGTCAATTCAAAGCAGAAGGAATCAACGAAGGTACATCTATCCCTCAAATTCTAGTAGAATTGTTAGGTGGTCAATTACACAAGAAAATTCACAACTTCATAGTCTCTGGACAAAGTTGCTAAATTCTGGTTTAAAATACAAATTGAGCTTTTTGAAAAGGTTACCATATTTAGTACAAATATTTTTGTTTACTATTAAGCCCCTGAGGTCTCAATGTAAATTTTAATGTGGGAATGCCTTCAAACAAGGATTGTGAATGTTTCCTTTTGTTGAAACTACCCACTGAATGCTGGCTATTCCCTGGGGACATTGCAGCAGAGTGTAGGAACTGATGGTATCCCCACTGTTGATATAGCTTCTAAATTCACTCATCATTGCTTAAAGGAAGCTCCAGGAATATTGCGACCGGTCTGACCCTTGAGATGCCCCCTAAGAAGAATCAAGTGTTGAGGAAGACCAACTAGCCTGTATGCGGCTAACCTTAGAATAGTAGAATTGTTTCTGTCAGATGGGGAAAAGTCAGCCCTGAAAGTTTCTATTTGGAAAAGTATTTTTTTATAAATAATTTTGTCTTCCTTTTCCTTGTCGGGTGACACAGGTAAAGTGTTTACCAACCAGGAGACGTTTGGTCAGTACCCACTTCAGATTAGTGGATATGAAGACTTGCATGAGAGCATCGAGGCTTCCATGTCACACAGGGAGATTGAAACAGTACAACATGCTAAAGAGAAATCGGCTCAAGAGGTCAGTAGAGGTCAAAGAAGGCTCATGTAATGGTCATGTGAGAGTCAAGGTCAGTATGGGTTGTATGTTTTAGGGGCCTGCATGATAATACACTGAAATTGGCAGGTGCTTTTTAGATGTAACAACCCTATCAATCAGGTTTTTTAGGGTTAATTTTCACGGAGCCTATATAAGCACTAGACCATTCAAGATCACTGGTGATATGACTTGAGTAACACGTGATGTTTTCTCTTTCTTACTCTTTCATTCAGCACTGGTTTACGAGGCTACCTCACGTGTTATTGTTTGAGTTGTCACGGTTCCAGTTCAACCAAACAATAGGACGACCGGAGAAGATCCACAATCGCTTCGTCTTTCCTCAGACTCTCTACATGGACAGGTGAGGATCTGTCAAATTGAAGAAAAATCTTAAACCTGTGTCAAATCAAAATGTTGCTTTAGACCAACAAATGATGTATTAGTCTCTCATGTTTGGTGACAGTGTGGGTTAGCTTCAAAAGGAAATGTTGCAGTGGTCTATCAAAGTTCGTCACCATTTTCACGAACTGACACACACGCGCACCTGGGTGTCAGTTCGTGAAACCGCTTACTGAGTAAATTTCACTTTCACGAACTGACACCCAGGTGTGCGCGGGCACATCGGGCACTAACTCCCTAGAGAAGCAAGCATGTAGCGGAAATACCATTCCAAGAAAAACTCTTTAAAAGCTTTGACACAAATCTACTCCATCTGTATACTTTTGTGAGGTTACAGAAACATTGAACTGAAACCTCTTAACTCGTGAAATTAAGAATGGTTTCAGTTCGTGAAAATGAAAATGTGGTTAGCGCGCGCTCCCTTACTTGGGTGTCAGTTCGTGAAAACGAAAATTACTCGTTTCTGTAAAATACGCACGCGTGCGGGCACTCACGCGCTAGAGAGTGTCCGTTCATGGTGTTGGTGACGAGTTGTGTAGATTTGTGTCATATTTCTACATGGTACTATCAGTTTGAATGTTAAGTCTTCCCACCAAACAAAACAAAATAACAAAAATGAACTTAAGATTAAAGGTGATGTGTCCATCATGTCGGGAACCCCTAAAAACCTTCTAAAATTAAATTGCTAATTTTCTAGGATAAGTGTCCTTCAAAATAAATTGTTAAAACAAATCTGAAATTTGAAGGAGCACTGACATAGCAAATTTAATAAATATATTGCAGTTCTGCAAAATGGAAGCCCAGATTGAATGAGGACCTTTCATCATCCTTGTCATTAGGTATATGGAATGCAATCAAGTAGTGACTCGTATCAAGCGAGCCGATGTACATCAGATTGTCCAGCAGTTAGATGTACTTCAGGGAAGGTTAGAAAGGTGAGATACTTTGCAGAAGTGGTGGCAGATATGAGGTTTTCTCTGTGTAGAGTCATACCTAAAGGAGTAGATTGATTTCAGAAGGACCAGAGATAAACCCAGATTCTTGTAACTTGTATTGCAATCTTTCCAAAGAATGTACCATAGGTATACTGCACAGTGTTGGATTTTGACAGGTTGAGGACACTTCCTAGTAAAAATGCCTAGGGAGTTAGGCTTACAAGGCTTACAAGGCTTACAAGGTTGAGGGGCTCATCGTGGCATGCAAGAACAGCAAACTATAAAATCTTGTTCTTTGCCGTTTTAATTTCTTGGATGATATATTAATAAATGCTCGTTATCATTTCTCCAACCTAGACTGACCTTATCTTTTCCTTAAAGGTATCTAAACTATGGTTCAGGATCCAAGCGCTTCCCTCTTCAAGACGTGCTACAGTACGCGTTGGAGTTTGCCCACAGTACTTCACCAGACTCCTTCTCGTTACGACGCTCAGTCCCACTGTCATCCAATAACTCTAATATACAAGACGTTGAGATGTCATCACCAACTCAGTCACTAACTTGTAGCCTGCCCTCAAGGTAGGCCATAGTATCTCTTGTCCATTCACTGTAAATGTTCAGATATTGACAAATATGTTTTCCTTTGGGTAATTAAAAATGTATAACGTTGTGTTGCAAATTTAATTTTATGCTGAATTGTTAGTTTATGTGACCATATTTAAGAACTGAAATGAGAGATAAATTGAAGTTGTGAGTTTAAGTCCTGCCCAAGTAAACCTGTGAATTTTTACCCACGGGCTGTTTGAAAGCACTGATAAAACGGTGCTTTACACCATGTTGGGAGGGAAACTCTCAAGTACATCATCAGGCCTAATGCAAGAATTCCATCCTGACAAAATTTTAATATTACAAAATACTAATTACAAATGGTTTTGATAATAATTGAGACCACATGCACAGGTATAATTTAAAGAGTTTTGAGAAGCTAGAATCTTTCATGAGTGACTGAAGATTTTTCCCAATTTTGAGTATGTTTTTGAAAATTTCTGTTGCATATAATAACTGTTTTGTTTGTGTAATACCTTTGGGTATGTATAAATTGTCCATAGATAAATAAGATAAACATTGCAACAGTTTCAACCCCATGGGGAGTCAGGTTGGCCTAATGGTTCTTTCCTTGCCTTCCACTTCTGTGACCTGTGTTCGAATCCCACAAGATTCCTTCTACCTCAAAAACTAAAACCTCTCTGACTTCTCTTCAATGGTTTCTTCAGACGTAGCAGCCAGAGATGTAGTCGAGTCCATCACAAGTCCCTGCAAGCCCATCACAAGCCCTCCAGTCCTATCATAAGCTTTTCAAATGAGCTTTGATATAGGCATTCCTTTGTCATTGTTCATCCAGTTACTTGTGACCGGCTTTATGAAAGGACTTCTGACTGGACTTGTGAAACGATTTGTGAAAGGACTTGCAGGGACTCGACTACAGTTCTGGTAGCAGTTACAGTGTGCTCTTGATAAATCTTTGGTTTCAGAACCAGAAATAAATAATAATTGTTTCCATTTTGTAAATACTCCTAATTAGTTTGAGTCCGGACCGAAAGCCTCCAGCATCAGCACCTGTCAACGATGTAGCTATGTCATCTCCCTCCTCTCTGCCAAACTCTCCTGGCCCCTTGACACTACCCACAGCAAACCCCTCACCAAAACACATCACGGATACAGAGCTGGACATTCTGCAGGGCTGCCTGCGTAGATGGAGAAAAGAGGTTGAGGCTGATGTCAAAGGTTAGATGGCATTTATATTGAATGGCTTTTATGATAGTGTAGTCATGACTACTGGTGGTTAGCATTACGTGTGGACAATGAACATTCCACTTGGAATTTGATGTATGTAGCATCCTCAGTGGCCTTGTAAACACAATGAATAGGTGCAGCTACATGATAGAATGATTGTATTATTGGTGATAATGGATTGTAGAATTTGTCTTCACTAATTGGCAGATCTACAGGACAGGATATCCACACTAAAGGATCTTAAAGCAACAGTTTACGAGGATGAGGAACTCAGAAATGTAAGACTAATCAAAAAGTTAGCTGGCCTGACGTTTCAAACTTAAGCAAGTTCTTTCTCAAAGGCAAATGACAGAGTACAAGAAACAAACATGTAGGGAACACACATGCATGAGGGGGTGGGTGGAGAAACACAAAAGAGGGATGCAAAAAAAAGGAGCATTACCTGTTTCTTCTGCTGTTCATAAGTTTGGATTTCCATGCAAAGCAGTCAATGTGGTACCTCAGCAATACTGCTAACAATGCCACCTGTTTAAGGATCTCCTACCTTACCTGAATGTGGTACCTCAGCAATACTGCTAACAATGCCACCTGTTTAAGAATCTCCTACCTTACCTGAATGTGGTACCCCAGCAATACTGCTAACAATGCCACCTGTTTAAGGATCTCCTCCCTTACCTGAATGTGGTACCTCAGCAATACTGCTAACAATGCCACCTGTTTACGGATCTCCTCCCTTACCTGAATGTGGTACCTCAGCAATACTGCTTACAATGCCACCTGTTTAAGGATCTCCTCCCGTTTCTGTTTTCCTTATATTCTTGACGTCACAATTCAAACAGAAATGTGAATAGACTTCTCTTACTAGAAATCGTTCCATTTTCTTTTAAATGTCAAATGCCTTGCTGAAGCAGTTATTCATTGTGTTTAACTTGGTATTTTGGTGGTCCATATAGCATGAATACCATCTCCACGCAGTGCTAGTCCACGAAGGACAGGCTTCGGCCGGTCACTACTGGGCCTACCTCCTTGACCATCGTAGAAACGTCTGGCTCAAGTTCAATGACATCTCGGTTTGTGAGGTCACATGGGATGACCTGGAACGGGAGTCGGTGGGAGGCTCAGGCAACGTCAGTGCTTACTGCTTGATGTACGTTGACACCAAAAGACGAGACCTGTTTGAAGGTGGTTGTTCTTGGATTTCTGTTATTTCTTAAACTGGGCTAAGATTTATGGCTCTGCTAATCATCCAATCCCATATGTATGAGCCTGATTAACCCCTTCTGGTCACATTATTAATGAGGTGCTGGTATGCCAAGACAGGCTTGTGCAGCCAAGCATAATGCAAACAGTAGACAAACAGTGGGCTGAGTATGCGCAGGAATTCGTGTGTAAACAACAACCGTCCAGGTGGTCTTTTTCAAAAACGGCCAAGGCAGTTGTCCGTATTCAAGAGGTTAAGTTATTAGCACTGGCACCGATATTCTGCGCTAACCCTTTAAGCACGAAATCCATACTTTACGAGGTGTATGCATACAACTCACAACTCCTATAATGCACTGGCCATTGACACAACAATTTATTTTCTGCTACAGCTAGCAGTGATTTAAAGCAGTGCCATGAAGTAGGATCCTGTTTACTTCAAGTCTGTTTGCAAGACACAGATCCAATTGTTGCCGTCATCTCCTGAATGACCATATCTTTCCATCCGCAGAGCAAGAGGACGATGAGACAGGGCAGAGCAGCCTCAGTCTGGACTTAGTGGCAGATGACTTGAAGCAGCTGGTTACCGACGACAATGAATGCTTTGAGAATGAGATTAAACAATGGGATGAGACAAAAGAGAAAAGAAAAATCACAAGAGCTGCAAACGCTGCAACGTCTACTAATGAAGACAAGGTTGTGTACCTGGGAGAGAGAAAGTCACTTACATCAGGTATAAATGAATGGTATAAGCTTAACAGTCTTGTACCTAACATCCATTTCTGCATATTTGTTTGTTCCCTACCCAATTGAGTGGCCTCCTGGCCTTGCAATATCCATTATTGTATGGTGACCTCCATTAAAAATAATTAAAAACCATATGCCCTTGGATTCTGCATGTAATGTATGCCAGGTTACGTACATAAAGTATGGGATCTGAATGTCAAGTACTTGCTGAAAGCGATAAGTCTTCGTAGTTCAGCCTTTATTCAGTAAAGGAAACGTGAAGCTTGCTGCCAGTAGCAAGCAAGGTGTGTAGCTCAACTCAAAGGTGGCATTGGTGCATGTGATAGCAGTGTTGGTTATTACACGCTCTCTGGATTACAGTCCTCAGCTCTCTTGCAATATGCAAGTTCGCCCCGAACAAGGCTAAAAGCCATTCAAGGTACGGTGCTACAGAAAGAAAAAGAATCAAAGATACAAGAGATATGAATAAAGACATTGCTAACTGTACAAATAGAAGTGTTGTTTTAAGCTGAGCAGAGGTATAAACTATCGGGTGTGTATCCACCGTCGAACACGGACGTCCTATTGTTCCCTCTTTTGTTTGTACTTTTTCAGAAGACTCCCATAGGTTTTGTACACGATCTCAATCGCAGACGTATTTTGGGAATCGCGGACGATATTGTTCCCTTTGTTATACGTCCACGTTTGTTTGGGAGAACACACGCTTCTTGTCATTTATTTATGCACATTTTGAACTGTGGTTTAATGTTCAGGGGTGAAGCGGACCACACCGCAGCCACGGCCTGCATCTCCTGCTTCAGTGTTTCCCGCCGAGCGTCCATTATCAGCAAGTGTTCCTGATGATGCTTCCTTCCCTACTCAAAGCACCAGCCAACGTATATCATCAACATCACCTCCTGTAGCATCAACATCAGTGTCTACATCGTTATCACCATCGTTATCACCATCGTTATCACCGGGAAACATCAGCTCAGAACAGGATGCAGAAATGGCATTAGAACAGGTTAGACACATAATTAAAGTGAATTCACAAAATTATTACTGTCATGCTCACTTGGTTTATAATTACACGACTATACAGTATAGCTTGACTAAACAAACACCACTGTACCTAATGTTTGGCTACAACAAGCATCGTCTTTGTCTCCCAAAATGATACAGAAATGACATTAGAACAAGTACATACATTTGCGTTTAACACTTGTTTTTTTTTTTTTGTAAATGGGCAGACTGAACCTTCGGATGACAGGAATCATTTTCCTCCACGGTCTTGCCTTGTCCACATGTCATCTCTTTTACTGCTAACTATATTTATTGTTTAATGTTATGTTATAATTATACTGTAACTATTTTTCTTTGTTATGCCCTGCCGGCGAAGCCGAAGGGGCATACTGCATTTGCCTTGTCCTTCCATGTGTGGGTGTACAGGTTATCCATTACGACTGAGGACTTGGGACAATGAGGGATTAGTGATTACAATACAACTGAGGACCAGGGCCCAAGTCCTTGGTAGAAGGCATGTACAAACCTAATGGGCATGTTGAGAAAAAGTACAAAGGGAACAATGGAAGGAAATGTCCCAAGTCCTCGGTAGTATAGGAAAACAACTGTGTGTGTGTGTGTGGGCGCGTTGGTGTATTCAAACCGCGGACGAAAAATGCCAGAGAACAAAAGAGAACAATATCGTCCGCGATTCCCAGCATACGTCCGCGATTGGAAGTGTGTACAAAACCTATGGAGGCCTTCCGAGTATAAACAAAAGAGGAACAATGGGACGTCCGCGTTTGGAGGTCGGTACACGACTGTGTGTGTGTGTGTGTGTGTGTGTGAGTTTGTAAAGCTTTTCAAACCATAGACCTTTAACAAAGAGGACAATAGGGTCCATGGTTGAAGGTGTTTACACACTAGGGTGTGTGTGTCCGGGTGGACGGTTGGGACACGATAACTTGAGACGGACTTGACATATCAACTTCCTAATTGGGTATGTGGGTTGGTCTTGGGGTGCTCTAGAACCCTATTTATTTTAAACAGCATAGATCAAAGTCATTATGCCTAAAACAATAGAAATGGTTGGTACACAATAATTACTTGCTTTAATCTGAAATAAGCAGTCTTATTTCTGTTGCAGATACAGTAAGCAGATCCATAACCTCTGATGATAGCCATTTGCACTTTCATTTGATGCATGTTTCTTATATTAACACATTTTTCTTTTTAAAAAATTGGTCTTTAGTTAAAACGTTTATTCAACTTGGCGGGGCATTTGTGTTTGTCAACACACCATTCTTTTTTGTTTTATTGTGGAGAGAAATAAAATAATAATAACAGGTAGACACATGAAGTGAACTGACTAAAAGATTATGTTCATGCTTATTTGAGAAAGTGTGAACAAACATGGTGATGCAATGAAAGACAATAAAGCAGTTGTGCCTGCTGTATTTGTGTAGGCCTGTTCAGATGGGATGGAGCGTTACCGTTCTCTACTCAACGAGGATCTGTATCCCATGAGGGACATACGCCTAGAGAATCATGTTGCTTACTTTCTGAAGAATCGTGCTCCCCGGGTGATTATACAACGGTCAATCATGGAGCAGTTTGCTAATGATAAGAGCTTCAATCTAGATGTTAGGTAAGATTTGTCTTTGTAGGAGAGGCTGTCGGTGGAAATAAATTCATTGAGAAGGGAAAAGATTTAAAAGGAGTTATTTTTGAAGTTTCCTTCACCTTCTGTTACAAATGTCAACCACTCAAAACTCATAAACCCAATCCCAATTCTTCAGCTATTTTTTATTTTGTATTTTTATCTGGAATGTTCATTTTTTAATGCTTGTGCTTTTGTCACAATTGACAAAACGCTTTGTTGATTTTGTTGTGGCAAGTGAACATTTCAACAAAAATGAGGTGTATATTACATTATACATTTACATTTTACATTCGTCTAATGCAAGGTAGCTCTGTAGAGTGCCGGTACGGTATTCCGGAGGTCGCAGGTTCGAATCCCGCTCCTGCCAGTTTCTTTGTTCACTTTGAAAATATAATACAAATATTGTTAAATCAACAAAATTGGCTGGCATAACGTTTCAAACTTAAGCAAGTTCTTTTTTGCATTTGGACAAAAACATTGATTTGTATATTTCCGGTCAATCCAGTCAGATAGCAGTTTAATTCATTTTCACAAATGTGACCCGCTCCAGAAAAAGGTGATATAAGTCGCGCTATGCATTTCCGTGTAATGGCCCTTTCAAGTTGAGAGGGTGAAATTTTTCGTCAAAATTAATTTTTTTGTTTTTTGTCTTGAATGACATCTTAAATATCTAAAGTTTCAGGTTTAGTGCACAACAATGTTGATTTCAGTGAATAAAGTGAAAAAATAACCTTTTTATAGTGCATTGCATTGTATTAGAACTAGCTATTTCAAAGCCTGTTTTCTCTTTTGTGCAATTTGAACTCTATAGAAGTAATTTATATGCAAAAACGCGATATCTCCAGAACGGAAAGGGCTTTGGAGCTCTATCATGTACCAAATGAATGCTTATATTGCGGGCTTTCCAAACATACATAAAACTAATTTTTCATATTTTGCGACATAATATACTTTTTTCCAGAGCGGGTCACAAATATTGTTACCAGAATTGCAGAACCCAAATAACAAAGTCTTTATAACAAATAAATAACAAATCACATAATTTTCTTCAAACATATGATTTTGTTTTTTCCCCTTTCACTCATGTTTTTACATGAAGATTTTCAAAGAATTGTACACTCCAACTACAATTACTAGTTACATAGAATTATACAAATAAATTGTTTAGCATTTTTACACTCTGTAATTAATAATATTCTTGCAGATCACAGATGCTGAGAAGGTTAGCAAAGCGTAAGCTGGATAGTCAGTCAAGATCACAACAAGAGAAGGAGATCTATGGCCTGTGGCAGGAAGACTATAGTATCTTCTGTAAAGCCAACGCCTACTTCATTCAGGGAATTAAATTATATTTTAAACAGGAACAGTAAGTATGTAAAATTTATAGACACAAATACAGGAATCGTGTGATCTCCAAATTGAACATTATCAACGTCTATCCAACCCCCTGTACTCATCCTTCCTCCTCCCAAAAGAGCAACATTTTGTAATAAAGACCCATTTGACTACACTTTGCCACTTAAAGTTGACACTTGATTTCTTTTAGATATGGGTATCAGGAGGCATTACCGTACTTCGTCCACGCCTGCAAACTAAACGATAAGTTCATTGGAGAAAAAGCAGAGAAGGCTATGGACTTCACTATGGTGGCTCACTATAGACAGCAATGCTTACTGGTAAGAGTCTCATTAATGAGATGTCTAGTCTGGGCTATGTGGATGTGTACTCATAGTATGTGGGATCTGAAGGTCAACTGTACGTACTGTCACACACCTTCAGATCCCACACCAAGGATATCCCAGGCTGTGTGGATGTGTACTTAATGTATGTTGCATCTGAAGGTCAACTCTACGTACTGTCACACACCTTCAGATCCCGCACCCAGGATATCCCAGGCTGTGTGGATGTGTGCTCAATGTATGTGGGATCTGAAGGTCAACTCTACGTACTGTCACACACCTTCAGATCCCACACTAAGGATATCCCAGGCTGTGTGGATGTGTACTCATTGTATGTGGGATCTGAAAGTCAACTCTACGTACTGTCACACACCTTCAGATCCCACACCCAGGATATTCCAGGCTGTGTGGATGTGTACTCATAGTATGTGGGATCTGAAGGTCAACTGTACGTACTGTCACACACCTTCAGATCCCACACCAAGGATATCACAGGCTGTGTGGATGTGTACTTAATGTATGTTGGATCTGAAGGTCAACTGTACGTACTGTCACACACCTTCAGATCCCACACCCAGGATATCCCAGGCTGTGTGGATGTGTACTCATAGTATGTGGGATCTGAAGGTCAACTGTACGTACTGTCACACACCTTCAGATCCCACACCTGGGATATCCCAGGCTGTGTGGATGTGTACTCACTGTATGTGAAATCTGCAGGTCAATTGATCGAGTACCCTGTGAGTAGCACCGTGAGTACACATACAAAGAACTGCTGCACAAAGTAATCTCAGTACAAAATGCACAAAAATCAAAATGTTTAAATATTAAAGCTATTTCATTCTGGACAAAGTAATTTCTGCTGAGCAACTCTGTGACTCCGTTTGAAAACAAATTTTAACTGTGGTTTATATTAAAGAAAATTCAATAAATGTTCTGTGCGTCACTGTCGCATGTCCTGTGTTTTCTAGCAACTGAATGCCCAGTGCACCAATCAGTTTGAGTCATCCGATGACCTTGAGGCTCTCCAAGGCTTAGAGCTTATGAATGACCTGGTAGTTCCTTGCATCGGGATCCTGATAAACAACTCGTCAGAAGATGATGCTGGGGCTGCGGAGGAGATCCGTGGAGGATGGTGCAATTATCTAGGTCGGGATGTCAGTGGTAGGTTCATTATATTACGTACAACAAGCACTGTGCCTGGCAGTATAGGCTAGATTGTATAATATTTCACTCATGTGAGACTCAACCACCTTGTGTGAGTTTGTATATGCCGACAATCGTGGACCTAGGACAAAAGAATTTGAGCGTAGACAAAGGGGTCCACGTTTGACCTAACGTCCACGATTGAAAATCGTGTACAAAACCAATGGGAGGCCTTCCGTATAAACAAAAGAGGAACAATGGGAGGTCCACGATTGCACCCGTTTACATGACTGTGTGGACTGTCATGGGGTGATCAGAGTACATGTTTTGTGTAGGGCAGGTTAAACCATGCGTGCGCACGTGACACGCTTGACTGGTTTACTTGTGTAAGCACTTCATCAGTATCACTACACTTTGTGGTCCATGATGACTCATGAAGAAATGTCTATTAATACAAGTTTGCAGTATAATGAGTAGTTTATCCATTAAAGTAAATTTTAATATTTGGTAAAGTATATGTCGTCCAATTAAAAGATATTCCATATTGCAATGTTTCATAAAGTAATGAAATCGCCCTCAACTGGTCTGGAATATGGGTTATATTGCTTTTCTACCCTTGAGCAAGTTGGTATCTGTGATAGCAAAATGGGATTTCTTCAAAGGCGAATGGTCAACGACATCAAAGGTCATTGCATATATTTTTCAAGATGATGATAGGATGATCAAGCTCATTATCAATCTCACTGGGTGCTATACTGCAAGCTTTTTGGATCCTGAATGTTATTTTTGTCTTTTCCCTACTCATCCAGGCAAACTGCAGGAGAAATTCCAAGATTTTCTGTCAAAACTCCTTGACATGTCGGCTGAGCCTACCAGCATTAAGGCCCCACCCCTAATCCAGACCGAGAAGTCCGAGAATCTCAGTCAGATGTTTACCATAGCCATGGGAATGATTCAGAACAGTGACCAGCTGACAAACACATGAAGATCCTGCCAGAAAATCGCTATTGACTCGAGTATGATTCACATCTATGCCAAGATCACTGGGAAAAGGGTTTGATAAACAATAGTGCCAAGCTCACAAACCCATGATTCAGGCCAAATACCTCATAGCTGTTGGTATGATCAACAACAGTGCTAAGCTCACAAACCCATGATTCAGGCCAAATACCTCATAGCTGTGTGTATGATCAACAACAGTGCCAAGCTCACAAACCCATGATTCAGGCCAAATACCCCATGGCCAGGGGTATCATTAACAATAGTGCCTAGCTTGAAAACCCATGATTCAGCCAAAATTCCTGCGGTCGTTATTATGATTAACAACAGTACCTAGCTTACAAACCCATGATCCAGCTCAATATCCCATGGCTATGGGTATCAACATTAATACTGCCTAGCTTGAAACCAATGATCCAACCAAATATCCTTTAGCTGCGGGTGTGATCAACAACAGTGCCAAGCTCACACACCCATGATTCAGGCCAAATACCCCATGGCCAGGGGTATCAACATTAATACTGCCTAGCTTGAAACCAATGATCCAACCAAATATCCTATAGCTGCGGGTGTGATCAACAACAGTGCCAAGCTCACACACCCATGATTCAGGCCAAATACCCCATGGCCAGGGGTATCAACATTAATACTGCCTAGCTTGAAACCAATGATCCAACCAAATATCCTATAGCTGCGGGTGTGATCAACAGCAGTGTCAA
This sequence comes from Hippasteria phrygiana, assembly GCA_037893225.1. Lineage (NCBI taxonomy): Eukaryota > Metazoa > Echinodermata > Asteroidea > Valvatida > Goniasteridae > Hippasteria > Hippasteria phrygiana. Next base: position 68,825 of record JAZGUH010000639.1, on the reverse strand, counting down.
GTCCGCCAAATATCAAGTAGCTACGTGTGTGCCTTAGCCAAGCATCATAAAACTATAGTGTTATCCACAGATATAGCCACAAAATACATCAACTTTTGATGATCGGTCCATACCCCCCATGGCCATGGTGATTTCATGATATAGCATTGAGATATCTGTAAACATATAGTGGCCTCTGTCAATTATCCTGTGACCACAGGTTTAATAAACATGGAGCTGACATTGACACGAGTTTCTGCCAAGTATGTCTTTAAGGAACGAGGAATCATGATTGGAAGAATCATTTGCAGATCCAGGATAGAGAGGGGAAGCTGACTGTGTTTATTACAAAGTAAAAACAATGTATGTCCTGGGTAACTAGCAGGAATTCTACTATTTCATGGCATTGAGTTACATGTAGTTCATTTTGTCAACTGTATCAAGTAGACATTTTGACACCTGGGACGTAAATCTCTTTGTCTCTCCATACCCACAATAAGGTTTTCTTAGTTGAGAGTATAGGAGAAAGGTTTTATTTTACAGAATTTGTTTTCTAATGTGAGTAATCAGGATGCGCTTGTACTGATTGTTAACCCCTAGTCTGTAATGGTAGGACCCCAAGACATTGTTGGTGACGCCAACAGGAATTTAATGAAGATACTTAAGTCTTTTAACATTTTAACTAATAAGCTGTAGTTGTCATCAGGAGATTGTATTTCTATTTTTTACCATGAAAACGAATTTAAAACAATGAAATAAAATCATCTTGCTTAAATCTAGGTGGTAAGCTAGAATGAAAACAATCACTACAATGGGAAAGAAAGTAGACTTGACTTCCACGCGAGTCCAAAACTGAAAAAGACTGCACAAAGCTTCAGCCGTTGCTCTAGCACAGACTGGACTCGGAACTCCAGCTTAATTTGTAATATAATGCTTTTAGACTGGTATCTGTTGAATCTAGCCTCTCCATGTCAAGGTTCGAGTTGACCTTTTTTGTATGAAAGTGAAATGTACATGCAGGCTGGGGCTCAAGTCCTGTCTCCACTTGGACCTGATACATTTGGAAGGAGGTGGGTTTCAAGTCGACTTTTGGCATCGGATTTAGATCTGTACTCGGCAACAATATTGAATTAAAAACAACATTCATCGTTAAGGAAATCTCATTCATAGTTTTACAGTGAGGGAAGCTCGAAGTTGATTATTGCTACTGCTGGCTGTATGATGACATCATCTACATGTCCGCTCTTGTGTTGCTCTGCTGTCCACCTGTCGATCAATGGTGCTATCACTATGAACATCTAACAAAAGAAAACCCACGCATTCCTTTGTTACAAACAAAGGACTGCGTGGGTTTTCTTTTGTTAGATGTTCATAGTGTATACAGTATATGAATGGTCTAGAACCCATTCACTTTCTCTACATAGCCCGGACCCACTGTTATGTTCCTGTGATAGATTTTTGTTTTATACAGTGCAAGTTTATAAGATATTAACATGTTGATAGTGTACAAAAATGTAAATACAATTGACACTAATAAACAATCTGAATTAAAAGATACATTGATTCGTTGAATTTTACATCAAGTCTCTTTCTTTGCACTCTGTCACTGTCAGAAACGACTTGATAATCTGAACTGCATTTCCTCGAATATGAAATTTAATTGAACATTGTTACATCCAAGACCGGCGCCTTTGAATTCTTTTTACAGGATTGAGTTCGCCAGATAAGTGCTTTGTTTTTGTTTTAAATTCTCCGTGCGCATGCAGCAATTACACTGAAGATTTTCTCTTACGAAGAAGAGCTGCCATCGGGACCTCCTATTGTTCATACTTTTTGGCAAGGGCCCTCATTGGTTTTGTACACGGTTTTCAAACGGGGACCTAATTTCTCAACCGGGACCCTATTGTCCTCTATTGTTCAAGGGGTCCCCTATTGAATGCACAAACAAACCCACTTAATACACTATCGATTAGTTGCGTCGCGTGGTAGCCAGGGGGTTAGCCCATAGATATCAGAAGAATTAATAAACTACATGTATATGTATACGTGAACAGGGCGTCGAGCAAGGAGAGTGCATTTAGTGTAATCATGCACAGGGGCAACGGGCGTAAAAAAATATTAATCTTTCTTGGCGCTTGTTACTTTATCCTCTCGGTTTAACCATGGAGGTACTACCTCCATGGTTTAACTCTTACCCGTAAAACAAAATAAGAGCCATATAGGCCTACAGTGTTTCGGTTTTTTTATTTTCCAACATTACTGCAGGCGTACCAGCAAGGAAAAACATGTAAAAAGTTTAGGCGCGGCGTAGGGTGGTGCGTGCGCGCGGCACCCAAACCCCCTCTGGATCCGCCCCCGCAAGCGCATGGAGCCGGAGATACGGAAGTACTTCTTCGGATCCTTTTTGTAGTGAATCGACAACGACATTCAACGTCGTCACTGTACTGGTAATCTGACACACGACTCGTGCTATGCTACAAGTAAAACTGGACCTCGTTCCCATGCATGGTGTTAAGCAGCGCCCTCACCGACACCACAGCTACTATTATATTGGAAACGAGGTTGAAAATACAGTAAGCTATGGGAACAAGGTTGAAGTAGAACTAGAGATTCAAAATGGCGGCGCCCAAAAGACGAAAAGTTGGTAGAATGGAAGACGAAATGGATGAAAGAAAAATTATGGAAGAGGAAATGAGTAGGTGAGTATTCATATTGGAAAGAGGGAAAGAGTTATATATCCGGCCATCACTTATTTTCCCTTAATATGACTTAAAAACTGCCAAAAAGTGTAAATCTGATGAAGAAGCACGAATTTAAGGAGGGAAAAAATTTCTACTTTTTCTTTGAAAATAGGCCTATAAACGTTAGGCCTATACTTCGAATTTGTCTGTCATGGTCTATAGACTTTGTGCACGAGGTCTAACTTGATGGCCGGATATATGGAAATCTTTCCTAATCCGACTCTACCCCTAGAACTATGGGGTTCCGAAAATTTGAAGCGCGGTACGACAGGCAATGCGTGCAGACGGTATAACGACACGCGGCAGTTGCCTGCCGTATCGCGTACCGCGCTTCAAATTTTCGATGAATAATCATGACTTGACCGACCCGGGATACCAAACAGGAGCTTCGTATGTGCTGCTTCCTTGATGGTGTCTGTGTGTGTGACAGTGTTGTAGTCGAGACCCCGAAGTCCGAGACCGAGACCAAGACCGAGACCTGATGGTCCGAGACCGAGACCGAGACCGAGACCGAGACCTAATGGCCCGAGACCAAGACCGAGACCTCGAGACCTTGTATGTCATTTACATAATAAAAGAATGCAAAAAGTAACAAATTTCCATATGCATTATGTGCAAAGGAGTATACATGTACATGTCGTTCCCAGCTACCCATACATAAAGCTAATGCGCTACATGTACGTTTGGGCACGCGTACACGGCAAAGAAACGAGGTTGTCATCATGTCATGTACTGCACGTTTATAAATCTTTAGTCGAGTAGAGCGTACTGCAATCGATTCTGTAAAAAAGAAGTTGTCATATACTGCACAATTATACATCTCTAGTCGAGTCGAGCGTGCTGTAATCGATTCTGCACATGTGCTGTTTGTATAAAATATTGGTGGTCTCGATACCGAGACCAGCAAAATACCGAGACCACGGGGTACCGAGACCGAGACCGAGACCACAGGGTACCGAGACCGAGACCGAGACCAGGAAAAACTGGTCTCGAGACCGGTCTCGAGACCGAGACCGGTCTCGAGACCTACAACACTGGTGTGTGATCGCTTCGGAACGACTGAAGATTTTTGTAATTTTTTTTCCGCAAATTGGAACCGTTTCAGGCGAAAATTGACTTGGCGCAAGCAAGGTGAGGATGTAAATGAGGCATATTATTATTTTTGGAGAAAGCCGTGCAGTAATTTTCGTGTACAATGTAGAAACGTGATTGCATGGGAATGACTTTCTTATTCTTGCTGTACTAGCCTATGGGAAAAATCGGCGTCTTTCTATGGGGTTCCTGTCGGAACCCCATAGTTCTAGGGGTAATCCGACTCGACCCTGCATTTTTATTATGATAATTGGACTTTTAAAAAAGGAAAAGGAGTCACATGCGCAGCCTCGTAGCAACTGACACGTACAGACAAGATGGCCACTGCCTGGGTTGCTGAACACATGACATAAGTAACAATTAACCTCTTGAATATACATGCGGTTCGAGAAAAATACCACCTGGCCTGTTGTCATCTATACGCGCATTCTTGTGCATACTCAATCCATTGTTTGCAATATGATTGGCTGCACAAGCCTGTATTGGCGTACCAGCACCCCTATTAATAACAGCAGGAAAGAAGGGGTAAAAACCAAATAACAAAATAATAGGCCTTGTGGTGATTTCTACGTGGGATAGGGTCGGTGGTCTAGAGATGGTTCATGAACACTTTTTTGAACACTTTTTAATTTCTTGACTAAAATTACATTGGACGTTGCTGCATGTGGCCAGCACACACAAACAATCTGTTGTTAACTTTTATGTCTGTGTGTGAGCTTCAAAAATAAGACATGATGTTAAAGTACATGTGTGATGTACATACCTCACCAGGTTTGAACAGGAGATCCTGACGGGACAGGATGAGGAGGAAAATGAAGATGACAAGGCATCCTGTTCCCCTGGTCCTGCTATTGTTCCACCTGGTATACCCCAAGCACTCTCTGTCCTGGGGACTCCGGATCCAAGCCTCATGAACCTTCGCTTCCCTGCACCTCCCCTACCTACCCCTGCTGCTCTACAAGGGATGCCCACCTCTTCATCCATTGACCGAGTCGGTCTTCATCAACAAACCCCAAGAGGTGCTCTATCAAGGTTTCCATTGCTACCCCCTCCTCCTCCCCCAGGGACAATTCAATCCTCCACACCTCTTGAGCCGCCAGGTTCTTACCAGCATACTGTGAGCACTGGGGATCAACGGTCAACGATGTCAGGTCCGAGGCCAACTCAGCCATTCCCTCCAGGAGTTCAACAGATGACTGGTCAGTACAGTCTTCATTTATGAATTTTTGAAGTTTTCTGGCTCATTGTACTGTGAATGTTGTTGATACCTGTATCCATTGTCAGATGTTGACCCATGATATTATGTATCCCCAATATATGTTCGCTGAAATGATGACATATATTTTGTTTCAAATCAAATAAAACCGGCAAAATTGCAGTACAAAATTGGAATGATAGCATTTAAATGTAATAGTTTCTCAATACATTCTTAACCCTAACCCTCCAGGGTATTTTGGCAAGAAACCCTGCCAGACGCATCAGATTGCATACTTTGTCACATTGACTTGTGTGCAGAGTCCAGCAAAGTGGAGCTGTCACCACAGATGCACTGTGCTGCGTCTGGCAGGGTTAGAGTTAAAGGCCAAAAAACATGCTTTCCAAAAAGGAGGAGACCTTATTTTACTTTTGTTACTAACATTCTCTATGGTGGTTGCCGCCATATTTTTCAAGTGGAGTTTACCAAATTGATTCAAAAGACCCGATGAATCGACTGGGAGGTATTTCCTCTCCTTGTGTTGCATTTTATGTGGTTTTTTGAGAGATAGAAAAAAGGATGCTGCTGCAAACATTTGTTATACTGTTCCTAAATTATTCATATTGTGTGTTTTTTGATTCGTAATTAACAGGTGAAGTAGCACCAATGGCCCCAAGACCTGCCTTTGTTCCCCATCAGGTGAGAGCACGTGCCCCTATGCCACCTCAACGCCCCCTTGGTAGTTCAATGCAGCGGCCTCCAATGCTGCAACACCCAGAGTTTATGAACTCCATGACAGGACCCCGTGGTCCTATGAACTACCCTCCCATGCATCAAACAGGTGGGCCCAGAGGCCCCCCAGCAGGCCCTATGATACCCCCAGGCTATCCCATGATGCACCCACACTCCATGGGTATGATGCAGCAGTCACCAGCCATCATACAAGCCAAACCAACGACTTATTCAGCTAAGCCAGTCAAATTTAGCAAGCCGAAGAAGGAACAGAAGTCGAAGGAGTCTACTGGAACAACAAAAGTGGAAACTATGATGACTGTGCAGCCTGTACATAATGGTAATCACCTGTCAATAAGGGCTAAATAATATTATTCTAACTGCTTGTGTCCATACGCCTCTGATAAACATGTACCATTTTACAACATGTACATGTGTACGTGCACTGTATATATCTCCGAGGACAAGAGAAGAAAGGAAACACAAAGAAACCTTTCAGTCCTCGAACGTAGAGTCTTTTGTTGAAATCGGTCCTCGAACGTAAGGATACGTGCTTAGTCTATGGGGGTTGGTTATATTAACCCTCCTATGCACCTGGCCAAAATCGACCCAGTTGTTGTACAGATCAAAACCTATCAAATGACAGATTGAAACACACACAAACTGTCAGAGTTGGTGTTTAGAGTTTTTGATAGGCTGTGATAGTTATAAGTATAGGAGGGTTAAAGGAACAATAGGAAACACAAAGCATTGTCCTCGGACGTATTGGGGAAGTACGACCGCATGCACCTCTGACAGACATACACATCTTATAAACCTTAATTTATTATATGATTTCTTATCCCTTTTGGCCGGCTGTTTTAATGGGTGCTGATACTATGCCAAGACGGGCTTGTGCAGCCAAGAGTAATGCAAACAATGGATTGAGTATGTGCAGGAATGTGTGTATAAACAACAACCGACCAGGTGGTCATTTTTTTTAACACGGCTATGGCTGTTCTCCATATTCAAGAAGTTAAATGGTGTTCATATTATGGTTTATCATATGGTGTTGTATTTTTATTGTACATTCTCAAGACAAATTATTGTTTATAGTCCAACTTTGATTGAAGTCATTGTCCAACTTTGATTGAAGTCATTGTCTGTGCTGAAAAAAACCCTGGAAATTAAGAAATTGTCCAATGTCCATGCGTGTGTTTTATTGATTATTTGTAGTACAAATCCCAGCATTTACACAACCACCGGCATTCACTCCACCCATGGTTCACAACCAAGCCCAGATACAGATGTACACAGCAGCTGCACAGCCTGCAGTAGTTGACTACAATACCATGACACAACAGGAGCAACAACACACTGATGCTGCTGCAGGGACATCAAGTGCAGAGCCTAAGAAGAAGAAAAAGAAATTTATCCGGATAGCGGCGAACACAGTCTGGGAGGATGAAAGCTTAGTAGAATGGGACCCAAGTAAGAACATGCATAATGAATTAATCAAGTGCTGTGTAGTAGAATAAAAGCCAAATCAGAAAAAGACCCAAGTTAGTTTGTTACCATCAAGAAACCAAGTCAGAATGGGTCCCAAGTAAGTATGTTGCATCAATTAATGCAATACTATCTGGTAGAATAAAAATCTGGGACCCTGTAAATTGTTCTCGAGAAATCAAACATGGAGGATAGGCTTTTGCAAATCATGTGGTCATACACTTGACAAATGTTGCAGAAAAAAGTAAGTTTATGTTAATTAGCGTAATAATACATTCTACATAATACAGGGAAAAACACTTATCAAAGTGCCCCAATTTACAATACGTTTTTTGCTGAGTGGTTCAATATGAAAAAAATACTGCAGGCTAAGAACTGTGCTTTTGCATACCAACAACATTAGCCTTTTAGAGGTATGGTGGACACAATAGGAGGGCGCTATTTGATTTGGGTAAACATTTTGTGAGACCACAAATTCCAGTGAAAGTCAGAATCAGATAGTGTTTTTAAGTTAAAGTACAATCCATAGTACAATCCATAGATCATGCCTAATCTTCACCTTTGAAATTTCCTGTGGTTAACAAAAGGTATACCCAAATCAAATAGCGCCCTCTCCTATTGTGTCCGCCATACCTCTAAAAGGCTAATTGTAATGTGACTCCAAAATGAACAAAAAAATGGAATTATAGAAATAGAAATTGAACAATTGTAAATTGCTTTAAAATGTATTTAGTGCTTTGGTAAATTCTCTGAAATCAATACTTCTTGTACACTACGATGAATGGCCTTTGTGCATACTGACATTGTTATATAAGCTTCATACCATTAACAGTTAAATTTTTCTGTCCAATTTCTATGCTTCAGATGACTTCCGGATATTCTGTGGAGATCTTGGAAATGAAGTAACTGATGACCTTCTAACCAAAGTCTTTGGAAGATACCCTTCATTCACTAAGGCCAAGGTATTTTTTACCAGTTGTTTCATCATTGGTATTTTCTTAGCATTATGATCCATGCTCCGAAGTTTAATTTCAGACATGGAACAAAAACACAACAAAGATCTGAGAAAGAGGTGAATCTCAAATAGAAGAAAAAGAAACAAAACTTGTTCTGTATCTAGTTGCTTTCCTTATGAATCCCACAAGACGTTATAGGATATTGGGCATTCTTTGGTTGTTTTGATGCATGTATTTAGACTGAAATGCTTGCTTCAAGAATTCATGTGTGATTAAAACTCCCTATTTAAAAAATGACCAGCTGGCCGATTATATACACACCATTCTTGCGAGTACTCAATTCATTGTTTGCATTACGCTTGACGGTACAAGCCGTTATTGGCATACCAGCACCCCATTAACCCAAATCTGCCTAAATCCATCAAAATCCAAACCCTGTTTTGGAGGATTTCGGCAGATTTAGGATACCTCCATATTGAAAACTGGGGGATTTTGATGGATTGAGGATTGTAAGCCAAGCGTTACTGCAGGATTTTGATGGATTCAGGATACATGTACCTCCATATTGAGCAGTCACCAAAACCAACTTTTTGTGCATGACAAAATAGGTGGATTTTGGCGGATTCAGGATACTTTCTAGTAAAGTTACCCAAGGGGTTAGGGTTAATAACAGCCGGTCCCAAAGGCTTTTATAATTGATTTGCTTTTTTGTTTATTATTCAGTTGTAATAAGTTTTGCTTGATAGTTATTTTTTTCTTGAAATTTTCTATGCGTAAGATTTGTTGTGTATACATATGTATATTCATTCAGGTGGTAAGAGACAAAAGAACGAGCAAGTCAAAAGGCTATGGGTTCGTCAGCTTCAAGGATCCCAATGACTTTGTACAGGCAATGCGTGAATGGAACGGTATGGCTTTCATTATTTTTAGGCACTAGACTTACTACAAACCCTTTGATTGTCATCAGTTACATTTTCCCTGTTAAACTGTAAACTAACCCCAAATACAGTTAAATGGCTGTCTTTGAATGCTACTTGAGTTTTACAAATAAAGATGATCTGAATTTACAGTCATGAATGCTATTATATCCACTCACATGGTGCTGCAGGCACTACGTCATTATTTCCTCTGCTTGCCTGGATAATTTCAGGATGACTGTCAGTTTAACATGAAAACTAATTAGATAGTATGCGGTTGTGTTCTAGTGAAACCCTGTGGTCGCTATTTGAGGGATTTACGTAAATCAGCATTTTGCCTGCACGTATTCGCTACCAGCATCTTCCTATTCACATGACACTTGATGTAGTTTGACATTGTTTTGTCTTTTACGTTTTCAGTACCACCATGATATGTCTTGAGTAAGAACAAAAGTTTTCATGGTGATCCTAGGACCAATTGCCATCCCATTCAGTTCCATCAAATGTTAGTAAGAGTTTTCAGGACACAGGATTTTTGTTTTGAAGTTATTTTTCCTCCAATCGCCACTGTCATACACTCTTGACATCTCCTTGCTTTTAGGGAAGTACGTTGGCAACCGACCCATCAAACTGAGGAAGAGCACATGGAAAGATCGCAACATTGACACCTTTAAGAAGAAGCAAAAGGAGAAACAGAGATTAGGACTCAGATGATGTTGTTGCAGTTTCCGAACCTTACACTCAACCCAGAATATTGCATCTCACTACCGCAGCAATAGCAAGCTCTTGTTAAATTAAACCTGGAACCGAGGTGGTGATGTTGTTGCTTTTTCCTCGCTTTACACCGAACCATGAACTTGGCATCTCACCAACACAGCAATAGCAAGCTCTCATCAGAAACTGGTCTGAGTAGATTTTGTTGCTGTATCAGTACAATGGCGCCAGAAATGACTTTGTTTAGTTCAGACTTCTCAAGAGAACATGGTTCCTAATATCAGTGCACATGTACATGTGGATGTTTCTTTACAGACTATCTTGACCTACGTGTGCCTGTGAATCTGCCAGACAAAACCTATTTACTATTACAAGTGGACAAAACATTGAAACATTCTTCTCCGTTGTTGCAGGTGGAAATTTGAATAACCAGGCAATTACAAATGAAGAAGACACTTTAAGAAAAATACTTTGCTCTTCCTGACCTAGCGTTATCGTTCTAGACTGTTTAATCCATAAGCTTGTGAGAAGAAACAGCTTTTTTTCATGGGGTACTTTGATGAGATTTGAACACATAACTTTCCTGTTAAAACTGAAGACTGTTAATTATTAAGATATATTAAGCAAAATAAACTTTAGAAATTGACAGTGTAACAACATGTGCAGCCTAGAAACATGATGAATGACATCATGTGTGCCCACGGGCTACGTCGAGAGCTCGAGATTCAAGTTTAGTATTGTAACAATTTACATTGAACCTAGTTTTTTGTAATACACATGTAGCTCAGTTCCATTTGAATGGAATGAAAAGTGGAAAGTTTACAGGATTTATTTTAATGCTAATATGGGTGTCAAAAAAAGAGAGGGTCATAGTTCGACCAAAGTGAGCATACATTTAATGTATTTTTTCCAGTCATGTTTGTTTTTTGTTTTTTCAAAAGTGGGTTGCATGTTCCTATTCTGTTTCGTTATGAATAAATTAACTCGTGTTTTTGATGGTTTATGGTATTGTGTCTTTTACAAAAAATTTGTCAGCTAAAATCAGAGGTGAACAAACTGTCACCACTTATAAATATACTGGTATTGTTGTGTGGGCCTTGGATTGTTCAGCCTGAAGCCGCAAATCACATTTACGACATACTCAACTGGTCTGCACATCCTGTAATATTTGCTGGTACTAGAAAAGTTGCGAAATAAATTGAGGAAAGTATGCAAATGCGGAGTTGACCCTCCAGACTATGTTGGTTGTTAGCCCATGTATTTGCTGGACCTGTAAATGAATTTATACAAGTTTACACTAAAAAATTTCAAAGTCATGAAATAAATGTACTGGCGTGTGTGGGGTAAACTTACAAATTATGTACAGGTGAAATAGACCTACTGCATATTCTACATCGCCAGTGTAATTTATTTAAAGGTGTGATATAGCATTGGTACCGCTGACGACAAATGCAAACAGTGTTTGTTTTTGTGTGATTCAAAATATACATAAAAAAACGAACCAATGAAAGTTTCAGCTTAATCCGCCATCCGAGCCACAATAAAAATGGTGAAAAACCATTGTGTACATTCATAATGTGTGTGCTTATTTCTATTTATTGTTGAAATCAAAATATGCCACGGCATTTTTGCGTCCTTGAAGATGGAAAATACAATGTATTTCACAGGAGGATTGGTACTGGTACTATCTTTAGGCTTATAAACAGTAAACTTTTAGGTTGAAACCAATCAATTGTATTTTTGAGCATTCTTACCTTTAACCATGTCTCGATGCCGAATTGTATAGGCCTAGGCCTACTTGTTGGGGATGAATTGCATTTCTGCTAATCAGTTGTTTTCATTCAGGAGGTCGATAACATAAACACTATTGCATTTGATTCAGTCACTAATAACTACAAGGGCTCGTGTTATCCATTTATGGATAACACGTGTTTAAAAGTGTTTAAACTTTTATTTTAATTGGCTGTGAGACCAATATGCAGTCATGGTGAATTCAGTTCCTGCCAACAAAGTATAAACACTATAAAAAATGTGGTATAGCTTCAATGTGAACGGCAACTTGTTTTAAAAAAAAATCAGTTTTAACTGATTTCAACATCATGTTTAAAAAAAGTTACATAATATGTCAATGTATAACGTCAGACGAACTCCCTCTAATCTTACCCATCCAGCGAGTTTAAAAATAGCCGGCCAGTGGGCCAAGACTGGGTTCTTGCAAAAATAAATGATTTAGATTTAATATACAATCACATGCCAAAGTGAAAAATGGATACGGATCAGAAACTTCTTATTCAAACCATAAAAGTGAAGTAGGGCATCACAGTATTAAACGCAGCTATGAGCAGCCTTGGTATATTTCAGCAACCAAACCAATTTTTTGATTGGTCGCCGGCGTATCCCGATCACGCATCGATGGCGTATGTGCAGAATCGGTGTATAAAAGAAGACTTGTTACATCGGCGCTATTGCGCTGTGATTATAATAACAAGAAGTAGCTTCAAGGTAGGTCGTAGATTCCGTTTCATACACTGTTAAAACGTTGTTTAAACTTTTTAAACAACCCGGGTTGTTCATGTGCCCTGCTTAAGCAGGGCACATGAACAACCTGGTTTGTTTAACTTGTTTAAACAACTTTTTAAAAAGCGTAGAACTATTTTAAAAATCTACAATTGGGTAGAAGTAGCCATTATTTGTTTTGACGCATTTCTTCCAAAGACCAAGCACATTGTTTTATTTACCGTCAGTGTCATCTTCACCTGTAATGTACATGTGTATCTCCTTTTTTTGAGAAAGGCTTCTACTGTGCCAACCAGAGGACATCTTCGAAATCTTTCCTTCATAAGTCAACAGTGTTGAATAACCATTATAAAACGCCTCTGCCAGCTTTTGTTGTGCTGTGGGTATACAGCCTGAAAGTTCACCCATGGTGGTGGCGCGCTTCCGGAGACCTTGAATAGAAAATTACCGGTAAAACTTGTTAAATTTGTATTCTCAAGAAAATCATCAAAAAAAAAGGCCTTTGTAAAATTATTAGGCCTACATGTACTAGCATATCAATTTCTGGAAACTAATAAATCGCCTGATGCGAAAGAGAAATATCGTGCCAAAAATTAACCTCTCACTTCCGAAAATCTAAAAACACATAGGCCTAAACTCGGTGTACTCTTACAAAGATGAAAATAAAAACTGAATGTTAAGTAGAAGAATAACATTTAATTTCTTTTCTGGCAATTTTTTTTTTTGAATAAACGTACATGACTTATCAATTTCTAAAGAAATTTAATGCAACCGCTGATAAGGCCGATGAGTGAGGCTTATTTAGAACCCACTGGCTGTACTTCGCGCACTTCGGAACTTCTACATTCTCGTTCTCACGCGAGTACAGACGAAATGAAAAGGAAAGCGCAAATCGGAGTTTCACCTCATGCTAAAAACTGATGTTATGGTCAAAAATAATTCATGTATTTCCTTTTTCCCCTGTCTACGAGGTTTTTTCCCACAATTTTATTTGAAAAATAATGACATTAACTTCCACGCTAAGTATTTCTTGGGGGTGGTTCAAGTTAGAAATCATTCTACCAAAAATTATGGCAGGTGAAAGAGCAATGCAATGTAAAATGTCCATAGGCGGGCTGCGCCAGGTCTACAAAATCGCTCCGGAAACGCGCCGCGTGACCTTTTACTTTCAGGCTCTATTGTGCAGTCATGCACCGAACGTTGTCAGATAACACTCGCCAGACTATTGTTACCTAACACATCCCCCTAGAGATCTGAAAAGAATTCCTGAGATTCCGGGAACACAATGACCAACACAAAAGAGAGGCGGGGGGGGGGGGGGGGGTTCCCTCTGCCCCATATCGCGCATCATATACTTATAGGCCAACCATGGAGCTATGGTGGGCCAACCATGGATTCTCAGGGGCGGATCTAGGATTTTTTTCGGGGTTGGGGGTGGGGGGGGGGGGGGGGGGGTGGGTTTCGTTTGCCCAAAAAGTTGACTCCCAAAACACACTTTCTCAACGTTGGTGCATTGGCGCCATTTGACCACTTTGTTTTGTTTGTACCCGTACACGCAAAAAAAATCCTTTACAGGGTTTTGCTTTTCTGGTTTGCAACTTTAGGCGTAGGCCCTATATAGGCCCTTACAAGCTAATACAGAATTGGCAATGACCGGGGGGGGGGGGGGGGGGGGGGTTGGTTTCGACCCCAACCCAAGCACATCTAACTTCTGCTGACAAGTTTACCTATGTGTATCCTTCGCTGGCCATGTAAAAACTGTATAATTTTTAATAGGCTCAAAGACATTTAGTCACACAGGAAATAGGAAATAACCCGATAAATGTTGGCCACACACGCCTAAACCTTTGATTTCGGGTTAGGCCTAGGCCTATTCTATATGAACGTCAGCTTCTGGAAATACCAGCATTTTTCCGTTAAAATCTGACACTTAAAATCTGTGCGGATCTGCATGAAGCTGAAACATGCTGGTAGCCTCCGGTAGGCCAAGTGCTAGTGATGGCGGAGATTCGTATTCAGGTTTGGAATAAGGGCGGAGTGGGGGGGGGGGGGGGGCTATGTGTGAGCAATTCTTTTTATCTCCTCGTATCCTTGTCTCTCCCGTCTCCTCGCCCTGAAAATAATTTCTTTTTAAATAGCCGGAATCTTTCCAAAAAAATTGAACCGTATAAAAGGGCTCTCTGCAAACACGCTAGTGGTAAAGAGGTGTGCAAGACGAGTTTGAAGAGACATCGCTAATTTTAAGTTCAAATTTGAATAGGCTGGTCTTCTGTAAAGAAAAATCTGTTTTCTTTGTGTTTTAGGAAAAATATAAATCATGTTTATACCGTCCCAATCAGTTCCTTTATCGAGGACGCCTCCTTTCTCCCACAAATGCCACAAACTTTAAAGGGGGTGGGGGTAGGGTGGGTGGAAATCCTTACCAGTCCAACTATGTCATGTTTTTGAACTTTGGGGGACGACGATGTCAGCGAAAGGCAGCTTGAAAATGGAAGTGGCCTCAAAATATTGCTGAGAACGGATCGCATGCATGCAGAAGTTCTTTGCGCCGGAGCGGGCTTTCCATACATGCGTTTTATCATCCGTTTTGTGTCCACTGCGTTTGTAGCCTAAAAAGGGCCAAAATGTGAGGGACACCAGTAACCTGAAAGCACACGTATGGAAACGTTTAACGGGTATACCCGCAACTTTATTTATAAATACATGTATTATAGTGATCAAACTGCAACGTCGGTGATTTTTCCATCCGTATATATTTGGTCAACTTCACAGGTAGTTGTCATTTTATTCATCCACAGCATCAGTTCTCACCATGGAAGACATACTGTACCTTGGCGATAAATACTTCTACACACCATACATCTACCCAGAATGGTGGCCAGAAGATGACTGGAAACGGCAGTTGATCGGCATTCTCATCTTTAACTGGATTGGCCAATATGTGTTGTATTTCGTGCTTGGTTTAATCGATTACTATTTCGTGTTTGATCATCGACTGAAGAAACACCCGCTGTATATCAAGGTAAACTTGGGTTAATAATAATTGAAGTGGAATTTTCTAAACATAATCTTCAGAAGAATCATCATTTCATCTTTAATCGGTGGTTTTAAATTCATAACTGTTCCTCGGTTATATGACTATTAATCTTAAAAGGCTACTAGACTTTCTTTCCAAGACACAAAGAAGTGTAGACAAAATTGAAGAAAAAACGTTTTGAAAAATGTACATTTTTTATGTTTTCTAAATTTTCAGGATCAAATGAAACTGGAAATCACGTACTCACTGAAGAACATGGTTTTCCAGACTACTGCATTTGCACCAATATTTCTGCTAGAGGTCAGAGGTTACAGTCGATTGCATCATGAATTCAACAGGGGAATATTCGGTAGGTATCCTTTTGATATCCAATTGGAAAGCAGATATTCATCCAACTTGATTCCATTTGGACTATGTTGGAGTAAGTTGGTGTTCAGCTAGTTTTTGTGGACATAAATAGTTCAAAATTGGAAAAAATTTGATCCAATTGGACCCAATTGCGTTGGTTCTAATTTGAAAACTGAATTGGTAATGGATTGGTCGTTTTGGTAAGGATGGATGGAGCAAGCGTATTTGAAGCGTCATAAACAAGAAGAAATTGTTTTTCATACGGTTTTCAAAGACGGTTCAGACGTGGTTTGCCCTCCCTGGCGCGGCACGAAAAGCTAGATAAGCTATCTTGTGATATAGCCTCGTCCATATCTCATGATCTTGTCGTGATCATGTAAACGCTATGAGCGTCCAGTGTTATGTTTTAAGGGTGTCGTGACCAGGCTCGGGTCCAATTTGATTGCTGTGCGTGCTTACCGTACGCTAAATTGTAATGGTTAGTTTATGTTATAGGGTATTTCACGGGTTAGCAAATAATAATTTTGGCTTGTACGCATGCGTACGTATATCCCGCAACTTAGGATTCTGTGCTTACAGTGTAACCACAGAACTTCCTTGCTAGCGCTAGCTCAGTTAGCATTGCAGGCCGTAAGTACGGAGTCTAGCGTCTCATACGGAATGCATGGAATTTGGTCCAGTGTAAAATCCGAACTGCAGCTCGGTATTATGCCACACAGGTCTGGTTCGTGGACATGACTGCACGCCAACTTCTCGTTGCGAAGCCCGGCATATACCGTAGTGCGCTCAATAGATCGTCAACATCATTGCAACTGCATGCGTTCCCATTAAAATGTTCTATTTACTCTTTTCAGGATCCCTTAACCCCCTAGTGGAGATTCTAGGCTTTCTCTGTTTCACCGACTTCTCCAACTACTGGTTCCATCGTACCCTCCATCACCGTCTGATCTACAAGCGCTTCCACAAGCAGCATCACATGTGGAAGGTACCTACACCTTTCTCCGGCTATGCTCTCCATCCTGTAGACGGATTCATGCAAGGCATCTCTTGGCACATCTTCCCATTCCTCTTCCCTTTCAACAGTCGCCTCTTCATGTGCTTCTTTCTCTTCGTCCTGATCTGGACGGTCAGTATCCATGACAACCTCTGTGTAATCCCCAAGGTATTGCAGCCCATCGTTAATGGAGCAGCTCACCACACTGACCATCACATGTACTACAACTATAATTACGGGCAGTTCACTACGCTGTGGGACCGTGTGTTTGGGTCACACCGTGTTCCAGGCACACACCGGGGAAAGGGACCGCTGGATGACGTCAAAGCTCTTGATGCCAAGGCTGACGGTCTGACCCCCCATAACAACAGTAGCAATCTGGACGAAAATGCTAAAACCAAAAAGGAAGAATAAGGATTTATCATAATCCATGTGAGAGCAGTATTCATATAAGTGTAATATAGACAATATACCGTAGCATGTAACCACATACAGATCTCATTATTCGAGTAGTTCAATCCCACAGCTGCAACTGAGATTGCGGCTTATATATTCATCGACTAAATTGTATATTGCATATCGACTAAATTGTATATTGCATTTGTATAGCGTGTGACGTCTTCCCTTTTTAGATCGAAGGATATAATTTGTTTTACCAAACACAGGTGTAATTTATTCACACTGTAGGGATTGGTATTTTTGGTTTGTCTAGCGTTTCCCCAAGCCGTAATTTGGGACTAATAATTATTTGATCAGAAATTGATGGCGTTCGTCATGCGAGCTTGAAATTTACGAAGAGTCATGGGTAGGGGATGATCCTTGCAGGTTGTTGACAGTCAATTTTAGTTGTATATAACGCGTACACGTATAGAGCTATCGCGGAGCTTAACGACAACATCTGTATGATGCACCAGAGCAAGTGTAAAAGAATCAGAATTACTTAAATTACTTAAATTACTGAAAATGAAGATTTGCAACATATTCCGATACTCTTAATTGCTCGCACTCGGTAAATAAATTTGGTTTCTGATTTTTTTTCTGAGTGGTCAACAGAAGACATGAAAGCAACGTAGGTCTGAAGCAAAATGTTTTCATGCACCAAACCTGGAAATTATTTGTGAGGCACGGGCCTGGTTCAGTCTTGCAGATATACTTTACAATACATGTAACATACACGGTAACGGAATTGCCGGTTTGCATTCTGCTTGAATTAAAAGCCATTAAAGATGTAAGCGTGTATGGGAGGGCTGGCAGAAAACACAGACTTCTGGGTAACTGTTAATTATTATACGGTACATCTGACAAGACCCTGGGAGCCGCACCGCCCAAAAAATGACTCGGGCAAGCCAAGGTGCTCATCCAAAAGGCACTTTCTAAAAGCATGGACATGAAACAGTCACAGACATAGGCTTTTTGTGGATGCAAACAGCTTTTTACCGTCTGTCACTGTGCCAGCAGTAGAATGATAGTTTCCTTTATGTAGGCTGGCTCGACCCCGGACACCCCTGTTTCCAACGTGACATAATGTTGTACCGTGCGCATTATTTACCATCTGAAGCCGGACCTCTGTTGGTAGAAAGGCAACGTGACCAGTAATAAAAAAGGAAGAGCTTCTTGGAAGAAAATGAATAATTTACATAAAAGGAATACGAATATTCATCTCTCAAGGCTGATTAATATGCGGTATTAACTTCCTATTTATATCGGGGTGAAATCGGACATTTTTAAGGCTTGTGTTGTGTCGGACCAGGCGCGGATCTGGGGTCGAACCCCCCCCCCCCCTGCTCGTTGCAATTTATTTATTAGAATTTTTTTTTTGCTATACCTAAAGTTGCATAAACCAGAAAAGCAGAAACCCTACGGGTCTTATTTTGCATATGCACTGAAAAATCATGGGGGTTAAATTTACCCAAATGTTGGTGAAAACTGCAACTACCCAAAATTTGGGTAAACAAACTCTCATCCGGCCCCCACCCCCGCTTATAATTTTATTTTCAGACTAAACATTTTGGGATCGAGTTGCCTTTCTGGGCAAATTTCAGAACCCCCCTTGCAAAAAATCCTGGATCCGCCCATGCAGACCGGCCAGAGTTTTCGTTTCACAGTTTTGATTTCGATTTAAGGAGTTTTTCATGTGCCTCAAACTGATAGTCTTTGAATTTTCCAGCGAAAATGTCCAGTTCTAGGGTCGAGAGAGATCCTTTGGCTCTTTTGTACCGTTGATGGTGAGTTGACAAACTCAAAATTAAGCTCGCCATGCACTGTGCAAGCAACGGGGCATTGCTGCATAGGGACATGTGCAGATAGTACTACTAGCTAGTACTGTAACTACTGTTGTAGATTTGAAGAAACCCATTCAAGTTATTAATGCGAAACCATGTTAGAAAACCATCCCATATACATGTAAATAAAAATACGATACGATTTATTCAGCTCGGGTACATTAAACAAGATCGTTTTGCTTGATTGATTTTCATGATAGTCAATAAATTATAAAAACGTGTATATTAAGCCAGCTTGATCTTTGATTTTTATGATTAATCAATAATTATATGCTCCTTCACTTGTAAAGAAAAAAATAGTAAAATAAATGTGCATTGTATCCAATAAAGTGATTGATTGATTGATTGATAGAATGTTGTGTTTTTGCAACTTTAATTCAGAGAGTATGATCCACGAATTGGATCCACCCCCCCCCCCCCCGAAAAAAGAAAAGGGCATAGTTGTATTATTAATAATGAATTTCTCATTGTGTTTATTTCTTGTGAGAAGTTATAAATTAAAGACCATATTCAGAGCTAAAGAACTTCCAATAAATGTTGTTAGAAATGTTTGTTTATTTATATTGTTTTTACTTGAATCTAGGACTTTGTAAACAATACTATTAAGCAAGGCTTATCGCTTTTACCTCTTCAAGTTCAGATCGTGATCTTCACACAGCCGATCGAAGGTTAATTCACAAAATGGCGCAAGAGGGCGCTATATCCGGCACCGCTGCACGTCAGAGGCCGACAAAAACCACGAAAACAAACTTGGAATCTTGGAACAGAAGTCTACCGATATTATCACTTATCTCTATACACTGGATTGGCAGCGCAGCAGTGATTGCCTATGCATGATTTGAAGCCACCGCACGGTCATCTTGCTATATTCAAAACAATGGCCGCTTTTCAAGCGAATTCAACGTCTCCAACTTTATAATCAGCCTATTCGCAAAATGCATTACTATACCGCATGCATGAATTCAGTTTGGCAATGGGCTGAATTCGGAAACGGAGCTGAAGCCTGGGCTTGGAAAACGGCCATTGTTTTGATTTTTTATATAGCAAGATGGCCGCGCGGTGGCTTCATCAATCGCGGAGCTTCGCAGCCAATACAATGTAATAATTTGGGAGGCTAATCATCCTTACTCGCAGTTTTTTGCATCGCAGATGCTGAATTGCAAAGGACGCGACTACAACGTGGTCGAGTCGCTAGCACGTAATAAAGGCGCCTCTGGCAGCCGGCCACATCGACCCATACATGACCACGGAGCACAGCCAGAAATCGAAAGTGTTTGATTTTTCCAGAGGGAGGAAAGCCGGAGGACCCGGAGAAAAACCCTCGTGGCACAGGAGAGAACCAACGCACAACTCTACTCACATTATGGTCCGAGCCGGGAATCGAACCCGGGCCACATTGGTGAGAGGCGAGCGCTTTACACACAAGCCACCCATGCCACCCTGTAGGGACATGTATACGGGAATTCGCCAAACAAAATTAGAAGTCATTTGTACGGTTTTTGTTTCGCGTGCGCATTTTGGCAAGTTGTAAACACCATGTTGGACGAAGCTGCGTCGAGCGCGTGCGTCTAAACACGCACGCGAGCGCCTTGCCACCACAGTATAAATGATTCAAATTTTGGTGGCCGGATTAGTCTATAGAGCTAGAGATCAGTGGATATTATGGAGATCAATAGCCTAGACCTTATCGCAAATTTCGCCTGTTTGTGACGTCACAGTGGTCACAAGGCATTGTGGGAAGGACAAAGGATTTAAGTTTATACTATTATAGGGTGCACTCATCATGGAAGAATTAAGGAACACAGTTTGTGTTCCTTCCTCCAGGCACTCATTGAACTCCATTATTTAAGAGTATCGAAGTTTGACGTCGGTTGCCGCGGCAATACCTTTATCATGCTGTCACCATCTTTGTCTTGTTCCCTGTATGATTGCTTTAGCAATTATAAATAGTGATTCCAATTATTGAATGAAGGTGCCAGACTATTTTTCCTTCCAACCTCGGTTTGGTTACATTGATTTTAATAGGAAAAAACAAAATGGCTGTGCCATGATAAAGGTCTATAAGAGCACCGAAGTAATGACGTCCGCAATGCAATGTTTGTAACCGGTGTCGTGCCAAAAAGTGTCCGGTGCCAAATACTGTCCACTCATTAGCATACTGCTCTCTGATTGGTCAAGTGAGTATTACGTCATCGCGATACCGGAAGCTTGCTAAAATTAATAGTGTCCGGGGGCGCGCGTACGCAGCATGCATCCATCGCGTCCTTGCCGTCAAGCAATTAACACTGCATGACGATATTAAGTTCTCATTAAAAAGAGGATTTTGGAGAGGAGAACATTGGGGGAAATATGAAGGGGGAACATAAGTAACAAGCAGACAATATGATAAAATTGAACGGCCTGTCAAGAAAACAAAGTGGATAAAAACTCATCCAACGATTCAAAAATAGTCGCTGGTAGGTATAGTAAAAAAAAGTATTTGGCAAGGAACGGACAGTATTTGGCAGCAATTTAGTGGACAGTATTTGGTAGCGTGCTTTGTGTGTGTGTGGGTGTATATTGTACTGTGCATAAATGCAACGTTGCAACGCATGCATGAGCGGACACTTTTTAGCAGCGGACACTATTTGGCATGTAATACATGCCAAATAGTGGCCGTGTCTTTTGCGCGTGCTCAGCGACCAGTATTTGACCAATCAGAGAGCAGTATGCTAATGAGCGGACAGTATTTGGCACCGGACACTTTTTGGGGTGCGTTTTGGCGGTCATAACGGAAAACTGGTTCTGTTGTTTCTCTTTGTTTAATCACTTTAGAGATTTGGGGATTTCATTATGATGCGTAATTTTCGCCCATTTAAAATTCCCAAAGAAATTCACCGACAAGAAGCAATCGAATTAATTCTTGGTTTATGGCTGTTTGTGACCGCCAAAACGCACCCCAGACTTGAAGGTTGAAAAATGGGTCCTATTGCCCGAGAAAGTGGAGGGATGCCATTTTAAAAATTGCTGTTGATTGGCTTGGGTAATAGGGCTTGGGAGGCGAGTTTGTTTTGTGTCAATAATTAAAAATGTAATTGGCTAACCCCCCAAAATAGAAAAGAAATGAAAAGACAAAAGATCAGACAATAAGTATGATAAGTGACATAAGTTGTTTGTGTAGACCCCATGATGCTGGGGTACATCAGCCTCGTACAGGCTATCTAGCCCTGAACTTTGTTGTGGTGCACCCTGATCACTTTTCCTACAATCCCTTTTGACCATTGTAACGTCACGGTATTTGCGACCTGTATCTGGATAGTTATGCTGCGTTCAAATCACGTCGTACGTGTTTCTCGTGTTCAAGAGTTCACTAGTCGTATTTAACGTTCTCATCGCCTGGTAACTTGTACTATTCACCAGTGGTGAACTGGGGGCGGAATTTTCTTCTCGAGTTCACGACTTGACAAAAATGGCGGGGCATTTTTCAACGGCTTGGGCTTCGGTTTCGCTGTTTTATATACCAAGCACGATACGGGCCAGCGCGTGCGACTCGTTCTGCTTTGTATTGTTCTGTTGCGTTTTATTATTGGGGGCGGGTTTAATTTTGTTAAGGAAGATCAAACTGCTTGATCTTAATTTAATTACAAGTATCTGGTGTATCTGCCCATCTGCCTGAGATTTAACATAAAATTAAAGCACATCTAATTTTTGGGGGGGGGGGGGGGGGTGGGGGGGGGTGCGTTACAATTTATATTTATATATTTTTGTTGGGGGGGGGGGGTGGTGAAATAATGAAACCATGAATGAATTACAACCTGAGGGAACGCAAATAAGTCAACGACCAATTGATGGACACAGTATCTCAGAGTTGTGTGTCCCCCTGTTTATTTTAGCCCACATGTTCCCCCTATAAGCTGCTACATGGTTAGCCACTTGGTCTAGCCACACTTTAGCAGACCAGCAGCGCGCGATCATTCACGGAGTTACAGTAACGTCTTGGATATTTCTTACTTTTGGGGGCGGGACCCGACTATGGAAATTGTGGCTAAACATGCATCATTCATATCACGTGACTGGTCTGACCTCCATGGTTAAAGGGACACATTGCTTTGGATTTTGCGATTTGGGCTATAAAACTGAAATGGATATGGTTGGGAAGCTTTTTTAAAAGTAGAATATAAAGATTCACATAACTATCCCTTCAAATTACGTGGTTTTTGTTTAATTTCGTGACAAATAACGGTCCGCCATTTTGTAGAACCAAATTTTTGACTCCACAAAATGGCGGACTGTGTTCACCAGTCGTATTTCCAGTCGCATCTGGTTGAAGTACGTTCTGTTGATCCATTTTGATGTACTGTGGCACGGCGCGCAGCACTGGCGATATGTGTCGCGAGGTAGAGAATTGTACCTGGCGATCATCTGATATGTTCACAATTAGGCCACTGGCTGCGGCGCCAGCCTAAAGACTCTTACAGCGTATTTTGCGGATTATTTAGACGGTGGTATTTAGTACTGGAAATAAGTCTATGTTTCGCGGGTCAGATGTCAGGGGTAAGCGGCCAATTTTTTGTTTTGTAATCACTACTCACTAATTACAACACATTATACGTGTTTTTTTGCATGAACAAGTCTTATCAAAGGTAAGGAACATTTCTAAACAGCAAAATTTCATGACATTTGAAGGCAATGTGTCCCTTTAAAGGGGCTGTGTCGTCACGATCATAGCAGGCTTGCGGCTGTACACTGAGTCCCGAACTGATGAACGCAGATGAACCCAGTGACTGCAAATAATACCCCCACTACCGCGCGCTGACCTACAGGTCGCGCGCGCGCTGACCTACAGGGCTCGCGCGCGCTGACCCACAGGGCGCGCGCGCCAGATCAGATTACAAATGCAATGACTGCTGCATGCATGATCCTGTAGTTATGATACATACTGCATGTACAAGTATTTTGTATGTGTTTGTGCCACCAAAAATATACGATAGGCCTACAGTCGAACATAGTCCGTGACACCCCACCCGCCAAACGCCAAAATGTACCATGACAGAACCAAACGAAAATAAGTAAATAAGTAAATCTGTATTTATAATTGTTAAATAAATAATGCACCAGCCCCTTCCTATACAAAAATAAAGTTGTAGGCCTATGTATCGAAATAAATTTCGACTAAAATCGGCTGTGCGTGCAATGATGAGCAAATCAAAGTAAAACAGCTACAATGTATACTGATGGCGATATTGAGTCCACGACCTTGTGTTACATTTGACGGCAGGAATTTATGGAAAGTTACATCATAAGAGTTATTTCAACACTATCAAATAATAAACACAATAATAACAGTTATTACCAATAAATAATATACGTCAATGAAATGAGATTTCACAAGTGGCGAGTAAATCCGTGTCGAAAAGTAGGGATGATTATTGAACGAAGTATTGCATCTTGAACTTTTTCTCAACGGGGGATACCCCCGCCCCAAACACCGCTTGAAATTTGAAACATCACTTTGTGTACAATTTCCCCTTTTTAAATTTACGAAACAAAAAAGAAATACAAATCGGCGGGCCCCTGAACTCCTTCCCCGTGTTTACGCCACTGGCGCACAGATCCCCACATCACTATGATAAAGATGACTACCGAAGAAACAAAGAAATAAACACCCTGACAAATATTCAAACAACCCTAATTTTCACCTGTTTTGCACGAATTATTCGCTTATTACTTTTTATGACATGAACAATTCACATACCGAGTACATGGATCGGATGTACTGTACATGTAATGTATGTACTGTACATGTTGACTATACATTACATGTAGACTTGATGTGCGGAAATATTGTTTCACACAGCGAGTTGTTGACAAGTGCTATTAGAATAGCGACCAAGTGAAGTTGTTTCAGCTCCATCTATCAACTGTTAAAAAAAGAAAATGTACTTCTAAGTTCTAGATTTTAATATATTGTTTTTCGCTGCTAAAGAACTGTCTGCAGCCACTACCCCTCTTTTAGTAGCATGATAATTTTGTTATTAAAGTGACGGGTCAAAATAAGCCTGAAGCTTTTTATCGACCTAAGTTTACAAGCAAGATACGAACAAGATACATCCAGATGAATGTACACATAATACATAGACCCTTTTACGGATACCCCGCCTGTGGGATTTTGTGTACAAATTTAGCGCGAACTATCCCACAGCGACAAGACACGTTGCAGTTTTGCTGTGCACATTTACATAGACAAGCACCCCGTGTGCCGATCGAGTCGTCCTCTCTGGCAAGAGTTTCGGCATGTACATGTCATAGGTTCTCCAGCGTAAGGTTCTACTTCTATATCGCCACCCTCCAATTCTATGCAACTTTCAGACAAATATTCCATGGCACTTGTGTACATGTGAATGAAATTTTATGAAATAAACAGATGAAATTTGAACGGTTTTTTTCTTAGAGAACTGAGTGCCACGATGTGTGCTACTTGTTTATAAGTATGCGTGTACACGTATGTGTATTTCAGTACACAGACGCTGGATATGCGTGCATGTTCCAGGGGGTGTAGTTTCCAAAAGCCAATTCTCAGAACAGCCATAACAAACGGATGGAGGTTAAAAATAGCACATAACCGAAATTAAGCGCAAGGGGGCGCACTCCAATATTTGATTCGTTAACGCGAGATGGCGCGACGACACAGCCCCTTTAAGACCCGCGGACAGAAATATCCAAGACCTTCGTGGAAGTGAAGAACCGAGCAAAGAACAGTAGAATCGATTCTTGTCAGAGCGCGTAATATATAAAACATTATCGAATACAATCAGAATCGATTTACTGAGAAACAGCGCCCTCGTTCGGAAGGAAAAAAAGGAACACGAAGGTCTTGACCGACTAAATAGCACATAGAGTCATGGCCCTTTTTGGCGCCATTGTTTTACACCTGTTCGAAGTCTAGCGGACTATGGACTATTATGTTAAATTTTAGAAATGAACGGAGAATATGTACTGATATTTCGCCAGTGGTATGACAAGACGAGAGATGACTATTCAAGGACTTATAATCTTGGAAGTAAGTTTGGCTGTCGCAAAGGAACATTAATGGATAGCGACTCAGCCTGCTTGCATGTGAGATGCCATGCCTGCATGCATGCATTCATCACTGGGTGTCAAGGTGAATGGCAGTTATACTAGGCAGTTGTAGAGAGGTTGGAAGACATCATCAACGGTAAGATTTAATAAATAATGTAGCCTGATTCACTGATTGCTGGTTAGCCAAAATTTGTATGTTGCATAATGTTTGGAGGCCTATTTTACTGGTTGATTCCTGAGCTGTTCTGCTACGCATCTTTATGGTTTGGGTTTGGGGGTTGGGGTTGGGGTTTGTGTTGGGGTTGAGCTGAAGATGGACTTTGTTTTAAAACTTTTCTTGCAGCTTATAATATGTAATTTGTACACAACCAGGTCTCAGTAGTTAGTTGACTATTTAATAACTTGTGAGAACTGTTTACTTGAGATGAAGATGGATTTAGTTTAGACATTTTTCTTGCCGCCTTTAATATGGAATGTGTACACAACCAGGTGTCTGAGTGGTTAGTTGACTCAAATGTACTAACTTGTGAGACTTGTTACTTGAGATGAAGATGGACTTTGTTTTGAAACTGTTCTTGCAGCTTATAATATGGAAGTTAGTTGACTGAATGTAATAACTTTTGAGACCTGTTTACTTGATATGAAGATGGATTTAAGTTAGAAACTTTTTTGGCAGCTTTTAATATGGAATTTGTACAGAAGCAGGTTTCAGTGGTTAGTTGACTGAATGTAATAACCTGTGAGAGCTGTTTAGTTTATATGAAGCTGGATTTAGTTTAGAAACTGTTCTTGCCGCTTTTAATATGGAATTTGTACACAACCAGGTCTCAGTGGTTAGTTGACTCAATGTATTAACTTGTGCGACCTGTTACTTGAGATGAAGATGGACTTTGTTTTGAAACTTTTCTTACAGCTTATAATATGGAATTTGTTCACAGCCAGGTCTCAGTGGTTAGTTGACTCAATGTACTAACTTGTGAGACCTGTTTGCTTGGGATGAAGATGGACTTTGTTTTGAAACTTTTCTTACAGCTTTTAATATGCAATTTGTTCACAGCCAGGTCTCAGTGGTTAGTTGACTCAATGTACTAACTTGTGAGACCTGTTACTTGAGATGAAGATGGACTTTGTTTTGAAACTTTTCTTACAGCTTATAATATGGAATTTGTTCACAGCCAGGTCTCAGTGGTTAGTTGACTCAATGTACTAACTTGTGAGACCTGTTTGCTTGGGATGAAGATGGACTTTGTTTTGAAACTTTTCTTACAGCTTTTAATATGCAATTTGTTCACAGCCAGGTCTCAGTGGTTAGTTGACTCAATGTACTAATTTGTGAGACCTGTTAATTGAGATGAAGATGGACTTTGTTTTGAAACTTTTCTTACAGCTTATAATATGGAATTTGTTCACAGCCAGGTCTCAGTGGTTAGTTGACTCAATGTACTAACTTGTGAGACCTGTTTACTTGATATGAAGATGGCTGTTGCATACTATAGCATGCTCTATCGTACGTTGTATCAAAAACTTCATTGGAGATGATGGAGGACAATTCAGATTGCGAAAAATATTCAGGACCAGTCGTGAATAAATTCACGACGTTTCAAACAGTATGCTCTGTTCATCATCAGAAGACTGATGACGAACAGAGAATACTGTTTAAAACGCTGAGTAAAAACCAACAAGTAAAAAAAAACGGTTCTTCTCAGAACCACACAAATAAAAAAAAGACCAATTTTACAGGGTGATACCGCAACCTTCCATACTTTGTTCATGTCCACCATGCAAACCTTTAAGTCCCATTTAACACATAATGTAAATGCACGATAAAAGTCCAGGCCTGGATTTTTCTGAGACTCCTTTCTCCCTCACTCAGGGTACGAACAGTTCCAAAGGATATTATCTAGTACATCTAGTAGGTTCGAGTTCCAGTCCAGGTGTCAGCTTCTCCCAAAAAGGACAAATCAACTCATGTCATTTCTTAGACCAAAAGCGGGAAAAAATTCTCCCTCCACAGCCATGTCGCTACAGATGATCCTGCTCAGAGGGAGGAGGGTTAACTGCCCTGAGGCCTGCATTATTGGGTACATGTAGCTACAACACAGTTGCTCTGTTGGCTCTAGGCTGAGGGGTCGACTGATAATCAACTTGTGTCATCTCTTAGACCAAATGGTGGGAAACGATTCTCCCTCGACAGCAATGTCGCTACAGATGATCCTGCTTAGAGGAAGGGGGAGGGGGGTCCACTGCCCCGAGCCTGCATTACCGGGTACATGTAGCTACAACACAGTTGCTCTGTTAACTTAACGTCTGAGAGCAGGACCGAGAACATTTTGCTGGCAGAATCAACTCGTGTCGTCTCTTAGCCAAATGGTGGGAAAAAGATTCCCCTTCACAGCCAAGTCACTGAGGATGATCCTTCTCTGGGAGGGGGGGGGGGGGGGTGGTTCACTGCCCAGAGCTTGCACTACCAAGTAGCTAGTGAGCAGTTCCTCCGGTGGCTTTTGTCTGGGAGCAGGACTGAGAGCTTTCTGCTGGCAGAATCCTTCCACAACTTGGCTTGGAGATCTCGTCACAGTTGTGGAACACCTGAGAGAAAAATACAATCATAGACAAATGGCATGTTATAAATGTTACTTTAAAAAAAGTTAGCATACAAATGCCATACATGTAGCTGAGGCCAAGTAAAAAAAATATGTTGATTGTGCAGGTTTTTTTTTTAGAAGGAAGGAGGCACTTTTTGATTTAAAGATGGCCGCCATTCCTTTTTAAAATTTCCACCAACCGTAGGTTTTTTAACAGTTCAAACTACAAAAAAGGAAGAGACATGCTGGACAACAGAATTGAACATGTTTACAGCTATTTTAATCATTTTAGTAAGCTTGTATAATTTTGTGATGGATCGGTTGACACTTTGTGGGATTTTTTTCACTTCATTTAGACAATGATAAAAAACCATGTGAACAAAGCCTAATTTTCACATAACCGAGCATATTATACTGCCAAATTATGTTTATAATTCAAACTGTGCCGTGGTGTAAAAATACTTCATCCATATGCTGATTATGAATGTCAGACTGAGACAACTCGACCGTTGAGATAAGTGGACTAGTGCAACAACTATCATTTACCAACTCGTCCGTTGAGACTTTGACATGGAGACAACTCGACTGTGCTAGGCATATTCTTAACAGACGACTAGTCTTTTATTATGCACAGACAATCGAGTTGTCTGTGCATAATGATTATCATGTGCATGTATCACATGTGGGAGCTCGGACAACTCGACCGTTGGCCGACTAGACTCGAGACAACTGGACCGCCTTCGCATCAAATGGAAATTAAAGTCGTCCGTTGAGACAAGTCGTCTGTTGAGACAAGTCGTCTGTTGAGACAAGTCGTCTGTTGAGACAAGTCGTCCGGTGAGGAACGGACGACTTGGTAAATGGTCGAGTCGGCCAACGGTTGAGTTGTCGACATCCCACATGGGTCCGGGTATGCATATTACAAACACTCAAGATCCCCCCCAACAAAAACAATTATTTGGGAGAAAATAAACAAGCCCATAATGCGCATATCAATACACCGATTTTGGGTCAACTCGTACCCCCGGTCAACTTGTACCCCCGGTCAACTTGTACCCCCGGTCAACTCCCTAGCTCTCTGTGCATGATTTAGTATTTAATAAGTTTTCATATATGCCCACTGTCTTTTTAATATTTAAAACTTCATATCCTTTTTTTTTCTCAGAAACTGGACGACTGGTAACGGATAACTGTGCGAACATCTTTCATGGAGAATGTGGCATTATTTATTTTTTTTTACATTGGTTTGAATTATTATCTGCTTTGTTTTAATATTCTGAATGATACTTTCTTATGCTTCTCCGGGTCTTCTCCCTCTCCTATTTTTAGTTAATTCATAATGATTGACTTTTCGATTCGTGTACATATAACGTCCAATCAATTACCATAAAAAAACAAAAAAAACGAACTCTTTAAGGTTTACTAAATTACCAGGTTTTTTTAATGTAAAAAGAAAAAAGGAAAAACAGACCCTTTAAGTTTAAGGGCCTACCTAAACCGTTTTATAATTTGTAAAAAAAAAAAACCAACCCGAGGGGAGGCCTACACAATTGTACCATGGGTACGAGTTGACTTGGGTGCAAATTTGGGGGTACGGGTTGACTCGGGTACGGGTTGACTCGGGTACGGGTTGACCCATAGTTTACCAATAAACCAGTTTGGTTTTTCAACTGTGGTTGGAAAGATTTTACTTTAAGTTTAATACCCCACCAAAATCGGTAAAGAACAGCAAAATCTTCAAAAATAACCAACCCTCCTTGACAACAACTGTCTAAACATGTGGCACAACCTGTTATTTCAAGATTTATTTCAGCAAAATCTGTACAAAATTAGAAAAAAATCAACATGTATGTGCACACTTTGGAGTGACTATACATGGTGCCAACTGCCAAGAACTTCTAGTTCTAACACAGAAAACACAAATGTCTTCCCCTATATTGCACTAAAATGTCAGAATTCTCAAAATTAAAAGTTGTGCCAAGTGTTTATTATATAATTATGAACACAAATGGATGGTTATTTTCCAAGATTTGCTGTTTCTAACCGATTTTGGTGGGGGTATTAAAGTAAAATCTTTCCGTTTAATATCCGTTTATTTTGTATTATAACACCCTACTACATGACAGTACATGTAGACCTAGCATACGCAATTTTCCATTGCATAAATGAATCACTAGTATTAAGTATTATGATTAGTATTAGTGTACAATGGATGAGCACTACAGTTTTCACGAAAAAAATACAATCGTAAAAAGATTTAGGCCTTACCTGAGATCCAACAGCTCCAAAGCCGTATCAACAGGAACAGGATTTACCAGACATCAGGATGATTTCAACAGAATTCTCCTATTAAATACTGGTTATGCGAAACGCAGCTGCAACTGACAGAGCACAACGTACATTTACATGTATACGCTGTCCGTTAGAAAAAATGGCGGCCCTGCCGATTTTTTTAGCGGGCGGTATTGCGGACGTGGTTTTAATCACTTTCGTATTACCAGTTGTTTTTAGTCAAAGAGCTAAGATAGTGTTCTTAGTCACACGACGAATCACCGATTCGGTGAAGGCGACGTATTTACGCCATTATTTGTAATTTTTTACATTGATTCAAATAAAATAATAAATAATTCGTCAAACAATCCACAAGGGATCAACAGTCTGTTTAAAGAATAGTCTGGGTAATGAAAAGTGTCATCATTTATTCAAGACACACTGCAAAAATGTTTCAAATGTATACAATTCTGAAAATCAACGCTATTTTTAGTGCAAAGAATTTAATCCCGGCAAATTTCACTAAAAAGCAATGGAAACAAAATAGTTTAGCTCAAATTGCGTGACTGATTTTTATTAGTCAAAATATCAGCAATGACTAACGTAAACTGGTCAGTGTTTGCCTTTACGTTAGTCCTGCGTTGATTAAATTAGTGATTTAGGCTTGACTAATCTAAATTAGTCATTTTGACTTATTTATCAGCCAAAATGACTAACTTATGTTAACAGTGCTCGAGATGGAGATGGACTTTGTTTTGAAAATTTTCTTACAGCTTTTAATATGCAATTTGTACACAACCAGGTCTCAGTGGTTAGTTGACTCTATGTACTAACTTGTGAGACCTGTTTACTGGAGATAAAGATGGACTTTGTTTGGAAACTGTTGTTGCAGCTTATAATATGGAATTTGTACACAACCAGGTCTCAGTGGTTAGTTGACTCAATGTACTAACTTGTGAGACCTGTTACTTGAGATGAAGATGGACTTTGTTTTAAAACTTTTCTTACAGCTTATAATATGGAATTTGTTCACAGCCAGGACTCAGTGGTTAGTTGACTCAATGTACTAACTTGTGAGACCTGTTTGCTTGGGATGAAGATGGACTTTGTTTTGAAACTTTCTTACAGCTTATAATATGGAATTTGTTTACAGCCAGGTCTCAGTGGTTAGTTGACTCAATGTACTAATTTGTGAGACCTGTTAATTGAGATGAAGATGGACTTTGTTTTGAAACTGTTCTTACATCTTATAATATGGAATTTGTTCACAGCCAGGTCTCAGTGGTTAGTTGACTCTATGGGACTTTGTTTTGAAACTTTTCTTACAGCTTTTAATTCGCAATTTGTTCACAGCCAGGTCTCAGTGGTTAGTTGACTCAATGTAATAACTTGTGAGACCTGTTTACTTGATATGAAGATGGATTTAAGTTAGAAACTTTTCTAGCAGCTTATAATATGGAATTTGTTTCCAGCCAGGTCTCAGTGGTTAGTTGACTCAATGTACTAATTTGTGAGACCTGTTAATTGAGATGAAGATGGACTTTGTTTTGAAAGTTTTCTTACAGCTTATAATATGGAATTTGTTCACAGCCAGGTTTCAGTGGTTAGTTGACTTAATGTACTAACTTGTGAGACCTGTTTACTTGATATGAAGATGAATTTAAGTTAGACATTTTTCTTGCAGCTTATAATATGGAATATGTTCACAGCCAGGTCTCAATGTGGAATTTGTTTACAGCCAGGTCTTAGTGGTTAGTTGACTCAATGTACTAACTTATGAGACCTGTTTACTGGAGATAAAGATGGACTTTGTTTGGAAACTGTTCTTGCAGCTTATAATATGGAATTTGTTCACAGCCAGGTCTCAGTGGTTAGTTGACTCAGTGTACTAATTTGTGAGACCTGCTAATTGAGATGAAGATGGACTTTGTTTTGAAACTTTTCTTACAGCTTATAATATGGAATTTGTTGACAGCCAGGTCTCAGTGGTTAGTTGACTCTATGTAGTAACTTGTGAGACCTGTTACTTGAGATGAAGATGGACTTTGTTTTGAATTTGTTCTTGTAGCTTATAATCTGGAATTTGTACACAACCCAGGTCTCAGTGGTTAGTTGACTCTATGTACTAACTTGTAAGACCTGTTACTTGAGATGAAGATGGACTTTGTCTTGAAACTTTTCTGACAGTTATAACATGGAATTTGTTCACAGCCAGTTCTCAGTGGTTAGTTGACTCAATGTACTAATTTGTGAGACCTGCTAATTGAGATGAAGATGGACTTTGTTTTGAAATTTTTCTTGCAGCTTATAATATGGAATATGTTCACAGCCAGGTCTCAATGTGGAATTTGTTTACAGCCAGGTCTTAGTGGTTAGTTGACTCAATGTACTAACTTATGAGACCTGTTTACTGGAGATAAAGATGGACTTTGTTTGGAAACTGTTCTTGCAGCTTATAATATGGAATTTGTACACAACCAGGTCTCAGTGGTTAGTTGACTCAATGTACTAACTTGTGAGACCTGTTACTTGAGATGAAGATGGACTTTGTTTTAAAACTTTTCTTACAGCTTATAATATGGAATTTGTTCACAGCCAGGACTCAGTGGTTAGTTGACTCAATGTACTAACTTGTGAGACCTGTTTGCTTGGGATGAAGATGGACTTTGTTTTGAAACTTTCTTACAGCTTATAATATGGAATTTGTTTACAGCCAGGTCTCAGTGGTTAGTTGACTCAATGTACTAATTTGTGAGACCTGTTAATTGAGATGAAGATGGACTTTGTTTTGAAACTGTTCTTACATCTTATAATATGGAATTTGTTCACAGCCAGGTCTCAGTGGTTAGTTGACTCTATGGGACTTTGTTTTGAAACTTTTCTTACAGCTTTTAATTCGCAATTTGTTCACAGCCAGGTCTCAGTGGTTAGTTGACTCAATGTAATAACTTGTGAGACCTGTTTACTTGATATGAAGATGGATTTAAGTTAGAAACTTTTCTAGCAGCTTATAATATGGAATTTGTTTCCAGCCAGGTCTCAGTGGTTAGTTGACTCAGTGTACTAATTTGTGAGACCTGTTAATTGAGATGAAGATGGACTTTGTTTTGAAACCTTTCTTACAGCTTATAATATGGAATTTGTTGACAGCCAGGTCTCAGTGGTTAGTTGGCTCTATGTAGTAAGTTGTGAGACCTGTTACTTGAGATGAAGAAGGACTTTGTCATGAAATTT
Organism: Hippasteria phrygiana; assembly: GCA_037893225.1. Lineage (NCBI taxonomy): Eukaryota > Metazoa > Echinodermata > Asteroidea > Valvatida > Goniasteridae > Hippasteria > Hippasteria phrygiana. The sequence continues at coordinate 34,690 of JAZGUH010000639.1, read as the reverse complement.
TTCTTACAGCTTTTAATGTGGAATTTGTACACAACCAGGTCTCAGTGGTTAGTTGGCTCTATGTACTAACTTGTGAGACCTGTTTGCTTGGGATGAAGATGGACTTTGCTCTGAAACTTTTCTTACAGCTTTTAATATGCAATTTGTTCACAGCCAGGTCTCAGTGGTTAGTTGACTCAATGTAATAACTTGTCAGACCTGTTTACTTGATATGAAGATGGATTTAAGTTAGAAAATTTTCTTGCAGCTTATAATATGGAATTTGTTTACAGCCAGGTCTCAGTGGTTAGTTGACTCAATGTACTAATTTGTGAGACCTGTTAATTGAGATGAAGATGGACTTTGTTTTGAAAGTTTTCTTACAGCTTATAATATGGAATTTGTTCACAGCCAGGTCTCAGTGGTTAGTTGACTCAATGTACTAACTTGTGAGACCTGTTTACTTGAGATGAAGATGGACTTTGTTTTGAAACTTTTCTTGCAGCTTATAATATGGAATTTGTTAACAGCAGGTCTCAGTGGTTAGTTGACTCAATGTACTTATTTGTGAGACCTGTTACTTGAGATGAAGATGGACTTTGTCTTGAAACTTTTCTTACAGTTATAACATGGAATTTGTTCACAGCCAGTTCTCAGTGGTTAGTTGACTCAATGTACTAATTTGTGAGACCTGCTAATTGAGATGAAGATGGACTTTGTTTTGAAACTTTTCTTACAGCTTATAATATGGAATTTGTTGACAGCCAGGTCTCAGTGGTTAGTTGACTCTATGTAGTAACTTGTGAGACCTGTTACTTGAGATGAAGATGGACTTTGTTTTGAATTTGTTCTTGTAGCTTATAATCTGGAATTTGTACACAACCCAGGTCTCAGTGGTTAGTTGACTCTATGTACTAACTTGTAAGACCTGTTACTTGAGATGAAGATGGACTTTGTTTTGAAACTTTTCTTGCAGCTTTTAATATGGAATTTGTTCACAGCCAGGTCTCAGTGGTTAGTTGACTCAATGTAATAACTTGTGAGACCTGTTTACTTGATATGAAGATGGATTTAAGTTAGAAACTTTTCTTGTAGCTTATAATATGGAATTTGTTCACAGCAGGTCTCAGTGGTTAGTTGACTCAATGTACTAATTTGTGAGACCTGTTACTTGAGATGAAGATGGACTTTGTTTTGAAAGTTTTCTTGCAGTTATAATATGGAATTTGTTCACAGCCAGGTCTCAGTGGTTAGTTGACTCAATGTACTAACTTGTGAGACCTGTTTACTGGAGATGAAGATGGACTTTGTTTTGAAACTGTTCTTGCAGCTTATAATATTGAATTTGTACACAACCAGGTCTTAGTGGTTAGTTGACTCAATGTACTAACTTGTGAAACCTGTTACTTAATTGAGATGAAGATGGACTTTGTTTTGAATCTTTTCTTACAGCTTTTAACCCTAACCCTCCAGGGCATTTTGGCTAGAAACCCTGCCAGACGCATCAGATTGCATACTTTGTCACATTGACTTGTGTGCAGAGTGCAGCAAAGTGAAGCTGTCACCGCAGATGCACTGTGCTGCGTCTGGCAGGGTTAGGGTTAATATGGAATTTGTACACAACCAGGTCTTAGTGGTTAGTTGACTCTATGTACTAACTTGTGAGACCTGTTTACTTGATATGAAGATGAATTTAAGTTAGAAACTTTTCTTGCAGCTTATAATATGGAATTTGTTCACAGCAGGTCTCAGTGGTTAGTTGACTCTATGTACTAACTTGTGAGACCTGTTTACTGGAGATAAAGATGGACTTTGTTTGGAAACTGTTCTTGCAGCTTATAATCTGGAATTTGTACACAGGCAGGTCTCAGTGGTTAATTGACTCTATGTACTAACCTGTAAAACCTGTTACTTGAGATGAAGATGGACTTTGTTTTGAAACTTTTCTTGAATCCTTAGTTATAGGTCCAGTTATACATCGTCAGCCATCCTATATTTTCTGATGTATAAGGGCAAGATATGTGGCTAAAATATAAGCACATTTTGAAAACTTTCCTCCCTGTCGTTTTGGAGTAGTGGTCCCGTAAACTCTAGCACCGGATTAAATTCTTGTTGTTTTCCCGTCCTGTGCGTGTGAATAGAATAAAATCCTTAGTGACGGGGTTGACCGAACTGTCCATAAGTCCAGTTATACATCGTCAACAATCCTATATTTTCTGATGTATAAAGGCAAGATATGTGGCTAAAATATAAGCACATTTTGAAAACTTTCCTCCCTGTGGTTTTGGAGTAGTGGTCCCGTAAACTCTAGCACCGGATTCAGTTCTTGTTGTTTTCCCGTCCTGTGCGTGTGAATAGAATAAAATCCTTAGTGACGGGGTTGACGGAACTGTCCATAAGTCCAGATATACATCGTCAGCAATCCTATATTTTCTGATGTAGAAAGGCAAGATATATGGCTAAAATATGAACCAACCATGAACCAACCATGAACCAACCATGATCCAACCATGAACCAACCATGAACCAACCATGAACCAACCATGATCCAACCATGATCCAACCATGAACCAACCATGAACCAACCATGATCCAACCATGATCCAACCATGATCCAACCATGATCCAACCATGATCCAACCATGATCCAACCATGATCCAACCATGATCCAACCATGATCCAACCATGAACCAACCATGATCCAACCATGAACCAACCATGATCCAACCATGAACCAACCATGAACCAACCATGAACCAACCATGAACCAACCATGAACCAACCATGAACCAACCATGAACCAACCATGAACCAACCATGAACCAACCATGATCCAACCATGATCCAACCATGATCCAACCATGATCCAACCATGAACCAACCATGAACCAACCATGAACCAACCATGAACCAACCATGATCGAACCATGATCGAACCATGATCCAACCATGATCCAACCATGAACCAACCATGAACCAACCATGATCCAACCATGAACCAACCATGAAACAACCATGATCCAACCATGAACCAACCATGAACCAACCATGAACCAACCATGATCCAAACATGATCCAACCATGAACCAACCATGAACCAACCATGAACCAACCATGATCCAACCATGATCCAACCATGAACCAACCATGAACCAACCATGAACCAACCATGAACCAACCATGAACCAACCATGAACCAACCATGAACCAACCATGAACCAACCATGAACCAACCATGAACCAACCATGAACCAACCATGATCCAACCATGATCCAACCATGATCCAACCATGATCCAACCATGATCCAACCATGATCCAACCATGATCCAACCATGAACCAACCATGAACCAACCATGAACCAACCATGAACCAACCATGAACCAACCATGAACCAACCATGAACCAACCATGAACCAACCATGAACCAACCATGAACCAACCATGAACCAACCATGAACCAACCATGAACCAACCATGAACCAACCATGAACCAACCATGAACCAACCATGAACCAACCATGAACCAACCATGAACCAACCATGAACCAACCATGAACCAACCATGAACCAACCATGAACCAACCATGAACCAACCATGAACCAACCATGAACCAACCATGAACCAACCATGAACCAACCATGAACCAACCATGAACCAACCATGAACCAACCATGAACCAACCATGAACCAACCATGAACCAACCATGAACCAACCATGAACCAACCATGAACCAACCATGAACCAACCATGAACCAACCATGAACCAACCATGAACCAACCATGAACCAACCATGAACCAACCATGAACCAACCATGAACCAACCATGAACCAACCATGAACCAACCATGAACCAACCATGAACCAACCATGAACCAACCATGAACCAACCATGAACCAACCATGAACCAACCATGAACCAACCATGAACCAACCATGAACCAACCATGAACCAACCATGAACCAACCATGAACCAACCATGAACCAACCATGAACCAACCATGAACCAACCATGAACCAACCATGAACCAACCATGAACCAACCATGAACCAACCATGAACCAACCATGAACCAACCATGAACCAACCATGAACCAACCATGAACCAACCATGAACCAACCATGAACCAACCATGAACCAACCGTGAACCAACCGTGAACCAACCGTGAACCAACCGTGAACCAACCGTGAACCAACCGTGAACCAACCGTGAACCAACCGTGAACCAACCGTGAACCAACCGTGAACCAACCGTGAACCAACCGTGAACCAACCGTGAACCAACCGTGAACCAACCGTGAACCATCCGTGAACCAACCGTGATCCAACCGTGATCCAACCGTGATCCAACCGTGATCCAACCGTGATCCAACCGTGATCCAACCGTGAACCAACCATGAACCAACCATGATCCAACCATGATCCAACCATGATCCAACCATGAACCAACCATGATCCAACCATGATCCAACCATGATCCAACCATGATCCAACCATGAACCAACCATGAACCAACCATGAACCAACCATGAACCAACCATGAACCAACCATGAACCATCCATGATCCATCCATGATCCAACCATGAACCAACCATGAACCAACCATGAACCAACCATGATCCAACCATGATCCAACCATGATCCAACCATGATCCAACCATGATCCAACCATGATCCAACCATGAACCAACCATGAACCAACCATGAACCAACCATGAACCAACCATGATCCAACCATGATCCAACCATGAACCAACCATGAACCAACCATGATCCAACCATGAACCAACCATGAACCAACCATGAACCAACCATGAACCAACCATGAACCAACCATGAACCAACCATGATCCAACCATGATCCAACCATGATCCAACCATGATCCAACCATGAACCAACCATGAACCAACCATGAACCAACCATGAACCAACCATGAACCAACCATGAACCAACCATGAACCAACCATGATCCAACCATGATCCAACCATGATCCAACCATGATCCAACCATGATCCAACCATGATCCAACCATGATCCAACCATGAACCAACCATGAACCAACCATGAACCAACCATGAACCAACCATGAACCAACCATGAACCAACCATGAACCAACCATGAACCAACCATGAACCAACCATGAACCAACCATGAACCAACCATGAACCAACCATGAACCAACCATGAACCAACCATGAACCAACCATGAACCAACCATGAACCAACCATGAACCAACCATGAACCAACCATGAACCAACCATGAACCAACCATGAACCAACCATGAACCAACCATGAACCAACCATGAACCAACCATGAACCAACCATGAACCAACCATGAACCAACCATGAACCAACCATGAACCAACCATGAACCAACCATGATCCAACCATGATCCAACCATGATCCAACCATGATCCAACCATGATCCAACCATGAACCAACCATGAACCAACCATGAACCAACCATGAACCAACCATGAACCAACCATGAACCAACCATGAACCAACCATGAACCAACCATGAACCAACCATGAACCAACCATGAACCAACCATGAACCAACCATGAACCAACCATGAACCAACCATGATCCAACCATGATCCAACCATGAACCAACCATGAACCAACCATGAACCAACCATGAACCAACCATGATCCAACCATGATCCAACCATGATCCAACCATGATCCAACCATGATCCAACCATGATCCAACCATGATCCAACCATGATCCAACCATGAACCAACCATGATCCAACCATGATCCAACCATGATCCAACCATGATCCAACCATGATCCAACCATGATCCAACCATGATCCAACCATGAACCAACCATGAACCAACCATGAACCAACCATGAACCAACCATGAACCAACCATGAACCAACCATGAACCAACCATGAACCAACCATGAACCAACCATGAACCAACCATGAACCAACCATGAACCAACCATGAACCAACCATGAACCAACCATGAACCAACCATGAACCAACCATGAACCAACCATGAACCAACCATGAACCAACCATGAACCAACCATGAACCAACCATGAACCAACCATGAACCAACCATGAACCAACCATGAACCAACCATGAACCAACCATGAACCAACCATGAACCAACCATGAACCAACCATGAACCAACCATGAACCAACCATGAACCAACCATGAACCAACCATGAACCAACCATGAACCAACCATGAACCAACCATGAACCAACCATGAACCAACCATGAACCAACCATGAACCAACCATGAACCAACCATGAACCAACCATGAACCAACCATGAACCAACCATGAACCAACCATGAACCAACCATGAACCAACCATGAACCAACCATGAACCAACCATGAACCAACCATGAACCAACCATGAACCAACCATGAACCAACCATGAACCAACCATGAACCAACCATGAACCAACCATGAACCAACCATGAACCAACCATGAACCAACCATGAACCAACCATGAACCAACCATGAACCAACCATGAACCAACCATGAACCAACCATGAACCAACCATGAACCAACCATGAACCAACCATGAACCAACCATGAACCAACCATGAACCAACCATGAACCAACCATGAACCAACCATGAACCAACCATGAACCAACCATGAACCAACCATGAACCAACCATGAACCAACCATGAACCAACCATGAACCAACCATGAACCAACCATGAACCAACCATGAACCAACCATGAACCAACCATGAACCAACCATGAACCAACCATGAACCAACCATGAACCAACCATGAACCAACCATGAACCAACCATGAACCAACCATGAACCAACCATGAACCAACCATGAACCAACCATGAACCAACCATGAACCAACCATGAACCAACCATGAACCAACCATGAACCAACCATGAACCAACCATGAACCAACCATGAACCAACCATGAACCAACCATGAACCAACCATGAACCAACCATGAACCAACCATGAACCAACCATGAACCAACCATGAACCAACCATGAACCAACCATGAACCAACCATGAACCAACCATGAACCAACCATGAACCAACCATGAACCAACCATGAACCAACCATGAACCAACCATGAACCAACCATGAACCAACCATGAACCAACCATGAACCAACCATGAACCAACCATGAACCAACCATGAACCAACCATGAACCAACCATGAACCAACCATGAACCAACCATGATCCAACCATGATCCAACCATGATCCAACCATGATCCAACCATGAACCAACCATCGTCAGCCACCCTATATTTTCTGATGTATAAAGGCAAGATATGTGGCTAAAATATAAGCACATTTTGAAAACTTTCCTAATTGTGGTTTTGGAGTAGTGGTCCTGTAAACTCCAGCACCGGATTCAATTCTTGTTGTTTTCCCGTCCTGTGCGTGTGAATATAATATAATCCTTAGTGATGGGGTTAACGGAACTGTCCATAAGTCCAGTTATACATCGTCAGCCACCCTATATTTTCTGATGTATAAAGGCAAGATATATGACTAAAATATGAACCAACCATGAACCAACCATGAACCAACCATGATCCAACCATGAACCAACCATGAACCAACCATGAACCAACCATGAACCAACCATGAACCAACCATGAACCAACCATGAACCAAACATGAACCAACCATGAACCAACCATGAACCAACCATGAACCAACCATGAACCAACCATGAACCAACCATGAACCAACCATGAACCAACCATGAACCAACCATGATCCAACCATGAACCAACCATGAACCAACCATGAACCAACCATGAACCAACCATGAACCAACCATGAACCAACCATGAACCAACCATGAACCAACCATGAACCAACCATGAACCAACCATGAACCAACCATGAACCAACCATGAACCAACCATGAACCAACCATGAACCAACCATGAACCAACCATGAACCAACCATGAACCAACCATGAACCAACCATGAACCAACCATGATCCAACCATGAACCAACCATGAACCAACCATGAACCAACCATGAACCAACCATGATCCAACCATGAACCAACCATGAACCAACCATGAACCAACCATGAACCAACCATGAACCAACCATGAACCAACCATGAACCATCCATGAACCAACCATGAACCAACCATGAACCAACCATGAACCAACCATGAACCAACCATGAACCAACCATGAACCAACCATGATCCAACCATGATCCAACCATGATCCAACCATGATCCAACCATGAACCAACCATGAACCAACCATGAACCAACCATGAACCAACCATGAACCAACCATGAACCAACCATGAACCAACCATGAACCAACCATGAACCAACCATGAACCAACCATGAACCAACCATGAACCAACCATGAACCAACCATGAACCAACCATGAACCAACCATGAACCAACCATGAACCAACCATGAACCAACCATGAACCAACCATGAACCAACCATGAACCAACCATGAACCAACCATGAACCAACCATGAACCAACCATGAACCAACCATGAACCAACCATGAACCAACCATGAACCAACCATGAACCAACCATGAACCAACCATGAACCAACCATGAACCAACCATGAACCAACCATGAACCAACCATGAACCAACCATGAACCAACCATGAACCAACCATGAACCAACCATGAACCAACCATGAACCAACCATGAACCAACCATGAACCAACCATGAACCAACCATGAACCAACCATGAACCAACCATGAACCAACCATGAACCAACCATGAACCAACCATGAACCAACCATGAACCAACCATGAACCAACCATGAACCAACCATGAACCAACCATGAACCAACCATGAACCAACCATGAACCAACCATGAACCAACCATGAACCAACCATGAACCAACCATGAACCAACCATGAACCAACCATGAACCAACCATGAACCAACCATGAACCAACCATGAACCAACCATGAACCAACCATGAACCAACCATGAACCAACCATGAACCAACCATGAACCAACCATGAACCAACCATGAACCAACCATGAACCAACCATGAACCAACCATGAACCAACCATGAACCAACCATGAACCAACCATGAACCAACCATGAACCAACCATGAACCAACCATGAACCAACCATGAACCAACCATGAACCAACCATGAACCAACCATGAACCAACCATGAACCAACCATGAACCAACCATGAACCAACCATGAACCAACCATGAACCAACCATGAACCAACCATGAACCAACCATGAACCAACCATGAACCAACCATGAACCAACCATGAACCAACCATGAACCAACCATGAACCAACCATGAACCAACCATGAACCAACCATGAACCAACCATGAACCAACCATGAACCAACCATGAACCAACCATGAACCAACCATGAACCAACCATGAACCAACCATGAACCAACCATGAACCAACCATGAACCAACCATGAACCAACCATGAACCAACCATGAACCAACCATGAACCAACCATGAACCAACCATGATCCAACCATGATCCAACCATGATCCAACCATGAACCAACCATGATCCAACCATGAACCAACCATGAACCAACCATGAACCAACCATGAACCAACCATGAACCAACCATGAACCAACCATGAACCAACCATGAACCAACCATGAACCAACCATGAACCAACCATGAACCAACCATGAACCAACCATGAACCAACCATGAACCAACCATGAACCAACCATGAACCAACCATGAACCAACCATGAACCAACCATGAACCAACCATGAACCAACCATGAACCAACCATGAACCAACCATGAACCAACCATGAACCAACCATGAACCAACCATGAACCAACCATGAACCAACCATGAACCAACCATGAACCAACCATGAACCAACCATGAACCAACCATGAACCAACCATGAACCAACCATGAACCAACCATGAACCAACCATGAACCAACCATGAACCAACCATGAACCAACCATGAACCAACCATGAACCAACCATGAACCAACCATCGTCAGCCACCCTATATTTTCTGATGTATAAAGGCAAGATATGTGGCTAAAATATAAGCACATTTTGAAAACTTTCCTAATTGTGGTTTTGGAGTAGTGGTCCTGTAAACTCCAGCACCGGATTCAATTCTTGTTGTTTTCCCGTCCTGTGCGTGTGAATATAATATAATCCTTAGTGATGGGGTTAACGGAACTGTCCATAAGTCCAGTTATACATCGTCAGCCACCCTATATTTTCTGATGTATAAAGGCAAGATATATGACTAAAATATGAACCAACCATGAACCAACCATGAACCAACCATGATCCAACCATGAACCAACCATGAACCAACCATGAACCAACCATGAACCAACCATGAACCAACCATGAACCAACCATGAACCAAACATGAACCAACCATGAACCAACCATGAACCAACCATGAACCAACCATGAACCAACCATGAACCAACCATGAACCAACCATGAACCAACCATGAACCAACCATGATCCAACCATGAACCAACCATGAACCAACCATGAACCAACCATGAACCAACCATGAACCAACCATGAACCAACCATGAACCAACCATGAACCAACCATGAACCAACCATGAACCAACCATGAACCAACCATGAACCAACCATGAACCAACCATGAACCAACCATGAACCAACCATGAACCAACCATGAACCAACCATGAACCAACCATGAACCAACCATGAACCAACCATGAACCAACCATGAACCAACCATGAACCAACCATGAACCAACCATGAACCAACCATGAACCAACCATGAACCAACCATGAACCAACCATGAACCAACCATGAACCAACCATGAACCAACCATGAACCAACCATGAACCAACCATGAACCAACCATGAACCAACCATGAACCAACCATGAACCAACCATGAACCAACCATGAACCAACCATGAACCAACCATGAACCAACCATGAACCAACCATGAACCAACCATGAACCAACCATGAACCAACCATGAACCAACCATGAACCAACCATGAACCAACCATGAACCAACCATGAACCAACCATGAACCAACCATGAACCAACCATGAACCAACCATGAACCAACCATGAACCAACCATGAACCAACCATGATCCAACCATGAACCAACCATGAACCAACCATGAACCAACCATGAACCAACCATGAACCAACCATGAACCAACCATGAACCAACCATGAACCATCCATGAACCAACCATGAACCAACCATGAACCAACCATGAACCAACCATGAACCAACCATGAACCAACCATGAACCAACCATGAACCAACCATGATCCAACCATGATCCAACCATGATCCAACCATGAACCAACCATGAACCAACCATGAACCAACCATGAACCAACCATGAACCAACCATGAACCAACCATGAACCAACCATGAACCAACCATGAACCAACCATGAACCAACCATGAACCAACCATGAACCAACCATGAACCAACCATGAACCAACCATGAACCAACCATGAACCAACCATGAACCAACCATGAACCAACCATGAACCAACCATGAACCAACCATGAACCAACCATGAACCAACCATGAACCAACCATGAACCAACCATGAACCAACCATGAACCAACCATGAACCAACCATGAACCAACCATGAACCAACCATGAACCAACCATGAACCAACCATGAACCAACCATGAACCAACCATGAACCAACCATGAACCAACCATGAACCAACCATGAACCAACCATGAACCAACCATGAACCAACCATGAACCAACCATGAACCAACCATGAACCAACCATGAACCAACCATGAACCAACCATGAACCAACCATGAACCAACCATGAACCAACCATGAACCAACCATGAACCAACCATGAACCAACCATGAACCAACCATGAACCAACCATGAACCAACCATGAACCAACCATGAACCAACCATGATCCAACCATGATCCAACCATGATCCAACCATGAACCAACCATGAACCAACCATGATCCAACCATGAACCAACCATGAACCAACCATGAACCAACCATGAACCAACCATGAACCAACCATGAACCAACCATGAACCAACCATGAACCAACCATGAACCAACCATGAACCAACCATGAACCAACCATGAACCAACCATGAACCAACCATGAACCAACCATGAACCAACCATGAACCAACCATGAACCAACCATGAACCAACCATGAACCAACCATGAACCAACCATGAACCAACCATGAACCAACCATGAACCAACCATGAACCAACCATGAACCAACCATGAACCAACCATGAACCAACCATGAACCAACCATGAACCAACCATCGTCAGCCACCCTATATTTTCTGATGTATAAAGGCAAGATATGTGGCTAAAATATAAGCACATTTTGAAAACTTTCCTAATTGTGGTTTTGGAGTAGTGGTCCTGTAAACTCCAGCACCGGATTCAATTCTTGTTGTTTTCCCGTCCTGTGCGTGTGAATATAATATAATCCTTAGTGATGGGGTTAACGGAACTGTCCATAAGTCCAGTTATACATCGTCAGCCACCCTATATTTTCTGATGTATAAAGGCAAGATATATGACTAAAATATGAACCAACCATGAACCAACCATGAACCAACCATGATCCAACCATGAACCAACCATGAACCAACCATGAACCAACCATGAACCAACCATGAACCAACCATGAACCAACCATGAACCAAACATGAACCAACCATGAACCAACCATGAACCAACCATGAACCAACCATGAACCAACCATGAACCAACCATGAACCAACCATGAACCAACCATGAACCAACCATGATCCAACCATGAACCAACCATGAACCAACCATGAACCAACCATGAACCAACCATGAACCAACCATGAACCAACCATGAACCAACCATGAACCAACCATGAACCAACCATGAACCAACCATGAACCAACCATGAACCAACCATGAACCAACCATGAACCAACCATGAACCAACCATGAACCAACCATGAACCAACCATGAACCAACCATGAACCAACCATGAACCAACCATGAACCAACCATGAACCAACCATGAACCAACCATGAACCAACCATGAACCAACCATGAACCAACCATGAACCAACCATGAACCAACCATGAACCAACCATGAACCAACCATGAACCAACCATGAACCAACCATGAACCAACCATGAACCAACCATGAACCAACCATGAACCAACCATGAACCAACCATGAACCAACCATGAACCAACCATGAACCAACCATGAACCAACCATGAACCAACCATGAACCAACCATGAACCAACCATGAACCAACCATGAACCAACCATGAACCAACCATGAACCAACCATGAACCAACCATGAACCAACCATGAACCAACCATGAACCAACCATGAACCAACCATGAACCAACCATGATCCAACCATGAACCAACCATGAACCAACCATGAACCAACCATGAACCAACCATGAACCAACCATGAACCAACCATGAACCAACCATGAACCAACCATGAACCAACCATGAACCAACCATGAACCATCCATGAACCAACCATGAACCAACCATGAACCAACCATGAACCAACCATGAACCAACCATGAACCAACCATGAACCAACCATGATCCAACCATGATCCAACCATGATCCAACCATGAACCAACCATGAACCAACCATGAACCAACCATGAACCAACCATGAACCAACCATGAACCAACCATGAACCAACCATGAACCAACCATGAACCAACCATGAACCAACCATGAACCAACCATGAACCAACCATGAACCAACCATGAACCAACCATGAACCAACCATGAACCAACCATGAACCAACCATGAACCAACCATGAACCAACCATGAACCAACCATGAACCAACCATGAACCAACCATGAACCAACCATGAACCAACCATGAACCAACCATGAACCAACCATGAACCAACCATGAACCAACCATGAACCAACCATGAACCAACCATGAACCAACCATGAACCAACCATGAACCAACCATGAACCAACCATGAACCAACCATGAACCAACCATGAACCAACCATGAACCAACCATGAACCAACCATGAACCAACCATGAACCAACCATGAACCAACCATGAACCAACCATGAACCAACCATGAACCAACCATGAACCAACCATGAACCAACCATGAACCAACCATGAACCAACCATGAACCAACCATGAACCAACCATGAACCAACCATGAACCAACCATGAACCAACCATGAACCAACCATGAACCAACCATGAACCAACCATGAACCAACCATGAACCAACCATGAACCAACCATGAACCAACCATGAACCAACCATGAACCAACCATGAACCAACCATGAACCAACCATGAACCAACCATGAACCAACCATGAACCAACCATGAACCAACCATGAACCAACCATGAACCAACCATGAACCAACCATGAACCAACCATGAACCAACCATGAACCAACCATGAACCAACCATGAACCAACCATGAACCAACCATGAACCAACCATGAACCAACCATGAACCAACCATGAACCAACCATGAACCAACCATGAACCAACCATGAACCAACCATGAACCAACCATGAACCAACCATGAACCAACCATGAACCAACCATGAACCAACCATGAACCAACCATGAACCAACCATGAACCAACCATGAACCAACCATGAACCAACCATGAACCAACCATGAACCAACCATGAACCAACCATGAACCAACCATGAACCAACCATGAACCAACCATGAACCAACCATGATCCAACCATGATCCAACCATGATCCAACCATGATCCAACCATGATCCAACCATGAACCAACCATGATCCAACCATGAACCAACCATGAACCAACCATGAACCAACCATGAACCAACCATGAACCAACCATGAACCAACCATGAACCAACCATGAACCAACCATGAACCAACCATGAACCAACCATGAACCAACCATGAACCAACCATGAACCAACCATGAACCAACCATGAACCAACCATGAACCAACCATGATCCAACCATGATCCAACCATGATCCAACCATGATCCAACCATGATCCAACCATGATCCAACCATGATCCAACCATGATCCAACCATGAACCAACCATGAACCAACCATGAACCAACCATGAACCAACCATGAACCAACCATGATCCAACCATGATCCAACCATGATCCAACCATGATCCAACCATGATCCAACCATGAACCAACCATGAACCAACCATGAACCAACCATGAACCAACCATGAACCAACCATGAACCAACCATGAACCAACCATGAACCAACCATGAACCAACCATGAACCAACCATGAACCAACCATGAACCAACCATGAACCAACCATGATCCAACCATGATCCAACCATGAACCAACCATGAACCAACCATGATCCAACCATGAACCAACCATGATCCAACCATGATCCAACCATGATCCAACCATGAACCAACCATGAACCAACCATGAACCAACCATGATCCAACCATGAACCAACCATGAACCAACCATGAACCAACCATGAACCAACCATGAACCAACCATGAACCAACCATGAACCAACCATGAACCAACCATGAACCAACCATGAACCAACCATGAACCAACCATGAACCAACCATGAACCAACCATGAACCAACCATGAACCAACCATGAACCAACCATGAACCAACCATGAACCAACCATGAACCAACCATGAACCAACCATGAACCAACCATGAACCAACCATGAACCAACCATGAACCAACCATGAACCAACCATGAACCAACCATGATCCAACCATCGTCAGCCACCCTATATTTTCTGATGTATAAAGGCAAGATATGTGGCTAAAATATAAGCACATTTTGAAAACTTTCCTAATTGTGGTTTTGGAGTAGTGGTCCTGTAAACTCCAGCACCGGATTCAATTCTTGTTGTTTTCCCGTCCTGTGCGTGTGAATATAATATAATCCTTAGTGATGGGGTTAACGGAACTGTCCATAAGTCCAGTTATACATCGTCAGCCACCCTATATTTTCTGATGTATAAAGGCAAGATATATGACTAAAATATGAACCAACCATGAACCAACCATGAACCAACCATGAACCAACCATGAACCAACCATGAACCAACCATGAACCAACCATGAACCAACCATGAACCAACCATGAACCAACCATGAACCAACCATGAACCAACCATGAACCAACCATGAACCAACCATGAACCAACCATGAACCAACCATGAACCAACCATGAACCAACCATGAACCAACCATGAACCAACCATGAACCAACCATGAACCAACCATGAACCAACCATGAACCAACCATGAACCAACCATGATCCAACCATGATCCAACCATGATCCAACCATGAACCAACCATGATCCAACCATGATCCAACCATGAACCAACCATGAACCAACCATGAACCAACCATGAACCAACCATGAACCAACCATCAACCAACCATGAACCAACCATGAACCAACCATGAACCAACCATGAACCAACCATGAACCAACCATGAACCAACCATGAACCAACCATGAACCAACCATGAACCAACCATGATCCAACCATGATCCAACCATGATCCAACCATGATCCAACCATGATCCAACCATGATCCAACCATGATCCAACCATGATCCAACCATGATCCAACCATGAACCAACCATGAACCAACCATGATCCAACCATGATCCAACCATGATCCAACCATGATCCAACCATGAACCAACCATGAACCAACCATGAACCAACCATGAACCAACCATGAACCAACCATGAACCAACCATGAACCAACCATGAACCAACCATGAACCAACCATGATCCAACCATGATCCAACCATGATCCAACCATGATCCAACCATGATCCAACCATGATCCAACCATGATCCAACCATGAACCAACCATGAACCAACCATGATCCAACCATGATCCAACCATGATCCAACCATGATCCAACCATGATCCAACCATGATCCAACCATGATCCAACCATGATCCAACCATGATCCAACCATGAACCAACCATGAACCAACCATGATCCAACCATGATCCAACCATGATCCAACCATGATCCAACCATGAACCAACCATGAACCAACCATGAACCAACCATGAACCAACCATGAACCAACCATGAACCAACCATGAACCAACCATGAACCAACCATGAACCAACCATGATCCAACCATGATCCAACCATGATCCAACCATGATCCAACCATGATCCAACCATGATCCAACCATGATCCAACCATGAACCAACCATGAACCAACCATGATCCAACCATGATCCAACCATGATCCAACCATGATCCAACCATGAACCAACCATGAACCAACCATGATCCAACCATGATCCAACCATGATCCAACCATGAACCAACCATGAACCAACCATGATCCAACCATGATCCAACCATGAACCAACCATGAACCAACCATGAACCAACCATGAACCAACCATGAACCAACCATGAACCAACCATGAACCAACCATGAACCAACCATGAACCAACCATGAACCAACCATGAACCAACCATGAACCAACCATGAACCAACCATGAACCAACCATGAACCAACCATGAACCAACCATGAACCAACCATGAACCAACCATGAACCAACCATGAACCAACCATGAACCAACCATGAACCAACCATGATCCAACCATGATCCAACCATGATCCAACCATGAACCAACCATGATCCAACCATGATCCAACCATGAACCAACCATGAACCAACCATGAACCAACCATGAACCAACCATGAACCAACCATCAACCAACCATGAACCAACCATGAACCAACCATGAACCAACCATGAACCAACCATGAACCAACCATGAACCAACCATGAACCAACCATGAACCAACCATGAACCAACCATGATCCAACCATGATCCAACCATGATCCAACCATGATCCAACCATGATCCAACCATGATCCAACCATGATCCAACCATGATCCAACCATGATCCAACCATGAACCAACCATGAACCAACCATGATCCAACCATGATCCAACCATGATCCAACCATGATCCAACCATGAACCAACCATGAACCAACCATGAACCAACCATGAACCAACCATGAACCAACCATGAACCAACCATGAACCAACCATGAACCAACCATGAACCAACCATGATCCAACCATGATCCAACCATGATCCAACCATGATCCAACCATGATCCAACCATGATCCAACCATGATCCAACCATGAACCAACCATGAACCAACCATGATCCAACCATGATCCAACCATGATCCAACCATGATCCAACCATGATCCAACCATGATCCAACCATGATCCAACCATGATCCAACCATGATCCAACCATGAACCAACCATGAACCAACCATGATCCAACCATGATCCAACCATGATCCAACCATGATCCAACCATGAACCAACCATGAACCAACCATGAACCAACCATGAACCAACCATGAACCAACCATGAACCAACCATGAACCAACCATGAACCAACCATGAACCAACCATGATCCAACCATGATCCAACCATGATCCAACCATGATCCAACCATGATCCAACCATGATCCAACCATGATCCAACCATGAACCAACCATGAACCAACCATGATCCAACCATGATCCAACCATGATCCAACCATGATCCAACCATGAACCAACCATGAACCAACCATGATCCAACCATGATCCAACCATGATCCAACCATGAACCAACCATGAACCAACCATGATCCAACCATGATCCAACCATGAACCAACCATGAACCAACCATGAACCAACCATGAACCAACCATGAACCAACCATGAACCAACCATGAACCAACCATGAACCAACCATGAACCAACCATGAACCAACCATGAACCAACCATGAACCAACCATGAACCAACCATGAACCAACCATGAACCAACCATGAACCAACCATGAACCAACCATGAACCAACCATGAACCAACCATGAACCAACCATGAACCAACCATGAACCATCCATGAACCAACCATGATCCAACCATGATCCAACCATGATCCAACCATGATCCAACCATGATCCAACCATGATCCAACCATGATCCAACCATGATCCAACCATGATCCAACCATGAACCAACCATGAACCAACCATGATCCAACCATGATCCAACCATGATCCAACCATGATCCAACCATGATCCAACCATGATCCAACCATGATCCAACCATGATCCAACCATGATCCAACCATGATCCAACCATGAACCAACCATGAACCAACCATGAACCAACCATGAACCAACCATGAACCATCCATGATCCATCCATGATCCAACCATGAACCAACCATGAACCAACCATGAACCAACCATGATCCAACCATGATCCAACCATGATCCAACCATGATCCAACCATGATCCAACCATGATCCAACCATGATCCAACCATGAACCAACCATGAACCAACCATGAACCAACCATGATCCAACCATGATCCAACCATGAACCAACCATGAACCAACCATGATCCAACCATGAACCAACCATGAACCAACCATGAACCAACCATGAACCAACCATGAACCAACCATGATCCAACCATGATCCAACCATGATCCAACCATGATCCAACCATGATCCAACCATGATCCAACCATGATCCAACCATGATCCAACCATGATCCAACCATGATCCAACCATGATCCAACCATGATCCAACCATGAACCAACCATGAACCAACCATGAACCAACCATGAACCAACCATGAACCAACCATGAACCAACCATGAACCAACCATGAACCAACCATGAACCAACCATGATCCAACCATGATCCAACCATGATCCAACCATGATCCAACCATGATCCAACCATGATCCAACCATGAACCAACCATGAACCAACCATGAACCAACCATGAACCAACCATGAACCAACCATGAACCAACCATGAACCAACCATGAACCAACCATGATCCAACCATGATCCAACCATGAACCAACCATGAACCAACCATGAACCAACCATGAACCAACCATGAACCAACCATGAACCAACCATGAACCAACCATGAACCAACCATGAACCAACCATGAACCAACCATGAACCAACCATGAACCAACCATGAACCAACCATGAACCAACCATGAACCAACCATGAACCAACCATGAACCAACCATGAACCAACCATGAACCAACCATGAACCAACCATGAACCAACCATGAACCAACCATGAACCAACCATGAACCAACCATGAACCAACCATGAACCAACCATGAACCAACCATGAACCAACCATGAACCAACCATGAACCAACCATGAACCAACCATGAACCAACCATGAACCAACCATGAACCAACCATGAACCAACCATGAACCAACCATGAACCAACCATGAACCAACCATGAACCAACCATGAACCAACCATGAACCAACCATGAACCAACCATGAACCAACCATGAACCAACCATGAACCAACCATGAACCAACCATGAACCAACCATGAACCAACCATGAACCAACCATGAACCAACCATGAACCAACCATGAACCAACCATGAACCAACCATGAACCAACCATGAACCAACCATGAACCAACCATGAACCAACCATGAACCAACCATGAACCAACCATGAACCAACCATGAACCAACCATGAACCAACCATGAACCAACCATGAACCAACCATGAACCAACCATGAACCAACCATGAACCAACCATGAACCAACCATGAACCAACCATGAACCAACCATGAACCAACCATGAACCAACCATGAACCAACCATGAACCAACCATGAACCAACCATGAACCAACCATGAACCAACCATGAACCAACCATGAACCAACCATGAACCAACCATGAACCAACCATGAACCAACCATGAACCAACCATGAACCAACCATGAACCAACCATGAACCAACCATGAACCAACCATGAACCAACCATGAACCAACCATGAACCAACCATGAACCAACCATGAACCAACCATGAACCAACCATGAACCAACCATGAACCAACCATGAACCAACCATGATCCAACCATGATCCAACCATGATCCAACCATGAACCAACCATGAACCAACCATGAACCAACCATGAACCAACCATGAACCAACCATGAACCAACCATGAACCAACCATGAACCAACCATGAACCAACCATGAACCAACCATGAACCAACCATGAACCAACCATGAACCAACCATGAACCAACCATGAACCAACCATGAACCAACCATGAACCAACCATGAACCAACCATGAACCAACCATGAACCAACCATGAACCAACCATGAACCAACCATGAACCAACCATGAACCAACCATGAACCAACCATGAACCAACCATGAACCAACCATGAACCAACCATGAACCAACCATGAACCAACCATGAACCAACCATGAACCAACCATGAACCAACCATGAACCAACCATGAACCAACCATGAACCAACCATGAACCAACCATGAACCAACCATGAACCAACCATGAACCAACCATGAACCAACCATGAACCAACCATGAACCAACCATGAACCAACCATGAACCAACCATGAACCAACCATGAACCAACCATGAACCAACCATGAACCAACCATGAACCAACCATGAACCAACCATGAACCAACCATGAACCAACCATGAACCAACCATGAACCAACCATGAACCAACCATGAACCAACCATGAACCAACCATGAACCAACCATGAACCAACCATGAACCAACCATGAACCAACCATGAACCAACCATGAACCAACCATGAACCAACCATGAACCAACCATGAACCAACCATGAACCAACCATGAACCAACCATGAACCAACCATGAACCAACCATGAACCAACCATGAACCAACCATGAACCAACCATGAACCAACCATGAACCAACCATGAACCAACCATGAACCAACCATGAACCAACCATGAACCAACCATGAACCAACCATGAACCAACCATGAACCAACCATGAACCAACCATGAACCAACCATGAACCAACCATGAACCAACCATGAACCAACCATGAACCAACCATGAACCAACCATGAACCAACCATGAACCAACCATGAACCAACCATGAACCAACCATGAACCAACCATGAACCAACCATGAACCAACCATGAACCAACCATGAACCAACCATGAACCAACCATGAACCAACCATGAACCAACCATGAACCAACCATGATCCAACCATGATCCAACCATGATCCAACCATGATCCAACCATGATCCAACCATGATCCAACCATGATCCAACCATGATCCAACCATGAACCAACCATGATCCAACCATGATCCAACCATGATCCAACCATGAACCAACCATGAACCAACCATGAACCAACCATGAACCAACCATGAACCAACCATGAACCAACCATGAACCAACCATGAACCAACCATGAACCAACCATGAACCAACCATGAACCAACCATGAACCAACCATGAACCAACCATGAACCAACCATGAACCAACCATGAACCAACCATGAACCAACCATGAACCAACCATGAACCAACCATGAACCAACCATGAACCAACCATGAACCAACCATGAACCAACCATGAACCAACCATGAACCAACCATGAACCAACCATGAACCAACCATGAACCAACCATGAACCAACCATGAACCAACCATGAACCAACCATGAACCAACCATGAACCAACCATGAACCAACCATGAACCAACCATGAACCAACCATGAACCAACCATGAACCAACCATGAACCAACCATGAACCAACCATGAACCAACCATGAACCAACCATGAACCAACCATGAACCAACCATGAACCAACCATGAACCAACCATGAACCAACCATGAACCAACCATGAACCAACCATGAACCAACCATGAACCAACCATGAACCAACCATGAACCAACCATGAACCAACCATGAACCAACCATGAACCAACCATGAACCAACCATGAACCAACCATGAACCAACCATGAACCAACCATGAACCAACCATGAACCAACCATGAACCAACCATGAACCAACCATGAACCAACCATGAACCAACCATGAACCAACCATGAACCAACCATGAACCAACCATGAACCAACCATGAACCAACCATGAACCAACCATGAACCAACCATGAACCAACCATGAACCAACCATGAACCAACCATGAACCAACCATGAACCAACCATGAACCAACCATGAACCAACCATGAACCAACCATGAACCAACCATGAACCAACCATGAACCAACCATGAACCAACCATGAACCAACCATGAACCAACCATGAACCAACCATGAACCAACCATGAACCAACCATGAACCAACCATGAACCAACCATGAACCAACCATGAACCAACCATGAACCAACCATGAACCAACCATGAACCAACCATGAACCAACCATGAACCAACCATGAACCAACCATGAACCAACCATGAACCAACCATGAACCAACCATGAACCAACCATGAACCAACCATGAACCAACCATGAACCAACCATGAACCAACCATGAACCAACCATGATCCAACCATGATCCAACCATGATCCAACCATGATCCAACCATGATCCAACCATGAACCAACCATGATCCAACCATGATCCAACCATGATCCAACCATGAACCAACCATGAACCAACCATGAACCAACCATGAACCAACCATGAACCAACCATGAACCAACCATGAACCAACCATGAACCAACCATGAACCAACCATGAACCAACCATGAACCAACCATGAACCAACCATGAACCAACCATGAACCAACCATGAACCAACCATGAACCAACCATGATCCAACCATGATCCAACCATGATCCAACCATGATCCAACCATGATCCAACCATGATCCAACCATGATCCAACCATGAACCAACCATGAACCAACCATGAACCAACCATGAACCAACCATGAACCAACCATGAACCAACCATGAACCAACCATGAACCAACCATGAACCAACCATGAACCAACCATGATCCAACCATGATCCAACCATGATCCAACCATGATCCAACCATGATCCAACCATGATCCAACCATGAACCAACCATGATCCAACCATGATCCAACCATGATCCAACCATGATCCAACCATGATCCAACCATGATCCAACCATGATCCAACCATGATCCAACCATGAACCAACCATGAACCAACCATGAACCAACCATGAACCAACCATGAACCAACCATGAACCAACCATGAACCAACCATGAACCAACCATGAACCAACCATGAACCAACCATGAACCAACCATGAACCAACCATGAACCAACCATGAACCAACCATGAACCAACCATGAACCAACCATGAACCAACCATGAACCAACCATCGTCAGCCACCCTATATTTTCTGATGTATAAAGGCAAGATATGTGGCTAAAATATAAGCACATTTTGAAAACTTTCCTAATTGTGGTTTTGGAGTAGTGGTCCTGTAAACTCCAGCACCGGATTCAATTCTTGTTGTTTTCCCGTCCTGTGCGTGTGAATATAATATAATCCTTAGTGATGGGGTTAACGGAACTGTCCATAAGTCCAGTTATACATCGTCAGCCACCCTATATTTTCTGATGTATAAAGGCAAGATATATGACTAAAATATGAACCAACCATGAACCAACCATGAACCAACCATGAACCAACCATGAACCAACCATGAACCAACCATGAACCAACCATGAACCAACCATGATCCAACCATGAACCAACCATGAACCAACCATGAACCAACCATGAACCAACCATGAACCAACCATGAACCAACCATGAACCAACCATGAACCAACCATGAACCAACCATGAACCAACCATGAACCAACCATGAACCAACCATGAACCAACCATGAACCAACCATGAACCAACCATGAACCAACCATGAACCAACCATGAACCAACCATGAACCAACCATGAACCAACCATGAACCAACCATGAACCAACCATGAACCAACCATGAACCAACCATGAACCAACCATGAACCAACCATGAACCAACCATGAACCAACCATGAACCAACCATGAACCAACCATGAACCAACCATGAACCAACCATGAACCAACCATGAACCAACCATGAACCAACCATGAACCAACCATGAACCAACCATGAACCAACCATGAACCAACCATGAACCAACCATGAACCAACCATGAACCAACCATGAACCAACCATGAACCAACCATGATCCAACCATGATCCAACCATGATCCAACCATGATCCAACCATGATCCAACCATGATCCAACCATGATCCAACCATGATCCAACCATGAACCAACCATGAACCAACCATGATCCAACCATGATCCAACCATGAACCAACCATGAACCAACCATGATCCAACCATGATCCAACCATGATCCAACCATGATCCAACCATGAACCAACCATGAACCAACCATGAACCAACCATGAACCAACCATGAACCAACCATGAACCAACCATGAACCAACCATGAACCATCCATGAACCAACCATGAACCAACCATGAACCAACCATGATCCAACCATGATCCAACCATGATCCAACCATGAACCAACCATGAACCAACCATGAACCAACCATGAACCAACCATGAACCAACCATGAACCAACCATGATCCAACCATGATCCAACCATGAACCAACCATGAACCAACCATGAACCAACCATGAACCAACCATGATCCAACCATGATCCAACCATGATCCAACCATGATCCAACCATGATCCAACCATGATCCAACCATGAACCAACCATGATCCAACCATGATCCAACCATGATCCAACCATGATCCAACCATGAACCAACCATGAACCAACCATGAACCAACCATGAACCAACCATGAACCAACCATGAACCAACCATGAACCAACCATGAACCAACCATGAACCAACCATGAACCAACCATGAACCAACCATGAACCAACCATGAACCAACCATGAACCAACCATGAACCAACCATGATCCAACCATGATCCAACCATGATCCAACCATGATCCAACCATGATCCAACCATGATCCAACCATGATCCAACCATGATCCAACCATGATCCAACCATGATCCAACCATGATCCAACCATGATCCAACCATGAACCAACCATGAACCAACCATGAACCAACCATGAACCAACCATGAACCAACCATGAACCAACCATGAACCAACCATGAACCAACCATGAACCAACCATGAACCAACCATGAACCAACCATGAACCAACCATGAACCAACCATGAACCAACCATGAACCAACCATGAACCAACCATGAACCAACCATGAACCAACCATGAACCAACCATGAACCAACCATGAACCAACCATGAACCAACCATGATCCAACCATGATCCAACCATGATCCAACCATGATCCAACCATGATCCAACCATGATCCAACCATGATCCAACCATGATCCAACCATGAACCAACCATGAACCAACCATGAACCAACCATGAACCAACCATGAACCAACCATGAACCAACCATGAACCAACCATGAACCAACCATGAACCAACCATGAACCAACCATGAACCAACCATGAACCAACCATGAACCAACCATGAACCAACCATGAACCAACCATGAACCAACCATGAACCAACCATGAACCAATCATGAACCAACCATGAACCAACCATGAACCAACCATGATCCAACCATGATCCAACCATGATCCAACCATGATCCAACCATGATCCAACCATGATCCAACCATGATCCAACCATGAACCAACCATGATCCAACCATGATCCAACCATGATCCAACCATGATCCAACCATGATCCAACCATGATCCAACCATGATCCAACCATGATCCAACCATGAACCAACCATGAACCAACCATGAACCAACCATGAACCAACCATGAACCAACCATGAACCAACCATGAACCAACCATGAACCAACCATGAACCAACCATGAACCAACCATGAACCAACCATGAACCAACCATGAACCAACCATGAACCAACCATGATCCAACCATGATCCAACCATGATCCAACCATGAACCAACCATGAACCAACCATGAACCAACCATGAACCAACCATGAACCAACCATGAACCAACCATGAACCAACCATGATCCAACCATGATCCAACCATGATCCAACCATGATCCAACCATGATCCAACCATGATCCAACCATGAACCAACCATGAACCAACCATGATGCAACCATGATGCAACCATGATCCAACCATGATCCAACCATGATCCAACCATGAACCAACCATGAACCAACCATGAACCAACCATGAACCAACCATGAACCAACCATGAACCAACCATGAACCAACCATGAACCAACCATGAACCAACCATGAACCAACCATGAACCAACCATGAACCAACCATGAACCAACCATGAACCAACCATGAACCAACCATGAACCAACCATGAACCAACCATGAACCAACCATGAACCAACCATGAACCAACCATGAACCAACCATGAACCAACCATGAACCAACCATGAACCAACCATGAACCAACCATGTACCAACCATGAACCAACCATGAACCAACCATGAACCAACCATGAACCAACCATGAACCAACCATGAACCAACCATGAACCAACCATGAACCAACCATGAACCAACCATGAACCAACCATGAACCAACCATGAACCAACCATGAACCAACCATGAACCAACCATGAACCAACCATGAACCAACCATGAACCAACCATGAACCAACCATGAACCAACCATGAACCAACCATGAACCAACCATGAACCAACCATGAACCAACCATGAACCAACCATGAACCAACCATGAACCAACCATGAACCAACCATGAACCAACCATGAACCAACCATGAACCAACCATGAACCAACCATGAACCAACCATGAACCAACCATGAACCAACCATGAACCAACCATGAACCAACCATGAACCAACCATGAACCAACCATGAACCAACCATGAACCAACCATGAACCAACCATGAACCAACCATGAACCAACCATGAACCAACCATGAACCAACCATGAACCAACCATGAACCAACCATGAACCAACCATGAACCAACCATGAACCAACCATGAACCAACCATGAACCAACCATGAACCAACCATGAACCAACCATGAACCAACCATGAACCAACCATGAACCAACCATGAACCAACCATGATCCAACCATGATCCAACCATGATCCAACCATGATCCAACCATGATCCAACCATGAACCAACCATCGTCAGCCACCCTATATTTTCTGATGTATAAAGGCAAGATATGTGGCTAAAATATAAGCACATTTTGAAAACTTTCCTAATTGTGGTTTTGGAGTAGTGGTCCTGTAAACTCCAGCACCGGATTCAATTCTTGTTGTTTTCCCGTCCTGTGCGTGTGAATATAATATAATCCTTAGTGATGGGGTTAACGGAACTGTCCATAAGTCCAGTTATACATCGTCAGCCACCCTATATTTTCTGATGTATAAAGGCAAGATATATGACTAAAATATGAACCAACCATGAACCAACCATGAACCAACCATGAACCAACCATGAACCAACCATGAACCAACCATGAACCAACCATGAACCAACCATGAACCAACCATGAACCAACCATGAACCAACCATGAACCAACCATGAACCAACCATGAACCAACCATGATCCAACCATGAACCAACCATGAACCAACCATGAACCAACCATGAACCAACCATGAACCAACCATGAACCAACCATGAACCAACCATGAACCAACCATGAACCAACCATGAACCAACCATGAACCAACCATGAACCAACCATGATCCAACCATGATCCAACCATGATCCAACCATGATCCAACCATGATCCAACCATGAACCAACCATGAACCAACCATGAACCAACCATGAACCAACCATGAACCAACCATGAACCAACCATGAACCAACCATGATCCAACCATGAACCAACCATGAACCAACCATGATCCAACCATGATCCAACCATGATCCAACCATGATCCAACCATGATCCAACCATGATCCAACCATGATCCAACCATGATCCAACCATGATCCAACCATGATCCAACCATGAACCAACCATGAACCAACCATGAACCAACCATGAACCAACCATGAACCAACCATGAACCAACCATGAACCAACCATGAACCAACCATGAACCAACCATGAACCAACCATGAACCAACCATGAACCAACCATGAACCAACCATGAACCAACCATGAACCAACCATGAACCAACCATGAACCAACCATGAACCAACCATGAACCAACCATGAACCAACCATGATCCAACCATGATCCAACCATGATCCAACCATGATCCAACCATGATCCAACCATGAACCAACCATGAACCAACCATGAACCAACCATGAACCAACCATGAACCAACCATGAACCAACCATGATCCAACCATGAACCAACCATGAACCAACCATGAACCAACCATGATCCAACCATGATCCAACCATGAACCAACCATGAACCAACCATGAACCAACCATGAACCAACCATGAACCAACCATGAACCAACCATGAACCAACCATGAACCAACCATGAACCAACCATGAACCAACCATGAT